>JARUHQ010000032.1:1377891-2066837 GCA_029955515.1 Chrysomela aeneicollis | reverse complement strand
TTAACATCCGAACGGATGGACCGATTTTCAACTTCGATCATACCAATCTGCTTGTTTTTTTTTTCATAGAATCCATTTCTCTGATCGAAAGAACCGAAATCGAAAAAAAAAATGCATCAAAGGGGGCCCCCTTGGAATTTTTTCGAATTCTTCAGATCGCCTAACTTCCGAACGGATGGACCGATTTTCAATTTCGCGCATATCAATTCGCTTGTTTTTTTCATAGAATCCATTTCTCCAATCGAAAAAACCGAAGTCGAAAAAAAATTGCATCAAAGGGGGTCCCCTTGGAACTTTTTCGAATTCTTCAGATCGCCTTAACTTCCGAACGGATGGACCGATTTTCAACTTCGATCATACCAATCTGCTTGTTTCTTTCATAGAATCCATTTCTTCAATCGAAAAAACCGAAATCGAAAAAAAAAATGCATCAAAGGGGGCCCCCTTGGAACTTTTTCGAATTCTTCAGATCGCCTTAACTTCCGAACGGATGGACCGATTTTCAACTTCGATCATACCAATCTGCTTGTTTTTTTTTCATAGAATCCATTTCTCCAATCGAAAAAACCAAAATCGAAAAAAAAATTACATCAAAGGGGGTCCCCTTGGAACTTTTTCGAATTCTTCAGATCGACTTAACTTCCGAACGGATGGACCGATTTTCAACTTCGATCATACCAATCTGCTTTTTTTTTCATAGAATCCATTTCTCCGATCAAAAAATCCGAAATCGAGAAAAAAATGGATCAAAGGGGCCCCCCTTGGAACTTTTTCGAATTCTTCAGATTGCCTCAACTTCCGAACGTATGGACCGATTTTCAACTTCGATCATACCAATCTGCTTGTTTCTTTTCATAGAATCCATTTCTCCAATCAGAAAAACCGAAATCGAAAAAATAAAAAGCATCAAAGGGAGCCCCCTTGGAACTTTTTCGAATTCTTCAGATCGCCTTAACTTCCGAACGGATGGACCGATTTTCAACTTCGATCATACGAATCTGCTTGTTTTTTTTCATAGAATCCATTTCTCCAATCGAAAAAACCGAAATCGAAAGAAAAAATGCATCAAAGGGGGCCCCCTTGGAACTTTTTCGAATTCTTCAGATCGACTTAACTTCCGAACGGATGGACCGATTTTCAACTTCGATCATACCTGCTTTTTTTTTTCATAGAATCCATTTCTCCGATCAAAAAAACCGAAATCGAAAAAAAAATGCATCAAAGGGGGCCCCCTTGGAACTTTTTCGAATTCTTCAGATCGCCTTAACATCCGAACGGATGGACCGATTTTCAACTTCGATCATACCAATCTGCTTGTTTTTTTTTTCATAGAATCCATTTCTCTGATCGAAAGAACCGAAATCGAAAAAAAAAATGCATCAAAGGGGGCCTCCTTGGAATTTTTTCGAATTCTTCAGATCGCCTAACTTCCGAACGGATGGACCGATTTTCAATTTCGCGCATATCAATTCGCTTGTTTTTTTCATAGAATCCATTTCTCCAATCGAAAAAACCGAAGTCGAAAAAAATTGCATCAAAGGGGGTCCCCTTGGAACTTTTTCGAATTCTTCAGATCGCCTTAACTTCCGAACGGATGGACCGATTTTCAACATCGATCATACCAATCTGCTTGTTTCTTTCATAGAATCCATTTCTCCAATCGAAAAAACCGAAATCGAAAAAAAAATGCATCAAAGGGGGCCACCTTGGAACTTTTTCGAATTCTTCAGACCGCCTCAACTTCCGAACGGATCGACCGATTTTCAATTTCGCGCATACCAATTTGCTTGTTTTTTCATAGAATCCATTTCTTCAATAGAAAAAACCGAAATCGAATAAAAAATTGCATCAAAGGGTGTCCCCTTGGAACTTTTTCGAATTCTTCAGATCGCCTTAACTTCCGAACGGATGGACCGATTTTCAACTTCGATCATACCAAACTGCTTGTTTTTTTTCATAGAATTCATTTCTCCAATCAAAAAAACCGAAATCTGAAAAAAAATTGCATCAAAGGGGGTCCCCTTGGAACTTTTTCGAATTCTTCAAATCGCCTTAACATCCGAACGGATGGACCGATTTTCAACTTCGATCATACCAATCTGCTTGTTTTTTTTTCATAGAATCCATTTCTCTGATCGAAAGAACCGAAATCGAAAAAAAAAATGCATCAAAGGGGGCCCCCTTGGAATTTTTTCGAATTCTTCAGATCGCCTAACTTCCGAACGGATAGACCGATTTTCAATTTCGCGCATATCAATTCGCTTGTTTTTTTCATAGAATCCATTTCTCCAATCGAAAAAACCGAAGTCGAAAAAAAATTGCATCAAAGGGGGTCCCCTTGGAACTTTTTCGACTTCTTCAGATCGCCTTAACTTCCGAACGGATGGACCGATTTTCAACTTCGATCATACAAATCTGCTTGTTTCTTTCATAGAATCCATTTCTCCAATCGAAAAAACCGAAATCGAAAAAAAAAATGCATCAAAGGGGGCCCTCTTGGAACTTTTTCGAATTCTTGAGATCGCCTTAACTTCCGAACGGATGGACCGATTTTCAACTTCGATCATACCAATCTGCTTGTTTTTTTTTCATAGAATCCATTTCTCCAATCGAAAAAACCGAAATCGAAAAAAAAAATGCATCAAAGGGGGCCACCTTGAAACTTTTTCGAATTCTTCAGACCGCCTCAACTTCCGAACGGATCGACCGATTTTCAATTTCGCGCATACCAATTTGCTTGTTTTTTCATAGAATCCATTTCTTCAATAGAAAAAACCGAAATCGAATAAAAAATTGCATCAAAGGGTGTCCCCTTGGAACTTTTTCGAATTCTTCAGATCGCCTTAACTTCCGAACGGATGGACCGATTTTCAACTTCGATCATACCAAACTGCTTGTTTTTTTTCATAGAATTCATTTCTCCAATCGAAAAAACCGAAATCTGAAAAAAAAATGCATCAAAGGGGGTCCCCTTGGAACTTTTTCGAATTCTTCAAATCGCCTTAACATCCGAACGGATGGACCGATTTTCAACTTCGATCATACCAATCTGCTTGTTTTTTTTTTCATAGAATCCATTTCTCTGATCGAAAGAACCGAAATCAAAAAAAAAAATGCATCAAAGGGGGCCCCCTTGGAATTTTTTCGAATTCTTCAGATCGCCTAACTTCCGAACGGATGGACCGATTTTCAATTTCGCGCATATCAATTCGCTTGTTTTTTTCATAGAATCCATTTCTCCAATCGAAAAAACCGAAGTCGAAAAAAAATTGCATCAAAGGGGGTCCCCTTGGAACTTTTTCGAATTCTTCAGATCGCCTTAACTTCCGAACGGATGGACCGATTTTCAACTTCGATCATACCAATCTGCTTGTTTTTTTTTCATAGAATCCATTTCTCCAATCGAAAAAACCAAAATCGAAAAAAAAATTGCATCAAAGGGGAACCCCTTGGAACTTTTTCGAATTCTTCAGATCGACTTAACTTTCGAACGGATGGACCGATTTTCAACTTCGATCATACCAATCTGCTTTTTTTTTCATAGAATCCATTTCTCCGATCAAAAAATCCGAAATCGAAAAAAAAATTGCATCAAAGGGGAACCCCTTGGAACTTTTTCGAATTCTTCAGATCGACTTAACTTTCGAACGGATGGACCGATTTTCAACTTCGATCATACCAATCTGCTTTTTTTTTCATAGAATCCATTTCTCCGATCAAAAAATCCGAAATCGAAAAAAAAATGGATCAAAGGGGCCCCCCTTGGAACTTTTTCGAATTCTTCAGATTGCCTCAACTTCCGAACGTATGGACCGATTTTCAACTTCGATCATACCAATCTGCTTGTTTCTTTTCATAGAATCCATTTCTCCAATCAGAAAAACCGAAATCGAAAAAATAAAAAGCATCAAAGGGAGCCCCCTTGGAACTTTTTCGAATTCTTCAGATCGCCTTAACTTCCGAACGGATGGACCGATTTTCAACTTCGATCATACGAATCTGCTTGTTTTTTTTTCATAGAATCCATTTCTCCAATCGAAAAAACCGAAATCGAAAGAAAAAATGCATCAAAGGGGGCCCCCTTGGAACTTTTTCGAATTCTTCAGATCGACTTAACTTCCGAACGGATGGACCGATTTTCAACTTCGATCATACCTGCTTCTTTTTTCATAGAATCCATTTCTCCGATCAAAAAAACCGAAATCGAAAAAAAAATGCATCAAAGGGGGCCCCCTTGGAACTTTTTCGAATTCTTCAGATCGCCTTAACATCCGAACGGATCGACCGATTTTCAACTTCGATCATACCAATCTGCTTGTTTTTTTTTTCATAGAATCCATTTCTCTGATCGAAAGAACCGAAATCGAAAAAAAAAATGCATCAAAGGGGGCCACCTTGGAACTTTTTCGAATTCTTCAGACCGCCTCAACTTCCGAACGGATCGACCGATTTTCAATTTCGCGCATACCGATTTGCTTGTTTTTTCAGAGAATCCATTTCTTCAATAGAAAAAACCGAAATCGAATAAAAAATTGCATCAAAGGGTGTCCCCTTGGAACTTTTTCGAATTCTTCAGATCGCCTTAACTTCCGAACGGATGGACCGATTTTCAACTTCGATCATACCAAACTGCTTGTTTTTTTTCATAGAATTCATTTCTCCAATCAAAAAAACCGAAATCTGAAAAAAATTGCATCAAAGGGGGTCCCCTTGGAACTTTTTCGAATTCTTCAGATCGACTTAACTTCCGAACGGATGGACCGATTTTCAACTTCGATCATACCTGCTTTTTTTTCATAGAATCCATTTCTCCGATCAAAAAAACCGAAATCGAAAAAAAAATGCATCAAAGGGGGCCCCCTTGGAACTTTTTCGAATTCTTCAGATCGCCTTAACTTCCGAACGGATGGACCGATTTTCAACTTCGATCATACCAAACTGCTTGTTTTTTTTCATAGAATTCATTTCTCCAATCGAAAAAACCGAAATCTGAAAAAAAATTGCATCAAAGGGGGTCCCCTTGGAACTTTTTCGAATTCTTCAAATCGCCTTAACATCCGAACGGATGGACCGATTTTCAACTTCGATCATACCTGCTTTTTTTTTCATAGAATCCATTTCTCCGATCAAAAAAACCGAAATCGAAAAAAAATGCATCAAAGGGGGCCCCCTTGGAACTTTTTCGAATTCTTCAGATCGCCTTAACTTCCGAACGGATGGACCGATTTTCAACTTCGATCATACCAAACTGCTTGTTTTTTTTCATAGAATTCATTTCTCCAATCGAAAAAACCGAAATCTGAAAAAAAATTGCATCAAAGGGGGTCCCCTTGGAACTTTTTCGAATTCTTCAAATCGCCTTAACATCCGAACGGATGGACCGATTTTCAACTTCGATCATACCAATCTGCTTGTTTCTTTTCATAGAATCCATTTCTCCAATCAGAAAAACCGAAATCGAAAAAATAAAAAGCATCAAAGGGAGCCCCCTTGGAACTTTTTCGAATTCTTCAGATCGCCTTAACTTCCGAACGGATGGACCGATTTTCAACTTTGATCATACGAATCTGCTTGTTTTTTTTCATAGAATCCATTTCTCCAATCGAAAAAACCGAAATCGAAAGAAAAAATGCATCAAAGAGGGCCCCCTTGGAACTTTTTCGAATTCTTCAGATCGACTTAACTTCCGAACGGATGGACCGATTTTCAACTTCGATCATACCTGCTTTTTTTTTCATAGAATCCATTTCTCCGATCAAAAAAACCGAAATAGAAAAAAAAATGCATCAAAGGGGGCCCCCTTGGAACTTTTTCGAATTCTTCAGATCGCCTTAACATCCGAACGGATGGACCGATTTTCAACTTCGATCATACCAATCTGCTTGTTTTTTTTTCATAGAATCCATTTCTCTGATCGAAAGAACCGAAATCGAAAAAAAATGCATCAAAGGGGGCCTCCTTGGAATTTTTTCGAATTCTTCAGATCGCCTAACTTCCGAACGGATGGACCGATTTTCAATTTCGCGCATATCAATTCGCTTGTTTTTTTCATAGAATCCATTTCTCCAATCGAAAATACCGAAATCGAAAAAAAAAATGCATCAAAGGGGGCCACCT
Organism: Chrysomela aeneicollis; assembly: GCA_029955515.1. Classification (NCBI taxonomy): domain Eukaryota; kingdom Metazoa; phylum Arthropoda; class Insecta; order Coleoptera; family Chrysomelidae; genus Chrysomela; species Chrysomela aeneicollis. Next base: position 2,060,720 of record JARUHQ010000032.1, on the reverse strand, counting down.
TGGAACTTTTTCGAATTCTTCAGACCGCCTCAACTTCCGAACGGATCGACCGATTTTCAATTTCGCGCATACCAATTTGCTTGTTTTTTCATAGAATCCATTTCTTCAATAAAAAAAACCGAAATCGAATAAAAAATTGCATCAAAGGGTGTCCCCTTGGAACTTTTTCGAATTCTTCAGATCGCCTTAACTTCCGAACGGATGGACCGATTTTCAACTTCGATCATACCAAACTGCTTGTTTTTTTTCATAGAATTCATTTCTCCAATCGAAAAAACCGAAATCTGAAAAAAAATTGCATCAAAGGGGGTCCCCTTGGAACTTTTTCGAATTCTTCAAATCGCCTTAACATCCGAACGGATGGACCGATTTTCAACTTCGATCATATCAATCTGCTTGTTTTTTTTTTCATAGAATCCATTTCTCTGATCGAAAGAACCGAAATCAAAAAAAAAAAAATGCATCAAAGGGGGCCCCCTTGGAATTTTTTCGAATTCTTCAGATCGCCTAACTTCCGAACGGATGGACCGATTTTCAATTTCGCGCATATCAATTCGCTTGTTTTTTTCATAGAATCCATTTCTCCAATCGAAAAAACCGAAGTCGAAAAAAAATTGCATCAAAGGGGGTCCCCTTGGAACTTTTTCGAATTCTTCAGATCGCCTTAACTTCCGAACGGATGGACCGATTTTCAACTTCGATCATACCAATCTGCTTGTTTCTTTCATAGAATCCATTTCTCCAATCGAAAAAACCGAAATCGAAAAAAAAATGCATCAAAGGGGGCCCCCTTGGAACTTTTTCGAATTCTTCAGATCGCCTTAACATCCGAACGGATGGACCGATTTTCAACTTCGATCATACCAATCTGCTTGTTTTTTTTTTCATAGAATCCATTTCTCTGATCGAAAGAACCGAAATCGAAAAAAAAAATGCATCAAAGGGGGCCACCTTGGAACTTTTTCAAATTCTTCAGACCGCCTCAACTTCCGAACGGATCGACCGATTTTCAATTTCGCGCATACCAATTTGCTTGTTTTTTTATAGAATCCATTTCTTCAATAGAAAAAACCGAAATCGAATAAAAAATTGCATCAAAGGGTGTCCCCTTGGAACTTTTTCGAATTCTTCAGATCGCCTTAACTTCCGAACGGATGGACCGATTTTCAACTTCGATCATACCAAACTGCTTGTTTTTTTTCATAGAATTCATTTCTTCAATCAAAAAAACCGAAATCTGAAAAAAATTGCATCAAAGGGGGTCCCCTTGGAACTTTTTCGAATTCTTCAGATCGACTTAACTTCCGAACGGATGGACCGATTTTCAACTTCGATCATACCTGCTTTTTTTTTCATAGAATCCATTTCTCCGATCAAAAAAACCGAAATCGAAAAAAAAATGCATCAAAGGGGGCCCCCTTGGAACTTTTTCGAATTCTTCAGATCGCCTTAACTTCCGAACGGATGGACCGATTTTCAACTTCGATCATACCAAACTGCTTGTTTTTTTTCATAGAATTCATTTCTCCATTCGAAAAAACCGAAATCTGAAAAAAAATTGCATCAAAGGGGGTCCCCTTGGAACTTTTTCGAATTCTTCAAATCGCCTTAACATCCGAACGGATGGACCGATTTTCAACTTCGATTATACCAATCTGCTTGTTTCTTTTCATAGAATCCATTTCTCCAATCAGAAAAACCGAAATCGAAAAAATAAAAAGCATCAAAGGGAGCCCCCTTGGAACTTTTTCGAATTCTTCAGATCGCCTTAACTTCCGAACGGATGGACCGATTTTCAACTTCGATCATACGAATCTGCTTGTTTTTTTTCATAGAATCCATTTCTCCAATCGAAAAAACCGAAATCGAAAGAAAAAATGCATCAAAGGGGGCCCCCTTGGAACTTTTTCGAATTCTTCAGATCGACTTAACTTCCGAACGGATGGACCGATTTTCAACTTCGATCATACCTGCTTTTTTTTCATAGAATCCATTTCTCCGATCAAAAAAACCGAAATCGAAAAAAAAATGCATCAAAGGGGGCCCCCTTGGAACTTTTTCGAATTCTTCAGATCGCCTTAACTTCCGAACGGATGGACCGATTTTCAACTTCGATCATACCAAACTGCTTGTTTTTTTTCATAGAATTTATTTCTCCAATCGAAAAAACCGAAATCTGAAAAAAAATTGCATCAAAGGGGGTCCCCTTGGAACTTTTTCGAATTCTTCAAATCGCCTTAACATCCGAACGGATGGACCGATTTTCAACTTCAATCATACCAATCTGCTTGTTTCTTTTCATAGAATCCATTTCTCCAATCAGAAAAACCGAAATCGAAAAAATAAAAAGCATCAAAGGGAGCCCCCTTGGAACTTTTTCGAATTCTTCAGATCGCCTTAACTTCCGAACGGATGGACCGATTTTCAACTTCGATCATACGAATCTGCTTGTTTTTTTTCATAGAATCCATTTCTCCAATCGAAAAAACCGAAATCGAAAGAAAAAATGCATCAAAGGGGGCCCCCTTGGAACTTTTTCGAATTCTTCAGATCGACTTAACTTCCGAACGGATGGACCGATTTTCAACTTCGATCATACCTGCTTTTTTTTTCATAGAATCCATTTCTCCGATCAAAAAAACCGAAATCGAAAAAAAAATGCATCAAAGGGGGCCCCCTTGGAACTTTTTCGAATTCTTCAGATCGCCTTAACATCCGAACGGATGGACCGATTTTCAACTTCGATCATACCAATCTGCTTGTTTTTTTTTTATAGAATCCATTTCTCTGATCGAAAGAACCGAAATCGAAAAAAAATGCATCAAAGGGGGCCTCCTTGGAATTTTTTCGAATTCTTCAGATCGCCTAACTTCCGAACGGATGGACCGATTTTCAATTTCGCGCATATCAATTCGCTTGTTTTTTTCATAGAATCCATTTCTCCAATCGAAAAAACCGAAGTCGAAAAAAAATTGCATCAAAGGGGGTCCCCTTGGAACTTTTTCGAATTCTTCAGATCGCCTTAACTTCCGAACGGATGGACCGATTTTCAACTTCGATCATACCAATCTGCTTGTTTCTTTCATAGAATCCATTTCTCCAATCGAAAAAACCGAAATCGAAAAAAAAATGCATCAAAGGGGGCCCCCTTGGAACTTTTTCGAATTCTTCAGATCGCCTTAACATCCGAACGGATGGACCGATTTTCAACTTCGATCATACCAATCTGCTTGTTTTTTTTTCATAGAATCCATTTCTCTGATCGAAAGAACCGAAATCGAAAAAAAAAAATGCATCAAAGGGGGCCACATTGGAACTTTTTCGAATTCTTCAGACCGCCTCAACTTCCGAACGGATCGACCGATTTTCAATTTCGCGCATACCAATTTGCTTGTTTTTTCATAGAATCCATTTCTTCAATAGAAAAAACCGAAATCGAATAAAAAATTGCATCAAAGGGTGTCCCCTTGGAACTTTTTCGAATTCTTCAGATCGCCTTAACTTCCGAACGGATGGACCGATTTTCAACTTCGATCATACCAAACTGCTTGTTTTTTTTCATAGAATTCATTTCTCCAATCAAAAAAACCGAAATCTGAAAAAAATTGCATCAAAGGGGGTCCCCTTGGAACTTTTTCGAATTCTTCAGATCGACTTAACTTCCGAACGGATGGACCGATTTTCAACTTCGATCATACCTGCTTTTTTTTTCATAGAATCCATTTCTCCGATCAAAAAAACCGAAATCGAAAAAAAAATGCATCAAAATGGGCCCCCTTGGAACTTTTTCGAATTCTTCAGATCGCCTTAACTTCCGAACGGATGGACCGATTTTCAACTTCGATCATACCAAACTGCTTGTTTTTTTTCATAGAATTCATTTCTCCAATCGAAAAAACCGAAATCTGAAAAAAAATTGCATCAAAGGGGGTCCCCTTGGAACTTTTTCGAATTCTTCAAATCGCCTTAACATCCGAACGGATGGACCGATTTTCAACTTCGATCATACCAATCTGCTTGTTTCTTTTCATAGAATCCATTTCTCCAATCAGAAAAACCGAAATCGAAAAAATAAAAAGCATCAAAGGGAGCCCCCTTGGAACTTTTTCGAATTCTTCAGATCGCCTTAACTTCCGAACGGATGGACCGATTTTCAACTTCGATCATACGAATCTGCTTGTTTTTTTTCATAGAATCCATTTCTCCAATCGAAAAAACCGAAATCGAAAGAAAAAATGCATCAAAGGGGGCCCCCTTGGAACTTTTTCGAATTCTTCAGATCGACTTAACTTCCGAACGGATGGACCGATTTTCAACTTCGATCATACCTGCTTTTTTTTTTTCATAGAATCCATTTCTCCGATCAAAAAAACCGAAATCGAAAAAAAAATGCATCAAAGGGGGCCCCCTTGGAACTTTTTCGAATTCTTCAGATCGCCTTAACTTCCGAACGGATGGACCGATTTTCAACTTCGATCATACCAAACTGCTTGTTTTTTTTCATAGAATTCATTTCTCCAATCGAAAAAACCGAAATCTGAAAAAAAATTGCATCAAAGGGGGTCCCCTTGGAACTTTTTCGAATTCTTCAAATCGCCTTAACATCCGAACGGATGGACCGATTTTCAACTTCGATCATACCAATCTGCTTGTTTCTTTTCATAGAATCCATTTCTCCAATCAGAAAAACCGAAATCGAAAAAATAAAAAGCATCAAAGGGAGCCCCCTTGGAACTTTTTCGAATTCTTCAGATCGCCTTAACTTCCGAACGGATGGACCGATTTTCAACTTCGATCATACGAATCTGCTTGTTTTTTTTCATAGAATCCATTTCTCCAATCGAAAAAACCGAAATCGAAAGAAAAAATGCATCAAAGGGGGCCCCCTTGGAACTTTTTCGAATTCTTCAGATCGACTTAACTTCCGAACGGATGGACCGATTTTCAACTTCGATCATACCTGCTTTTTTTTTCATAGAATCCATTTCTCCGATCAAAAAAACCGAAATCGAAAAAAAATGCATCAAAGGGGGCCCCCTTGGAACTTTTTCGAATTCTTCAGATCGCCTTAACATCCGAACGGATGGACCGATTTTCAACTTCGATCATACCAATCTGCTTGTTTTTTTTTTCATAGAATCCATTTCTCTGATCGAAAGAACCGAAATCGAAAAAAAATGCATCAAAGGGGGCCTCCTTGGAATTTTTTCGAATTCTTCAGATCGCCTAACTTCCGAACGGATGGACCGATTTTCAATTTCGCGCATATCAATTCGCTTGTTTTTTTCATAGAATCCATTTCTCCAATCGAAAATACCGAAATCGAAAAAAAAAATGCATCAAAGGGGGCCACCTTGGAACTTTTTCGAATTCTTCAGACCGCCTCAACTTCCGAACGGATCGACCGATTTTCAATTTCGCGCATACCAATTTGCTAGTTTTTTCATAGAATCCATTTCTTCAATAAAAAAAACCGAAATCGAATAAAAAATTGCATCAAAGGGTGTCCCCTTGGAACTTTTTCGAATTCTTCAGATCGCCTTAACTTCCGAACGGATGGACCGATTTTCAACTTCGATCATACCAAACTGCTTGTTTTTTTTCATAGAATTCATTTCTCCAATCGAAAAAACCGAAATCTGAAAAAAAATTGCATCAAAGGGGGTCCCCTTGGAACTTTTTCGAATTCTTCAAATCGCCTTAACATCCGAACGGATGGACCGATTTTCAACTTCGATCATACCAATCTGCTTGTTTTTTTTTTCATAGAATCCATTTCTCTGATCGAAAGAACCGAAATCAAAAAAAAAAATGCATCAAAGGGGGCCCCCTTGGAATTTTTTCGAATTCTTCAGATCGCCTAACTTCCGAACGGATGGACCGATTTTCAATTTCGCGCATATCAATTCGCTTGTTTTTTTCATAGAATCCATTTCTCCAATCGAAAAAACCGAAGTCGAAAAAAAATTGCATCAAAGGGGGTCCCCTTGGAACTTTTTCGAATTCTTCAGATCGCCTTAACTTCCGAACGGATGGACCGATTTTCAACTTCGATCATACCAATCTGCTTGTTTCTTTCATAGAATCCATTTCTCCAATCGAAAAAACCGAAATCGAAAAAAAAAATGCATCAAAGGGGGCCCCCTTGGAACTTTTTCGAATTCTTCAGATCGCCTTAACTTCCGAACGGATGGACCGATTTTCAACTTCGATCATACCAATCTGCTTGTTTTTTTTTTCATAGAATCCATTTCTCCAATCGAAAAAACCAAAATCGAAAAAAAAATTGCATCAAAGGGGGTCCCCTTGGAACTTTTTCGAATTCTTCAGATCGACTTAACTTCCGAACGGATGGACCGATTTTCAACTTCGATCATACCAATCTGCTTTTTTTTTCATAGAATCCATTTCTCTGATCAAAAAATCCGAAATCGAAAAAAAAATGGATCAAAGGGGCCCCCCTTGGAACTTTTTCGAATTCTTCAGATTGCCTCAACTTCCGAACGTATGGACCGATTTTCAACTTCGATCATACCAATCTGCTTGTTTCTTTTCATAGAATCCATTTCTCCAATCAGAAAAACCGAAATCGAAAAAATAAAAAGCATCAAAGGGAGCCCCTTTGGAACTTTTTCGAATTCTTCAGATCGCCTTAACTTCCGAACGGATGGACCGATTTTCAACTTCGATCATACGAATCTGCTTGTTTTTTTTTCATAGAACCCATTTCTCCAATCGGAAAAACCGAAATCGAAAGAAAAAATGCATCAAAGGGGGCCCCCTTGGAACTTTTTCGAATTCTTCAGATCGACTTAACTTCCGAACGGATGGACCGATTTTCAACTTCGATCATACCTGCTTTTTTTTTCATAGAATCCATTTCTCCGATCAAAAAAACCGAAATCGAAAAAAAAATGCATCAAAGGGGGCCCCCTTGGAACTTTTTCGAATTCTTCAGATCGCCTTAACATCCGAACGGATGGACCGATTTTCAACTTCGATCATACCAATCTGCTTGTTTTTTTTTTCATAGAATCCATTTCTCTGATCGAAAGAACCGAAATCGAAAAAAAAAAATGCATCAAAGGGGGCCTCCTTGGAATTTTTTCGAATTCTTCAGATCGCCTAACTTCCGAACGGATGGACCGATTTTCAATTTCGCGCATATCAATTCGCTTGTTTTTTTCATAGAATCCATTTCTCCAATCGAAAAAACCGAAGTCGAAAAAAAATTGCATCAAAGGGGGTCCCCTTGGAACTTTTTCGAATTCTTCAGATCGCCTTAACTTCCGAACGGATGGACCGATTTTCAACTTCGATCATACCAATCTGCTTGTTTCTTTCATAGAATCCATTTCTCCAATCGAAAAAACCGAAATCGAAAAAAAAAATGCATCAAAGGGGGCCCTCTTGGAACTTTTTCGAATTCTTCAGATCGCCTCAACTTCCGAACGGATGGACCGATTTTCAACTTCGATCATACCAATCTGCTTGTTTTTTTTTCATAGAATCCATTTCTCCAATCGAAAAAACCGAAATCGAAAAAAAAAAATGCATCAAAGGGGGCCACCTTGAAACTTTTTCGAATTCTTCAGACCGCCTCAACTTCCGAACGGATCGACCGATTTTCAATTTCGCGCATACCAATTTGCTTGTTTTTTCATAGAATCCATTTCTTCAATAGAAAAAACCGAAATCGAATAAAAAATTGCATCAAAGGGTGTCCCCTTGGAACTTTTTCGAATTCTTCAGATCGCCTTAACTTCCGAACGGATGGACCGATTTTCAACTTCGATCATACCAAACTGCTTGTTTTTTTTCATAGAATTCATTTCTCCAATCGAAAAAACCGAAATCTGAAAAAAAATTGCATCAAAGGGGGTCCCCTTGGAACTTTTTCGAATTCTTCAAATCGCCTTAACATCCGAACGGATGGACCGATTTTCAACTTCGATCATACCAATCTGCTTGTTTTTTTCATAGAATCCATTTCTCTGATCGAAAGAACCGAAATCGAAAAAAAAAATGCATCAAAGGGGGCCCCCTTGGAATTTTTTCGAATTCTTCAGATCGCCTAACTTCCGAACGGATGGACCGATTTTCAATTTCGCGCATATCAATTCGCTTGTTTTTTTCATAAAATCCATTTCTCCAATCGAAAAAACCGAAGTCGAAAAAAAATTGCATCAAAGGGGGTCCCCTTGGAACTTTTTCGAATTCTTCAGATCGCCTTAACTTCCGAACGGATGGACCGATTTTCAACTTCGATCATACCAATCTGCTTGTTTCTTTCATAGAATCCATTTCTCCAATCGAAAAAACCGAAATCGAAAAAAAAAATGCATCAAAGGGGGCCCCCTTGGAACTTTTTCGAATTCTTCAGATCGCCTCAACTTCCGAACGGATGGACCGATTTTCAACTTCGATCATACCAATCTGCTTGTTTTTTTTTCATAGAATCCATTTCTCCAATCGAAAAAACCAAAATCGAAAAAAAAATTGCATCAAAGGGGGTCCCCTTGGAACTTTTTCGAATTCTTCAGATTGCCTCAACTTCCGAACGTATGGACCGATTTTCAACTTCGATCATACCAATCTGCTTGTTTCTTTTCATAGAATCCATTTCTCCAATCAGAAAAACCGAAATCGAAAAAATAAAAAGCATCAAAGGGAGCCCCCTTGGAACTTTTTCGAATTCTTCAGATCGCCTCAACTTCCGAACGGATGGACCGATTTTCAACTTCGATCATACGAATCTGCTTGTTTTTTTTTCATAGAATCCATTTCTCCAATCAAAAAATCCGAAATCGAAAGAAAAAATGCATCAAAGGGGGCCCCCTTGGAACTTTTTCGAATTCTTCAGATCGACTTAACTTCCGAACGGATGGACCGATTTTCAACTTCGATCATACCTGCTTTTTTTTTCATAGAATCCATTTCTCCGATCAAAAAAACCGAAATCGAAAAAAAAATGCATCAAAGGGGGCCTTCTTGGAACTTTTTCGAATTCTTCAGATCGCCTTAACATCCGAACGGATGGACCGATTTTCAACTTCGATCATACCAATCTGCTTGTTTTTTTTTCATAGAATCCATTTCTCTGATCGAAAGAACCGAAATCGAAAAAAAAAATGCATCAAAGGGGGCCACCTTGGAACTTTTTCGAATTCTTCAGACCGCCTCAACTTCCGAACGGATCGACCGATTTTCAATTTCGCGCATACCAATTTGCTTGTTTTTTCATAGAATCCATTTCTTCAATAGAAAAAACCGAAATCGAATAAAAAATTGCATCAAAGGGTGTCCCCTTGGAACTTTTTCGAATTCTTCAGATCGCCTTAACTTCCGAACGGATGGACCGATTTTCAACTTCGATCATACCAAACTGCTTGTTTTTTTTCATAGAATTCATTTCTCCAATCAAAAAAACCGAAATCTGAAAAAAATTGCATCAAAGGGGGTCCCCTTGGAACTTTTTCGAATTCTTCAAATCGCCTTAACATCCGAACGGATGGACCGATTTTCAACTTCGATCATACCAATCTGCTTGTTTTTTTTTTCATAGAATCCATTTCTCTGATCGAAAGAACCGAAATCGAAAAAAAAAATGCATCAAAGGGGGCCCCCTTGGAATTTTTTCGAATTCTTCAGATCGCCTAACTTCCGAACGGATGGACCGATTTTCAATTTCGCGCATATCAATTCGCTTGTTTTTTTCATAGAATCCATTTCTCCAATCGAAAAAACCGAAGTCGAAAAAAAATTGCATCAAAGGGGGTCCCCTTGGAACTTTTTCGAATTCTTCAGATCGCCTTAACTTCCGAACGGATGGACCGATTTTCAACTTCGATCATACCAATCTGCTTGTTTCTTTCATAGAATCCATTTCACCAATCGAAAAAACCGAAATCGAAAAAAAAAATGCATCAAAGGGGTCCCCCTTGGAACTTTTTCGAATTCTTCAGATCGCCTTAACTTCCGAACGGATGGACCGATTTTCAACTTCGATCATACCAATCTGCTTGTTTTTTTTTTCATAGAATCCATTTCTCCAATCGAAAAAACCGAAATCGAAAAAAAAAATGCATCAAAGGGGGCCACCTTGGAACTTTTTCGAATTCTTCAGACCGCCTCAACTTCCGAACGGATCGACCGATTTTCAATTTCGCGCATACCAATTTGCTTGTTTTTTCATAGAATCCATTTCTTCAATAGAAAAAACCGAAATCGAATAAAAAATTGCATCAAAGGGTGTCCCCTTGGAACTTTTTCGAATTCTTCAGATCGCCTTAACTTCCGAACGGATGGACCGATTTTCAACTTCGATCATACCAAACTGCTTGTTTTTTTTCATAGAATTCATTTCTCCAATCGAAAAAACCGAAATCGAAAAAAAAATTGCATCAAAGGGGGTCCCCTTGGAACTTTTTCGAATTCTTCAGATCGCCTTAACTTCCGAACGGATGGACCGATTTTCAACTTCGATCATACCAATCTGCTTGTTTTTTTTTCATAGAATCCATTTCTCCAATCGAAAAAACCGAAATCGAAAAAAAAAAATGCATCAAAGGGGGCCACCTTGGAACTTTTTCGAATTCTTCAGACCGCCTCAACTTCCGAACGGATCGACCGATTTTCAATTTCGCGCATACCAATTTGCTTGTTTTTTTATAGAATCCATTTCTTCAATAGAAAAAACCGAAATCGAAAAAAAAATTGCATCAAAGGGTGTCCCCTTGGAACTTTTTCGAATTCTTCAGATCGCCTTAACTTCCGAACGGATGGACCGATTTTCAACTTCGATCATACCAATCTGCTTGTTTTTTTTTTATAGAATCCTTTTCTCTGATCGAAAGAACCGAAATCGAAAAAAAAAATGCATCAAAGGAAGCCCCCTTGGAATTTTTTCGAATTCTTCAGATCGCCTAACTTCCGAACGGATGGACCGATTTTCAATTTCGCGCATATCAATTCGCTTGTTTTTTTCATAGAATCCATTTCTCCAATCGAAAAAACCGAAATCGAAAAAAAAATTGCATCAAAGGGTGTCCCCTTGGAACTTTTTCGAATTCTTCAGATCGCCTTAACTTCCGAACGGATGGACCGATTTTCAACTTCGATCATACAAAACTGCTTGTTTTTTTTCATAGAATTCATTTCTCCAATCGAAAAAACCGAAGTCGAAAAAAAATTGCATCAAAGGGGGTCCCCTTGGAACTTTTTCGAATTCTTCAGATCGCCTTAACTTCCGAACGGATGGACCGATTTTCAACTTCGATCTTACCAATCTGCTTGTTTCTTTCATAGAACCCATTTCTCCAATCGAAAAAACCGAAATCGAAAAAAAAAATGCATCAAAGGGGGCCCCCTTGGAACTTTTTCGAATTCTTCAGATCGCCTTAACTTCCGAACGGATGGACCGATTTTCAACTTCGATCATACCAATCTGCTTGTTTTTTTTTTCATAGAATCCATTTCTCCAATCGAAAAAACCAAAATCGAAAAAAAAATTGCATCAAAGGGGGTCCCCTTGGAACTTTTTCGAATTCTTCAGATTGCCTCAACTTCCGAACGTATGGACCGATTTTCAACTTCGATCATACCAATCTGCTTGTTTCTTTTCATAGAATCCATTTCTCCAATCAGAAAAACCGAAATCGAAAAAATAAAAAGCATCAAAGGGAGCCCCCTTGGAACTTTTTCGAATTCTTCAGATCGCCTTAACTTCCGAACGGATGGACCGATTTTCAACTTCGATCATACGAATCTGCTTGTTTTTTTTTCATAGAATCCATTTCTCCAATCAAAAAATCCGAAATCGAAAGAAAAAATGCATCAAAGGGGGCCCCCTTGGAACTTTTTCGAATTCTTCAGATCGACTTAACTTCCGAACGGATGGACCGATTTTCAACTTCGATCATACCTGCTTTTTTTTTCATAGAATCCATTTCTCCGATCAAAAAAACCGAAATCGAAAAAAAAATGCATCAAAGGGGGCCCCCTTGGAACTTTTTCGAATTCTTCAGATCGCCTTAACATCCGAACGGATGGACCGATTTTCAACTTCGATCATACCAATCTGCTTGTTTTTTTTTCATAGAATCCATTTCTCTGATCGAAAGAACCGAAATCGAAAAAAAAAATGCATCAAAGGGGGCCACCTTGGAACTTTTTCGAATTCTTCAGACCGCCTCAACTTCCGAACGGATCGACCGATTTTCAATTTCGCGCATACCAATTTGCTTGTTTTTTCATAGAATCCATTTCTTCAATAGAAAAAACCGAAATCGAATAAAAAATTGCATCAAAGGGTGTCCCCTTGGAACTTTTTCGAATTCTTCAGATCGCCTTAACTTCCGAACGGATGGACCGATTTTCAACTTCGATCATACCAAACTGCTTGTTTTTTTTCATAGAATTCATTTCTCCAATCAAAAAAACCGAAATCTGAAAAAAATTGCATCAAAGGGGGTCCCCTTGGAACTTTTTCGAATTCTTCAGATCGCCTTAACTTCCGAACGGATGGACCGATTTTCAACTTCGATCATACCAATCTGCTTGTTTTTTTTTTTCATAGAATCCATTTCTCCAATCGAAAAAACCGAAATCGAAAAAAAAAATGCATCAAAGGGGGCCACCTTGGAACTTTTTCGAATTCTTCAGACCGCCTCAACTTCCGAACGGATCGACCGATTTTCAATTTCGCGCATACCAATTTGCTTGTTTTTTCATAGAATCCATTTCTTCAATAGAAAAAACCGAAATCGAATAAAAAATTGCATCAAAGGGTGTCCCCTTGGAACTTTTTCGAATTCTTCAGATCGCCTTAACTTCCGAACGGATGGACCGATTTTCAACTTCGATCATACCAAACTGCTTGTTTTTTTTCATAGAATTCATTTCTCCAATCGAAAAAACCGAAATCGAAAAAAAAATTGCATCAAAGGGGGTCCCCTTGGAACTTTTTCGAATTCTTCAGATCGCCTTAACTTCCGAACGGATGGACCGATTTTCAACTTCGATCATACCAATCTGCTTGTTTTTTTTTCATAGAATCCATTTCTCCAATCGAAAAAACCGAAATCGAAAAAAAAAATGCATCAAAGGGGGCCACCTTGGAACTTTTTCGAATTCTTCAGACCGCCTCAACTTCCGAACGGATCGACCGATTTTCAATTTCGCGCATACCAATTTGCTTGTTTTTTTATAGAATCCATTTCTTCAATAGAAAAAACCGAAATCGAAAAAAAAATTGCATCAAAGGGTGTCCCCTTGGAACTTTTTCGAATTCTTCAGATCGCCTTAACTTCCGAACGGATGGACCGATTTTCAACTTCGATCATACCAATCTGCTTGTTTTTTTTTTCATAGAATCCTTTTCTCTAATCGAAAGAACCGAAATCGAAAAAAAAATGCATCAAAGGGGGCCCCCTTGGAATTTTTTCGAATTCTTCAGATCGCCTTACTTCCGAACGGATGGACCGATTTTCAATTTCGCGCATATCAATTCGCTTGTTTTTTTCATAGAATCCATTTCTCCAATCGAAAAAACCGAAATCGAAAAAAAAATTGCATCAAAGGGTGTCCCCTTGGAACTTTTTCGAATTCTTCAGATCGCCTTAACTTCCGAACGGATGGACCGATTTTCAACTTCGATCATACAAAACTGCTTGTTTTTTTTCATAGAATTCATTTCTCCAATCGAAAAAACCAAAATCTGAAAAAAATTTGCATCGAAGGGGGTCCCCTTGGAACTTTTTCGAATTCTTCAGATCGCCTTAACTTCCGAACGGATGGACCGATTTTCAACTTCGATTATACCAAACTGCTTGTTTTTTTCATATAATTTATTTCTCCAATCGAAAAAACCGAAATCTGAAAAAAAATTGCATCAAAGGGGGTCCCCTTGGAACTTTTTCGAATTCTTCAAATCGCCTTAACTTCCGAACGGATGGACCGATTTTCAACTTCGATCATACCAATCTGCTTGTTTTTTTTTCATAGAATCCATTTCTCCAATCGAAAAAACCAAAATCGAAAAAAAATATGCATCAAAGGGGGTCCCCTTGGAACTTTTCTGAATTCTTCAGATCGCCTTAACTTCCGAACGGATGGATCGATTTTCAACTTCGATCATACCAATCTGCTTGTTTTTTTTCCATAGAATCCATTTCTCCAATCGAAAAAACCAAAATCGAAAAAAAAATTGCATCAAAGGGGGTCCCCTTGGAACTTTTCTGAATTCTTCAGATCGCCTTAACTTCCGAACGGATGGACCGATTTTCAACTTCGATCATACCAATCTGCTTGTTTTTTTTTTGATAGAATCCATGTCTCAAATTGAAAAAACCGAAATCGAAAAAAAAAATGCATCAAAGTGGGCCACCTTGGAACTTTTTCGAATTCTTTAGACCGCCTCAACTTCCGAACGGATCGACCGATTTTCAATTTCGCGCATACCAATCCGCTTGTTTTTTCATAGAATCCATTTCTTCAATAGAAAAAACCGAAATCGAAAAAAAAATTGCATCAAAGGGTGTCCCCTTGAAACTTTTTCGAATTCTTCAGATCGCCTTAACTTCCGAACGGATGGACCGATTTTCAACTTCGATCATACAAAACTGCTTGTTTTTTTTCATAGAATTCATTTCTCCAATCGAAAAAACCAAAATCTGAAAAAAATTTGCATCGAAGGGGGTCCCCTTGGAACTTTTTCGAATTCTTCAGATCGCCTTAACTTCCGAACGGATGGACCGATTTTCAACTTCGATCATACCAAACTGCTTGTTTTTTTTTCATATAATTTATTTCTCCAATCGAAAAAACCGAAATCTGAAAAAAAATTGCATCAAAGGGGGTCCCCTTGGAACTTTTTCGAATTCTTCAAATCGCCTTAACTTCCGAACGGATGGACCGATTTTCAACTTCGATCATACCAATCTGCTTGTTTTTTTTTCATAGAATCCATTTCTCCAATCGAAAAAACCAAAATCGAAAAAAAATATGCATCAAAGGGGGTCCCCTTGGAACTTTTCTGAATTCTTCAGATCGCCTTAACTTCCGAACGGATGGATCGATTTTCAACTTCGATCATACCAATCTGCTTGTTTTTTTTTCATAGAATCCATTTCTCCAATCGAAAAAACCAAAATCGAAAAAAAAATTGCATCAAAGGGGGTCCCCTTGGAACTTTTCTGAATTCTTCAGATCGCCTTAACTTCCGAACGGATGGACCGATTTTCAACTTCGATCATACCAATCTGCTTGTTTTTTTCTCATAGAATCCATTTCTCCAATCGGAAAAACCGAAATCGAAAAGAAAAATTGCATCAAAGGGGATCCCCTTGGAACTTTTTCGAATTCTTCAGATCGCAACCTGGTGAGTATTTCTATATGAACGTCATCACGATATAATCGAATACAACTCAGATACAATGATCATTCCGTCTATCCATCCAACCTTCTGCTCGATTTGGTCGCTTTTATGTAAAACGGAAGAACAGTTACCTGGTGAATATTGCTATATAAACATCATCACGATATAATCGAATACAACTCAGATACAATTATCGCTTCGTCTAACCATTTAACCTTCTGTTCGATTCAGTCGCTAGTATGTGTAACGGAAGTACCGTCACCTGGTAAGTATCACTATATATACAGTATTGCGATATAATCGGATACCAACCAGATACATTGATTGTTCAGTCTATCCATTCAACTTTCCGTTAGTTTCGGTCGTTCGTATGTAAAACGGGAATACCGTCACCTAGTGTGTATAACTATATACACAGCATAACATCATAATCGAATACAACCCAGATACTATCCATTCAACCTTCTGTTCGATTCGGTTTCTCGTATGTATAACGAAAGAACAGTAACCTGTGAGTTTTTCTATATGAACGTCATCACGATATAATCGAATACAACTCAGATACAATGATCATTCCGTCTATCCATCCAACCTTCTGTTCGATTGGGTCGCTCGTATGTATAACGCAAGAACAGTCACCTGGTGAGTATTACTATATAAACATCACCACGATATAATCGAATACAACTCAGTTACAATTATCGTTCCGTCTAACCATCCAACCTTATGTTCGATTTAGACGCTCGTATGTGTAACGAAAGAACCGTTACATGGTAGGTGTAACTAAATATAGAGCATAACGATATAATAATAATAATAATAATATCGTCTTTATTATTTTCTTCCTTTTCAACGGTACAGTCATTTGACTAATAATAAAATATATAACATATTTATTTTTGGAAGAAAATTAAAGGCGGAGTTCAATTTCAATAATGACGAATCACCATGGAAATTGCTCTTCCACTCAACCTTGAACAAATCGCTTATAAAGAATATGAAAGTGATCATTTATTTCCAATTGGTAAATAAAAAAATTAAAAAAAAAATAATTAAACCATATAATCGCAGATAGTTATGATTAGGGTTGATTTTAACATAGAGATGGGATAGGTGGTTTGAATGTCAGAATCAGTTACCGCAAAAGAAATTCAGTGAAATCATTTTTGAATCGATATAGATTTTTCTGTTTGATCGAATCTGGAATGCCGTTATACATTGCATATATCTGGTACGTGAAACATCTTCTAAAAATCTCCAGACGAAATATTGGAGGGGTAAGTCGGCCTTTGTGCCTTATATTGAGATTATGCACGTCAGTCCTGAAGGAAATTTTTTCATATAAGTAAGGAGGTTCTTTTTCCATGATTATTTTGTGGAATAAAGTGGCAGCATGTAGTTTCATCCTATTTCCCATGTCTAACCATCCGATAGCTTTCAATTTGTGAGATATTCTCTCTCTCTTTCGGATACCAAAAATAAATCGTAGACACGAGTTCTGAACTTTTTGGATTTTTTGTTTGAATTGAACGGTTAAACATGGGCCATACAATACATCAGCATAATTGAAAACGGACAGCACCAAGGCTTCACATAATGTTGTCCTCACTTTAGGTGGTAAAAAATTCTTGTTGCCATAAATAACTTTAAGTGAATAATATGCACGATTGACAAGTTGAGCTACATGCTTTTCAAATCTCAAGTCTTCATCTAATATTACCCCTAAGCTCTTTGCTTCATGTACTACCTCCAGTTGCTCTTCATTTATCTTTATGTTAGTGTGGGATCGAACAGTATTTCTTGTACGCTTGGGACCAAAAACAATGACTTTAGATTTACTATTGTTTATCATCAGACAATGTTCAGAGGCTTTCTCCACAAATGAATTCAAGTCACTATTTATTCTATTGCAAGCATCATCTACCAAGTCTGAGGAAAAACTATAATACAACTGTGTATCGTCTGCATACAGATGGATATTACAAAACTGAAGGCATTTCATGAACTGCGAAGTATAAATGGCGAATAGCAGGGGTCCCAAAATAGAACCTTGGGGAACTCCACAACGTAGATTTAAATATCGTGAGTGATTTCCATCAATAGAGACGATTTGTTGACGGTCATTGAGAAATGATCTGATTAAAGATACTGCACTATTAGATATTCCAATGTAACCCAATATTGACAACATTAAATTGTGGTTGATTGTATCGAATGCTCTACTGAAGTCTAGAAGAACTAGTATAGTATTTTCGCCCAGATTACTGGACCTTATAATATCATCAACTATATGCAACAGGGCCGTTGCGCAGCTGTAACCTTTACGAAATCCAGATTGAGTTTTCGGCAGTATGGAGAAATGGTTAATATGTTCTTTCAGTTGTTCTTCAATGGCTCTTTCAAGTAGCTTAGATAAGGTTGGTAATATACTTATAGCACGTAGATCTTTGTAACTCAATGGATTCGTTTTTTTAGGCAACACCTTCACAAGTGCCCTTTTCCATACAGATGGAAAAATCTCATTCATTAGGCAAAAATTGATAATATGTGTTATGTATGGAATAATATGTGGACAGCACATTTTAATTAGTTTTATGTTCAAAAAATCACTACCCATTGCATTTGATTTAATATTAGAAATAGTTTTGAATATGAACATATCATTTACTTCATGGAATTTGAAATCATGGTCTATCAACTTATTTTCCCTATAAAAAGAAATGAGTTCTACAGGCGGCTCCTGAAAAGGAATAGAATTAATGAAGAAATTGTTGAGCTCATCTGGATTCTTCAAATCGTCTGGAATATCACGTCTTTTATCGGGTAAAAAATTATCAGATTTTAACGTTTTCCAAAAACTCTTCTTATCATTCTTATTGAATTCAGAAGCGACATAAGCTCTTTTTTCTCTCTTAACTGCCTGATTTGTTAAATTTCGCATGTCTTTGTAGAACTGAAAATGAGCTAATGATTTTGATTTTTTATATCTGCTTAAAGCTTTGTCCCTTATTTCCATCATTTCTTTCAAAGTCCCTGTCAGCCAGGGAGCAGGCTTTTTAGTTATCCTTGACGATGTTAATGGTGCATGTCTATCAAATAGGTTCGTTAAACAATTAACCAAGAATGAAATTTTCTCATCAACTCCCTCTTGATCATAAATATTAAAAAAAGGTATGTTATATAAGTCTCTTCTGAAATCATTTTCGTTTAGATATTTGAAGTTTCTATAGGTATGAAATTTGAATTTTTTTTCGCCAGTTATAATATTTATTTTACAATGAACCAGCATGTGATCAGTAACTCCAGTCACATCAATAACACCCTTGTCTATCACCCATTCATTTTCAGTGACCACTACATCTAAAAGTGAGGATGTGGTTTCAGTTATTCTTGTGTGGTTCTCTATTATTTGGCTCAAACCGAAACATTGCATAACCGATAATATTTTTTCAACAGTGGCATTATCATACTGTGCAAAGTTGATATTCAAGTCTCCTCCACAAATAATTCTATCCACCGAGGGATAAATTACACTCAATGTGTCTTCAAACTCATCAGTGAAAGAAACGTCATCCTGAGCTGGGGGTTTATATATTACTCCAAGAGCTATTTTCGTTTTTTGTATTATAACTTTGATCCATAACTGTTCACAACAGATGCCTTGTATATCGATTTTTCCACTACCGAAAAAATCCCTAATAAAGATGCATACGCCGCCACCTCTGAGACCTCGGAGACAACCCAGATACAATGATTGTTCAATCTATCCATCCAACCTTATGTTCGATTCGGTTCCTCGTATGTTCAACGGAAGAACTGTTACCTGGTTAGACATACTATATGATAATCATCACGATATACTCGAATACAACCCCAGATACGATTATTGTTTAGTCTATCCATTCAACTTTCTGTTCAATTCAGTCGTTCTTATGAAAAACGGAAGAACAGTTACCTGGTGAGTATAACTATATAAACCTAATCGAATACAACCCAGATACGATGAATTTTCAATCTATTCATTTAACCTTCTGCTCGATTTGGTCGCTTTTATGTAAAACGGAAGAACAGTTACCTGGTGAATATTGCTATATAAACATCATCACGATATAATCGAATACAACTCAGATACAATTATCGCTTCGTCTAACCATTTAACCTTCTGTTCGATTCAGTCGCTAGTATGTGTAACGGAAGTACCGTCACCTGGTAAGTATCACTATATATACAGTATTGCGATATAATCGGATACCAACCAGATACATTGATTGTTCAGTCTATCCATTCAACTTTCCGTTCGTTTCGGTCGCTCGTATGTAAAACGGGAATACCGTCACCTAGTGTGTATAACTATATACACAGCATAACATCATAATCGAATACAACCCAGATACTATCCATTCAACCTTCTGTTCGATTCGGTTTCTCGTATGTATAACGAAAGAACAGTAACCTGGTGAGTATTTCTATATGAACGTCATCACGATATAATCGAATACAACTCAGATACAATGATCATTCCGTCTATCCATCCAACCTTATGTTCGATTGGGTCGCTCGTATGTATAACGCAAGATTAGTCACCTGGTGAGTATTACTATATAAACATCACCACGATATAATCGAATACAACTCAGTTACACTTATCGTTCCGTCTAACCATCCAACCTTATGTTCGATTCAGACGCTCGTATGTGTAACGAAAGAACCGTTACATGGTAGGTGTAACTAAATATACAGCATAACGATATAATCGGAGACAACCCAGATACAATGATTGTTCAATCTATCCATTCTACCTTATGTTCGATTTGGTTGCTCGTATGTATTACGAAAGAACTGTTACCTGGTTAGACATACTATGTGATGATAATCACGATATAATCAAATACAACCCAGATACGATGATTGTTCAGTCTATCCATTCAACCTTCTGTTCAGTTCAGTCGCTCTTATGTATAACTGGAGAACAGTTTCCTGGTGAGTATAATTATATGAACATCATCAAGATATAATCGAATACAACCCCAGATACGATTATTGTTTAGGCTATCCATTCAACCTTCTGTTCAATTCAGTCGCTCGAATGTATAACGGAAGAACAGTTACCTGGTGAGTATAACTATATAAACATAATCGAATACAACCCAGATACGATGATTGTTCAATCTATACTAAATTCAACCTTCTGCTCGATTCGGTCGCTTGTATGTTAAACGGAAGAACAGTTACCTGATGAGTATTACTATATAAACATAATCGAATACAACCCAGATACGATGATTGTTCAATCTATTCATTTAACCTTCTGCTCGATTCGGTCGCTTGTATGTAAAACGGAAGAACAGTTACCTGGTGAGTATTGCTATATAAACATCATCACGATATCATCGAATACAACTCAGATACAATTATCGTTTCGTCTAACCATTCAACCTTCTGTTCGATTTAGTCGCTAGCATGTGTAACGGAAGTACCGTCACCTGGTAAGTATCACTATATATACAGTATTGCGATATAATCGGATACCACCCAGATACATTGATTGTTCAGTCTATCTATTCAACTTTCTTTTCGTTTCGGTCGCTCGTATGTAAAATGGGAATACCGTCTCCTAGTGTGTATAACTATATACACAGCATAACATCATAATCGAATACAACCCATATACTATCCATTCAACCTTCTGTTCAATTCAGTCGCTCGTATGTATAACGGAAGAACAGTTACCTGGTGAGTATACCTATATAAACATAATTGAATACAACCCAGATACGATGATTGTTCAATCTATACTGAATTCAACCTTCTGCTCGATTCGGTCGCTTGTATATAAAACGGAAGAACAGTTACCTGGTGAGTATTGCTATATAAACATCATCACGATATCATCGAATACAACTCAGATACAATTATCGTTTCGTCAAACCATTTAACCTTCTGTTCGATTCAGTCGCTAGTATGTGTAACGGAAGTACTGTCACCTGGTAAGTATCACTATAATACAGTATTGCGATATAATCGGATACCACCCAGATACATTGATTGTTCAGTCTATCCATTCAACTTTCTGTTCGTTTCGGTCGCTCGTATGTGAAACGGGAATAGCGTCACCTTATGTGTATAACTATATACACAGCATAACATCATAATCGAATACAACCCAGATACTATCCATTCAACCTTCTGTTCGATTCGGTTGCTCGTATGTATAACGAAAGAACAGTAACCTGGTGAGTATTTCTATATGAACGTCATCACGATATAATCGAATACAACTCAGTTACAATTATCGTTCCGTCTAACCATCCAACCTTATGTTCGATTCAGACGCTCGTATGTGTACCGAAAGAACCGTTACATGGTAGGTGTAGTTAAATATACAACAAAACGATATAATCGGAGACAACCCAGATACAATGATTGTTCAATCTATCCATTCAACCTTACGTTCGATTCGGTTGCTCGTATGTATAACGGAAGAACTGTTGCCAGGTTAGACATACTATATGATAATCATCACGATATACTCGAATACAACCCCAGATACGATTATTGTTTAGTCTATCCATTCAACTTTCTGTTCAATTCAGTCGTTCTTATGAAAAACGGAAGAACAGTTACCTGGTGAGTATAACTATATAAACCTGATCGAATACAACCCAGATACGATGAATTTTCAATCTATTCATTCAACCTTCTGCTCGATTCGGTCGCTTCTATGTAAAACGGAAGAACAGTTACCTGGTGAGTATAACTATATAAACATAATCGAATACAACTCAGATACGATGATTGTTCAATCTATCCATTCAACCTTATGTTCGATTCGGTTGCTCGTATGTATATCGGAAGAACAGGTACCTGGTGAGTATATCTATATAAACATAATCGAATACAACTCAGATACGATGATTGTTCAATCTATACATTTAACCTTCTGCTCGATTCGGTCGCTTGTATGTAAAACGGAAGGACAGTTACCTGGTGAGTATTGCTATATAAACATCATCACGATATCATCGAATACAACTCAGATACAATTATCGTTTCGTCTAACCATTCAACATTCTGTTCGATTCAGTCGCTAGTATGTGTAACGGAATTATCGTCACCTGGTAAGTATCACTATATATACAGTATTGCGATATAATCGGATACCACCCAGATACATTGATTGTTCAGTCTATCCATTCAACTTTCTTTTCGTTTCGGTCGCTCGTATGTAAAACGGAAATACCGTCTCCTAGTGTGTATAACTATATACACAGCATAACATCATAATCGAATACAACCCATATACTATCCATTCAACCTTCTGTTCAATTCAGTTTCTCGTATGTATAACGGAAGAACAGTTACCTGGTGAGTATAACTATATAAACATAATCGAATACAACCCAGATACGATGATTGTTCAATCTATACTGAATTCAACCTTCTGCTCGATTCGGTCGCTTGTATGTAAAACGGAAGAACAGTTACCTGGTGAGTATTGCTATATAAACATCATCACGATATCATCGAATACAACTCAGATACAATTATCGTTTCGTCTAACCATTCAACATTCTGTTCGATTCAGTCGCTAGTATGTGTAACGGAAGTATCGTCACCTGGTAAGTATCACTATATATACAGTATTGCGATATAATCGGATACCACCCAGATACATTGATTGTTCAGTCTATCCATTCAACTTTCTTTTCGTTTCGGTCGCTCGTATGTAAAACGGGAATACCGTCTCCTAGTGTGTATAACTATATACACAGCATAACATCATAATCGAATACAACCCATATACTATCCATTCAACCTTCTGTTCAATTCAGTCGCTCGTATGTATAACGGAAGAACAGTTACCTGGTGAGTATAACTATATAAACATAATCGAATACAACCCAGATACGATGATTGTTCAATCTATACTGAATTCAACCTTCTGCTCGATTCGGTCGCTTGTATGTAAAACGGAAGAACAGTTACCTGGTGAGTATTGCTATATAAACATCATCACGATATCATCGAATACAACTCAGATACAATTATCGTTTCGTCTAACCATTTAACCTTCTGTTCGATTCAGTCGCTATTATGTGTAACGGAAGTACCGTCACCTGGTAAGTATCACTATATATACAGTATTGCGATATAATCGGATACCACCCAGATACATTGATTTTTCAGTCTATCATTTCAACTTTCTGTTCGTTTCGGTCGCTCGTATGTGAAACGGGAATACCGTCACCTTATGTGTATAACTATATACACAGCATAACATCATGATCGAATACAACCCAGATACTATCCATTCAACCTTCTGTTCGATTCGGTTGCTCGTATGTATAACGAAAGAACAATAACCTGGTGAGTATTTCTATATGAACGTCATCACGATATAATCTAATACAACTTAGTTACAATTATCGTTCCGTCTAACCATCCAACCTTATGTTCGATTCAGACGCTCGTATCTGTAACGAAAGAACCGATACATGGTAGGTGTAGTTAAATATACAACATAACGATATAATCGGAGACAACCCAGATACAATGATTGTTCAATCTATCCATTCAACCTTATGTTCGATTCGGTTGCTAGTATGTATAACGAAAGAACAGTTACCTGGTTAGACATAATATATAATGATCATCACGAAATAATCGAATACAACCCAGATACGATGATTGTTCAGTCTATCCATTCAACCTTCTATTCAGTTCAGTCGCTCTTATGTATAACTGGAGAACAGTTACCTGGTGAGTATAACTATATGAACATCATCACGATATAATCGAATACAACCCCAGATACGATCATTGTTTAGTCTATCCATTCAACCTTCAGTTCAATTCAGTCGCTCGTATGTATAACGGAAGAACAGTTACCTGGTGAGTATAACTATATAAACATAATCGAATACAACTCAGATACGATGATTGTTCAATCTATCCATTCAACCTTATGTTCGATTCGGTTGCTCGTATGTATATCGGAAGAACAGGTACCTGGTGAGTATATCTATATAAACATAATCGAATACAACTCAGATACGATGATTGTTCAATCTATCCATTTAACCTTCTGCTCGATTCGGTCGCTTGTATGTAAAACGGAAGGACAGTTACCTGGTGAGTATTGCTATATAAACATCATCACGATATCATCGAATACAACTCAGATACAATTATCGTTTCGTCTAACCATTCAACATTCTGTTCGATTCAGTCGCTAGTATGTGTAACGGAAGTATCGTCACCTGGTAAGTATCACTATATATACAGTATTGCGATATAATCGGATACCACCCAGATACATTGATTGTTCAGTCTATCCATTCAACTTTCTTTTCGTTTCGGTCGCTCGTATGTAAAACGGGAATACCGTCTCCAAGTGTGTATAACTATATACAAAGCATAACATCATAATCGAATACAACCCATATACTATCCATTCAACCTTCTGTTCAATTCAGTCGCTTGTTTGTATAACGGAAGAACAGTTACCTGGTGAGTATTACTATATAAACATAATCGAATACAACCCAGATACGATGATTGTTCAATCTATACTGAATTCAACCTTCTGCTCGATTCGGTCGCTTGTATGTAAAACGGAAGAATAGTTACCTGGTGAGTATTGCTATATAAACATCATCACGATATCATCGAATACAACTCAGATACAATTATCGTTTCGTCTAACCATTTAACTTTCTGTTCGATTCAGTCGCTAGTATGTGTAAAGGAAGTACCGTCACCTGGTAAGTATCACTATATATACAGTATTGCGATATAATCGGATACCACCCAGATACATTGATTGTTCAGTCTATCCATTCAACTTTCTGTTCGTTTCGGTCGCTCGTATGTGAAACGGAAATACCGTCACCTTATGTGTATAACTATATCACAGCATAACATCATAATCGAATACAACCCAGATACTATCCATTCAACCTTCTGTTCGATTCGGTTGCTCGTATGTATAACGAAAGAATAGTAACCTGGTGAGTATTTCTATATGAACGTCATCACGATATAATCGAATACAACTTAGTTACAATTATCGTTCCGTCTTACCATCCAACCTTATGTTCGATTCAGACGCTCGTATGTGTAACGAAAGAACCGTTACATGGTAGGTGTGGTTAAATATACAACATAACGATATAATCGGAGACAACCCAGATACAATGATTGTTCAATCTATCCATTCAACCTTATGTTCGATTCGGTTGCTAGTATGTATAACGAAAGAACACTTACCTGGTAAGACATAATATATAATAATCATCACGAAATAATCGAATACAACCCAGATACGATGATTGTTCAGTCTATCCATTCAACCTTCTGTTCAGTTCAGTCGCTCTTATGTATAACTGGAGAACAGTTACCTGGTGAGTATAACTATATAAACATAATCGAATACAACTCAGATACGATGATTGTTCAATCTATCCATTCAACCTTATGTTCGATTCGGTTGCTCGTATGTATATCGGAAGAACAGGTACCTGGTGAGTATATCTATATAAACAAAATCGAATACAACCCAGATACGATGATTGTTTAATTTATACTGAATTCAACCTTCTGCTCGATTCGGTCGCTTGTATGTAAAACGGAAGAACAGTTACCTGGTGAGTATTGCTATATAAACATCATCACGATATCATCGAATACAACTCAGATACAATTATCGTTTCGTCTAACCATTCAACATTCTGTTCGATTCAGTCGCTAGTATGTGTAACGGAAGTATCGTCACCTGGTAAGTATCACTATATATACAGTATTGCGATATAATCGGATACCACCCAGATACATTGATTGTTCAGTCTAACCATTCAACTTTCTTTTTGTTTCGGTCGCTCGTAAGTAAAACGGGAATACCGTCTCCTAGTGTGTATAACTATATACACAGCATAACATCATAATCGAATACAACCCATATACTATCCATTCAACCTTCTGCTCGATTCGGTCGCTTGTATGTAAAACGGAAGAACAGTTACCTGGTGAGTATTGCTATATAAACATCATCACGATATCATCGAATACAACTCAGATACAATTATCGTTTCGTCTAACCATTTAACCTTCTGTTCGATTCCGTCGCTAGTATGTGTAACGGAAGAACCGTCACCTGGTAAGTATCATTATATATACAGAATTGCGATATAATCGGATACCACCCAGATACATTGATTGTTCAGTCTATCCATTCAACATTCTTTTCGTTTCGGTCGCTCGTATGTAAAACGGGAATACCGTCTCCTAGTGTGTATAACTATATACAAAGCATAACATCATAATCGAATACAACCCATATACTATCCATTCAACCTTCTGTTCAATTCAGTCGCTCGTATGTATAACGGAAGAACAGTTACCTGGTGAGTATAACTATATAAACATAATCGAATACAACCCAGATACGATGATTGTTCAATCTATACTGAATTCAACCTTCTGCTCGATTCGGTCGCTTGTATGTAAAACGGAAGAAAAGTTACCTGGTGAGTATTGCTATATAAACATCATCACGATATCATCGAATACAACTCAGATACAATTATCGTTTCGTCTAACCATTAAACCTTCTGTTCGATTCAGTCGCTAGTATGTGTAACGAAAGTACCGTCACCTGGTAAGTATCACTATATATACAGTATTGCGATATAATCGGATACCACCCAGATACATTGATTGTTCAGTCTATCCATTCAACTTTCTGTTCGTTTCGGTCGCTCGTATGTGAAACGGGAATACCGTCACCTTATGTGTATAACTATATCACAGCATAACATCATAATCAAATACAACCCAGATACTATCCATTCAACCTTCTGTTCGTTTCGGTTGCTCGTATGTATAACGAAAGAACAGTAACCTGGTGAGTATTTCTATATGAACGTCATCACGATATAATCGAATACAACTTAGTTACAATTATCGTTCCGTCTAACCATCCAACCTTATGTTCGATTCAGACGCTCGTATGTGTAACGAAAGAACCGTTACATGGTAGGTGTAGTTAAATATACAACATAACGATATAATCGGAGACAACCCAGATACAATGATTGTTCAATCTATCCATTCAACCTTATGTTCGATTCGGTTGCTAGTATGTATAACGAAAGAACAGTTACCTGGTTAGACATAATATATAATAATCATCACGAAATAATCGAATACAACCCAGATACGATGATTGTTCAGTCTATCCATTCAACCTTCTGTTCAGTTCAGTCGCTCTTATGTATAACTGGAGAACAGTTACCTGGTGAGTATAACTATATAAACATAATCGAATACAACTCAGATACGATGATTGTTCAATCTATCCATTCAACCTTATGTTCGATTCGGTTGCTCGTATGTATATCGGAAGAACAGGTACCTGGTGAGTATATCTATATAAACATAATCGAATACAACCCAGATACGATGATTGTTCAATTTATACTGAATTCAACCTTCTGCTCGATTCAGTCGCTTGTATGTAAAACGGAAGAACAGTTACCTGGTGAGTATTGCTATATAAACATCATCACGATATCATCGAATACAACTCAGATACAATTATCGTTTCGTCTAACCATTCAACATTCTGTTCGATTCAGTCGCTAGTATGTGTAACAGAAGTATCGTTACCCGGTAAGTATCACTATATATACAGTATTGCGATATAATCGGATACCACCCAGATACATTGAGTTCAGTCTAACCATTCAACTTTCTTTTTGTTTCGGTCGCTCGTATGTAAAACGGGAATACCGTCTCCTAGTGTGTATAACTATATACACAGCATAACATCATAATCGAATACAACCCATATACTATCCATTCAACCTTCTGTTCAATTCAGTCGCTCGTATGTATAACGGAAGAACAGTTACCTGGTGAGTATAACTATATAAACATAATTGAATACAACCCAGATACGATGATTGTTCAATCTATACTGAATTCAACCTTCTGCTCGATTCGGTCGCTTGTATGTAAAACGGAAGAACAGTTACCTGGTGAGTATTGCTATATAAACATCATCACGATATCATCGAATACAACTCAGATACAATTATCGTTTCGTCTAACCATTTAACCTTCTGTTCGATTCAGTCGCTAGTATGTGTAACGGAAGTACCGTCACCTGGTAAGTATCACTATATATACAGAATTGCGATATAATCGGATACCACCCAGATACATTGATTGTTCAGTCTATCATTTCAACATTCTGTTCGTTTTGGTCGCTCGTATGTGAAACGGGAATACCGTCACCTTATGTGTATAACTATATACACAGCATAACATCATAATCGAATACAACCCAGATACTATCCATTCAACCTTCTGTTCGATTCGGTTGTTCGTATGTATAACGAAAGAACAGTAACCTGGTGAGTATTTCTATATGAACGTCATCACGATGTAAGAAGGGTGGTCCCACGTCGTTATCTCTTTAAATGAGATAACCATTATTCTGGTTCTATTTATCTCAGGCAACCTTCTTAATGAACAATTCAATCGTTTATCAATTGATTCTCTATAACAGGTGCATAAGGCACACCAGATTCGATAAAATACGCACAAACCCGTTAAACATACTCAAATACATTATCCATGAACGTACTTACTTTGTGAAGGCTCAGAAGAAGTAGTGATCAGCTTATCACCACCGGCGGAATCTCTCAGGCGTCCTTGTCAGGTATTCCCAGAGTAATGATGTCTAATTCTAAGCACACACACACTTCTTTGGTAATTTCTCTCAATGACTTTTGATTACTGGCAAAAATTTAAGAGGTGAAGTGATTGATATTAATTTAAGTTTCCCTCCTTGAAATACAAACGGACTTGCTGGATAATAAAAGAGTTGTGTTCTAAATCACTTATTTAATTATAAAATGTTAGGCTAGACTTGATGATGAATTGAATACATGGAGAAATGGTTTAAATTCTTAACGACAATACCTGATATTGGGAGACGAAAAATACTCAAGTTGTTTCACAAAGAAATATATAAACTATTGTTGAAAACTAGTCAAAAGGTTGATAACTGAGTTCTCTTGAAATAAAATGATAGCTGAAATTTGAATTGTGTGCCAAAACGGCCAAATCTTCGAACTGAGAAAAGAGATGAAAGTCAAATTCTTATAACAGTCAGAGAATTTACCAAAGGATGAATTCACGCACTAGACACGAGGCAAGCTAAATGAGAATCGAAAACGAACTGACGAAATTAAAATTGAACAAAACTTCGTGAACTCAACAACTAACCACACGAGGGTGTTGGCTATAATTTTGGGTGTCTTTCTTGACTTTTCTCGTCCAATCAGAACAGTGTTCGACCTAACGGACGAATAAGGTTCCATCTCATTCCCTTTTGACTAATTTATAGACTTCTACAAACCTAAGACATATTTCCATCGATAATATTTAATCTATTCCCCGAATTTTGGGTTATTGCCTAGGCATGTGTTCTTAGGCGCCAATCTCCACTTATACCAGAGCACATTTGTTTCAAATTATTGACATATTAACTACGTTCCTGTTCAGCAAAATAAACACTTGATTTCTTATCCTAGAAAGATATCCATTTCGTCTCCCATAAATGTCGTTCGGTTAAATAATATATTGGACGATATGGGGGAAAAATCCAACTAAAACCATCAACATATCAATTTACTAAAATCAAAATAAATGTTATCGTTAACATATCCTGGAGTATCTGTATCTGAGATGACGTTGACCGATGGAGATTGTGCGGTTTACTATGAATTATGAGGGTGGTTTAAAGTTTTACGACTTTTCCACTTATTTACAAAGATTATATTTTCTATTCAGAACAAGTGTGTCTGTTTATTTATGACCGAGGCGATAATAAATGTTGATGGTTAACAGCTTTTATATTTTTGGTCAACGAACAGAATTTTCTATGCTGCAAATGAAAATGAAATCTACGTACACCGTTGCTTGAATAATCCGCTTTCTTACATCTCTCCCTCCTTTAAGAGTAACGTTTTATTTTTATTCTTGTAAAGAGAGGTAATAAAATAGTTACTCCAGAATAGTTATACTACACTAAGGAACTTTAAAATCTAATACAGTCCTGGTACCAGAGTTCATCGTCTTCATTGAGGTGATTGCCTTTCATCTACTGTTTGTCCGAACAGTCAAGATTGTTACAGGGCATCAAGGTCGGATAGGTAGTACTCGATTGCACCGGGGCGCTCGGGGAGAATCGCGGTTCACTCACGAGAGTTCGCGGCACGTCGGCGTCGTTCACATGAACTTGTTGAAGTTCCACGTTGTCTAACGCGTATTGTTCTTCCGGATCACTACTCTTGTGGTGGAGTCTATAAATGTACCTTTGGGCTAATGCCTGACAGAGGCTAGCCCACAAGTAACGTTTTCTACGGGGGTGATTTCTAGTCACTTTTTTGATGGTGAAATAGTTGGTAATCACCCCAGTGACATAACTCACGATACAGAAAGTGGTATACAGAAAACCACAGATCGAAAAAATGTTCCCCATTCTCGATAATAAACCCCACACTTCTTCCGCGGCCGACTTAGCAAAGTTCTTGAATTCCGTTTCACTGAAGAGATTAGGCATATTGTAATTGTCCGTACCTATACCTCTTCCGGTGACGCGACGCGCGACTTCGTTGGTGACAGCCCTCCGTTCGTTCGGGAACAAAAGTGTTCGTTGGAATTTCTCCATGTCTTCTCGCGTGTAGATTCCGTCCGACGTGATGGGTGATATTCTGGCAAGTTTTATTATTTCATCCTCCGTATTAGCATCAAGTTCAATGGCTGGATCTGCTTTTCTTAATGCGGGTGTCAATTCAATCCATTTTCCTTCAACATTAAAACTGGATGGCAGGAGCGGTTGACAATCAATTTCAGTACCGTGCTCTGTTACAATATGAGTCATAGGTAACCGGAATAAAGATTTATTCTGATACAATACAGGTAATTCTTGATAGCAGGTATTCGTTCTTCTATATTCTACGATGATTGGTTTACATTTGGCGATATAAAGTACTTCGCCCATCACTCGTCCAATATAACCTGTAGTCTCCTTCACCAAATTACCCACTAGGTCAGGAGATTGCAGAGCCATGGTGATTCGATTTTGTAGAATCTTTTCCCGCAACTCGCATCTTTTCATGATTGCATCGTAAACTATGTCAGCCATCTGTCGTTTAAATGCGATTTCTAAGTAAAGCAGTTTGCTCAATACCTGGGACATCATATCCGTATTCTGCGGTAGTCTTAGTGATTTACGATAAAAAAAACCTAACGAATCTTCCAGAATCACTAGCAACCGATTCTGTTCTGTTTGCCAGGCTCTTTGGTGGCATAAATCTTCTGCTTTAGTTAGCTTTAGAGCAAACACTGTATCTTCGGTATCTACGATAAGGTAAAATGTAGGTGGGTCCCTGCTAAGTGTCAGTAGGGTGGCGTTACCTTCGTACAGTACATCAACTCCGCTGTTAGTACATTGATCAGCGATGTTCGCCTTCCATATCACCTCCCCTGAGAAGTCATCAAAACAGGATCCATCATTGTAAGGACATACAGTTCCCGAACGAAGGCTCACGATATTCCGTTCCACATCCGCGGTCGTGAAGTAGTCCGATAACTTTATCGTAATCGCGGCGGACACGACGACATTTCCGTACGACACATCCCCGACGGTGAATTTGGTGCCTTCGCACCTGCCGCTGACATCAAGGTGTCCTTGGAGGGTTGTTGATACCTCCGTGGTCCCGTTGAGGCTGATCTTGCTGATGATTCCACCACCCATTCCTCGGAGGTCCAAATGGCGGAATCGATGCGCCTTGATGCAGGTCTCGGCTGAGACGTGGTGTACGTATTTTCCCAGACCTCCTGCGACGCTGCTGATGTGTGAGTGCATCCCGCAGTGCTGGATGGACTGCTGGATTACGACGAGGCACGTGTAGACTTGGACCCCCACGTATTGCCTCTTCTGGATCAGTTGTATCTTCCTCGTCGTGGTCTCGGTGGCATTTCGAGGATCGAGGCATGGTTTCACCCTCAATAACGATATCTTAGTCAGTTCCACTGACTCGTCTTGACAATCATAGGCGACGATGTGCCCAGTCGCAATACCCAATAGTCTAATGAATATTAGGCTCAAAAATATCAACATCATTCTGAAACATACATGTTACACGTTATCTGTCTGCGAGTTACAATGAAATAATTAAAGTATTTTGCAATATCGATTCTAGTTATCTCGTCTACAAATTAGTTATAATAATTCGATTCATCAAGTCTAGCAAATTATACTATCCAATGTCAAGTATTTTTATATACATAAATAACAACTTGTATCCACCTTCTTCTTTGATAATTATACTTTATAAACATAGTATATTCGTTACATCAACTCAATTTGAAAGTCTATACAAGATTTATTCTCTTTTAAATTTTCAAACCTAGATTAGCAAAGGCTTGGCAAAGTAAAGAAATGTTTTCCTGGCCTGACTGAATTGTTTCTGATTCTCAAAATAAAATATATCCAAGTATATTCTGAGTAAATATAAAAATTAACGAATCTTTGCTATGAAACTTGGATTTCGTTATAGACTATACCTAGAAATATGTTACTGTGTTCAATCGCAGTCTATTTTACTTATATATATATATTTTTCTTCATTCCTTTCTTCTTACAAGCTAATTATGATAATGCATGCGTTAAAAGAACAATCCAAAGTTTTATCGAATTCGCTAAAACTTGTGTATTGTTATATCGACCTATCTATCAAAAAAAAATATACTAAGTGTAGATTATATGAACTTACGAATCATCCTCTTTTATATTCTATTTTTACTTATCCAAGGATGATTCGGTGCAGGTCCTTGACTTCTTGTCTGACGTTTATTTTCCTCCTGTTGTATCGGTGGTATCTCTTCGTTTGAATTTTCTGAAGCGGTTTCCATTTCAGCATCGCTCATCGACTCAAATTCTTCACCCGCTGATTGCGGCGAAGGAGTACGCATTTCCATCTCTGTGTTTTCCACAGGAGTTTCTTGATTTTTATTCTGATTTTCTTCACTTCCTTTGCAGCTATTCCCTTCTTCTTTTTCCTCTTCTTCTTCATCTGTTTCTACTTCCGATTTTTCTTCATCACCTGAGTCCTTTTCAGAAGCTTCGATTTGTAGATTATTATTGACGGCTGGCGTGGGTTGTGACATATTTCCCGTCTGTCGTTGTTGTATCCTAGCATAGCCTCCTATCATTTGTTGTTCCGGAAAGTTCCTGTATTTTACTGGTATATTTCCTAGTTGGTTCATTTCTGTTTCCGTCGCCGAGCAGGGTTTTAACCGGTTGACATGTACCTTTTTCTGGTCTCTACCGTGGATTTCCTTTACTTCAGCGTTTACTCCACGAAGTTGTATTATCCGATATGGTCCTACCCATGGTTTGTCTAGTTTTCGGCTTAATCCAGGTGTAGTGGCAGGGTTATACACATAGACTCGATCACCTTCTTCATATTTTATTGGGGAACTTTTCTTATTGAACTGGTTATGTACTTTTTCTGTCGTTCTTTCAATTGTATCTAAAGCATTTCGATGTGCTATTTTCATTCTCTGTATGAATTCAGACACGTAATTTTCATCCGTATCGTATTTTACTCGCATAGGCTTGAATAATTCATCGAAAGGATACTCCATATCTCGTCCAAATAAAAGAAAAAACGGACTTTCTGCAGTAGACTTGTGCGTTATCGATGAATAGGCTGCTAAAGCAAAAGGAAGCCACTCGTCCCAATCTCTTTGGTCTGGTTGAATATAATGACTCAATAAATCTTTCAGAGTTCGGTGGAACCTCTCCAAAGCGCCATTTGTTTGGGGTCTGTAAGCTGTTGTTTTCAAGTGTTTTATTTTTAAAATTTCGCAAAGATTTTCCATAAGCTTCGATGTAAAATTTGTTCCTAAATCTGTCAAAAGCTGTGTCGGCGTTCCGTGTCTGAGTATGATTCCTTTAACGAAGGTTTTCGCTACTGTATTTGCTGTTTGATCTTGCATGGGAAAAGCTTCGACATATTTGGTAAGCGCATCTTGGACCGTCAGAATATACTTGTTTCCTGTCAAAGTCATGGGCAGTGGACCTACAACGTCCATTGCTATTCTGTAGAACGGTATTTTTGGCATCTCGAATTTTTGTAGAGGTGCTGGTTTTAAATGTGGCGATGTTTTTCTCCGAGCACATTGTATGCAAGCATTCACATAAATTTTTACATCATCGTACATTCCAGTCCAAACAAAATTTTTGCGTATTCGATCATACGTTTTATCGAATCCCATGTGTCCTGATAATGGTAAATCATGATAGAGTTTCAAAATACTAGGTACTAACGCTGGGGGTGCTACCAAAACATCTTCGAATCGACTATCGTGTGATTTCTTATATAATAATCCGTCCAAGTCTAGATAATATTCTTCAGTTGAGTTACTTTCTATAAGTTTAATAATGTCTCGTGTTTTCTTATCAGACCACTGGCATTTTTTGATGTTATTTCGATTCCAAATCGGTGATAATTCATCGGTAGCTGTTAGACAACGAATAGTATTGATGGTAGGTTTTATTCGCGACATCGCATCAACAGTCCCATGTTTTTTCCCTGGTCTATATTCAATCTGGAAAGTATATTCTGTAAGAGCTAGAGACCATCTCATTAACCTACTATTTGGTTCTTTCACACTCATCAACCATTTTAGAGGTTGATGATCGGTGTATACAATGAACTCTGCTCCATAAAGATAGCATCTGAAGTGTCTTATACTCCATAACAATGCGAGACACTCACGTTCTGTGGTATGATAGTTCTTTTGGGCCTTTGTCAATTGTTTACTTGCATATGCTATTGGTAGTTCTTCACTGTCGTATTCTTGACTAAGTACAGCTCCTAAAGCAAAACCAGAGGCATCACACGACAATAGAAATTTCCTGTCGAAATCCGGATATTTCAAAATTGGTTCTTTTATCAATTCGGCTTTCAGTCGTTCGAAAGCTTCTTGACACGCATCATTCCAAACGTACTTTACATTTTTCCTAGTAAGGTTAGTCAAAGGAATGGCTTCTCGTGAAAAATTTGGTATGAATCGTCGATAATATCCAATAAGACCTAAAAATGCTCTAATTTCAGTTATGTTCTTTGGCGGTGGATAGTTTTGCACTGCTGAAATTTTGGTCGGATCGGGTTTTACCCCATTATTTGAAATCACGTGTCCCAGGTAATTTACCTCCTTTTTTATGAACGAACACTTTTCTAAATTTAGTGTGAGACCTGATTCTTGGACTCGGTCAAAAATGTCTTTCAATTTCGAAATATGTTCATCGACGTTGTTTTGTGAAAAACATATTATGTCGTCGAGATATACGAAACAGTGTGTTCCTGTTAATCCTGCTAATACCAAGTACATCAACCTCATGAATGTACTGGGTGCGTTCGCCAATCCGAAAGGCATGCGGTTGCATTCATAATGTCCCCAGGGTACAGAAAATGCTGTTTTTTCTCTGTCTTTTGGATCAACTTCAACCTGCCATGATCCTTTACTCATATCGAGGGTGGTGAACATTTCAGCACCTCCTAAGGAATCGATGGTCTCATTGATGTTCGGTATCGGAAAGAAATCTCTCTTGGTCACACTGTTTAAATTCCTGAAATCTATACAAAACCTGTATTTCTTTTCTCCGTCTTGAGATTTCTTCTCGACAATAACCACGGGAGCACTGAAAGGTGATACCGACGGTCTTATAATGTCCTCTTTCAACATTTCTTCTATCTGATTTTTCACTAACTCCTGCTGGCGAAACGGTACGCGATATGGTGCCTTATATATAGGCGGGCTATCTCCAATGTCGATGGTGTGCTTTATCAAATTTGTTGCTTTCAAGGGCTCGTTTTCCACGACGAATATATCTCTATACTTATCCAGGAATCTTTCCATTTTCCTTCTGTCAGCTGCTGTTAAGTGCTTCAAGACTTCCTTATATGTCTCATCTGTGCACTTATACTTTTTTCTTACTCTGTCATTTTCGATTTCCGAAACTTCTTTCTCCACCGTCGCGTCTACCAACCTCAAAATTGGACACTTTTTCACAATAGTCTGTGCTACTGAAGAAGTGTTGAGAATTCTTACCACAATTTCCTTCCTGTCGTTGGGGGTATCATGTGGTATGTTTACCACCGATCGTGCTACTAATACTCCAGGATGTATGGGTTCTGGTTCACAAACCTTCGTGCCTTCATGAACGCGCGTTTCCACTTGGACACGTAGATCGCAACCTTGAAATGCTGGTATTACCAAGTTTTCTCTCATCCTGACTAGGTTAGGATTTTTGAAATTATTATTCCCTTCTTTCGCCAGTGATTGATAGTGACAAAGAGAGGTGTCTATTGTTGATTTATGCTTATCAAGGGATTTGTGGCAGAAAACTTCCTCCTTATCGGTTGATAAACTTTTGGTGGCGGCCTTCGGAATCATCGATGGGATAGGTACCTCTTCCAAGAACCAAGAGCTGTCAAAACAGTGATTACTACTCCTTTTGACAAAGGGGTTCGTGAATACTGGCGTTCCTTTTTCCTTCAAGCCTTGACCTCCTTTCGGCTCTCTTCCCGGGCCTGCGGGTTTCCATTTTTCTTTTTTCACTTTTATTTCTCTCTCATTTTTCTCCTTTCTTCGTCCTTTCGACTTTTTTATCTCGTGAACAATATTCGGAGGTGATTCAGGATGTCCCCCGTACGTTTTGTAACCTCTATCTCTTGGAAACCCATCTTGTTCGTTGGCACTGAAGTTGACGACGGGAATCTTATGATTTTCGGATAGCTGCTTTGTTCCATTTATTCCTTTATGTTCGCTGTACATGGGAATTTCACATCCTCTTATATTCATTATATCCTTTTCAAAATCCATTATGGGTCGGATCTTATTTAAAAAATCCAACCCTATCAATCCATCCGTGGTGAATTTCAACTCATCTTTACACACGATGCACTCGTGCGTGATAACTTCTCGAGGAAATTGAAATTCAATGTTTATCGAGCCCTTTTTGTTAAGAACGTTGCCTGATATATCTGTAATTACTGTCGTCACATTTTGATTTAGTGGTAATTTCAACTGTTTTGCCAATTTGTCTTTCACTAACGAGATGGTAGCTCCACTATCTACTAACCAAGTGGTGCTTATATTTTGTGTAAACAGCTCGATTATTTTCGATGATGGGTTGATGAGCAGAACGATGGCGTTATCAGTGGTTAGGTTTGTTGTCGGAATTCTTGGCGCGGAGAGTTTAAAGACCCGCAAATTTCTCCAATTTTTCCACAATGGTAACAGAAAAACTTCCTGTTATTAGTGCATCCTGCTGCGATATGCCCTTCTTCGCCGCATCTCTTGCAACGACTCTTCATGTACGGAAATGTTTCGTTGAAAGTTGCGAGTACCGACGAATTTGATCGGACGTTTCTATTCCATCCGGTGTTGTAACGTCCACGCTGTGTTCCTCTACCTCTGAAGGTTTGTCTTCCGCCACGGCCTCCTCTTGAGTTTTCCTGTGGGAAAATTCTAGACGGTATTGTTTCCTGTGAACTTCCCACTCTCCTCACAGAGTTCATCATGACGTCGTAGCGAGTTTCTGGTATCATTCTCGTTACAATTTCCTCGCATTCCTCCGCTGTTTCTAAACAGGCTTCTAAATCATAAAACTCTCCTGATCGCAGAACTTCATTTGCTAATCTAGTATCCAATCCGTCAACGAATTGATTAACCAGCAGGAGATTTCTATGAACTAATTTTTCTGATGTGGTGAGTCGGTTCACTGGAAACATTTTGTTCGCAATTATTTTTAGTCGTTGAGCGAATTCCCCTAAAGGTTCACCCGGATTCCTGACACATCGTTCTAACTCTTTTTTCCCGGCATTAATGGTCAATTTTCTGCCAAATACTTTTCTGAACCATTCATTCATTTGGTCCAAAGTTTTTGGTCTTTCTTGTGGTAGTAGAGCCGCATAGTATTGTCTTGCCTTATCCTTCAGTTTTACTTCTATTGTTCTCACTATTTGACTTTCTGTCCAATTATATTGTCTTCCCACGCTAGTAACTGCTGCCACAAACATCTCATAATCAGGTCCACCACTAAAACTCTCAATTTGAGAAATATCATTGTTTCCTCCCATTGTTAGATTTCTGAGGTAAAAATTGAGATCGCTCAGTTGCTGAGTCATCGGATCAATTTTTGTTGTGGTTGTTCCAGGAATACTTCCTGCTGGTGGTACCTGAGGTGGTATTACAGGTGGCATCACAGGTTGGATTGGTGGTACTGTCTCATTATTCGCGTGATAATGCAGGGGTTGTTCAGGGTTTGACATTTTGATATAGTTGAATTTATATTATTTCTGCAACCTTCTACTCCTGTAAAAATATTTATTCGTTTCGAATACGTTATCTCGATCTCGCCTGTATGGAATTTTGTCACAAAAGTTATTAATCAATTCAAATAAACACAATTCTCTGAAAATAAAATAGGATTAAAGCAACACCAACAAAGTTTTACCAAACGAAATAACCGTCAAACATACAATAAAAAACCCGTAGACTGACGAAACAGGCTACCAAGAAGACTGTTTTGGCTCGGGAAGTTCTAGAAGTTCCTGAAAGAGACCAACCTTAGGCAACGAAGAAATGAAAAATGTTTTCTTGGCTTATTTTTCTCGTTGTGATTTAGGTTCTAATTGGGCACTATTCTCCTTTTGAAAAATCAACTAAATGATCGTATATATGTATATATATATATATATTTTTTTTATAAATTACTTATATGGAACGATTATGATTCCAAATCAACAAAAATATCCATGAATGATTGCATTAATTTCATTAATTTTGAAAATGATTCAGATTTCCACCTCTGTTGCTTCAATAGTGGTCTCATTTCATTTTAGATTGTGATTCAGTTTCCATGATATCTTTCGAAACTAATTGCTATATTATATTTACATTAATAACTCTTTATATGCTACTCGAATTTTCAATAATTTCATAATAACCTATCCAAATTATATCACTGATCAGATATCCGTCCAAGAAGTGTGCCTGCGATGTTCTCTCCTCATTGAAATTTTGTAAGATACAATTATTGGTACATAGAATTCGTGCCTTGTATACCTTCTACGAATCTATCACCATAATTCTATTTTTTCATCACGATAACGTACATTAAACTGAATATTTGCTTTTTTCTTTCATAAACAATGTATCGACATCTGATATTGATAATTTCATGTAAAGAAACGGCTATCGCTATGAGTAGAATACGTTCATTGATCCTTCCAATTGCTTATCATAATAACTCAATACTTATCATATTATCGAAAAATTCAAAAAACCAATAACCTACTAATAGATTAAAACAAGTGAATTTATTCTATTTTACGACGTTATGCGTCGGAGTTCGTTTTATTCTCACCGCTTGTGAATTATCCTCAGCTTTCCTAATTCAATTATGAACAGATACACATCAATAATCATTTTTATCACTATAACCTATACTAAATCAGTTCTTATTCCCTGAGGAGAATTCATTCTAGCGTTGAGTATGTTTACACCGTCTTTGCGTATTTTTCTTTGTTACCATGATTATCTAGTAATGACAAAATTCCAAAAATCGAAAACACAATTTTGTATGTTGTCAAGGAATTATGTTATATCGAAATATTCTATATTTCTTTTTAATTAAACAATCCTGTCCGCAGCGCCAATTTGTAAGAAGGGTGGTACCACGTCGTTATCTCTTTAAATGAGATAACCATTATTCTGGTTCTATTTATCTCGGGCAACCTTCTTAATGAACAATTCAATCGTTTATCAATTGATTCTCTATAACAGGTGCATAAGGCACACCAGATTCGATAAAATACGCACAAACCCGTTAAACATACTCAAATACATTATCCATGAACGTACTTACTTTGTGAAGGCTCAGAAGAAGTAGTGATCAGCTTATCACCACCGGCGGAATCTCTCAGGCGTCCTTGTCAGGTATTCCCAGAGTAATGATGTCTAATTCTAAGCACACACACACTTCTTTGGTAATTTCTCTCAATGACTTTTGATTACTGGCAAAAATTTAAGAGGTGAAGTGATTGATATTAATTTAAGTTTCCCTCCTTGAAATACAAACGGACTTGCTGGATAATAAAAGAGTTGTGTTCTAAATCACTTATTTAATTATAAAATGTTAGGCTAGACTTGATGATGAATTGAATACATGGAGAAATGGTTTAAATTCTTAACGACAATACCTGATATTGGGAGACGAAAAATACTCAAGTTGTTTCACAAAGAAATATATAAACTATTGTTGAAAACTAGTCAAAAGGTTGATAAATGAGTTCTCTTGAAATAAAATGATAGCTGAAATTTGAATTGTGTGCCAAAACGGCCAAATCTTCGAACTGAGAAAAGAGATGAAAGTCAAATTCTTATAACAGTCAGAGAATTTACCAAATGATGAATTCACGCACTAGACACGAGGCAAGTTAAATGAGAATCGAAAACGAACTGACGAAATTAAAATTGAACAAAACTTCGTGAACTCAACAACTAACCACACGAGGGTGTTGGCTATAATTTTGGGTGTCTTTCTTGACTTTTCTCGTCCAATCAGAACAGTGTTCGACCTAACGGACGAATAAGGTTCCATCTCATTCCCTTTTGACTAATTTATAGACTTCTACAAACCTAAGACATATTTCCATCGATAATATTTAATATATTATATATTAAACTTTAAACTTTATTAGCACAGTGCTCTTCAAATCATTACAATATTTATATAGTATAATATGTCAATAAATAAAAGCAAGGAACCCACACAATTAATTTCGAGATGAAAAAATGAGTAGGTGATATCACTGAATAATATACAAGTTTCACCTTCCTCGTCTAATAATTTTCTTTCACAAATAACACACACGAATTTTTAAAACTATCTAGTGACACACTTCTTTTCATTTCATAAGGCAAATTGTTGAACAAGACTAGACCTTTTGTAAATAAAGTATCACAAGAAACATTTTCAGAATTTATATAAAAATCATTTGCTGCTTGCCTCCTAGTATTGTGACAATGTATATCTTGAATATAATTCAGCTCACTTGATAAATAGGAAGGTAACATGTTATTTTTCAATTTGTATACAAAAATCAGTGTGTTATATAAAACTCTTTGTTTAACGTTCATCAATTGCAGAGTGTTTAGCATTGTTGAGATAGGTGTACGCCTTTTACAATTTAAAACAGCTCTCATTGCACGATTTTGGATTTTTTGAAGTGTATTTATCTGTTCATTTCCTAGGAAACTTAGTAAAGTGCCACAATAGTCGATATGAGGTGCAATAATTGACTTGTAAATTGTCAATTTAGTAAAATGGGACACTTTATCTCCAATCCTGTACATGAGACCTATTTTTCGCGCCATTTTCTTTTTGATATAGTCACAATGACTGTTAAAATTGAGTTGGTTATCGATGATCACTCCCAAATACTTGAACATTTTCACTTCTTCAATGCTTTCTCCGTTTATCTGAACATTGAATTTTATTTTATTTTCCTTAATCATTTTTGTTTTAGCTTTTGATGATATTATCATAAATTTTGTTTTTCTAACATTAATCTTAAGACCATTGTCACAGATCCAGGTGAAGATATTCTCAAGATCTTCGTTCAAGAATTTTTCAACATCCTCATTTTCACCAGAGAAATAAAGCAAGGTATCATCCGCAAATAGTTTCAGCTTACAATTTTGCACATGATGTATAATGTCATTTATAAATAAAATAAATAATATTGGCCCCAGTACCGACCCTTGAGGTACTCCATGC
The DNA here is from genome assembly GCA_029955515.1 of Chrysomela aeneicollis. NCBI lineage: Eukaryota > Metazoa > Arthropoda > Insecta > Coleoptera > Chrysomelidae > Chrysomela > Chrysomela aeneicollis. The sequence continues at coordinate 2,018,412 of JARUHQ010000032.1, read as the reverse complement.
TTGACCTGTTCTTTATTGGAGTATGTGTTATTGTATTTAACAAGTTGTTCTCTATTATGTAAATAGCTCTGAAACCAACCAAACACTTTTCCTTCAATTCCATATTTGTTTAATTTTTTTAAAAGTAAATTTATATTTATAGTTTCAAATGCCCTCTGTAAATCCAAGAAAACTACCCCTATGATTTTCTTGTCATGAATGTCTACTTTCCATTTGGATATCAAAAACTGAAGCGCCGTTTCACACGAGTGACATTTTCTAAAACCTGATTGTTGTTCAATTAGTATTTCATTAGCATTGATGAATTCAAGGAGTTGATCTTTGACGGCAAGCTCTAATAATTTCTCAAGTATTGGCAGTGTATTTATTGGACGATGCTCAGCTGCAAGTTGTGTATTAGGTATTTTCGGGATCGGAATCACTGTAGATATTTTCCATACATCAGGAAAAACCCCAGTATCCAAAGATGAATTTATTGTATCAAGAAATCTATTCCCAATGATGTCAAAAGCCAGTTTAACTATGGTACGATTGATCCCATCTTTGTCACACGAGTTCTTTTTTAAAGAGAAAACAATCTTCTTCAGTTCATGCATAGTGATGTTTTTGAATACTAGAAATTTATCTGTACTTTCTGGTAACTTATTTATTGTATTTTCGAATTCGTTTATAGGACTGATGTTTTCAACAATATTATTTATGCTACTGATGAAAAATGAATTGAAAGCATTTGAAATCTCCTTGTCAGAATTTACGTGTGTCCCCTCAAATATAATTTGTTTTCTACTTTGGTTTCTTTTTCCACCTACCAATTCTTTCAGTGATTGCCACATTGCTTTGGGATCCTGTTTATTTTCGTCAATTTGTTCTTCATAGTATTTCTTAGTTTCTTGTCTAATTAATTGGGTTACACGATTTCTGACTATTTTGTACTCGTCCCAAAGAGATTCGGATTTAGTTGCCTTTACTTGCTTATATAATCTGTTCCTATTTTGAATCTCTCTAATGACTTCTTCTGAAAACCACACATTCAATTTGAAGTTATTAAAAGTTTTATATTTTTTGAAAGGCGCATGTGCATCCAGACAAGTAATTAAACATGAAAGTAGATTCATCGCCAAAATATTGCTCTCTACTATATTGGAATTCCATGCGGACTCGAGAAGGGAAAATTGAAACTCTGCGTCATTGAAAGTTTTGAAGTTTCTTCTGAACAAAACATTTTCTTTATCAGGCTCGGCAATTAACTCACTTTCATAAAGAGTTACAAGTATATTGTGATGGTCGGCTACATTGGGAGTATTATTCACTTCATATTTTAAGGATTTATCATTACTTATTAAATAGTCAATGAGGGTGGAGGAATTTTTAGTAACTCTGGTAGGTTCCTCAATCAGCTGAAATAGTCCCATGTCATTGAGTAGTTGTTTCATTTTCATAGCATAGGTATTATTTGTCAAATTCAAATTGATGTTGAAGTCTCCAACAATTATTAGTGTACTTTTATTAGATAACAAATCCTCTACTGTGTCTTCAAAAAAATGCAAGAAATCTGCATGAGAGCTGTTAGGAGAATGGTATAATACACACAAAGTGTATGATGTATTGGATATACCGAATTTAATGGCTAGTATCCATGTATTTGTATTGAATACAGTGTTTAATATTATTTGCATTTTAATAAACTGTCGTATGTATATTCCCCGAATTTTGGGTTATTGCCTAGGCATGTGTTCTTAGGCGCTAATCTCCACTTATACCAGAGCACATTTGTTTAGAATTATTGACATATTAACTACGTTCCTGTTCAGCAAAATAAACACTTGATTTCTTATCCTAGAAAGATATCCATTTCGTCTCCCATAAATGTCGTTCGGTTAAATAATATATTGGACGATATGGGGGAAAAATCCAACTAAAACCATCAACATATCAATTTACTAAAATTAAAATAAATGTTATCGTTAACATATCCTGGAGTATCTGTATCTGAGATGACGTTGACCGATGGAGATTGTGCGGTTTACTATGAATTATGAGGGTGGTTTAAAGTTTTACGACTTTTCCACTTATTTACAAAGATTATATTTTCTATTCAGAACAAGTGTGTCTGTTTATTTATGACCGAGGCGATAATAAATGTTGATGGTTAACAGCTTTTATATTTTTGGTCAACGAACAGAATTTTCTATGCTGCAAATGAAAATGAAATCTACGTACACCGTTGCTTGAATAATCCGCTTTCTTACAACGATATAATCGAATACAACTTAGTTACAATTATCGTTCCGTCTAACCATCCAACCTTATGTTCGATTCAGACGCTCGTATGTGTAACGAAAGAACCGTTACATGGTAGGTGTAGTTAAATATACAACATAACGATATAATCGGAGACAACCCAGATACAATGATTGTTCAATCTATCCATTCAACCTTATGTTCGATTCGGTTGCTAGTATGTATAACGAAAGAACAGTTACCTGGTTAGACATAATATATAATAATCATCACGAAATAATCGAATACAACCCAGATACGATGATTGTTCAGTCTATCCATTCAACCTTCTGTTCAGTTCAGTCGCTCTTATGTATAACTGGAGAACAGTTACCTGGTGAGTATAACTATATGAACATCATCACGATATAATCGAATACAACCCCAGATACGATCATTGTTTAGTCTATCCATTCAACCTTCAGTTCAATTCAGTCGCTCGTATGTATAACGGAAGAACAGTTACCTGGTGAGTATAACTATATAAACATAATCGAATACAACTCAGATACGATGATTGTTCAATCTATCCATTCAACCTTATGTTCGATTCGGTTGCTCGTATGTATATCGGAAGAACAGGTATCTGGTGAATATATCTATATAAACATAATCGAATACAACTCAGATACGATGATTGTTCAATCTATCCATTTAACCTTCTGCTCGATTCGGTCGCTTGTATGTAAAACAGAAGGACAGTTACCTGGTGAGTATTGCTATATAAACATCATCACGATATCATCGAATACAACTCAGATACAATTATCGTTTCGTCTAACCATTCAACATTCTGTTCGATTCAGTCGCTAGTATGTGTAACGGAAGTATCGTCACCTGGTAAGTATCACTATATATACAGTATTGCGATATAATCGGATACCACCCAGATACATTGATTGTTCAGTCTATCCATTCAACTTCCTTTTCGTTTCGGTCGCTCGTATGTAAAACGGGAATACCGTCTCCTAGTGTGTATAACTATATACACAGCATAACATCATAATCGAATACAACCCATATACTATCCATTCAACCTTCTGTTCAATTCAGTCGCTCGTATGTATAACGGAGGAACAGTTACCTGGTTGATATAACTATATAAACATGATCGAATACAACCCAGATACGATGATTGTTCAATCTATACTGAATTCAACCTTCTGCTCGATTCGGTCGCTTGTATGTAAAACGGAAGAACAGTTACCTGGTGAGTATTGCTATATAAACATCATCACGATATCATCGAATACAACTCAGATACAATTATCGTTTCGTCTAACCATTTAACCTTCTGTTCGATTCAATCGCTAGTATGTGTAACAGAAGTACCGTCACCTGGTTAGTATCACTATATATACAGTATTGCGATATAATCGGATACCACCCAGATACATTGATTGTTCAGTCTATCCATTCAACTTTCTGTTCGTTTCGGTCGCTCGTATGTGAAACGGGAATACCGTCACCTTATGTGTATAACTATATCACAGCATAACATCATAATCGAATACAACCCAGATACTATCCATTCAACCTTCTGTTCGATTCGGTTGCTCGTATGTATAACGAAAGAACAGTAACCTGGTGAGTATTTCTATATGAACGTCATCACGATATAATCGAATACAACTTAGTTACAATTATCGTTCCGTCTAACCATCCAACCTAATGTTCGATTCAGACGCTCGTATTGTAACGTTTATTAGGTTTATTTGTTAGTTTATGAGGAAACAGATTACAAGACCTTGAGTGTTGACACAACCTTTTAAAATAATGAATCCAGAGAAACAAGAATACCTCAATATTTTCCCAACCATGGAAATACTGATCATTAAATGGAACAATCTCACCCTGCCCTTTTCTAAAGCTCTCTTCCTAACCAGTCCCGATGCATCCTGTATCATCAGTTGGACCAGACTCCCCTTCCCCAACCAGTTCCTTCCGGAATCTCCTGTGATGGGGTTTTCCCTTCAGTAGCACAGACTCCTGGGCAGAAGTGTAGCTGTGGGGTAGTCAGCTGGTGGAATTTTTGGAAAATAAATTAAAATTAATATCACTCTATACCTCCCTTTGGTGACTCACCACTAATTCAATTTGGTTCTCTCTGCTAGGGGGAAGAGAGTAAAAAATAGAAGTTTTCAAAGATAGACAAAGGGGTTTATTCAAAATTCAAATATTAAATACTAAATAGAGATTTTCTGGAACAAGGAGTGTAGAACTAGCATCAATTTTAAAATTACAAAAAAAAAATCATATATCCCATAAATAACAGAATCAAGGAGTAATGTAATATTTCCAATATTGGTTATGATGAGGATCACATATATTTACTTGGAGCAATTGCTGGAAGTTTACAACAGAGTCAAATCCGAGGTAAATCACTTACAAGGTAAAATGTTGCTACAACCTCCTGACTACAAAACTATCAATTTACTTGTGGAGTAGAGGAAATGTATAATCTCTCTGAGTGACAAATTTTAGTGATATAATTTCATAACTATCAGTCTGAACACAATCACCATAACCACTTAGCTATGACTCACTGTTATCAGAACTCAAATATTCAAATGAACATAAAATTTCACTATTGGTGATGTACCAGTTACACTCAGTTTTTGTTTTATTTGTTACCTGGAATTAGCGGTCCTTAGTGGTTTTCTTTTCTTGCTCTTACGTATCCCACTACTACACTGCCAGGCTCCAGGAGTCCATGCTACTATTGTGGTCCAAACATCGACAGGTGATGAACTACTCCAGGTGGTGATGCCCAATTGTTCGGATTTCCTCCTGACCTCAGCCCCAATTGACTCCAGATTCACCTCAACAATGGGGTCTGCTATGATGGCTAAGAATCCCCTTAAACTTGGAACCCCAAATACTTCTGGAACCAAGCAAACTCCTTCACGTGGTTTTCCAACACGTGTAGACGATGTCCAGCCCTTCTAGTCGGTGCCTTGTGAGACCACCAATCCGACAAATCCTGGCAAAACAGTGTGCCCCAGCACAATCTCAAACGTGGGCGAAATCCCGTAAAACGGCAGTTCCAACACTCCCTATTTTCAGCCAAAAATGAGGGAAGAAACTTTTATGCCTCACACTTTCTGAATACCGGTCGTAGTCCCCTCTTTTTTTTTCTCCCCGACTCCTGCTGTCCTCACTTCCTTTTTTCCCAAAAATCCGCTTTTACCACTAACCTAAAAATCCCTAAACTATATCAACACAGTTGGAACAGGTACCCACTCAGCCCACCAAAACAACTATACATTATTACAAATTTCCCACAATTTTCCCATCCTTAGGAAAACTAAAGTATCCTTCTCAGAGAGGCTTAATAACTCAAAGTTTGGTGAACCCAGAAAGTCCTAACAGATGAAACACTAAAATAGTATAAAAATGAAGATACCTATGGGCAGGTCAGGTCCTGTCCATCCCGTTCACTCTAACACCCAAGATAAAATGCTACCAACTTGTTCAACCTGTTTTATGGTACCAAATTCAAATAAGGTGAATTATTTCTCATTATGAAGACTACGGCATTTTTTAACCGTAACACTACCCCCTCCTAGAAAGAAAATTTCGCAGAAATTTTACTAGATCATCCCTCTCAAAATCCGTCCAAAATCAACTAATCTTGCCCTACTTTTCTCCGCTCCCTCTTTCTATGTTCTGGTTGTTCCCCCCCCTGAGTTGTGTCAACCTTCAAATCCTTTACATTCCATTTACCCTTGGATTTTCCTTCCTCATCCATTAATTCATAGGTGTTGATGCCTAATCTTTTTTTTACCTTGTATGGGCCAGTGAATTTTTTGTCCAATTTAGCTGAATAATTTTTGCTTTTGTCTGACAGTTTATATTCTTTTTTCCATACTAATTGTCCTTCTTTGAATTCTACTGGTCTATGTCTCAAGTTATAGGTATGAGTTGATATTAAATGAGCCTTTCTCAACTGTTCCTCCACAAATTTATGAACCTCTTTCAATTTATTTGATTTATCTTTTACCGTTATCTTATCTTCATTTTGATTTATTTGCGTCGGATTTTCACTCCCAGATATATTTAGGTTATTTTTTTCTTTTTCTTGAAATTCGTCCATATTTGATTCCAGAATTTGTCTTTGCCTAATTCGTTTAAATTCTGTGCCTTCGGTTACCATTTCATACCCAAAATTAACGAAGTAAGGAGTATTCCTAGTTATTTCAGATTTAGAAGTTCGTATTGCACAAGCTAGCTTTGACAAGTATTGATCCCAGTGTTTCTGGTTATCTGTAATAAATGATCTAATCATAGTTTTTATTACCCTATTATACCTCTCCGTGAAATTTGGAGATGGATTATACAAGGGATTAGTTAAAAAAGTAATATTGTAATCTTTTAGCAGGTTTTCAAACTGGTTAGACTTATATTGACCTCCATTATCTGAACGCAATAATTCAGGCACACCGAAAATTAAGAAAACATTATCTTCAATTAATTTAGCAACATTTTTAGCTGTCGCTGTTCTCAATGGAAATGATAGGGTGAATTTGCTGAAATAATCAACCACTACTAAAATGAAACGATGTCCTTGGGTACTTCTCGGAAAAGGACCTACTAAGTCTGTTGATATGTACTGCCAACATCTAGTGATTTCAGGCTTTTTACCCATCTGTCCTGCAACTTTCTTTTGTTCCGGCTTCTGTTCCGCACAAATTCGACATTGTCTAATATGTCTAACTACATCTGATTTCATTTTTGGCCAAAAGTATTTAGAAATGATTTTATTATAAGTTTTATAAATACCTAGGTGTCCCGCCTTAGGATCATTATGATGATCAAACAAAATTTGTGGCCTTTGTGATTTAGGAACTACAATTTTCCATTTGTCAAAAGGTTCATAAAAATTATTGTCATTTACATATTTGTATAGAACATTATCAGATACTCTCCACACAGGATATTTTAGTGGTTGTTTCTCAACCTTTTCGCTCATTCTCCTATACCATGTACATTTATCCCAATTTTCTATATTTACACTATTCAGGCAACTCATGCCTAATGGAGATCTTGATAGACAATCTGGTATTACGTTATCTTTCCCTGGTCTATGTACTACTTTAAAATTGTATTGTTGCAATCGCAAAGTCCAACGTCCTAAACGTCCTTGTGGGTTCTTCAAATTATTGATCCATGTTAAACTACTATGGTCCGTTACAATTGTAAATTCTGTTAATTCTAAATAGCACCTTAGTTTCTCGATGGCCCAAATGACACAAAGTAATTCTTTTTCAGTTACTGAATATTTGGTTTCGTGTTTATTCAAAGTACGTGACAAATAGCAAATTACTTGAATTTTTCCTCCATATTATTGTGTGAGGACTGCCCCCAATCCATAAGAGCTCGCGTCACAATGTAGAATAAAAGGTTTCCCAAAATCAGGACATGACATAATGGGTGCACTTACTAGCGCATTTTTTACTTTCTCAAAAGCAAGTTGACATTCAGGTGACCAGTAGAATTTCACATTTTTCTTGGTAAGATTAGTTAAAGGAGTAATCATTCCCGACAAACAGGGTATAAAACGGCGGTAATAAGAAACCATCCCTAAAAAAGAACGAACCTGTTTGGGTGTTCGTGGTGGTTCCATTTCGACTATTGCGCTTACTTTTTCTGGATCTACCGATATGCCTGACCTATTTACAATGTAACCTACATATCTGAGTTCGCTTCTGCAGAATTTGCACTTTTCTCTATTCAGTGTTAAATTCGCTGACTTCAATCTGAAGAAAACTTCTTTTAAAATTTTGATATGAGTGTCAAAATCAGGAGTCACTATTACTATATCATCGAGATATTTGAAAACAAATGGTTCTAATTCAGGTCCAAAAAGTTTGTCAACAAGGTATTGAAAAGTTGAGGGAGCATTTGTCAAACCGAATGGTAATTTATTAAATTGAAAATGTCCTCGACCTGGTATTGAGAATGCCGTATATTTTTTTGAATTATTTGCCATCTTCACTTGCCAATACGCTGTTTTAATATCCAGTGTGGAAAGATAAGTTGCATTACCAAGTTTATCAAGTATTGAGTTTATTAACGGTAAAGGATAAGCCCATTTTTCCGTGACCGAGTTTAATCTTCGAAAATCGACACAAAATCGATATGAGCCATCACTTTTTGGTACCATCAAGATAGGTGAATTCCAGGGACTTTCACTCTTCTCTATTACTCCAAGAGATAACATGCGTGTTACTTCGTCATCGATTTTTTCTTGCATTAATGGGCTAACTGGGTAATAACGGGACCTTATAGGAAGACTATCGGTTTTAATTTCATGTTCGACCACATCTGTACATCCTAATTCTATATTTTTTATGGAATCGAAATATTCGTCAACTACAGAATTGAGTTCAACTCTTTGCTTCAATGTTAGGTCATCAGCTGTTTGGATAGAATCTAATTGATTTTTATTTTTACTGTCCCCAAAAACCCATTCCCCCTTTCTCAAATCTGGTATAATGCCCATTTTCATCCAAAATATAGTACCTAAAACTAAAGTGTGTCGCAACTGAGGCATAACATAACAATCAAAAAAGTGAACCTTATCTTGTAATTGGATAGGAATTCTCATATACCCGATACTTTCCACTTCATTTCCATTTGCAACTACACAACTTCCTTTGGTTTCCTGTAATTTTATTCCCATCCCTAATAATATGTTATATCCTCTCTCTCCTAAAAATATCTTATTTGCCCCTGAATCCAACAACCCATTCAGTTTTGTACCATAAATAGAAACTGTCACATATGGACACTCATTATTTTCTGTTTGGGCTAGCATATATGACAAAACAGGTTTACTATAGTTATTATAAAAATCGAATTCTTCTTGGGAATAGCAGTGGTGATTATCAAGATAATCAAGATTTGCGGAGACCGATTTAAAATTCCCTAAAACACGATTACGGTCTAGAATCGGTTCGTTTGCCAGTTTCCCGAACGAACTGTACAATGGTGAGCTATATGATTTTTCCCTTGGCATTTGAAACAAACGATTACCTTTTTATTGTCTTTAGTACCTAATACGAGGTTTGAATTATGTTGCTGAGAGTTTGGTGGCACGTTTCTATCATAGTTCCTATTTTGAGAATCACTATAACTGTTTAGACCAAGGTTCCTTCTGTCAACAAATTCGGACTGTTGTTTATAATTGTAAGCCTCAGTATGATCTCCATAAAATCTATTTCTAGGTATATCTTTAATTCCCGAATCCCCATACCTATCTCTAGAAAAACTCCTACCCCTGTCTCTTGAAAAATTTCTATTGTCATCCATTGAAAAATTCCTATTTCTATCGTTTGAAAAATTCCTATTTCTATCATTTGAAAAATTTCTATTTCTATCATTTGAAAAATTTCTATTTCTGTCATTTGAAAAATTGTTGCCCAAATAACTGACATTCCTGTCCGAATTATTTACATACCTATCTTGGTAGCCTACCTGTCTATCCATAGACAAATCCCTCAATTTTTTACTTATATCTCTATTTCTGATCCCTTCCTCACCCCTTTCATGACTCTCTACACTACTTACTCTATTTCTATTATACCTATCATACCTATTTACAGTTCTACTCCTATCCATATCCCTATTTCTGCATTTTCCTCCTTTAAAACTACCTCTACTACTTCTTGATTCTGAACTGTTATCTCTACTTTTATTTATTTTCCTATCCCTGTGATTACTTCCCCAACTCTCATTACTGCTATCTCTATTATGTATTTCTTTAGTGTCTTGATCTCTTTTATCTGAAAAGTTACTATTGTTTCGCAAAATAGACTCTCTATTTTTATTGAATGAAACTCTTTTCTCCAATTCAATGTTGTCCAGTTTCTTCTTTAGATTTTTGTCTTCCCTATATGATAAATCAATTTCTATAGAATTTTCACTTGTAGTAGGAGGAGTAAAATCTAGCATATTTTTCCTGTTTGTCTCAATTTTACGACATAGTTCCATCAAATGTTCAATAGAATATATATCCACTAATAGAAGTTGGCTTTGATAAAATGGTAAGATATTTTTCCTTATAATTTTGAGTTTGACTGACTCTTCTACTGTAACTGATAATCTACTGAATAAGTTATCCATGTAGGCCAAATAGATTGCAATGCTTTCTTTATCGCCTTGTGTTCTAGATTTTATTTGTTCCCAGATTTTCTCATTGAAGTCTCTAGGCAAAAATTCTTCTCTGAAAATATTACACAATGTATCCCAGTTACTTATTTTGTCTTTAAGAGACCTGTAATAGATTAAAGCTTTACCCTCAAACAATTCCACAGAGCTTTTGAATAATTGCTGTTCAGTTATGCCTCTTGATTCCCTCAATTCATTAACTCTTAGTAAAAAAGCATTCAGACCAAGTGCATCTGATTCCCCACTGAATCTCAAACCCCAATCTGCAATATTTACCTTGGTATTCACAGTCATATTTGTCACTTGAGAATTAACATTTGTACTATTGTTACTTTGCTTTGAGATGGGAGTGGACATATTTTGTTGAGATAAACTATTCTGAAATAACACATCAATGGGATTATCTTTTTTTTCTTTTTCAAGGAGGGTTTCATGCTTTTTCTCAAATTCATCCATGTATTCAAGTGTTAATGATAATAATCTCGACCTCTCTTCCAATTCACTTTTTTTCTCACTGGAAATATTTTCAATTCTTCTTAGTATGTGTGTTAATTTACTTTGTAATTTTTTTGTCAATGATGTAGTTAAGCTTTCATCCAGATATTGTCTGATTTCTAAAAGCTTTGGTTTACAAATATCCAATTCACTATTGGCTTCATAATTATAAATTAATTTGAAACTATGGCCTTCTTTTTCTAGTTGAATCAGTTGTCGAAGTTTAGCAACTAGGTCTTTGACAGTTCCCTGTGGGATAGCACCTCTAGTGTTTATCTCATACTCAAGTTCTTCCTTGGTTAACCTATCAGGTATCAATTTGAACAGGGCCATTTTCCCCAGTGTAGCCAGAAATAAAGGACAATGTACAAAAAAACTAGAATAGTAGTTACTTGGGTTATTTTATGCTCGGGCGCCAAAATTATGTAACGTTTATTAGGTTTATTTGTTAGTTTATGAGGAAACAGATTACAAGACCTTGAGTGTTGACACAACCTTTTAAAATAATGAATCCAGAGAAACAAGAATACCTCAATATTTTCCCAACCATGGAAATACTGATCATTAAATGGAACAATCTCACCCTGCCCTTTTCTAAAGCTCTCTTCCTAACCAGTCCCGATGCATCCTGTATCATCAGTTGGACCAGACTCCCCTTCCCCAACCAGTTCCTTCCGGAATCTCCTGTGATGGGGTTTTCCCTTCAGTAGCACAGACTCCTGGGCAGAAGTGTAGCTGTGGGGTAGTCAGCTGGTGGAATTTTTGGAAAATAAATTAAAATTAATATCACTCTATACCTCCCTTTGGTGACTCACCACTAATTCAATTTGGTTCTCTCTGCTAGGGGGAAGAGAGTAAAAAATAGAAGTTTTCAAAAATAGACAAAGGGGTTTATTCAAAATTCAAATATTAAATACTAAATAGAGATTTTCTGGAACAAGGAGTGTAGAACTAGCATCAATTTTAAAATTACAAAAAAAAAATCATATATCCCATAAATAACAGAATCAAGGAGTAATGTAATATTTCCAATATTGGTTATGATGAGGATCACATATATTTACTTGGAGCAATTGCTGGAAGTTTACAACAGAGTCAAATCCGAGGTAAATCACTTACAAGGTAAAATGTTGCTACAACCTCCTGACTACAAAACTATCAATTTACTTGTGGAGTAGAGGAAATGTATAATCTCTCTGAGTGACAAATTTTAGTGATATAATTTCATAACTATCAGTCTGAACACAATCACCATAACCACTTAGCTATGACTCACTGTTATCAGAACTCAAATATTCAAATGAACATAAAATTTCACTATTGGTGATGTACCAGTTACACTCAGTTTTTGTTTTATTTGTTACCTGGAATTAGCGGTCCTTAGTGGTTTTCTTTTCTTGCTCTTACGTATCCCACTACTACACTGCCAGGCTCCAGGAGTCCATGCTACTATTGTGGTCCAAACATCGACAGGTGATGAACTACTCCAGGTGGTGATGCCCAATTGTTCGGATTTCCTCCTGACCTCAGCCCCAAATGACTCCAGATTCACCTCAACAATGGGGTCTGCTATGATGGCTAAGAATCCCCTTAAACTTGGAACCCCAAATACTTCTGGAACCAAGCAAACTCCTTCACGTGGTTTTCCAACACGTGTAGACGATGTCCAGCCCTTCTAGTCGGTGCCTTGTTAGACCACCAATCCGACAAATCCTGGCAAAACAGTGTGCCCCAGCACAATCTCAAACGTGGGCGAAATCCCGTAAAACGGCAGTTCCAACACTCCCTATTTTCAGCCAAAAATGAGGGAAGAAACTTTTATGCCCCACACTTTCTGAATACCGGTCGTAGTCCCCTCTTTTTTTTTCTCCCCGACTCCTGCTGTCCTCACTTCCTTTTTTCCAAAAATCCGCTTTTACCACTAACCTAAAAATCCCTAAACTATATCAACACAGTTGGAACAGGTACCCACTCAGCCCACCAAAACAACTATACATTATTACAAATTTCCCACAATTTTCCCATCCTTAGGAAAACTAAAGTATCCTTCTCAGAGAGGCTTAATAACTCAAAGTTTGGTGAACCCAGAAAGTCCTAACAGATGAAACACTAAAATAGTATAAAAATGAAGATACCTATGGGCAGGTCAGGTCCTGTCCATCCCGTTCACTCTAACACCCAAGATAAAATGCTACCAACTTGTTCAACCTGTTTTATGGTACCAAATTCAAATAAGGTGAATTATTTCTCATTATGAAGACTACGGCATTTTTTAACCGTAACACTACCCCCTCAATTCAATTCAGTCGCTCGTATGTATAACGGAAGAACAGTTACCTGGTGAGTATAACTATATAAACATAATCGAATACAACTCAGATACGATGATTGTTCAATCTATCCATTCAACCTTATGTTCGATTCGGTTGCTCGTATGTATATCGGAAGAACAGGTACCTGGTGAGTATATCTATATAAACATAATCGAATACAACTCAGATACGATGATTGTTCAATCTATCCATTTAACCTTCTGCTCGATTCGGTCGCTTGTATGTAAAACGGAAGGACAGTTACCTGGTGAGTATTGCTATATAAACATCATCACGATATCATCGAATACAACTCAGATACAATTATCGTTTCGTCTAACCATTCAACATTCTGTTCGATTCAGTCGCTAGTATGTGTAACGGAAATATCGTCACCTGGTAAGTATCACTATATATACAGTATTGCGATATAATCGGATACCACCCAGATACATTGATTGTTCAGTCTATCCATTCAACTTTCTTTTCGTTTCGGTCGCTCGTATGTAAAACGGGAATACCGTCTCCTAGTGTGTATAACTATATACACAGCATAACATCATAATCGAATACAACCCATATACTATCCATTCAACCTTCTGTTCAATTCAGTCGCTCGTATGTATAACGGAAGAACAGTTACCTGGTGAGTAAAACTAAACTACGCAACACTAATTACGTCGCACCCCGAAATTTTGCCCCTGTTTAAATTTGAATAACTTGTTTCTTCTTTGAACAATTTGAATTCTGTTTGCACTGTTCGCTTGCTCAGTCCTTCTGCTATAATCTCGTACTTCTTCGATACATAAAGTTATTTCCATAGAATTGCTAAAGGATGTTTTTTGGAACTGTGCAAAATTTCGAAATTTTCAAAAGGATCCAAAATGAAGAAAAACTATTTTTTTTTCAACTTTAACAGCAGAGGCATGAAGATTATCTCATTACCTTTGGCCATTTCCAAAATTGTCTTCTTATCACTTTTCTTTACAGAGTGATCTCAAAAAATCAATTTTTTGGTTTTGCAGTCATAACTTTTTTCCTCTTCAACCGATTTTCAAAATCTCAGGCTCATTTTGAAGCTGAAGCCTCATATGAGAAGATTTGAAGATCAGAATTAACTCATGATGAACATTCAGAATCGAGGGTTTCCTCAAATGTGACCCAAATCTGAAACACTCTGCAAATCCCGACTGGGAGGAGAATTAAATGAAAATCAACTTGTTTTCGGAAGTATCTTCCATTCTGGACACATCCAGATCTTTTTTCTTTCAGTAGTCAAAAATTGTGCGTGAGAAAATCGAAATGAAACGCCATGTTCTGGAAAAAAAATCAGCCCAAAAAAAATGCATGGTCCGTGACCAACGTACCAAAAATCATAATGAGTGACTGATAAGACAGGTTGAAAATCACGTTCTCGTGAAAATAAAGACCAGGACACAAAACACTATTCGTAGGTCTTTCTCTTTTCTGAAGATATAAGACTTCATAAAAAAAATAAAAAATTCTGAATACAGCAAAATTTCAGGGTAACCTTCTCACCCCCTATATACAAAGGATTTTTTTCAAAGAATTTAATTTTTTAGACCCCAAAAAAATGTTATACGTACGCCTATGAAACAATTTTTTTTTATCTCTTTGATCAACTTTTTCCGCTGAACACAGCTATGGGTACCGCTTGTCTCGATTCTGAAAAATAACTTTTTTTCGCCCTGTACATCAAACTATGATACTTGGAGAACTCGGGTTTGGGCGATTCTTAGTAGTTTTGTACGAAACTCACGAAAATTATATGTGAAAAAATCACAAAAATCCCCTTCCCCTTCATTCGTACCCAAAGTACCCCAAGGGGGCAAGGGGGGCGAAAGAATTAAATTTTTTTTTTATATCCGATCCCGATGTGGGGGTCAGGTGAAATATGTTTACCGATATATCTAACCGTTTGTCCAGCAAAAATTTTACCCGCAAAAAAATTTTTGGGGGGGAGGGGGTAAAAAATTGTTTATCAGTATTTTTGGTGGTGATATTTTCGTTTCTATCAAACAAAGTTTTGGATATTTTTCTTTTTTAATCGGGATTTCGAGGGGGATTTAGATTTGGGTCACCTTTGCAGAAACCCTTGATCTTTAATATTTATTTTTAGTCAATTCTAATCTCCATGTCTGTTCATCTAACGTTTCAGCTTCAAAATGATCCTGAGATTTTGAAAATCGATTGAAGAGGAAAAAAGTTATGACTGCAAAACCGAAAAATTGATTTTTTGAGATCACTCTGTAAAAAAAAATGATAAGAAGACAATTTTGGAAATGGCCAAAGGTAATGAGATCCCCTTTATGCCTCTGCTGTTAAAGTTGAAAAAAAAACAGTTTTTCTTCATTTGGGATCCTTTTGAAAATTTCGAAATTTTGCACAGTTCCAAAAAACATCCTGTAGCAATTTTATGGAAATAACCTCATATATCGAAGAAGTACGAGATTATAGCTGAAGGACTGAGCAAGCAAACAGTGCAAACAGAATTCAAATTGTTCAAAGAAGAAGAAAGTTATTCAAATCTTAACAGGGGCAAAATTTCGGGGTGCGACGTAATTAGTGTTGCGTAGTTTATATAAACATAATCGAATACAACCCAGATACGATGATTGTTCAATCTATACTGAATTCAACCTTCTGCTCGATTCGGTCGCTTGTATGTAAAACGGAAGAACAGTTACCTGGTGAGTATTGCTATATAAACATCATCACGATATCATCAAATACAACTCAGATACAATTATCGTTTCGTCTAACCATTTGACCTTCTGTTCGATTCAGTCGCTAGTATGTGTAACGGAAGTACCGTCACCTGGTAAGTATCACTATATATACAGTATTGCGATATAATCGGATACCACCCAGATACATTGATTGTTCAGTCTATCCATTCAACTTTCTGTTCGTTTCGGTCGCTCGTATGTGAAACGGGAATACCGTCACCTCATGTGTATAACTATATACACAGCATAACATCATAATCGAATACAACCCAGATACTATCCATTCAACCTTCTGTTCAATTCAGTCACTCGTATGTATAACGGAAGAACAGTTACCTGGTGAGTATAACTATATAAACATAATCGAATACAACCCAGATACGATAATTGTTCAATCTATACTGAATTCAACCTTCTGCTCGATTCGGTCGCTTGTATGTAAAACGGAAGAACAGTTACCTGGTGAGTATTGCTATATAAACATCATCACGATATCATCGAATACAACTCAGATACAATTATCGTTTCGTCTTACCATTTAACCTTCTGTTCGATTCAGTCGCTAGTATGTGTAACGGAAGTACCGTCACCTGGTAAGTATCACTATATATACAGTATTGCGATATAACCGGATACCACCCAGATACATTGATTGTTCAGTCTATCCATTCAACTTTCTGTTAGTTTCGGTCGCTCGTATGTGAAACGGGAATACCGTCACCTTATGTGTATAACTATATACACAGCATAACATCATAATCGAATACAACCCAGATACTATCCATTCAACCTTCTGTTCGATTCGGTTGCTCGTATGTATAACGAAAGAACAGTAACCTGGTGAGTATTTATATATGAACGTCATCACGATATAATCGAATACAACTTAGTTACAATTATCGTTCCGTCTAACCATCCAACCTTATGTTCGATTCAGACGCTCGTATCTGTAACGAAAGAACCGTTACATGGTAGGTGTAGTTAAATATACAACATAACGATATAATCGGAGACAACCCAGATACAATGATTGTTCAATCTATCCATTCAACCTTATGTTCGATTCGGTTGCTAGTATGTATAACGAAAGAACAGTTACCTGGTTAGACATAATATCTAATAATCATCACGAAATAATCGAATACAACCCAGATACGATGATTGTTCAGTCTATCCATTCAACCTTCTGTTCAGTTCAGTCGCTCTTATGTATAACTGGAGAACAGTTACCTGGTGAGTATAACTATATGAACATCATCACGATATAATCGAATACAACCCCAGATACGATCATTGTTTAGTCTATCCATTCAACCTTCAGTTCAATTCAGTCGCTCGTATGTATAACGGAAGAACAGTTACCTGGTGAGTATAACTATATAAACATAATCGAATACAACTCAGATACGATGATTGTTCAATCTATCCATTCAACCTCATGTTCGATTCGGTTGCTCGTATGTATATCGGAAGAACAGGTACCTGGTGAGTATATCTATATAAACATAATCGAATACAACTCAGATACGTTGATTGTTCAATCTATCCATTTAACCTTCTGCTCGATTCGGTCGCTTGTACGTAAAACGGAAGGACAGTTACCTGGTGAGTATTGCTATATAAACATCATCACGAAATCATCGAATACAACTCAGATACAATTATCGTTTCGTCTAACCATTCAACATTCTGTTCGATTCAGTCGCTAGTATGTGTAACGGAAGTATCGTCACCTGGTAAGTATCACTATATATACAGTATTGCGATATAATCGGATACCACCCAGATACATTGATTGTTCAGTCTATCCATTCAACTTTCTTTTCGTTTCGGTCGCTCGTATGTAAAACGGGAATACCGTCTCCTAGTGTGTATAACTATATACACAGCATAACATCATAATCGAATACAACCCATATACTATCCATTCAACCTTCTGTTCAATTCAGTCGCTCGTATGTATAACGGAAGAACAGTTACCTGGTGAGTATAACTATATAAACATAATCGAATACAACCCAGATACGACGATTGTTCAATCTATACTGAATTCAACCTTCTGCTCGATTCGGTCGCTTGTATGTAAAACGGAAGAACAGTTACCTGGTGAGTATTGCTATATAAACATCATCACGATATCATCGAATACTACTCAGATACAATTATCGTTTCGTCTAACCATTCAACATTCTTTTATATTCAGTCGCTAGTATGTGTAACGGAAGTATCGTCACCTGGTAAGTATCACTATATATACAGTATTGCGATATAATCGGATACCACCCAGATACATTGATTGTTCAGTCTATCCATTCAACTTTTTTTTCGTTTCGGTCGCTCGTATGTAAAACGGGAATACCGTCTCCTAGTGTGTATAACTATATACAAGGCATAACATCATAATCGAATACAACATAACGATATAATCGGAGACAACCCAGATACAATGATTGTTCAATCTATCCATTCAACCTTATGTTCGATTCGGTTGCTAGTATGTATAACGAAAGAACAGTTACCTGGTTAGACATAATATATAATAATCATCACGAAATAATCGAATACAACCCAGATACGATGATTGTTCAGTCTATCCATTCAAACTTCTGTTCAGTTCAGTCGCTCTTATGTATAACTGGAGAACAGTTACCTGGTGAGTATAACTATATGAACATCATCACGATATAATCGATTACAACCCCAGATACGATCATTGTTTAGTCTATCCATTCAACCTTCAGTTCAATTCAGTCGCTCGTATGTATAACGGAAGAACAGTTACCTGGTGAGTATAACTATATAAACATAATCGAATACAACTCAGATACGATGATTGTTCAATCTATCCATTCAACCTTATGTTCGATTCGGTTGCTCGTATGTATATCGGAAAAACAGGTACCTGGTGAGTATATCTATATAAACATAATCGAATACAACTCAGATACAATGATTGTTCAATCTATCCATTTAACCTTCTGAGTAGATACGTCAGGTCTGTTCTGGCTCAAAAAATGCTACATCCATTCTAGCTCAAACGGCCATCCAGTTCATCTCCAAGAAGCAATCGATGTTGCAGAGCTTCTGGATAGTAAACAGAAGAACAGCTACGTCATGCAGTCTTCGCGACACCCCGTAGGCACCCCATTCTTATATTTTCGTAGGATTTCACCCTTACACTTTTTGGTCCAGAAGTGACCTGATATATGAGTGAATAATACATTGTTGCGCGCCTCTTCGAATGATTATCATAAAATAACAATAATGATTTGTCGGAGTGAATAATACATTGTTGCGCGCCTCTTCGAATGATTATCATAAAATAACAATAATGAATTCCGCACCTTCTGAATGATCTAATGCATGCGTAATTAACAATGCAATATTATGAAATTATCAGGGTGAAGAGAAAAAATGTATGGTCCCTCGGTTATCATGTCACCTCTTGATCGAGTTCATCATCATCGACGTTGAGGGAAAAAGAACATGCAGTCTTCAGGACACCCCCCTTGGTCCCCCGGTTATCAGGTTGGATTTTTCACCAGCGCGCCTCTTCCAATGATTATCATAAAATAATGAATTGTCAATGCAAGCGTAATCCACAATGCAATATCTACCTGATTGAAAATCTATGAAAAAAAAATATGTTCAATCAGCTACCCAATTACTATTATGCTTTCATTAGAATGAATTTTTCTCTGCGTGATTCCTGAAAGCAATTTTTTTATCCATTTTGGGTAATTACAACGAATTTTAAAAACATTTTTGATGCTCTCAAATTGTTTGCGAGTGTTGAATACATGATCTATTTTTCATGTTGTATTTCACTTGAAATTGCAATACAAAAATATTTCGTATTCATTTTTTACTTGACGGTAGAACACTCTCGATTAAGGAAGAATTTATGAATGAATTAGATACAATGTAGTAAAATCCATGCCTTTCGATGTCATTGCATGAATTAACAAGAAAAGGCTGCAATGAATAATTGATTGTGATTCCGCACCTTTTGAATGATCTAATGCATGCGTTATCCACAATGCAATATCTACCTGATTAAAAATCTATGAAAAAAAATATGTTCAATCACCTACCCAATTACTATTATGCTTTCATAAGAATGAATTTTTCTTTCCGTGATTCCTGAAAACAATTTTTATCCATTAGGTAATTATTACAATATTTCGTGTTATCTTCATTTTTTACTTGACTTGTATATAGATGCGGTAGAACACTCTCGATTAAGGAAGAATTTATGAATGAATTAAATAAAATGTTGTAAAATCCATGCCTTTCTATGTCATTGCATGAATTAACAATAAAAGTCTGCAATGAATAATCGATTGTGATGCCTCTCCTCGTTATAATAATGAGGTGTGTATGTACATCCGAAGGATAGATAGTTGAAAAATAGTTTTCTGCAATTGAATAAACAATATGTGAATTTAGAAAAACCTACAATTTCGAAAACGTTCCAGGTGTTTGATCACTCGAAGTTGTTTTATTGCAAGTGTTGAATTATATGGAAAACAAAATGAATAATTTATTAGCTCATGATCTATCTTTTTCTCAAAGTTTATGTAAACAAGTGATATCACATAATAAAATAATTAAATAGTAAATCTTGATTCAATAACATCGAACGAAGTGGAAGTGAGGGGAAACAAGTGAACTGGATGTATGAGTGGGATGATTGGCTCAAATAATACTAGCGGAGGGTAGATAATCATTGTTGAATATTTTCGTATACCTGTCGAAGCTCAAATTGTGGAGAAGTAAAACATCTTGATCAAAAGTGAGTTTGATATTTATTCAGTTTATTCGAATGAATTATAATTCAACATTAATCTTACAGCTTTGAAATAGAGGCATAGTTGGACCGATTGAGAACGTAGTTCAAGAGTGCACAATGCCAAACTGTGATTGGGGTAGACCATGCAACTGCAGTGACTTCAAACCTAGTTCTTGCTCCTTTTGCCGGAAAGAAAAAGTTTATTATATTGTATTAGGAGAGTACAACGTTGACAGAAAAGGAATGGGATACCACAGTTTTACAGCATGGTGTGATGGTTTCAAGAAAAAAAATCCTGAATGAAATTGTTATCCAGTGAAATACGATCTATTTTGTTTATCATTGTTATCAATAAAAAATAAATAAAATAAGTATTTCGTTACTCCATCTTCAGGTTTTCTGAAACATTACTTTTATATGTGTATTCCATGAAAAATAAATGGATTTCTGAAGGTTTCTTTTCTATTTATTTTCCCAATTAATGAGTAACGAAGACAGTATTTGCATTCAAATAATAGAAATTAACATTTATTCAATCAATCAATAGCAATACTGAAAATAACCTATATTTTCACCTGATAAGTTTCAGAAATGAATAAATATACAATCTCTTTCAATAATGCAAAGCGAAACTACGATGTCCATTACAAATGCTCATTTTTTTCTTCTACTAGATTTATAATAAGCAACGTTTATCAATTCAAATTACATAATTATGAATTGAAAGACTGTTTGCGGGGAAAATAACATTATCAATCCTGGATTTGTTGAAGGAGAATATATTATTTTTTATTATGTTCAGGAGATTGTCAAAGAATACTATTCCTTCCAGTTAAGCTCAATTGTTTGATTCTTGAATCCGTGATTCCGAACCCTTGTCAAATTATGATTTTCAATCAGTGAACGATACAGAACTGATTCAAAATATTCGAGAGTATATAATTTACACCATCAAAAAATCTATAGTCATTCGACTTGGCTATAAGTGAATATTCCTTCTTTTTTTATTAAATTTAAGAATTGGGGTTGCTTTTTTTTTGTATTCAATTTTTCGATAAAAAAGGGGTTTCATTTATCGAGGCTCTCGAATGAAAGTGAAGTAATTGAGAGTTTCAAATCATAATGGAAAATACAACGGCATACATTATTCTCATAATACTACTCATACAATCAACGATATCATGTTCACCTAGAAAAATATAAGGTGTAAGTAGCAGAAGGAATATTCAGGGTGGAACAATAAAAATAAATGTAATATTTTGTTCTATTGCATCTCGTATCATATAATTATTATCTTTTTATATAGAACGTTATGAATCGAGGTTACAACTGAATATGATTAGAAATATCTCGCCATACTTTATTCGAAATGAATTATGCATGATACATATCTTTGGTTTAGAATGATTTTACGCAAAGTGCATTCGGATAACACTCTAGGAGAATATAAATGATTTCCTCTCTTACTCGGTAGCTTAACAACAGGTAAGCGAACATAGTCGAATTGATTATTGTATTCAACATCGAAAAGAATCCTAGTATAGTGTGTGGTAGTGACTGGAAAAGTAAGTTTTTATTCTTCTTCTCTCAATTCTTTTTATTCGTTCATCTATTAACAGCTCCTGATATAGAAATTCTTTTCCTTATCAAAATTTGAGAATCATTATATTTTGAGCATTTCAGATTGAAAAACAAAATTCTTGTTTCTGTTTTTTTATTCTGTTTCATCAACACGAAATTTGAAAAGACTGTTTTGTTTTCCTATATTTGGAGAATTCTGTTTCATTTCAACATAAAAACACACAAACACATTTGATTGAATAGTTCTGAGAAATATATGTTTATGTAACTAAGAAATTCTAGGAAATAATCAGCCAACAGATTAATTGAGGAAGCTTCAAATAAACTTCAGATATTTGAAACATGTTTAGAACTGGATTCAAAATAAACATTATTTAAGGGGTGAGTGGCTGAGATATTGAACTGAGAAAAAAGGGATCAATGGGGAGATGTTACATCAGTTTTTTTCTAGTGGAATCAAAACAGCATTTATCATGAATTTGGTGCATAGATGCTTTCATTCTGTCCAAGAAAAAAAACACAAAGATAAAAGAAATGTGCAGTCATTCAAGCGAAGGTTACTTTTTTATGAAGAATTTGTTAAGAAATCGTTTGATGAAATAATTGTTAATTTGAAAATACTTCAATACTGAAAATGATACTGATTAACAACGTTGGTTTCGCGATAATGTTCAAGATAAAATCATCAACAAACTGATTGAATTTCAAGAAAGTAACTCTGGATGAGCATTACAGAAAACGATTTTGATGTTAGTAAATATTAACGATTTTAAAATGGAAAACAGTTCATCCTACAATTAATTACCAGAGTAAATTTTCAAGAAGCGAGCATGCTTCTATATAAAAAATACTGACTCAGTCTGTTTTCATGAGTCAATCCTTATATGCACCCTATGATTAAATTTCAAAATTCGAAAAAGTCTAGAACATTTCTGTGAATGTTTGCACATAAGAGATGAATATAGTTGAAGAAAGACTATTTTATATTTTGATATCAGCATCAAGGTAAACAAAAAATAAATTAGGTATTTAAGTTATTTATTGCTAATTCAAAATGAATATCTCCCGAAAATGAATGGGGTAAAAAAATGACATGAAAGAAAAAAGAATTCAAAGATAGTCATAACGAATAAAATTTCCATTTCACCGAAGTGCTTCAGGCTTCAGGCTTGAGACCCTCTGTTAGATGAATGTAGAATCAATTTTCAACTCGAGAATTCAGAAGGAGCTCCTAGTGAATTTGATTCACAAATAAGGGATTAAATAGTTTCTCAGTGTTGCTTTGGGACTTTATAATAAAAATTTTGAAAATCCTAGAATATTCTACCCTAGAATCAATTGAAAATATAGGGAACGTTATGAATGTGTTTATTTCATGAACAATCCTCAAGTAAATGATCCATTTTGTCAAAAGACCCTAATCGGAAGTTGAATGTCTGCATTTTTCCCAGATTCTACAGATTTTACAGTTTTACCATTCGAAAGCCCCATAAGATCCCATTTAAGAGAGAGATGAAATATGTGATTTTCCGTACCTAATTTTTCCATGAATTTTAAGGTACATTCTGCAATTTTTTACTCTTTCAAGAGCGCTCCAACCACAATACTAATGTATCAGTTTATTAAAAAGTGATATAGAGGAATATTCGTGATCCATATGATTTTTGATAGTTCAACAAAGTTCGATTTTATTTCCGTTTAACACTTTCCTAGTAAATAAGGTCATATGAAATAACTTAGGATGCAATCTAGTTCGTTTCAAATCAATTTAATTCACAACTCTGACAACTATGTCATATGAAATCTAGATATTGACTGCCTTTTGTATAACATGGTAAAAAGAATGACATCATAATCCAACAGAGTTCGTAGAATGAATCTGATAAGAAGGTTCATGTAATCGACGAAGACGACACCTTCTAACATCGTCGTGCTGGGTAAAGGTGAGTGGACACCAAGGTGGCATTGGCATCATAGTGATGATATATAACATGTGGGTAGTCCTTGAAAGAGATTTTTTATGAACATTTCGAATATGTCGACCGACCCATACTTTTAGTTTCAGGCTTTACAACTTATTAAGCAAAACAGATTTTTCAACTTGAGAATTCAGACGGAGCTCGTAGTGAATTCGAATCACAAATAAGAAATCAAATACTTTCTCAGTGATGCATCGGGAGTCATAGAGAACAAAATTTCGAAAATTCTAGAAACTTCTACCCTACTCAGAATCAATTTCTCATTATATAGTGATTTCATTGAAAAATCAACTGGAAATATAATAAACGTTATGAATATTATATTGCATGATCAATCATCAAGTAAATGGTCCTATTCCATCAAAAGACTCTAATCGAAGGTCGATTTGCTATCTCTTGATGGTATCATCTTTTTCATGAAGGTATACATTTTCCCCAGATTCTACGGAAATTATGGTGTTGCCATAAAAGCTCATGTATTAGAGTGGGAGATATGATTTTTTTTTCGTTGATCTACCTATAATTTCTCCAAGAATTTTAAGGTATATTCTGCAACTTCCTACTCTCTCAAAGTCAAACGATAAGAGCGCCCCAACCACAATACTGATATACGACCAGTTTATCAAAAGAGATTTAAAGGAATATAATATAATATAAATATAATTTGTGATAGTTCAACAAAGTTCGATTTTATTTCTGGTTACCACTTTTCTAGTGAACAAAGTCATGTGGAAAGTGAATCGTGATCCTTTTGATATGTGATAGTTAAACAAGTTTCTATTTTATTTCCGTTAACCATTCTTCTAGTAAACAAGGTGTGTTTGAAAACACAGGTCATGTGGGTACTACTTGAAAAGGAATTTTTATGAACATTTCGAATGTGTCAACTCACTTATACGTGCAGTCTCAAGGCTTACGAAATAAAAACAGAAATCAATGGAGACAGTTGTTGAATGAATTTATTTTATGTATTGCATTATAAAAAAGTAATCCACTTTCAACATCAACATAATGATGATAAATTCAGGGTCGGAAGTAAATAGAATCGAAGTCGAAGCTGACGTAGAACCTAACGTCGTAGGTACCACCGTACGTTAAGTCATATGCGAGGTCCTACATGAATTCTAAGACGTACGAGAAACGCCAGACATGGAGAGGTTAGTTGTTCGATCGAGTAAACTTCATGGGTGCAGGCAGGACTAATCGTTTGGTGTGGCACAAGGTGCTTTTCGGTGTCGTGTAATCTACACCAGCTGATTTTCAGTGCAGTTAATACAATGTTATTCATTCTACACCTAGCGAAACGAATGCTCAAAAGCGGTGCAAAATACACCATCAGGTGTAGGAGAGTGCTACATACAAACGAAAGGGGCTAAAGTTTTTCCTTCCCAAGTTTTCAAGCAATCCGCATAATCATTGAATGTTACATATCTCTAATTCATTTAATCTATATAATATGAAAGTTTATTTCTTCATTCCATATTTACTTTGTTTCGTAATCCTAATAATTATTTTATTAAAAAAATGTATCCCATTTCAAGGTGATTTTCTCCTTTCAGTTGTAGTCAAAGTTAAACATAATTCATTAATGGAAAATAAAAACGTTCTAGTTAATTCAATACCTAATCCATGAAGGGATAATAAAAAACGAAATATTAGTTTTTTTTCTCTTTATTCTGACACGATATTTAAATCTTTCAATACCATCATCTTATAAAAGAACAAATATTCCCTGAGTGCATTACCTACTAAAGTATCATTTGATATTTCAGAAAATGAATGAAGGGCTTCAAAACGACTATTCTCATCATCATGAAAACTAGATCTTATCAAATCCACAATATTATGATAGAAAGTACAAAAGTTCATGTTTTCAAGTAGAGCTACCCGATGACACACTAGACTTCGATGAACTTGAAGGATCTGCGTAGCATCCTCGACATCTATGAGGAACTCGATGTCATGTTTATTAACCAGTAGATATTTCACATCATCATATACCAATTGTGTAACTTTGCAGAAGTCTCCACATGGAAATGTAACTGGTTCATTTTCATCTTGGTGGGTTGGTAACTTCTCGTAGAAAAAATTGTCCAATGCTTGTTTCAGTAAATCAGTGAAGGTTTCCCATTCCGTTGTACAAAAAGATTGTTTATTTGATGGTTTGTATGGTTGTGATAAAATTATAGACGGACTGAATGTTCTCCCTGGACTCAAACCCACTCCTACCTGGAATGATCCCAACTGGAACAATGTGTAGAGTATGTGATGTTTCTCGGCTTTGGCTGCATTTTCGTGCATCTCCAAAACTTTATCTAATTCTCGATCATATTCTACACTATTGAAAGATGATTCGGTGAAATTTGAATCAAACTCATCTACTGACTCACTCACAAAACCACTATCGCGACTTGATGTTGACATGATAGACTTAGTAAAAATACTGTCAGACTGAGATCAATTTTATGTAGCCATTGATACTCCCCCTCTACATTCGAGAACGAAAGAGTTTCATCGATATCACAGTAATGGTGAAAAAATTATATAGAAAAATAAAAAGGGCTCCTATACATATATATGAAACCTCTCATTATTACAAATCTTGATATCCAATATGAGAATAATACTGATTCAAGCAGAATAGCAGAAGAACAAAGGTGTTTCATGAATCTGATCTACAGAGGAATGTAAAGTTGCATATCATGAGTTGTGATTAACATGCTGATTCAGGGAGATAACATCAACATCATTGCAATATTTGAATTATGCTCGTGATTTATGATATCATCATCTGCCACTTGCAAACTTTTGGAAGAGCCCTATCATTTTCGATTCAATTAGATACAGAGGATAAGCATGACATCGTCATTGCCAAATGGAATCCGAACCATCACGTGTGAATACCCCAAATTGATGGATAACCTTTGATGTAAGACATAGGTATACTGGATTTGCTGGTGTCTGACATCTGACATCTGACATTCGACCACATGAGTCGTACGTGAAGTCTGAGAAATAGGTGAGATGTTAGTCTCGAGAGGTTAAGTTAGGTTAGGTCCTGAGATGTTGGATCAAGAGGTTAGGTTAGATCGAGTCTCAACCACCATAAAATCGCCATAAACTGCTAGCGAACTGTCAAAGAACCGCGACCAGACCAGCAAGTGTGCAGATTTGCATGGCGGAACCTTGGCAGTTCGCTAGCAGTTTATGGCGATTTTATGGTGGTTGAGACTCGATCTAACCTAACCTCTTGATCCAACATCTCAGGACCTAACCTAACTTAACCTCTCGAGACTAACATCTCACCTATTTCTCAGACTTCACGTACGACTCATGTGGTCGAATGTCAGATGTCAGATGTCAGACACCAGCAAATCCAGTATACCTATGTCTTACATCAAAGGTTATCCATCAATTTGGGGTATTCACACGTGATGGTTCGGATTCCATTTGGCAATGACGATGTCATGCTTATCCTCTGTATCTAATTGAATCGAAAATGATAGGGCTCTTCCAAAAGTTTGCAAGTGGCAGATGATGATATCATAAATCACGAGCATAATTCAAATATTGCAATGATGTTGATGTTATCTCCCTGAATCAGCATGTTAATCACAACTCATGATATGCAACTTTACATTCCTCTGTAGATCAGATTCATGAAACACCTTTGTTCTTCTGCTATTCTGCTTGAATCAGTATTATTCTCATATTGGATATCAAGATTTGTAATAATGAGAGGTTTCATATATATGTATAGGAGCCCTTTTTATTTTTCTATATAATTTTTTCACCATTACTGTGATATCGATGAAACTCTTTCGTTCTCGAATGTAGAGGGGGAGTATCAATGGCTACATAAAATTGATCTCAGTCTGACAGTATTTTTACTAAGTCTATCATGTCAACATCAAGTCGCGATAGTGGTTTTGTGAGTGAGTCAGTAGATGAGTTTGATTCAAATTTCACCGAATCATCTTTCAATAGTGTAGAATATGATCGAGAATTAGATAAAGTTTTGGAGATGCACGAAAATGCAGCCAAAGCCGAGAAACATCACATACTCTACACATTGTTCCAGTTGGGATCATTCCAGGTAGGAGTGGGTTTGAGTCCAGGGAGAACATTCAGTCCGTCTATAATTTTATCACAACCATACAAACCATCAAATAAACAATCTTTTTGTACAACGGAATGGGAAACCTTCACTGATTTACTGAAACAAGCATTGGACAATTTTTTCTACGAGAAGTTACCAACCCACCAAGATGAAAATGAACCAGTTACATTTCCATGTGGAGACTTCTGCAAAGTTACACAATTGGTATATGATGATGTGAAATATCTACTGGTTAATAAACATGACATCGAGTTCCTCATAGATGTCGAGGATGCTACGCAGATCCTTCAAGTTCATCGAAGTCTAGTGTGTCATCGGGTAGCTCTACTTGAAAACATGAACTTTTGTACTTTCTATCATAATATTGTGGATTTGATAAGATCTAGTTTTCATGATGATGAGAATAGTCGTTTTGAAGCCCTTCATTCATTTTCTGAAATATCAAATGATACTTTAGTAGGTAATGCACTCAGGGAATATTTGTTCTTTTATAAGATGATGGTATTGAAAGATTTAAATATCGTGTCAGAATAAAGAGAAAAAAAACTAATATTTCGTTTTTTATTATCCCTTCATGGATTAGGTATTGAATTAACTAGAACGTTTTTATTTTCCATTAATGAATTATGTTTAACTTTGACTACAACTGAAAGGAGAAAATCACCTTGAAATGGGATACATTTTTTTAATAAAATAATTATTAGGATTACGAAACAAAGTAAATATGGAATGAAGAAATAAACTTTCATATTATATAGATTAAATGAATTAGAGATATGTAACATTCAATGATTATGCGGATTGCTTGAAAACTTGGGAAGGAAAAACTTTAGCCCCTTTCGTTTGTATGTAGCACTCTCCTACACCTGATGGTGTATTTTGCACCGCTTTTGAGCATTCGTTTCGCTAGGTGTAGAATGAATAACATTGTATTAACTGCACTGAAAATCAGCTGGTGTAGATTACACGACACCGAAAAGCACCTTGTGCCACACCAAACGATTAGTCCTGCCTGCACCCATGAAGTTTACTCGATCGAACAACTAACCTCTCCATGTCTGGCGTTTCTCGTACGTCTTAGAATTCATGTAGGACCTCGCATATGACTTAACGTACGGTGGTACCTACGACGTTAGGTTCTACGTCAGCTTCGACTTCGATTCTATTTACTTCCGACCCTGAATTTATCATCATTATGTTGATGTTGAAAGTGGATTACTTTTTTATAATGCAATACATAAAATAAATTCATTCAACAACTGTCTCCATTGATTTCTGTTTTTATTTCGTAAGCCTTGAGACTGCACGTATAAGTGAGTTGACACATTCGAAATGTTCATAAAAATTCCTTTTCAAGTAGTACCCACATGACCTGTGTTTTCAAACACACCTTGTTTACTAGAAGAATGGTTAACGGAAATAAAATAGAAACTTGTTTAACTATCACATATCAAAAGGATCACGATTCACTTTCCACATGACTTTGTTCACTAGAAAAGTGGTAACCAGAAATAAAATCGAACTTTGTTGAACTATCACAAATTATATTTATATTATATTATATTCCTTTAAATCTCTTTTGATAAACTGGTCGTATATCAGTATTGTGGTTGGGGCGCTCTTATCGTTTGACTTTGAGAGAGTAGGAAGTTGCAGAATATACCTTAAAATTCTTGGAGAAATTATAGGTAGATCAACGAAAAAAAAATCATATCTCCCACTCTAATACATGAGCTTTTATGGCAACACCATAATTTCCGTAGAATCTGGGGAAAATGTATACCTTCATGAAAAAGATGATACCATCAAGAGATAGCAAATCGACCTTCGATTAGAGTCTTTTGATGGAATAGGACCATTTACTTGATGATTGATCATGCAATATAATATTCATAACGTTTATTATATTTCCAGTTGATTTTTCAATGAAATCACTATATAATGAGAAATTGATTCTGAGTAGGGTAGAAGTTTCTAGAATTTTCGAAATTTTGTTCTCTATGACTCCCGATGCATCACTGAGAAAGTATTTGATTTCTTATTTGTGATTCGAATTCACTACGAGCTCCGTCTGAATTCTCAAGTTGAAAAATCTGTTTTGCTTAATAAGTTGTAAAGCCTGAAACTAAAAGTATGGGTCGGTCGACATATTCGAAATGTTCATAAAAAATCTCTTTCAAGGACTACCCACATGTTATATATCATCACTATGATGCCAATGCCACCTTGGTGTCCACTCACCTTTACCCAGCACGACGATGTTAGAAGGTGTCGTCTTCGTCGATTACATGAACCTTCTTATCAGATTCATTCTACGAACTCTGTTGGATTATGATGTCATTCTTTTTACCATGTTATACAAAAGGCAGTCAATATCTAGATTTCATATGACATAGTTGTCAGAGTTGTGAATTAAATTGATTTGAAACGAACTAGATTGCATCCTAAGTTATTTCATATGACCTTATTTACTAGGAAAGTGTTAAACGGAAATAAAATCGAACTTTGTTGAACTATCAAAAATCATATGGATCACGAATATTCCTCTATATCACTTTTTAATAAACTGATACATTAGTATTGTGGTTGGAGCGCTCTTGAAAGAGTAAAAAATTGCAGAATGTACCTTAAAATTCATGGAAAAATTAGGTACGGAAAATCACATATTTCATCTCTCTCTTAAATGGGATCTTATGGGGCTTTCGAATGGTAAAACTGTAAAATCTGTAGAATCTGGGAAAAATGCAGACATTCAACTTCCGATTAGGGTCTTTTGACAAAATGGATCATTTACTTGAGGATTGTTCATGAAATAAACACATTCATAACGTTCCCTATATTTTCAATTGATTCTAGGGTAGAATATTCTAGGATTTTCAAAATTTTTATTATAAAGTCCCAAAGCAACACTGAGAAACTATTTAATCCCTTATTTGTGAATCAAATTCACTAGGAGCTCCTTCTGAATTCTCGAGTTGAAAATTGATTCTACATTCATCTAACAGAGGGTCTCAAGCCTGAAGCCTGAAGCACTTCGGTGAAATGGAAATTTTATTCGTTATGACTATCTTTGAATTCTTTTTTCTTTCATGTCATTTTTTTACCCCATTCATTTTCGGGAGATATTCATTTTGAATTAGCAATAAATAACTTAAATACCTAATTTATTTTTTGTTTACCTTGATGCTGATATCAAAATATAAAATAGTCTTTCTTCAACTATATTCATCTCTTATGTGCAAACATTCACAGAAATGTTCTAGACTTTTTCGAATTTTGAAATTTAATCATAGGGTGCATATAAGGATTGACTCATGAAAACAGACTGAGTCAGTATTTTTTATATAGAAGCATGCTCGCTTCTTGAAAATTTACTCTGGTAATTAATTGTAGGATGAACTGTTTTCCATTTTAAAATCGTTAATATTTACTAACATCAAAATCGTTTTCTGTAATGCTCATCCAGAGTTACTTTCTTGAAATTCAATCAGTTTGTTGATGATTTTATCTTGAACATTATCGCGAAACCAACGTTGTTAATCAGTATCATTTTCAGTATTGAAGTATTTTCAAATTAACAATTATTTCATCAAACGATTTCTTAACAAATTCTTCATAAAAAAGTAACCTTCGCTTGAATGACTGCACATTTCTTTTATCTTTGTGTTTTTTTTCTTGGACAGAATGAAAGCATCTATGCACCAAATTCATGATAAATGCTGTTTTGATTCCACTAGAAAAAAACTGATGTAACATCTCCCCATTGATCCCTTTTTTCTCAGTTCAATATCTCAGCCACTCACCCCTTAAATAATGTTTATTTTGAATCCAGTTCTAAACATGTTTCAAATATCTGAAGTTTATTTGAAGCTTCCTCAATTAATCTGTTGGCTGATTATTTCCTAGAATTTCTTAGTTACATAAACATATATTTCTCAGAACTATTCAATCAAATGTGTTTGTGTGTTTTTATGTTGAAATGAAACAGAATTCTCCAAATATAGGAAAACAAAACAGTCTTTTCAAATTTCGTGTTGATGAAACAGAATAAAAAAACAGAAACAAGAATTTTGTTTTTCAATCTGAAATGCTCAAAATATAATGATTCTCAAATTTTGATAAGGAAAAGAATTTCTATATCAGGAGCTGTTAATAGATGAACGAATAAAAAGAATTGAGAGAAGAAGAATAAAAACTTACTTTTCCAGTCACTACCACACACTATACTAGGATTCTTTTCGATGTTGAATACAATAATCAATTCGACTATGTTCGCTTACCTGTTGTTAAGCTACCGAGTAAGAGAGGAAATCATTTATATTCTCCTAGAGTGTTATCCGAATGCACTTTGCGTAAAATCATTCTAAACCAAAGATATGTATCATGCATAATTCATTTCGAATAAAGTATGGCGAGATATTTCTAATCATATTCAGTTGTAACCTCGATTCATAACGTTCTATATAAAAAGATAATAATTATATGATACGAGATGCAATAGAACAAAATATTACATTTATTTTTATTGTTCCACCCTGAATATTCCTTCTGCTACTTACACCTTATATTTTTCTAGGTGAACATGATATCGTTGATTGTATGAGTAGTATTATGAGAATAATGTATGCCGTTGTATTTTCCATTATGATTTGAAACTCTCAATTACTTCACTTTCATTCGAGAGCCTCGATAAATGAAACCCCTTTTTTATCGAAAAATTGAATACAAAAAAAAAGCAACCCCAATTCTTAAATTTAATAAAAAAAGAAGGAATATTCACTTATAGCCAAGTCGAATGACTATAGATTTTTTGATGGTGTAAATTATATACTCTCGAATATTTTGAATCAGTTCTGTATCGTTCACTGATTGAAAATCATAATTTGACAAGGGTTCGGAATCACGGATTCAAGAATCAAACAATTGAGCTTAACTGGAAGGAATAGTATTCTTTGACAATCTCCTGAACATAATAAAAAATAATATATTCTCCTTCAACAAATCCAGGATTGATAATGTTATTTTCCCCGCAAACAGTCTTTCAATTCATAATTATGTAATTTGAATTGATAAACGTTGCTTATTATAAATCTAGTAGAAGAAAAAAATGAGCATTTGTAATGGACATCGTAGTTTCGCTTTGCATTATTGAAAGAGATTGTATATTTATTCATTTCTGAAACTTATCAGGTGAAAATATAGGTTATTTTCAGTATTGCTATTGATTGATTGAATAAATGTTAATTTCTATTATTTGAATGCAAATACTGTCTTCGTTACTCATTAATTGGGAAAATAAATAGAAAAGAAACCTTCAGAAATCCATTTATTTTTCATGGAATACACATATAAAAGTAATGTTTCAGAAAACCTGAAGATGGAGTAACGAAATACTTATTTTATTTATTTTTTATTGATAACAATGATAAACAAAATAGATCGTATTTCACTGGATAACAATTTCATTCAGGATTTTTTTTCTTGAAACCATCACACCATGCTGTAAAACTGTGGTATCCCATTCCTTTTCTGTCAACGTTGTACTCTCCTAATACAATATAATAAACTTTTTCTTTCCGGCAAAAGGAGCAAGAACTAGGTTTGAAGTCACTGCAGTTGCATGGTCTACCCCAATCACAGTTTGGCATTGTGCACTCTTGAACTACGTTCTCAATCGGTCCAACTATGCCTCTATTTCAAAGCTGTAAGATTAATGTTGAATTATAATTCATTCGAATAAACTGAATAAATATCAAACTCACTTTTGATCAAGATGTTTTACTTCTCCACAATTTGAGCTTCGACAGGTATACGAAAATATTCAACAATGATTATCTACCCTCCGCTAGTATTATTTGAGCCAATCATCCCACTCATACATCCAGTTCACTTGTTTCCCCTCACTTCCACTTCGTTCGATGTTATTGAATCAAGATTTACTATTTAATTATTTTATTATGTGATATCACTTGTTTACATAAACTTTGAGAAAAAGATAGATCATGAGCTAATAAATTATTCATTTTGTTTTCCATATAATTCAACACTTGCAATAAAACAACTTCGAGTGATCAAACACCTGGAACGTTTTCGAAATTGTAGGTTTTTCTAAATTCACATATTGTTTATTCAATTGCAGAAAACTATTTTTCAACTATCTATCCTTCGGATGTACATACACACCTCATTATTATAACGAGGAGAGGCATCACAATCGATTATTCATTGCAGACTTTTATTGTTAATTCATGCAATGACATTGAAAGGCATGGAT
Source organism: Chrysomela aeneicollis (assembly GCA_029955515.1). NCBI lineage: Eukaryota > Metazoa > Arthropoda > Insecta > Coleoptera > Chrysomelidae > Chrysomela > Chrysomela aeneicollis. The sequence continues at coordinate 1,983,657 of JARUHQ010000032.1, read as the reverse complement.
TTTACAACATTTTATTTAATTCATTCATAAATTCTTCCTTAATCGAGAGTGTTCTACCGCATCTATATACAAGTCAAGTAAAAAATGAAGATAACACGAAATATTGTAATAATTACCTAATGGATAAAAATTGTTTTCAGGAATCACGGAAAGAAAAATTCATTCTTATGAAAGCATAATAGTAATTGGGTAGGTGATTGAACATATTTTTTTTCATAGATTTTTAATCAGGTAGATATTGCATTGTGGATAACGCATGCATTAGATCATTCAAAAGGTGCGGAATCACAATCAATTATTCATTGCAGCCTTTTCTTGTTAATTCATGCAATGACATCGAAAGGCATGGATTTTACTACATTGTATCTAATTCATTCATAAATTCTTCCTTAATCGAGAGTGTTCTACCGTCAAGTAAAAAATGAATACGAAATATTTTTGTATTGCAATTTCAAGTGAAATACAACATGAAAAATAGATCATGTATTCAACACTCGCAAACAATTTGAGAGCATCAAAAATGTTTTTAAAATTCGTTGTAATTACCCAAAATGGATAAAAAAATTGCTTTCAGGAATCACGCAGAGAAAAATTCATTCTAATGAAAGCATAATAGTAATTGGGTAGCTGATTGAACATATTTTTTTTTCATAGATTTTCAATCAGGTAGATATTGCATTGTGGATTACGCTTGCATTGACAATTCATTATTTTATGATAATCATTGGAAGAGGCGCGCTGGTGAAAAATCCAACCTGATAACCGGGGGACCAAGGGGGGTGTCCTGAAGACTGCATGTTCTTTTTCCCTCAACGTCGATGATGATGAACTCGATCAAGAGGTGACATGATAACCGAGGGACCATACATTTTTTCTCTTCACCCTGATAATTTCATAATATTGCATTGTTAATTACGCATGCATTAGATCATTCAGAAGGTGCGGAATTCATTATTGTTATTTTATGATAATCATTCGAAGAGGCGCGCAACAATGTATTATTCACTCCGACAAATCATTATTGTTATTTTATGATAATCATTCGAAGAGGCGCGCAACAATGTATTATTCACTCATATATCAGGTCACTTCTGGACCAAAAAGTGTAAGGGTGAAATCCTACGAAAATATAAGAATGGGGTGCCTACGGGGTGTCGCGAAGACTGCATGACGTAGCTGTTCTTCTGTTTACTATCCAGAAGCTCTGCAACATCGATTGCTTCTTGGAGATGAACTGGATGGCCGTTTGAGCTAGAATGGATGTAGCATTTTTTGAGCCAGAACAGACCTGACGTATCTACTCTTCTGCTCGATTCGGTCGCTTGTATGTAAAACGGAAGGACAGTTACCTGGTGAGTATTGCTATATAAACATCATCACGATATCATCGAATACAACTCAGATACAATTATCGTTTCGTCTAACCATTTAACCTTCTGTTCGATTCAATCGCTAGTATGTGTAACGGAAGTACCGTCACCTGGTAAGTATCACTATATATACAGTATTGCGATATAATCGGATACCACCCAGATACATTGATTGTTCAGTCTATCCATTCAACTTTCTTTTCGTTTCGTTCGCTCGTATGTAAAACGGGAATACCGTCTCCTAGTGTGTATAACTATATACACAGCATAACATCACAATCGAATACAACCTTCTGTTCAATTCAGTCGCTCGTATGTATAACGGAAGAACAGTTACCTGGTGAGTATAACTATATAAACATAATCGAATACAACCCAGATACGATGATTGTTCAATCTATACTGAATTCAACCTTCTGCTCGATTCGGTCGCTTGTATGTAAAACGGATGAACAGTTACCTGGTGAGTATTGCTATATAAACATCATCACGATATCATCGAATACAACTCAGATACAATTATCGTTTCGTCTAACCATTCAACATTCTGTTCGATTCAGTCGCTAGTATGTGTAACGGAAGTATCGTCACCTGGTAAGTATCACTATATATACAGTATTGCGATATAATCGGATACCACCCAGATACATTGATTGTTCAGTCTATCAATTCAATTTTCTTTTTGTTTAGGTCGCTCGTATGTAAAACGGGAATACCGTCTCCTAGTATGTATAACTATATACACAACATAACATCATAATCGAATACAACCCATATACTATCCATTCAACCTTCTGTTCAATTCAGTCGCTCGTATGTATAACGGAAGAACAGTTACCTGGTGAGTATAACTATATAAACATAATCGAATACAACCCAGATACGCTGATTGTTCAATCTATACTGAATTCAACCTTCTGCTCGATTCGGTCGCTTGTATGTAAAACGGAAGAACAGTTACCTGGTGAGTATTGCTATATATACAGTATTGCGATATAATCAAATACCACCCAGATACATTGATTGTTCAGTCTATCCATTCAACTTTCTGTTCGTTTCGGTCGCTCGTATGTGAAACGGGAATACCGTCACCTTATGTGTATAACTATATACACAGCATAACATCATAATCGAATACAACCCAGATACTATCCATTCAACCTTCTGTTCGATTCGGTTGCTCGTATGTATAACGAAAGAACAGTAACCTGGTGAGTATTTCTATATGAACGTCATCACGATATAATCGAATACAACTTAGTTACAATTATCGTTCCGTCTAACCATCCAACCTTATGTTCGATTCAGACGCTCGTATGTGTAACGAAAGAACCGTTACATGGTAGGTGTAGTTAAATATACAACATAACGATATAATCGGAGACAACCCAGATACAATGATTGTTCAATCTATCCATTCAACCTTATGTTCGATTCGGTTGCTAGTATGTATAACGAAAGAACAGTTACCTGGTAAGACATAATATATAATAATCATCACGAAATAATCGAATACAACCCAGATACGATGATTGTTCAGTCTATCCATTCAACCTTCTGTTCAGTTCAGTCGCTCTTATGTATAACTGGAGAACAGTTACCTGGTGAGTATAACTATATGAACATCATCACGATATAATCTAATACAACCCCAGATACGATCATTGTTCAGTCTATCCATTCAACCTTCAGTTCAATTCAGTCGCTCGTATGTATGACGGAAGAACAGTTACCTGGTGAGTATAACTATATAAACATAATCGAATACAACTCAGATACGATGATTGTTCAATCTATCCATTCAACCTTATGTTCGATTCGGTTGCTCGTATGTATATCGGAAGAACAGGTACCTGGTGAGTATATCTATATAAACATAATCGAATACAACTCAGATACGATGATTGTTCAATCTATCCATTTAACCTTCTGCTCGATTCGGTCGCTTGTATGTAAAACGGAAGGACAGTTACCTGGTGAGTATTGCTATATAAACATCATCACGATATCATCGAATACAACCCAGATACAATTATCGTTTCGTCTAACCATTCAACATTCTGTTCGATTCAGTCGCTAGTATGTGTAACGGAAGTATCGTCACCTGGTAAGTATCACTATATATACAGTATTGCGATATAATCGGATACCACCCAGATACATTGATTGTTCAGTCTATCCATTCAATTTTCTTTTTGTTTCGGTCGCTCGTATGTAAAACGGGAATACCGTCTCCTAGTATGTATAACTATATACACAGCATAACATCATAATCGAATACAACCCATATACTATCCATTCAACCTTCTGTTCAATTCAGTCGCTCGTATGTATATCGGAAGAACAGTTACCTGGTGAGTATAACTATATAAACATAATCGAATACAACCCAGATACGATGATTGTTCAATCTATACTGAATTCAACCTTCTGCTCGATTCGGTCGCTTGTATGTAAAACGGAAGAACAGTTACCTGGTGAGTATTGCTATATAAACATCATCACGATATCATCGAATACAACTCAGATACAATTATCGTTTCGTCTATCAATTAAACCTTCTGTTCGATTCAGTCGCTAGTATGTGTAACGGAAGTATCGTCACCTGGTAAGTATCACTATATATACAGTATTGCGATATAATCGGATACCACCCAGATACATTGATTGTTCAGTCTATCCATTCAACTTTCTGTTCGTTTCAGTCGCTCGTATGTGAAACGGGAATACCGTCACCTTATGTGTATAACTATATACACAGCATAACATCATAATCGAATACAACCCAGATACTATCCATTCAACCTTCTGTTCGATTCGGTTGCTCTTATGTATAACGAAAGAACAGTAACCTGGTGAGTATTTCTATATGAACGTCATCACGATATAATCGAATACAACTTAGTTACAATTATCGTTCCGTCTAACCATCCAACCTTATGTTCGATTCAGACGCTCGTATGTGTAACGAAAGAACCGTTACATGGTAGGTGTAGTTGAATATACAACATAACGATATAATCGGAGACAACCCAGATACAATGATTGTTCAATCTATCCATTTAACCTTATGTTCGATTCGGTTGCTAGTATGTATAACGGAAGAACAGTTACCTGGTTAGACATAATATATAATAATCATCACGAAATAATCGAATACAACCCAGATACGATGATTGTTCAGTCTATCCATTCAAACTTCTGTTCAGTTCAGTCGCTCTTATGTATAACTGGAGAACAGTTACCTGGTGAGTATAACTATATGAACATCATCACGATATAATCGATTAAAACCCCAGATACGATCATTGTTTAGTCTATCCATTCTACCTTCAGTTCAATTCAGTCGCTCGTATGTATAACGGAAGAACAGTTACCTGGTGAGTATAACTATATAAACATAATCGAATACAACTCAGATACGATGATTGTTCAATCTATCCATTCAACCTTATGTTCGATTCGGTTGCTCGTATGTATATTGGAAGAACAGGTACCTGGTGAGTATATCTATATAAACATAATCGAATACAACTCAGATACGATGATTGTTCAATCTATCCATTTAACCTTCTGCTCGATTCGGTCGCTTGTATGTAAAACGGAAGGACAGTTACCTGGTGAGTATTGCTATATAAACATCATCACGATATCATCGAATACAACTCAGATACAATTATCGTTTCGTCTAACCATTTAACCTTCTGTTCGATTCAGTCGCTAGTATGTGTAACGGAAGTACCGTCACCTGGTAAGTATCACTATATATACAGTATTGCGATATAATCGGATACCACCCAGATACATTGATTGTTCAGTCTATCCATCCAACTTTCTTTTCGTTTCGGTCGCTCGTATGTAAAACGAGAATACCGTCTCCTAGTGTGTATAACTATATACACAGCATAACATCATAATCGAATACAACCCATATACTATCCATTCAACCTTCTGTTCAATTCAGTCGCTCGTATGTATAACGGAAGAACAGTTACCTGGTGAGTATAACTATATAAACATAATCGAATACAACCCAGATACGATGATTGTTCAATCTATACTGAATTCAACCTTCTGCTCGATTCGGTCGCTTGTATGTAAAACGGATGAACAGTTACCTGGTGAGTATTGCTATATAAACATCATCACGATATCATCGAATACAACTCAGATACAATTATCGTTTCGTCTAACCATTCAACATTCTGTTCGATTCAGTCGCTAGTATGTGTAACGGAAGTATCGTCACCTGGTAAGTATCACTATATATACAGTATTGCGATATAATCGGATACCACCCAGATACATTGATTGTTCAGTCTATCCATTCAACTTTCTTTCTGTTTCGGTCGCTCGTATGTAAAACGGGAATACCGTCTCCTAGTGTGTATAACTATATACACAGCATAACATCATAATCGAATACAACCCATATACTATCCATTCAACCTTCTGTTCAATTCAGTCGCTCGTATGTATAACGGAAGAACAGTTACCTGGTGAGTATAACTATATAAACATAATCGAATACAACCCAGATACGATGATTGTTCAATCTATACTGAATTCAACCTTCTGCTCGATTCGGTCGCTTGTATGTAAAACGGAAGAACAGTTACCTGGTGAGTATTGCTATATAAACATCATCACGATATCATCGAATACAACTCAGATACAATTGTCGTTTCGTCTATCAATTAAACCTTCTGTTCGATTCAGTCGCTAGCATGTGTAACGGAAGTACCGTCACCTGGTAAGTATCACTATATATACAGTATTGCGATATAATCGGATACCACCCAGATACATTGATTGTTCAGTCTATCCATTCAACTTTCTGTTCGTTTCGGTCGCTCGTATGTGAAACGGGAATACCGTCTCCTTATGTGTATAACTATATACACAGCATAACATCATAATCGAATACAACCCAGATACTATCCATTCAACCTTCTGTTCGATTCGGTTGCTCGTATGTATAACGAAACAACAGTAACCTGGTGAGTATTTCTATATGAACGTCATCACGATATAATCGAATACAACTTAGTTACAATTATCGTTCCGTCTAACCATCCAACCTTATGTTCGATTCAGACGCTCGTATGTGTAACGAATAAACCGTTACATGGTAGGTGTAGTTAAATATACAACATAACGATATAATCGGAGACAACCCAGATACAATGATTGTTCAATCTATCCATTCAACCTTATGTTCGATTCGGTTGCTCGTATGCATATCGGGAGCACTGGTACCTGGTGAGTATATCTATATAAACATAATCGAATACAACTCAGATACGATGATTGTTCAATCTATCCATTTAACCTTCTGCTCGATTCGGTCGCTTGTATGTAAAACGGAAGGACAGTTACCTGGTGAGTATTGCTATATAAACATCATCACGATATCATCGAATACAACTCAGATACAATTATCGTTTCGTCTAACCATTCAACATTCTGTTCGATTCAGTCGCTAGTATGTGTAACGGAAGTATCGTCACCTGGTAAGTATCACTATATATACAGTATTGCGATATAATCGGATACCACCCAGATACATTGATTTTTCAGTCTATCCATTCAACTTTCTTTTCGTTTCGGTCGCTCGTATGTAAAACGGAAATACCGTCTCCTAGTGTGTATAACTATATACACAGCGTAACATCATAATCGAATACAACCCATATACTATCCATTCAACCTTCTGTTCAATTCAGTCGCTCGTATGTATAACGGAAGAACATTTACCTGGTGAGTATAAATATATAAACATAATCGAATACAACCCAGATACGATGATTGTTCAATGTATACTGAATTCAACCTTCTGCTCGATTCGGTCGCTTGTATGTAAAACGGAAGAACAGTTACCTGGTGAGTATTGCTATATAAACATCATCACGATATCATCGAATACAACTCAGATACAATTATCGTTTCGTCTAACCATTTCACCTTCTGTTCGATTCAGTCGCTAGTATGTGTAACGGAAGAACCGTCACCTGGTAAGTATCACTATATATACAGTATTGCTATATATTCGGATACCACCCAGATACATTGATTGTTCAGTCTATCCATTCAACTTTCTGTTCGTTTCGGTCGCTCGTATGTGAAACGGGAATACCGTCACCTTATGTGTATAACTATATACACAGCATAACATCATAATCGAATACAACCCAGATACTATCCTTTCAACCTTCTGTTCGATTCGGTTGCTCGTATGTATAACGAAAGAACAGTAACCTGGTGAGTATTTCTATATGAACGTCATCACGATATAATCGAATACAACTTAGTTACAATTATCGTTCCGTCTAACCATCCAACCTCATGTTCTATTCAGACGCTCGTATGTGTAACGAAAGAACCGTTACATGGTAGGTGTAGTTAAATATACAACATAACGATATAATCGGAGACAACCCAGATACAATGATTGTTCAATCTATCCATCCAACCTCATGTTCGATTCGGTTGCTAGTATGTATAACGAAATAACAGTTACCTGGTTAGACATAATATATAATAATCATCACGAAATAATCGAATACAACCCAGATGCGATGATTGTTCAGTCTATCCATTCAACCTTCTGTTCAGTTCAGTCGCTCTTATGTATAACTGGAGAACAGTTACCTGGTGAGTATAACTATATGAACATCATCACGATATAATCGAATACAACCCCAGATACGATCATTGTTTAGTCTATCCATTCAACCTTCTGTTCAATTCAGTCGCTCGTATGTATAACGGAAGAACAGTTACCTGGTGAGTATAACTATATAAACATAATCGAATACAACCCAGATACGATGATTGTTCAATCTATACTGAATTCAACCTTCTGCTCGATTCGGTCGCTTGTATGTAAAACGGAAGAACAGTTACCTGGTGAGTATTGCTATATAAACATCATCACGATATCATCGAATACAACTCAGATACAATTGTCGTTTCGTCTATCAATTAAACCTTCTGTTCGATTCAGTCGCTAGTATGTGTAACGGAAGTACCGTCACCTGGTAAGTATCACTATATATACAGTATTGCGATATAATCGGATACCACCCAGATACATTGATTGTTCAGTCTATCCATTCAACTTTCTGTTCGTTTCGGTCGCTCGTATGTGAAACGGGAATACCGTCACCTTATGTGTATAACTATATACACAGCATAACATCATAATCGAATACAACCCAGATACTATCCATTCAACCTTCTGTTCGATTCGGTTGCTCGTATGTATAACGAAAGAACAGTAACCTGGTGAGTATTTCTATATGAACGTCATCACGATATAATCGAATACAACTTAGTTACAATTATCGTTCCGTCCAACCATCCAACCTTATGTTCGATTCAGACGCTCGTATGTGTAACGAATAAACCGTTACATGGTAGGTGTAGTTAAATATACAACATAACGATATAATCGGAGACAACCCAGATACAATGATTGTTCAATCTATCCATTCAACCTTATGTTCGATTCGGTTGCTCGTATGCATATCGGGAGCACTGGTACCTGGTGAGTATATCTATATAAACATAATCGAATACAACTCAGATACGATGATTGTTCAATCTATCCATTTAACCTTCTGCTCGATTCGGTCGCTTGTATGTAAAACGGAAGGACAGTTACCTGGTGAGTATTGCTATATAAACATCATCACGATATCATCGAATACAACTCAGATACAATTATCGTTTCGTCTAACCATTCAACATTCTGTTCGATTCAGTCGCTAGTATGTGTAACGGAAGTATCGTCACCTGGTAAGTATCACTATATATACAGTATTGCGATATAATCGGATACCACCCAGATACATTGATTTTTCAGTCTATCCATTCAACTTTCTTTTCGTTTCGGTCGCTCGTATGTAAAACGGAAATACCGTCTCCTAGTGTGTATAACTATATACACAGCGTAACATCATAATCGAATACAACCCATATACTATCCATTCAACCTTCTGTTCAATTCAGTCGCTCGTATGTATAACGGAAGAACATTTACCTGGTGAGTATAAATATATAAACATAATCGAATACAACCCAGATACGATGATTGTTCAATGTATACTGAATTCAACCTTCTGCTCGATTCGGTCGCTTGTATGTAAAACGGAAGAACAGTTACCTGGTGAGTATTGCTATATAAACATCATCACGATATCATCGAATACAACTCAGATACAATTATCGTTTCGTCTAACCATTTCACCTTCTGTTCGATTCAGTCGCTAGTATGTGTAACGGAAGAACCGTCACCTGGTAAGTATCACTATATATACAGTATTGCTATATATTCGGATACCACCCAGATACATTGATTGTTCAGTCTATCCATTCAACTTTCTGTTCGTTTCGGTCGCTCGTATGTGAAACGGGAATACCGTCACCTTATGTGTATAACTATATACACAGCATAACATCATAATCGAATACAACCCAGATACTATCCTTTCAACCTTCTGTTCGATTCGGTTGCTCGTATGTATAACGAAAGAACAGTAACCTGGTGAGTATTTCTATATGAACGTCATCACGATATAATCGAATACAACTTAGTTACAATTATCGTTCCGTCTAACCATCCAACCTCATGTTCTATTCAGACGCTCGTATGTGTAACGAAAGAACCGTTACATGGTAGGTGTAGTTAAATATACAACATAACGATATAATCGGAGACAACCCAGATACAATGATTGTTCAATCTATCCATCCAACCTCATGTTCGATTCGGTTGCTAGTATGTATAACGAAAGAACAGTTACCTGGTTAGACATAATATATAATAATCATCACGAAATAATCGAATACAACCCAGATACGATGATTGTTCAGTCTATCCATTCAACCTTCTGTTCAGTTCAGTCGCTCTTATGTATAACTGGAGAACAGTTACCTGGTGAGTATAACTATATGAACATCATCACGATATAATCGAATACAACCCCAGATACGATCATTGTTTAGTCTATCCATTCAACCTTCTGTTCAATTCAGTCGCTCGTATGTATAACGGAAGAACAGTTACCTGGTGAGTATAACTATATAAACATAATCGAATACAACCCAGATACGATGATTGTTCAATCTATACTGAATTCAACCTTCTGCTCGATTCGGTCGCTTGTATGTAAAACGGAAGAACAGTTACCTGGTGAGTATTGCTATATAAACATCATCACGATATCATCGAATACAACTCAGATACAATTGTCGTTTCGTCTATCAATTAAACCTTCTGTTCGATTCAGTCGCTAGTATGTGTAACGGAAGTACCGTCACCTGGTAAGTATCACTATATATACAGTATTGCGATATAATCGGATACCACCCAGATACATTGATTGTTCAGTCTATCCATTCAACTTTCTGTTCGTTTCGGTCGCTCGTATGTGAAACGGGAATACCGTCACCTTATGTGTATAACTATATACACAGCATAACATCATAATCGAATACAACCCAGATACTATCCATTCAACCTTCTGTTCGATTCGGTTGCTCGTATGTATAACGAAAGAACAGTAACCTGGTGAGTATTTCTATATGAACGTCATCACGATATAATCGAATACAACTTAGTTACAATTATCGTTCCGTCCAACCATCCAACCTTATGTTCGATTCAGACGCTCGTATGTGTAACGAATAAACCGTTACATGGTAGGTGTAGTTAAATATACAACATAACGATATAATCGGAGACAACCCAGATACAATGATTGTTCAATCTATCCATTCAACCTTATGTTCGATTCGGTTGCTAGTATGTATAACGAAAGAACAGTTACCTGGTTAGACATAATATATAATAATCATCACGAAATAATCGAATACAACCCAGATACGATGATTGTTCAGTCTATCCATTCAACCTTCTGTTCAGTTCAGTCGCTCTTATGTATAACTGGAGAACAGTTACCTGGTGAGTATAACTATATGAACATCATCACGATATAATCGAATACAACCCCAGATACCATCATTGTTTAGTCTATCCATTCAACCTTCAGTTCAATTCAGTCGCTCGTATGTATAACGGAAGAACAGTTACCTGGTGAGTATAACTATATAAACATAATCGAATACAACTCAGATACGATGATTGTTCAATCTATCCATTCAACCTTATGTTCGATTCGGTTGCTCGTATGTATATCGGAAGAACAGGTACCTGGTGAGTATATCTATATAAACATAATCGAATACAACTCAGATACGATGATTGTTCAATCTATCCATTTAACCTTCTGCTCGATTCGGTCGCTTGTATGTAAAACGGAAGGACAGTTACCTGGTGAGTATTGCTATATAAACATCATCACGATATCATCGAATACAACTCAGATACAATCATCGTTTCGTCTAACCATTCAACATTCTGTTCGATTCAGTCGCTAGTATGTGTAACGGAAGTATCGTCACCTGGTAAGTATCACTATATATACAGTATTGCGATATAATCGGATACCACCCAGATACATTGATTGTTCAGTCTATCCATTCAACTTTCTTTTCGTTTCGGTCGCTCGTATGTAAAATGGGAATACCGTCTCCTAGTGTGTATAACTATATACACAGCATAACATCATAATCGAATACAACCCATATACTATCCATTCAACCTTCTGTTCAATTCAGTCGCTCGTATGTATAACGGAAGAACAGTTACCTGGTGAGTATAACTATATAAACATAATCGAATACAACCCAGATACGATGATTGTTCAATCTAAACTGAATTCAACCTTCTGCTCGATTCGGTCGCTTGTATGTAAAACGGAAGAACAGATACCTGGTGAGTATTGCTATATAAACATCATCACGATATCATCGAATACAACTCAGATACAATTATCGTTTCGTCTAACCATTTAACCTTCTGTTCGATTCAGTCGCTAGTATGTGTAACGGAAGTACCGTCACCTGGTAAGTATCACGATATATACAGTATTGCGATATAATCGGATACCACCCAGATACATTGATTGTTCAGTCTATCCATTCAACTTTCTGTTCGTTTTGGTCGCTCGTATGTGAAACGGGAATACCGTCACCTTATGTGTATAACTATATCACAGCATAACATCATAATCGAATACAACCCAGATACTATCCATTCAACCTTCTGTTCGATTCGTTTGCTCTTATGTATAACGAAAGAACAGTAACCTGGTGAGTATTTCTATATGAACGTCATCACGATATAATCGAATACAACTAAGTTACAATTATCGTTCCGTCTAACCATCCAACCTTATGTTCGATTCAGACGCTCGTATTTGTAACGAAAGAACCGTTACATGGTAGGTGTAGTTAAATATACAACATAACGATATAATCGGAGACAACCCAGATACAATGATTGTTCAATCTATCCATTCAACCTTATGTTCGATTCGGTTGCTAGTATGTATAACGAAAGAACAGTTACCTGGTTAGACATAATATATAATAATCATCACGAAATAATCGAATACAACCCAGATACGATGATTGTTCAGTCTATCCATTCAACCTTCTGTTCAGTTCAGTCGCTCTTATGTATAACTGGAGAACAGTTACCTGGTGAGTATAACTTATGAACATCATCACGATATAATCGAATACAACCCCAGATACGATCATTGTTTAGTTTATCCATTCAACCTTCAGTTCAATTCAGTCGCTCGTATGTATAACGGAAGAACAGTTACCTGGTGAGTATAACTATATAAACATAATCGAATACAACTCAGATACGATGACTGTTCAATCTATCCATTGAACCTTATGTTCGATTCGGTTGCTCGTATGTATATCGGTAGAACAGGTACCTGGTGAGTATATCTATATAAACATAATCGAATACAACTCAGATACGATGATTGTTCAATCTATCCATTTAAACTTCTGCTCGATTCGGTCACTTGTATGTAAAACGGAAGGACAGTTACCTGGTGAGTATTGCTATATAAACATCATCACGATATCATCGAATACAACTCAGATACAATTATCGTTTCGTCTAACCATTCAACATTCTGTTCGATTCAGTCGCTAGTATGTGTAACGGAAGTATCGTCACCTGGTAAGTATCACTATATATACAGTATTGCGATATAATCGGATACCACCCAGATACATTGATTGTTCAGTCTATCCATTCAACTTTCTTTTCGTTTCGGTCGCTCGTATGTAAAACGGGAATACCGTCTCCTAGTGTGTATAACTATATACACAGCATAACATCATAATCGAATACAACCCATATACAATCCATTCAACCTTCTGTTCAATTCAGTCGCTCGTATGTATAACGGAAGAACAGTTACCTGGTGAGTATAACTATATAAACATAATCGAATACAACCCAGATACGATGATTGTTCAATCTATACTGAATTCAACCTTCTGCTCGATTCGGTCGCTTGTATGTAAAACGGAAGAACAGTTACCTGTTGAGTATTGCTATATAAACATCATCACGATATCATCGAATACAACCCCAGATACGATCATTGTTTAGTCTATCCATTCAACCTTCAGTTCAATTCAGTCGCTCCTATGTATAACGAAAGAACAGTTACCTGGTGAGTATAACTATATAAACATAATCGAATACAACTCAGATACGATGATTGTTCAATCTATCCATTCAACCTTATGTTCGATTCGGTTGCTCGTATGTATATCGGAAGAACAGGTACCTGGTGAGTATATCTATATAAACATAATCGAATACAACTCAGATACGATGATTGTTCAATCTATCCATTTAACCTTCTGCTCGATTCGGTCGCTTGTATGTAAAACGGAAGGACAGTTACCTGGTGAGTATTGCTATATAAACATCATCACGATATCATCGAATACAACTCAGATACAATTATCGTTTCGTCTAACCATTCAACATTCTGTTCGATTCAGTCGCTAGTATGTGTAACGGAAGTATCGTCACCTGGTAAGTATCACTATATATACAGTATTGCGATATAATCGGATACCACCCAGATACATTGATTGTTCAGTCTATCCATTCAACTTTCTCTTCGTTTCGGTCGCTCGTATGTAAAACGGGAATATCGTCTCCTAGTGTGTATAACTATATACACAGCATAACATCATAATCGAATACAACCCATATACTATCCATTCAACCTTCTGTTCAATTCAGTCGCTCGTATGTATAACGGAAGAACAGTTACCTGGTGAGTATAACTATATGAACATAATCGAATACAACTCAGATACGATGATTGTTCAATCTATCCATTCAACCTTATGTTCGATTCGGTTGCTCGTATGTATATCGGAAGAACAGGTACCTGGTGAGTATATCTATATGAACATAATCGAATACAACTCAGATACGATGATTGTTCAATCTATCCATTTAACCTTCTGCTCGATTCGGTCGCTTGTATGTAAAACGGAAGGACAATTACCTGGTGAGTATTGCTATATAAACATAATCACGATATCATCGAATACAACTCAGATACAATTATCGTTTCGTCTAACCATTTAACCTTCTGTTCGATTCAGTCGCTAGTATGTGTAACGGAAGAACCGTCACCTGGTAAGTATCACTATATATACAGTATTGCGATATAATCGGATACCACCCAGATACATTGATTGTTCAGTCTATCCATTCAACTTTCTGTTCGTTTCGGTCGCTCGTATGTGAAACGGGAATACCGTCACCTTATGTGTATAACTATATACACAGCATAACATCATAATCGAATACAACCCAGATACTATCCATTCAACCTTCTGTTCGATTCGGTTGCTCGTATGTATAACGAAAGAACAGTGACCTGGTGAGTATTTCTATATGAACGTCATCACGATATAATCGAATACAACTTAGTTACAATTATCGTTCCGTCTAACCATCCAACCTTATGTTCGATTCAGACGATCGTATGTGTAACGAAAGAACCGTTACATGGTAGGTGTAGTTGAATATACAACATAACGATATAATCGGAGACAATTCAGATACAATGATTGTTCGATCTATCCATTCAACCTTATGTTCGATTCGGTTGCTAGTATGTATAACGAAAGAACAGTTACCGGTAAGACATAATATATAATAATCATCACGAAATAATCGAATACAACCAAGATACGATGATTGTTCAGTCTATCCATTCAACCTTCTGTTCAGTTCAGTCGCTCTTATGTATAACTGGAGAACAGTTACCTGGTGAGTATAACTATATGAACATCATCACGATATAATCGAATACAACCCCAGATACGATCATTGTTCAGTCTATCCATTCAACCTTCAGTTCAATTCAGTCGCTCGTATGTATAACGGAAGAACAGTTACCTGGTGAGTATAACTATATAAACATAATCGAATACAACTCAGATACGATGATTGTTCAATATATCCATTCAACTTTATGTTCGATTCGGTTGCTCGTATGTATATCGGAAGAACAGGTACCTGGTGAGTATATATGAACATAATCGAATACAACTCAGATACGATGATTGTTCAATCTATCCATTTAACCTTCTGCTCGATTCGGTCGCTTGTATGTAAAACGGAAGGACAGTTACCTGGTGAGTATTGCTATATAAACATCATCACGATATCATCGAATACAACTCAGATTCAATTATCGTTTCGTCTAACCATTCAACATTCTGTTCGATTCAGTCGCTAGTATGTCTTACGGAAGTATCGTCACCTGGTAAGTATCACTATATATACAGTATTGCGATATAATCGGATACCACCCAGATACATTGATTGTTCAGTCTATCCATTCAACTTTCTTTTCGTTTCGGTCGCTCGTATGTAAAACGGGAATACCGTCTCCTAGTGTGTATAACTATATACACAGCATAACATCATAATCGAATACAACCCATATACTATCCATTCAACCTTCTGTTCAATTTAGTCGCTCGTATGTATAACGGAAGAACAGTTACCTGGTGAGTATAACTATATAAACATAATCGAATACAACCCAGATACGATGATTGTTCAATCTATACTGAATTCAACCTTCTGCTCGATTCGGTCGCTTGTATGTAAAACGGAAGAACAGTTACCTGGTGAGTATTGCTATATAAACATCATCACGATATCATCGAATACAACTCAGATACAATTATCGTTTCGTCTAACCATTCAACATTCTGTTCGATTCAGTCGCTAGTATGTGTAACGAAAGAACCGTCACATGGTAGGTGTAGATAAATATACAACATAACGATATAATCGGAGACAACCCAGATACAATGATTGTTCAATCTATCCATTCAACCTTATGTTCGATTCGGTTGCTAGTATGTATAACGAAAGAACAGTTACCTGGTTAGACATAATATATAATGATCATCACGAAATAATCGAATACAACCCAGATACGATGATTGTTCAGTCTATCCATTCAACCTTCTGGTCAGTTCAGTCGCTCTTATGTATAACTGGAGAACAGTTACCTGGTGAGTATAACTATATGAACATCATCACGATATAATCGAATACAACCCCAGATACGATCATTGTTAAGTCTATCCATTCAACCTTCAGTTCAATTCAGTCGCTCGTATGTATAACGGAAGAACAGTTACCTGGTGAGTATAACTATATAAACATAATCGAATACAACTCAGATACGATGATTGTTCAATCTATCCATTCAACCTTATGTTCGATTCGATTGCTCGTATGTATATCGGAAGAACAGGTACCTGGTGAGTATATCTATATAAACATAATCGAATAC
The DNA here is from genome assembly GCA_029955515.1 of Chrysomela aeneicollis. Lineage (NCBI taxonomy): Eukaryota > Metazoa > Arthropoda > Insecta > Coleoptera > Chrysomelidae > Chrysomela > Chrysomela aeneicollis. The sequence continues at coordinate 1,966,499 of JARUHQ010000032.1, read as the reverse complement.
AACTCAGATACGATGATTGTTCAATCTATCCATTAAACCTTCTGCTCGATTCGGTCGCTTGTATGTAAAACGGAAGAACAGTTACCTGGTGAGTATTGCTATATGAACATCATCACGATATCATCGAATACAACGCAGTTACAATTACCGTTTCGTCTAACCATTTAACCTTCTGTTCGATTCAGTCGCTAGTATGTGTAACGGAAGTACCGTCACCTGGTAAGTATCACTATATATACAGTATTGCGATATAATCGGATACCACCCAGATACATTGATTGTTCAGTCTATCCATTCAACTTTCTGTTCGTTTCAGTCGCTCGTATGTGAAACGGGAATACCGTCACCTTATGTGTATAACTATATACACAGCATAACATCATAATCGAATACAACCCAGATACTATCCATTCAACCTTCTGTTCGATTCGGTTGCTCGTATGTATAACGAAAGAACAGTATCCTGGTGAGTATTTCTATATGAACGTCATCACGATATAATCGAATACAACTTAGTTACAATTATCGTTCCGTCTAACCATCCAACCTTATGTTCGATTCAGACGCTCGTATGTGTAACGAATAAACCGTTACATGGTAGGTGTAGTTAAATATACAACATAACGATATAATCGGAGACAACCCAGATACAATGATTGTTCAATCTATCCATTCAACCTTATGTTCGATTCGGTTGCTCGTATGCATATCGGGAGCACTGGTACCTGGTGAGTATATCTATATAAACATAATCGAATACAACTCAGATACGATGATTGTTCAATCTATCCATTTAACCTTCTGCTCGATTCGGTCGCTTGTATGTAAAACGGAAGGACAGTTACCTGGTGAGTATTGCTATATAAACATCATCACGATATCATCGAATACAACTCAGATACAATTATCGTTTCGTCTAACCATTCAACATTCTGTTCGATTCAGTCGCTAGTATGTGTAACGGAAGTATCGTCACCTGGTAAGTATCACTATATATACAGTATTGCGATATAATCGGATACCACCCAGATACATTGATTGTTCAGTCTATCCATTCAACTTTCTTTTCGTTTCGGTCGCTCGTATGTAAAACGGAAATACCGTCTCCTAGTGTGTATAACTATATACACAGCGTAACATCATAATCGAATACAACCCATATACTATCCATTCAACCTTCTGTTCAATTCAGTCGCTCGTATGTATAACGGAAGAACATTTACCTGGTGAGTATAACTATATAAACATAATCGAATACAACCCAGATACGATGATTGTTCAATCTATACTGAATTCAACCTTCTGCTCGATTCGGTCGCTTGTATGTAAAACGGAAGAACAGTTACCTGGTGAGTATTGCTATATAAACATCATCACGATATCATCGAATACAACTCAGATACAATTATCGTTTCGTCTAACCATTTCACCTTCTGTTCGATTCAGTCGCTAGTATGTGTAACGGAAGAACCGTCACCTGGTAAGTATCACTATATATACAGTATTGCGATATATTCGGATACCACCCAGATACATTGATTGTTCAGTCTATCCATTCAACTTTCTGTTCGTTTCGGTCGCTCGTATGTGAAACGGGAATACCGTCACCTTATGTGTATAACTATATACACAGCATAACATCATAATCGAATACAACCCAGATACTATCCTTTCAACCTTCTGTTCGATTCGGTTGCTCGTATGTATAACGAAAGAACAGTAACCTGGTGAGTATTTCTATATGAACGTCATCACGATATAATCTAATACAACTTAGTTACAATTATCGTTCCGTCTAACCATCCAACCTCATGTTCTATTCAGACGCTCGTATGTGTAACGAAAGAACCGTTACATGGTAGGTGTAGTTAAATATACAACATAACGATATAATCGGAGACAACCCAGATACAATGATTGTTCAATCTATCCATTCAACCTTATGTTCGATTCGGTTGCTAGTATGTATAACGAAAGAACAGTTACCTGGTTAGACATAATATATAATAATCATCACGAAATAATCGAATACAACCCAGATACGATGATTGTTCAGTATATCCATTCAACCTTCTGTTCAGTTCAGTCGCTCTTATGTATAACTGGAGAACAGTTACCTGGTGAGTATAACTATATGAACATCATCACGATATAATCGAATACAACCCCAGATACGATCATTGTTTAGTCTATCCATTCAACCTTCTGTTCAATTCAGTCGCTCGTATGTATAACGGAAGAACAGTTACCTGGTGAGTATAACTATATAAACATAATCGAATACAACCCAGATACGATGATTGTTCAATCTATACTGAATTCAACCTTCTGCTCGATTCGGTCGCTTGTATGTAAAACGGAAGAACAGTTACCTGGTGAGTATTGCTATATAAACATCATCACGATATCATCGAATACAACTCAGATACAATTGTCGTTTCGTCTATCAATTAAACCTTCTGTTCGATTCAGTCGCTATTATGTGTAACGGAAGTACCGTCACCTGGTAAGTATCACTATATATACAGTATTGCGATATAATCGGATACCACCCAGATACATTGATTGTTCAGTCTATCCATTCAACTTTCTGTTCGTTTTGGTCGCTCGTATGTGAAACGGGAATACCGTCACCTTATGTGTATAACTATATCACAGCATAACATCATAATCGAATACAACCCAGATACTATTCATTCAACCTTCTGTTCGATTCGGTTGCTCTTATGTATAACGAAAGAACAGTAACCTGGTGAATATTTCTATATGAACGTCATCACGATATAATCGAATACAACTAAGTTACAATTATCGTTCCGTCTAACCATCCAACCTTATGTTCGATTCAGACGCTCGTATTTGTAACGAAAGAACCGTTACATGGTAGGTGTAGTTAAATATACAACATAACGATATAATCGGAGACAACCCAGATACAATGATTGTTCAATCTATCCATTCAACCTTATGTTCGATTCGGTTGCTAGTATGTATAACGAAAGAACAGTTACCTGGTTAGACATAATATATAATAATCATCACGAAATAATCGAATACAACCAAGATACGATGATTGTTCAGTCTATCCATTCAACCTTCTGTTCAGTTCAGTCGCTCTTATGTATAACTGGAGAACAGTTACCTGGTGAGTATAACTTATGAACATCATCACGATATAATCGAATACAACCCCAGATACGATCATTGTTTAGTTTATCCATTCAACCTTCAGTTCAATTCAGTCGCTCGTATGTATAACGGAAGAACAGTTACCTGGTGAGTATAACTATATAAACATAATCGAATACAACTCAGATACGATGACTGTTCAATCTATCCATTGAACCTTATGTTCGATTCGGTTGCTCGTATGTATATCGGTAGAACAGGTACCTGGTGAGTATATCTATATAAACATAATCGAATACAACTCAGATACGATGATTGTTCAATCTATCCATTTAAACTTCTGCTCGATTCGGTCACTTGTATGTAAAACGGAAGGACAGTTACCTGGTGAGTATTGCTATATGAACATCATCACGATATCATCGAATACAACTCAGATACAATTATCGTTTCGTCTAACCATTCAACATTCTGTTCGATTCAGTCGCTAGTATGTGTAACGGAAGTATCGTCACCTGGTAAGTATCACTATATATACAGTATTGCGATATAATCGGATACCACCCAGATACATTGATTGTTCAGTCTATCCATTCAACTTTCTTTTCGTTTCGGTCGCTCGTATGTAAAACGGGAATACCGTCTCCTAGTGTGTATAACTATATACACAGCATAACATCATAATCGAATACAACCCATATACAATCCATTCAACCTTCTGTTCAATTCAGTCGCTCGTATGTATAACGGAAGAACAGTTACCTGGTGAGTATAACTATATAAACATAATCGAATACAACCCAGATACGATGATTGTTCAATCCATACTGAATTCAACCTTCTGCTCGATTCGGTCGCTTGTATGTAAAACGGAAGAACAGTTACCTGTTGAGTATTGCTATATAAACATCATCACGATATCATCGAATACAACTCAGATACATGTATCGTTTCGTCTAACCATTTAACCTTCTATTCGATTCAGTCGCTAGTATGTGTAACGGAAGTACCGTCACCTGGTAAGTATCACTATATATACAGTATTGCGATATAATCGGATACCACCCAGATACATTGATTGTTCAGTCTATCCATTCAACTTTCTGTTCGTTTCGGTCGCTCGTATGTGAAACGGGAATACCGTCACCTTATGTGTATAACTATATACACAGCATAACATCATAATCGAATACAACCCAGATACTATCCATTCAACCTTCTGTACGAATCGGTTGCTGGTATGTATAACGAAAGAACAGTAACCTGGTGAGTATTTCTATATGAACGTCATCACGATATAATCGAATACAACTTAGTTACAATTATCGTTCCGTCTAACCATCCAACCTCATGTTCGATTCAGACGCTCGTATGTGTTACGAAAGAACCGTTACATGGTAGGTGTAGTTGAATATACAACATAACGATATAATCGGAGACAACCCAGATACAATGATTGTTCAATCTATCCATTCAACCTTATGTTCGATTCGGTTGCTAGTATGTATAACGAAAGAACAGTTACCTGGTTAGACATAATATATAATAATCATCACGAAATAATCGAATACAACCCAGATACGATGATTGTTCAGTCTATCCATTCAACCTTCTGTTCAGTTCAGTCGCTCTTATGTATAACTGGAGAACAGTTACCTGGTGAGTATAACTATATGAACATCATCACGATATAATCGAATACAACCCCAGATACGATCATTGTTTAGTCTATCCATTCAACCTTCAGTTCAATTCAGTCGCTCGTATGTATAACGAAAGAACAGTTACCTCGTGAGTATAACTATATAAACATAATCGAATACAACTCAGATACGATGATTGTTCAATCTATCCATTCAACCTTATGTTCGATTCGGTTGCTCGTATGTATATCGGAAGAACAGGTACCTGGTGAGTATATCTATATAAACATAATCGAATACAACTCAGATACGATGATTGTTCAATCTATCCATTTAACCTTCTGCTCGATTCGGTCGCTTGTATGTAAAACGGAAGGACAGTTACCTGGTGAGTATTGCTATATAAACATCATCACGATATCATCGAATACAACTCAGATACAATTATCGTTTCGTCTAACCATTCAACATTCTGTTCGATTCAGTCGCTAGTATGTGTAACGGAAGTATCGTCACCTGGTAAGTATCACTATATATACAGTATTGCGATATAATCGGATACCACCCAGATACATTGATTGTTCAGTCTATCCATTCAACTTTCTCTTCGTTTCGGTCGCTCGTATGTAAAACGGGAATACCGTCTCCTAGTGTGTATAACTATATACACAGCATAACATCATAATCGAATACAACCCATATACTATCCATTCAACCTTCTGTTCAATTCAGTCGCTCGTATGTATAACGGAAGAACAGTTACCTGGTGAGTATAACTATATAAACATAATCGAATACAACTCAGATACGATGATTGTTCAATCTATCCATTCAACCTTATGTTCGATTCGGTTGCTCGTATGTATATCGGAAGAACAGGTACCTGGTGAGTATATCTATATGAACATAATCGAATACAACTCAGATACGATGATTGTTCAATCTATCCATTTAACCTTCTGCTCAATTCGGTCGCTTGTATGTAAAACGGAAGGACAGTTACCTGGTGAGTATTGCTATATAAACATAATCACGATATCATCGAATACAACTCAGATACAATTATCGTTTCGTCTAACCATTCAACCTTCTGTTCGATTCAGTCGCTAGTATGTGTAACGGAAGAACCGTCACCTGGTAAGTATCACTATATATACAGTATTGCGATATAATCGGATACCACCCAGATACATTGATTGTTCAGTCTATCCATTCAACTTTCTGTTCGTTTCGGTCGCTCGTATGTGAAACGGGAATACCGTCACCTTATGTGTATAACTATATACACAGCATAACATCATAATCGAATACAACCCAGATACTATCCATTCAACCTTCTGTTCGATTCGGTTGCTCGTATGTATAACGAAAGAACAGTAACCTGGTGAGTATTTCTATATGAACGTGATCACGATATAATCGAATACAACTTAGTTACAATTATCGTTCCGTCTAACCATCCAACCTTATGTTCGATTCAGACGCTCGTATGTGTAACGAAAGAACCGTTACATGGTAGGTGTAGTTAAATATACAACATAACGATATAATCGGAGACAATTCAGATACAATGATTGTTCGATCTATCCATTCAACCTTATGTTCGATTCGGTTGCTAGTATGTATAACGAAAGAACAGTTACCGGTAAGACATAATATATAATAATCATCACGAAATAATCGAATACAACCAAGATACGATGATTGTTCAGTCTATCCATTCAACCTTCTGTTCAGTTCAGTCGCTCTTATGTATAACTGGAGAACAGTTACCTGGTGAGTATAACTATATGAACATCATCACGATATAATCGAATACAACCCCAGATACGATCATTGTTCAGTCTATCCATTCAACCTTCAGTTCAATTCAGTCGCTCGTATGTATAACGGAAGAACAGTTACCTGGTGAGTATAACTATATAAACATAATCGAATACAACTCAGATACGATGATTGTTCAATCTATCCATTCAACTTTATGTTCGATTCGGTTGCTCGTATGTATATCGGAAGAACAGGTACCTGGTGAGTATATATGAACATAATCGAATACAACTCAGATACGATGATTGTTCAATCTATCCATTTAACCTTCTGCTCGATTCGGTCGCTTGTATGTAAAACGGAAGGACAGTTACCTGGTGAGTATTGCTATATAAACATCATCACGATATCATCGAATACAACTCAGATTCAATTATCGTTTCGTCTAACCATTCAACATTCTGTTCGATTCAGTCGCTAGTATGTCTAACGGAAGTATCGTCACCTGGTAAGTATCACTATATATACAGTATTGCGATATAATCGGATACCACCCAGATACATTGATTGTTCAGTCTATCCATTCAACTTTCTTTTCGTTTCGGTCGCTCGTATGTAAAACGGGAATACCGTCTCCTAGTGTGTATAACTATATACACAGCATAACATCATAATCGAATACAACCCATATACTATCCATTCAACCTTCTGTTCAATTCAGTCGCTCGTATGTGTAACGGAAGAACAGTTACCTGGTGAGTATAACTATATAAACATAATCGAATACAACTCAGATACGATGATTGTTCAATCTATCCATTCAACCTTATGTTCGATTCGATTGCTCGTATGTATATCGGAAGAACAGGTACCTGGTGAGTATATCTATATAAACATAATCGAATACAACTCAGATACGATGATTGTTCAATCTATCCATTAAACCTTCTGCTCGATTCGGTCGCTTGTATGTAAAACGGAAGAACAGTTACCTGGTGAGTATTGCTATATGAACATCATCACGATATCATCGAATACAACTCAGTTACAATTACCGTTTCGTCTAACCATTTAACCTTCTGTTCGATTCAGTCGCTAGTATGTGTAACGGAAGTACCGTCACCTGGTAAGTATCACTATATATACAGTATTGCGATATAATCGGATACCACCCAGATACATTGATTGTTCAGTCTATCCATTCAACTTTCTGTTCGTTTCAGTCGCTCGTATGTGAAACGGGAATACCGTCACCTTATGTGTATAACTATATACACAGCATAACATCATAATCGAATACAACCCAGATACTATCCATTCAACCTTCTGTTCGATTCGGTTGCTCGTATGTATAACGAAAGAACAGTATCCTGGTGAGTATTTCTTTATGAACGTCATCACGATATAATCGAATACAACTTAGTTACAATTATCGTTCCGTCTAACCATCCAACCTTATGTTCGATTCAGACGCTCGTATGTGTAACGAATGAACCGTTACATGGTAGGTGTAGTTGAATATACAACATAACGATATAATCGAAGACAACCCAGATACAATGATTGTTCAATCTATCCATTCAACCTTATGTTCGATTCGGTTGCTAGTATGTATAACGAAAGAACAGTTACCTGGTTAGACATAATATATAATAATCATCACGAAATAATCGAATACAACCCAGATACGATGATTGTTCAGTCTATCCATTCAACCTTCTGTTCAGTTCAGTCGCTCTTATGTATAACTGGAGAAGAGTTACCTGATGAGTATAACTATATGAACATCATCACGATATAATCGAATACAACCCCAGATACGATCATTGTTTAGTCTATCCATTCAACCTTCAGTTCAATTCAGTCGCTCGTATGTATAACGGAAGAACAGTTACCTGGTGAGTATAACTATATAAACATAATCGAATACAACTCAGATACGATGATTGTTCAATCTATCTATTCAACCGTATGTTCGATTCGGTTGCTCGTATGTATATCGGAAGAACAGGTACCTGGTGAGTATATCTATATAAACATAATCGAATACAACTCAGATACGATATTGTTCAATCTATCCATTTAACCTTCTGCTCGATTCGGTCGCTTGTATGTAAAACGGAAGGACATTTACCTGGTGAGTATTGCTATATAAACATCATGACGATATCATCGAATACAACTCAGATAGAATTATCGTTTCGTCTAACCATTCAACATTCTGTTCGATTCAGTCGCTAGTATGTGTAACGGAAGTATCGTCACCTGGTAAGTATCACTATATATACAGTATTGCGATATAATCGGATACCACCCAGATACATTGATTGTTCAGTCTATCCATTCAACTTTCTGTTCGTTTCAGTCGCTCGTATGTGAAACGGGAATACCGTCACCTTATGTGTATAACTATATACACAGCATAACATCATAATCGAATACAACCCAGATACTATCCATTCAACCTTCTGTTCGATTCGGTTGCTCGTATGTATAACGAAAGAACAGTAACCTGGTGAGTATTTCTATATGAACGGCATCACGATATAATCGAATACAACTTAGTTACAATTATCGTTCCGTCTAACCATCCAACCTTATGTTCGATTCAGACGCTCGTATGTGTAACGAACCGTTACATGGTAGGTGTAGTTGAATATACAACATAACGATATAATCGGAGACAACCCAGTTACAATGATTGTTCAATCTATCCATTCAACCTTGTGTTCGATTCGGTTGCTCGTATGTATATCGGAAGAACAGGTACCTGGTGAGTATATCTATATAAACATAATCGAATACAACTCAGATACGATGATTGTTCAATCTATCCATTTAACCTTCTGCTCGATTCGGTCGCTTGTATGTAAAACGGAAGGACAGTTACCTGGTGAGTATTGCTATATAAACATCATCACGATATCATCGAATACAACTCAGATACAATTATCGTTTCGTCTAACCATTCAACATTCTGTTCGATTCAGTCGCTAGTATGTGTAACGGAAGTATCGTCACCTGGTAAGTATCACTATATATACAGTATTGCGATATAATCGAATACCACCCAGATACATTGATTGTTCAGTCTATCCATTCAACTTTCTTTTCGTTTCGGTCGCTCGTATGTAAAACGGGAATACCGTCACCTTATGTGTATAACTATATACACAGCATAACATCATAATCGAATACAACCCAGATACTATCCATTCAACCTTCTGTTCGATTCGGTTGCTCGTATGTATAACGAAAGAACAGTAACCTGGTGAGTATTTCTATATGAACGTCATCACGATATAATCGAATACAACTTAGTTACAATTATCGTTCCGTCTAACCATCCAACCTTATGTTCGATTCAGACGCTCGTATGTGTAACGAAAGAACCGTTACATGGTAGGTGAAGTTAAATATACAACATAACGATATAATCGAAGACAACCCAGATACAATGATTGTTCAATCTATCCATTCAACCTTATGTTCGATTCGGTTGCTAGTATGTATAACGAAAGAACAGTTACCTGGTTAGACATAATATATAATAATCATCACGAAATAATCGAATACAACCCAGATACGATGATTGTTCAGTCTATCCATTCAACCTTCTGTTCAGTTCAGTCGCTCTTATGTATAACTGGAGAAGAGTTACCTGGTGAGTATAACTATATGAACATCATCACGATATAATCGAATACAACCCCAGATACGATCATTGTTTAGTCTATCCATTCAACCTTCAGTTCAATTCAGTCGCTCGTATGTATAACGGAAGAACAGTTACCTGGTGAGTATAACTATATAAACATAATCGAATACAACTCAGATACGATGATTGTTCAATCTATCCATTCAACCGTATGTTCGATTCGGTTGCTCGTATGTATATCGGAAGAACAGGTACCTGGTGAGTATATCTATATAAACATAATCGAATACAACTCAGATACGATGATTGTTCAATCTATCCATTTAACCTTCTGCTCGATTCGGTCGCTTGTATGTAAAACGGAAGGACATTTACCTGGTGAGTATTGCTATATAAACATCATGACGATATCATCGAATACAACTCAGATAGAATTATCGTTTCGTCTAACCATTCAACATTCTGTTCGATTCAGTCGCTAGTATGTGTAACGGAAGTATCGTCACCTGGTATCACTATATATACAGTATTGCGATATAATCGGATACCACCCAGATACATTGATTGTTCAGTCTATCCGTTCAACCTTCTGTTCGTTTCGGTCGCTCGTATGTGAAACGGGAATACCGTCAACTTATGTGTATAACTATATACACAGCATAACATCATAATCGAATACAACCCAGATACTATCCATTCAACCTTCTGTTCGATTCGGTTGCTCGTATGTATAACGAAAGAACAGTAACCTGGTGAGTATTTCTATATGAACGTCATCACGATATAATCGAATACAACTTAGTTACAATATCGTTCCGTCTAACCATCCAACCTCATGTTCGATTCAGACGCTCGTATGTGTAACGAAAGAACCGTTACATGGTAGGTGTAGTTAAATATACAACATAACGATATAATCGGAGACAACCCAGATACAATGATTGTTCAATCTATCCATTCAACCTTGTGTTCGATTCGGTTGCTCGTATGTATATCGGAAGAACAGGTACCTGGTGAGTATATCTATATAAACATAATCGAATACAACTCAGATACGATGATTGTTCAATCTATCCATTTAACCTTCTGCTCGATTCGGTCGCTTGTATGTAAAACGGAAGGACAGTTACCTGGTGAGTATTGCTATATAAACATAATCGAATACAACCCAGATACGATGATTGTTCAATCTATACTGAATTCAACCTTCTGCTCGATTCGGTCGCTTGTATGTAAAACGGATGAACAGTTACCTGGTTAGTATTTCTATATAAACATCATCACGATATCATCGAATACAACTCAGATACAATTATCGTTTCGTCTAACCATTTAACCTTCTGTTCGATTCAGTCGCTAGTATGTGTTACGGAAGTATTGTCACCTGGTAAGTATCACTATATATACAGTATTGCGATATTATCGGATACCACCCAGATACATTGATTGTTCAGTCTATCCATTCAACTTTCTGTTCGTTTCGGTCGCTCGTATGTGAAACGGGAATACCGTCACCTTATGTGTATAACTATATACACAGCATAACATCATAATCGAATACAACCCAGATACTATCCATTCAACCTTCTGTTCGATTCGGTTGCTCGTATGTATAACGAAAGAACAGTAACCTGGTGAGTATTTCTATATGAACGTCATCACGATATAATCGAATACAACTTAGTTACAATTATCGTTCCGTCTAACCATCCAACCTTATGTTCGATTCAGACGCTCGTATGTGTAACGAAAGAACCGTTACATGGTAGGTGTAGTTAAATATACAACATAACGATATAATCGAAGACAACCCAGATACAATGATTGTTCAATCTATCCATTCAACCTTATGTTCGATTCGGTTGCTAGTATGTATAACGAAAGAACAGTTACCTGGTTAGACATAATATATAATAATCATCACGAAATAATCGAATACAACCCAGATACGATGATTGTTCAGTCTATCCATTCAACCTTCTGTTCAGTTCAGTCGCTCTTATGTATAACTGGAGAAGAGTTACCTGGTGAGTATAACTATATGAACATCATCACGATATAATCGAATACAACCCCAGATACGATCATTGTTTAGTCTATCCATTCAACCTTCAGTTCAATTCAGTCGCTCGTATGTATAACGGAAGAACAGTTACCTGGTGAGTATAACTATATAAACATAATCGAATACAACTCAGATACGATGATTGTTCAATCTATCCATTCAACCTTATGTTCGATTCGATTGCTCGTATGTATATCGGAAGAACAGGTACCTGGTGAGTATATCTATATAAACATAATCGAATACAACTCAGATACGATGATTGTTCAATCTATCCATTAAACCTTCTGCTCGATTCGGTCGCTTGTATGTAAAACGGAAGAACAGTTACCTGGTGAGTATTGCTATATGAACATCATCACGATATCATCGAATACAACTCAGTTACAATTACCGTTTCGTCTAACCATTTAACCTTCTGTTCGATTCAGTCGCTAGTATGTGTAACGGAAGTACCGTCACCTGGTAAGTATCACTATATATACAGTATTGCGATATAATCGGATACCACCCAGATACATTGATTGTTCAGTCTATCCATTCAACTTTCTGTTCGTTTCAGTCGCTCGTATGTGAAACGGGAATACCGTCACCTTATGTGTATAACTATATACACAGCATAACATCATAATCGAATACAACCCAGATACTATCCATTCAACCTTCTGTTCGATTCGGTTGCTCGTATGTATAACGAAAGAACAGTAACCTGGTGAGTATTTCTATATGAACGGCATCACGATATAATCGAATACAACTTAGTTACAATTATCGTTCCGTCTAACCATCCAACCTTATGTTCGATTCAGACGCTCGTATGTGTAACGAATGAACCGTTACATGGTAGGTGTAGTTGAATATACAACATAACGATATAATCGGAGACAACCCAGTTACAATGATTGTTCAATCTATCCATTCAACCTTGTGTTCGATTCGGTTGCTCGTATGTATATCGGAAGAACAGGTACCTGGTGAGTATATCTATATAAACATAATCGAATACAACTCAGATACGATGATTGTTCAATCTATCCATTTAACCTTCTGCTCGATTCGGTCGCTTGTATGTAAAACATAAGGACAGTTACCTGGTGAGTATTGCTATATAAACATCATCACGATATCATCGAATACAACTCAGATACAATTATCGTTTCGTCTAACCATTCAACATTCTGTTCGATTCAGTCGCTAGTATGTGTAACGGAAGTATCGTCACCTAGTAAGTATCACTATATATACAGTATTGCGATATAATCGAATACCACCCAGATACATTGATTGTTCAGTCTATCCATTCAACTTTCTTTTCGTTTCGGTCGCTCGTATGTAAAACGGGAATACCGTCTCCTAGTGTGTATAACTATATACACAGCATAACATCATAATCGAATACAACCCATATACTATCCATTCAACCTTCTGTTCAATTCAGTCGCTCGTATGTATAACGGAAGAACAGTTACCTGGTGAGTATAACTATATAAACATAATCGAATACAACCCAGATACGATGATTGTTCAATCTATACTGAATTCAACCTTCTGCTCGATTCGGTCGCTTGTATGTAAAACGGAAGAACAGTTACCTGGTGAGTATTGCTATATAAACATCATCACGATATCATCGAATACAACTCAGATACAATTATCGTTTCGTCTAACCATTTAACCTTCTGTTCGATTCAGTCGCTAGTATGTGATACGGAAGTAACGTCACCTGGTAAGTATCACTATATATACAGTATTGCGATATAATCGGATACCACCCAGATACATTGATTGTTCAGTCTATCCATTCAACTTTCTGTTCGTTTCGGTCGCTCGTATGTGAAACGGGAATACCGTCACCTTATGTGTATAACTATATACACAGCATAACATCATAATCGAATACAACCCAGATACTATCCATTCAACCTTCTGTTCGATTCGGTTGCTCGTATGTATAACGAAAGAACAGTAACCTGGTGAGTTTTTCTATATGAACGTCATCACGATATAATCGAATACAACTTAGTTACAATTATCGTTCCGTCTAACCATCCAACCTTATGTTCGATTCAGACGCTCGTATGTGTAACGAAAGAACCGTTACATGGTAGGTGTAGTTAAATATACAACATAACGATATAATCGAAGACAACCCAGATACAATGATTGTTCAATCTATCCATTCAACCTTATGTTCGATTCGGTTGCTAGTATGTATAACGAAAGAACAGTTACCTGGTTAGACATAATATATAATAATCATCACGAAATAATCGAATACAACCCAGATACGATGATTGTTCAGTCTATCCATTCAACCTTCTGTTCAGTTCAGTCGCTCTTATGTATAACTGGAGAAGAGTTACCTGGTGAGTATAACTATATGAACATCATCACGATATAATCGAATACAACCCCAGATACGATCATTGTTTAGTCTATCCATTCAACCTTCAGTTCAATTCAGTCGCTCGTATGTATAACGGAAGAACAGTTACCTGGTGAGTATAACTATATAAACATAATCGAATACAACTCAGATACGATGATTGTTCAATCTATCCATTCAACCTTATGTTCGATTCGGTTGCTCGTATGTATATCGGAAGAACAGGTACCTGGTGAGTATATCTATATAAACATAATCGAATACAACTCAGATACGATGATTGTTCAATCTATCCATTTGACCTTCTGCTCGATTCGGTCGCTTGTATGTAAAACGGAAGGACACTTACCTGGTGAGTATTGCTATATAAACATCATCACGATATCATCGAATACAACTCAGATAGAATTATCGTTTCGTCTAACCATTCAACATTCTGTTCGATTCAGTCGCTAGTATGTGTAACGGAAGTATCGTCACCTGGTAAGTATCACTATATATACAGTATTGCGATATAATCGGATACCACCCAGATACATTGATTGTTCAGTCTATCCATTCAACTTTCTGTTCGTTTCGGTCGCTCGTATGTGAAACGGGATTACCGTCACCTTATGTGTATAACTATATACACAGCATAACATCATAATCGAATACAACCCAGATACTATCCATTCAACCTTCTGTTCGATTCGGTTGCTCGTATGTATAACGAAAGAACAGTAACCTGGTGAGTATTTCTATATGAACGTCATCACGATATAATCGAATACAACTTAGTTACAATATCGTTCCGTCTAACCATCCAACCTTATGTTCGATTCAGACGCTCGTATGTGTAACGAAATAACCGTTACATGGTAGGTGTAGTTAAATATACAACATAACGATATAATCGGAGACAACCCAGATACAATGATTGTTCAATCTATCCATTCAACCTTGTGTTCGATTCGGTTGCTCGTATGTATATCGGAAGAACAGGTACCTGGTGAGTATATCTATATAAACATAATCGAATACAACTCAGATACGATGATTGTTCAATCTATCCATTTAACCTTCTGCTCGATTCGGTCGCTTGTATGTAAAACGGAAGGACAGTTACCTGGTGAGTATTGGTATATAAACATAATCGAATACAACCCAGATACGATGATTGTTCAATCTATACTGAATTCAACCTTCTGCTCGATTCGGTCGCTTGTATGTAAAACGGAAGAACAGTTTCCTGGTGAGTATTGCTATATAAACATCATCACGATATCATCGAATACAACTCAGATACAATTATCGTTTCGTCTAACCATTTAACCTTCTGTTCGATTCAGTCGCTAGTATGTGTTACGGAAGTACCGTCACCTGGTAAGTATCACTATATATACAGTATTGCGATATAATCGGATACCACCCAGATACAATGATTGTTCAGTCTATCCATTCAACTTTCTGTTCGTTTCGGTCGCTCGTATGTGAAACGGGAATACCGTCACCTTATGTGTATAACTATATACACAGCATAACATCATAATCGAATACAACCCAGATACTATCCATTCAACCTTCTGTTCGATTCGGTTGCTCGTATTTATAACGAAAGAACAGTAACCTGGTGAGTATTTCTATATGAACGTCATCACGATATAATCGAATACAACTTAGTTACAATTATCGTTCCGTCTAACCATCCAACCTTATGTTCGATTCAGACGCTCGTATGTGTAACGAAAGAACCGTTACATGGTAGGTGTAGTTAAATATACAACATAACGATATAATCGAAGACAACCCAGATACAATGATTGTTCAATCTATCCATTCAACCTTATGTTCGATTCGGTTGCTTGTAAGTATAACGAAAGAACAGTTACCTGGTTAGACATAATATATAATAATCATCACGAAATAATCGAATACAACCCAGATACGATGATTGTTCAGTCTATCCATTCAACCTTCTGTTCAGTTCAGGAGCTCTTATGTATAACTGGAGAAGAGTTACCTGGTGAGTATAACTATATGAACATCATCACGATATAATCGAATACAACCCCAGATACGATCATTGTTTAGTCTATCCATTCAACCTTCAGTTCAATTCAGTCGCTCGTATGTATAACGGAAGAACAGTTACCTGGTGGGTATAACTATATAAACATAATCGAATACAACTCAGATACGATGATTGTTCAATCTATCCATTCAACCTTATGTTCGATTCGGTTGCTCGTATGTATATCGGAAGAACAGGTACCTGGTGAGTATATCTATATAAACATAATCGAATACAACTCAGATACGATGATTGTTCGATCTATCCATTCAACCTTCTGCTCGATTCGGTCGCTTGTATGTAAAACAGAAGGACAGTTACCTGGTGAGTATTGCTATATAAACATCATCACGATATCATCGAATAAAACTCAGATACAATTATCGTTTCGTCTAACCATTCAACATTCTGTTCGATTCAGTCGCTAGTATGTGTAACGGAAGTATCGTCACCTGGTAAGTATCACTATATATACAGTATTGCGATATAATCGGATACCACCCAGATACATTGATTGTTCAGTCTATCCATTCAACTTTCTTTTCGTTTCGGTCGCTCGTATGTAAAACGGGAATACCGTCTCCTAGTGTGTATAACAATATACACAGCATAACATCATAATCGAATACAACCCATATACTATCCATTCAACCTTCTGTTCAATTCAGTCGCTCGTATGTATAACGGAAGAACAGTTACCTGGTGAGTATAACTATATAAACATAATCGAATACAACCCAGATAAGATGAATGTTCAATCTATACTGAATTCAACCTTCTGCTCGATTCGGTCGCTTGTATGTAAAACGGAAGAACAGTTACCTGGTGAGTATTGCTATATAAACATCATCACGATATCATCGAATACAACTCAGATACAATTATCGTTTCGTCTAACCATTTAACCTTCTGTTCGATTCAGTCGCTAGAATGTGTAACGGAAGTACCGTCACCTGGTAAGTATCACTATATATACAGTATTGCGATATTATCGGATACCACCCAGAAACATTGATTGTTCAGACTATCCATTCAACTTTCTGTTCGTTTCGGTCGCTCGTATGTGAAACGGGAATACCGTCACCTTATGTGTATAACTATATACACAGCATAACATCATAATCGAATACAACCCAGATACTATCCATTCAACCTTCTGTTCGATTCGGTTGCTCGTATGTATAACGAAAGAACAGTAACCTGGTGAGTATTTCAATATGAACGTCATCACGATATAATCGAATACAACTTAGTTACAATTATCGTTCCGTCTAACCATCCAACCTTATGTTCGATTCAGACGCTCGTATGTGTAACGAAAAAACCGTTACATGGTAGGTGTAGTTAAATATACAACATAACGATATAATCGGAGACAACCCAGATACAATGATTGTTCAATCTATCCATTCAACCTTATGTTCGATTCGGTTGCTAGTATGTATAACGAATAAACAGTTACCTGGTTAGACATAATATATAATAATTATCACGAAATAATCGAATACAACCCAGATACGATGATTGTTCAGTCTATCCATTCAACCTTCTGTTCAGTTCAGTCGCTCTTATGTATAACTGGAGAACAGTTACCTGGTGAGTATAACTATATGAACATCATCACGATATAATCGAATACAACCCCAGATACGATCATTGTTTAGTCTATCCATTCAACCTTCAGTTCATTTCAGTCGCTCGTATGTATAACGGAAGAACAGTTACCTGGTGAGTATAACTATATAAACATAATCGAATACAACTCAGATACGATGATTGTTCAATCTATCCATTCAACCTTATGTTCGATTCGGTTGCTCGTATGTATATCGGAAGAACAGGTACCTGGTGAGTATATCTATATAAACATAATCGAATACAACTCAGATACGATGATTGTTCAATCTATCAATTTAACCTTCTGCTCGATTCGGTCGCTTGTATGTAAAACGGATGGACAGTTACCTGGTGAGTATTGCTATATAAACATCATCACGATATCATCGAATACAACTCAGATACAATTATCGTTTCGTCTAACCATTCAACATTCTGTTCGATTCAGTCGCTAGTATGTGTAACGGAAGTATCGTCACCTGGTAAGTATCACTATATATACAGTATTGCGATATAATCGGATACCACCCAGATACATTGATTGTTCAGTCTATCCATTCAACTTTCTTTTCGTTTCGGTCGCTCGTATGTAAAACGGGAATACCGTCTCCTAGTGTGTATAACTATATACACAGCATAACATCATAATCGAATACAACCCATATACTATCCATTCAACCTTCTGTTCAATTCAGTCGCTCGTATGTATAACGGAAGAACAGTTACCTGGTGAGTATAACTATATAAACATAATCGAATACAACCCAGATACGATGATTGTTCAATCTATACTGAATTCAACCTTCTGCTCGATTCGGTCGCTTGTATGTAAAACGGAAGAACAGTTACCTGGTGAGTATTGCTATATAAACATCATCACGATATCATCGAATACAACTCAGATACAATTATCGTTTCGTCTAACCATTCAACATTCTGTTCGATTCAGTCGCTAGTATGTGTAACGGAAGTATCGTCACCTGGTAATATATATACAGTATTGCGATATAATCGGATACCACCCAGATACATTGATTGTTCAGTCTATCCATTCAACTTTTTTTTTGTTTCGGTCGCTCGTATGTAAAACGGGAATACTGTCTCCTAGTGTGTATAACTATATACACAGCATAACATCATAATCGAATACAACCCATATACTATCCATTCAATTTTCTGTTCAATTCAGTCGCTCGTATGTATAACGGAAGGACAGTTACCTGGTGAGTATAACTATATAAACCTAATCGAATACAACCCAGATACGATGAATTTTCAATCTATCCATTCAACCTACTGCTCGATTCGGTCGCTTTTATGTAAAACGGAAGAACAGTTACCTGGTGAATATTGCTATATAAACATCATCACGATATCATCGAATACAACTCAGATACAATTATCGCTTCGTCTTACCATTTAACATTCTGTTCGATTCAGTCGCTAGTATGTGTAACGGAAGTACCGTCACCTGGTAAGTATCACTATATATACAGTATTGCGATATAATCGGATACCAACCAGATACATTTATTGTTCAGTCTATCCATTCAACTTTCTGTTCGTTTCGGTCGCTCGTATGTAAAACGGGAATACTGTCACCTAGTGTGTATAACTATATACACAGCATAACATCATAATCGAATACAACCCAGATACTATCCATTCAACCTTCTGTTCGATTCGAATGCTCGTATGTATAACGAAAGAACAGTAACCTGGTGAGTATTTCTATATAAGCTTCATCACGATATCATCGAATACAACTCAGAGATACAATTATCATTTCGTCTAACCATTTAACCTTCTGTTCGATTCAGTCGCTAGTATGTGTAACGGAAGTACCGTCACCTGGTAAGTATCACTATATATACAGTATTGCGATATAATCGGATACCACCCAGATACATTGATTGTTCAGTCTATCCATTCAACTTTCTGTTCAGTTCAGTCGCTCTTGTGTAAAACTGGAGAACAGTTTCCTGGTGAGTATAACTATATGAACATCATCAAGATATAATCGAATACAACCCCAGATACGATTATTGTTTAGTCTATCCATTCAACCTTCTGTTCAATTCAGTCGCTCGTATGTATAACGGAAGAACAGTTACCTGGTGAGTATAACTATATAAACATAATCGAATACAACCCAGATACGATGATTGTTCAATCTATACTAAATTTAACCTTCTGCTCGATTCGGTCGCTTGTGTGTAAAACGGAAGAGCAGTTACCTGGTGAGTATTGCTATATAAACATCATCACGATATCATCGAATTCAACTCAGATTCAATTATCGTTTCGTCTAACCATTTAACCTTCTGTTCGATTCAGTCGCTAGTATGTGTAACGGAAGTACCGTCACCTGGTAAGTATCACTTTATATACAGTATTGCGATATAATCGGATACCACCCAGATACATTGATTGTTCAGTCTATCCATTCAACTTTCTGTTCGTTTCGGTCGCTCGTATGTAAAACGGGAATACCGTCACCTAATGTGTATAACTATATACACAGCATAACATCATAATCGAATACAACCCAGATACTATCCATTCAACCTTCTGTTCGATTCGATTGCTCGTATGTATAACGGAAGAACAGTTACCTGGTGAGTATAACTTTATAAACATAATCGAATACAACCCAGATACGATTATTGTTCAATTAATACTGAATTCAACCTTCTGCTCGATTCAGTCGCTTTTATTTATAACTGGAGAACAGTTACCTGTTGAGTATAACTATATAAACATCATCACGATATAATCGAATACAACCTCAGATACGATCATATTTAGTCTATCCATTCAACCTTCTGTTCAATTCAGTCGCTCGTATGTATATCGGAAGAACAGTTACCTGGTGAGTATAAATATATAATCCTAATCGAATACAACCCAGATACGATGAATTTTCAATCTATCCATTTAACCTTCTGCTCGATTCGGTCGCTATTATGTAAAACGAAAGAACAGTTACCTGGTGAATATTGCTATATAAACATCATCACGATATCATCGAATACAACTCAGATACAATTATCGCTTCGTCTAACCATTCAACATTCTGTTCGATTCAGTCGCTAGTATGTTTAACGGAAGTACCGTCACCTGGTAAGTATCACTATATATACAGTATTGCGATATAATCGGATACCAACCAGATACATTGATTGTTCAGTCTAACCATTCAACTTTCTGTTCGTTTCGGTCGCTCTTATGTAAAACGGAAATACCGTCACCTAGTGTGTATAACTATATACACAGCATAACATCATAATCGAATACAACCCAGATACCATTCATTCAACCTTCTGTTCGATTCGGTTGCTCGTATGTATAACGAAAGAACAGTAACCTAGTGAGTATTTCTATATGAACTTCATCACGATATAATCGAATACAACTCAGATACAATGATCATTCCGTCTATCCATCCAACCTTCTGTTCGATTGGATCGCTCGTACGTATAACGCAAGAACAGTCACCTGGTGAGTATTACTATATAAACATTACCACGATATAATCGAATACAACTCAGTTACAATTATTGTTCCGTCTAATCATCCAACCTTATGTTCGATTCAGACGCTCGTATGTGTAACGAAAGAACCGTTACATGGTAGGTGTAACTTAATATACAGCATAACGATATAATCGGAGACAACCCAGATACAATGATTGTTTAATCTATCCATTCAACCTTATGTTCGATTCGGTTGCTCGTATGTGTAACAGAAGAACTGTTACCTGGTAAGACATACTATATGATAATCATCACGATATAATCGAATACCGCCCAGATACATTGATTGTTCAGTCTATCCATTCAACTTTCTGTTCAGTTCAGTCGCTCTTATGTATAACTGGAGAACAGTTTCCTGGTGAGTATAACTATATGAACAATTGTTGGTCGATATAATGATTAATAAGTAATAGATGTTTCACCTTTAATCAATGTTTTACATAATTGTGATGATGAACAATGCTTCCTTTAAATCTCAACTTTGTAAGTACTGTTGTTCTCATGAAATATTCCAATCAATTGTTTCATTGTTATTTGTAGAGTTTCTGATGAAGAGCCAATAAAGTCTCGAAAGCTTGAACAGAAAAAAGAGTTACACTTTTTCTAGCCAATGACTGCATACCCTAATTTAAGCAGATTCTTTTTTATATGAACATCATCAAGATATAATCGAATACAACCCCAGATATGATTATTGTTTAGTCTATCCATTCAACCTTCTGTTCAATTCAGTCGCTCGTATGTATAACGGAAGAACATTTACCTGGTGAGTATAACTATATAAACCTTATCGAATACAACCCAGATACGATGAATTTTCAATCTATCCATTTAACCTTCTGCTCGATTCGGTCGCTTTTATGTAAAACGGAAGAACAGCTACCTGGTGAGTATTGCTATAAAAATATCATCACGATATCATCGAATACAACTCAGATACAATTATCGCTTCGTCTAACCATTCAACCTTCTGTTCGATTCAGTCGCTAGTATGTGTAACGGAAGTACCGTCACCTGGTAAGAATCACTATATATACAGTATTGCGATATAATCGGATACCAACCAGATACATTGATTGTTCAGTCTATCCATTCAACTTTTAGTTTCGTTTCGGTCGCTCGTATGTAAAACGGGAATACCGTCACCTAGTGTGTATAACTATATACACAGCATAACATCATAATCGAATACAACTCAGATACTATCCATTCAACCTTCTGTTCGATTCGGTTGCTCGTATGTATAACGAAAGAACAGTAACCTGGTGAGTATTTCTATATAAACTTCATCACGATATAATCGAATACAACTCAGATACAATGATCATTCCGTCTATCCATCTAACCTTCTGTTCGATTGGTTTGCTCGTACGTATAACGCAAGAACAGTCACCTGGTGAGTATTACTATATAAACATTCCCACTATATAATCGAATACAACTCAGTTACAATTATAGTTCCGTCTAACCATCCAACCTTATGTTCGATTCAGACGCTCGTATGTGTAACGAAAGAACCGTTACATGGTAGGTGTATCTAAATATACAGCATAACGATATAATCGGAGACAACCCAGATACAATGATTGTTCAATCTATCCATTCAACCTTATGTTCGTTTCGGTTGCTCGTATGTATAACGAAAGAACAGTTACCTGGTTAGACATAATATATACTAATCATCACGAAATAATCGAATACAACCCAGATACGATGATTGTTCAGTCTATCCATACAACCTTCTGTTCAGTTCAGTCGCTCTTATGTATAACTGGAGAATAGTTACCTGGTGAGTATAACTATATAAACATCATCACGATATAATCGAATACAACCCCAGATACGATCATTGTTTAGTCTATCCATTCAACCTTCTGTTCAATTCAGTCGTCCGTATGTATAACGGAAGTACATTTACTTGGTGAGTATAACTATATAAACATAATCGAATACAACTCAGATACGATGATTGTTCAATCTATCCAATCAACCTTATGTTCGATTCAGACGCTCGTATGTGTAACGAAAGAACCGTTACATGGTAGGTGTATCTAATTATACAGCATAACGATAAAATCGTAGACAACCCAGATACAATGATTGTTCAATCTATCCATTCAACCTTATGTTCGATTCGGTTGCTCGTATGTATAACGGAAGAACAGTTACCTGGTTAGACATAATATATAATAATCATCACGAAATAATCGAATACAACCCAGATACGATGATTATTCAGTCTATCCATTCATCCTTCTGTTCAGTTCAGTCGCTCTTATGTATAACTGGAGAACAGTTACCTGGTGAGTATAACTATATAAACATCATCACGATATCATCGAATACAACCCCAGATACGATAATTGTTTAGTCTATCCATTCAACCTTCTGTTCAATTCAGTCGCTCGTATGTATAACGGAAGAACAGTTACTTGGTAGGTATAACTATATAAACATAATTGAATACAACTCAGATACGATGATCGTTCAATCTATCCATTCAACCTTATGTTCTATTCGGTTGCTCGTATGTATAACGGAATAACATGGTACCTGGTGAGTATAACTATATAAACATAATCGAATACAACTCAGATACGATGATTGTTCAATCTATCCATTAAACCTTCTGCTCGATTCGGTCGCTTGTATGTAAAGCGGAAAGACAGTTACCTGGTGAGTATTGCTATATAAACATCATCACGATATAATCGTATACAACCCCAGATACGATCATTGTTTAGTCTATCCATTCAACTTTCTGTTCAGTTTAGTCGCTCTTATGTATAACTGGAGAACAGTTTCCTGGTGAGTATAACTATATGAACATCATCAAGATATAATCGAATACAACCTCAGATACGATTATTGTTTAGTCTATCCATTCAACCTTCTGTTCAATTCAGTCGCTCGTATGTATAACGAAAGAACAGTTACCTGGTGAGTATAACTATATAAACATAATCGAATACAACCCAGTTACGATGATTGTTCAATCTCTACTAAATTTAAGCTTCTGCTCGATTCGGTCGCTTGTATGTAAAACGGAAGAACAGTTCCCTGGTGAGTATCGCTATATAAACATCATCACGATATCATCGAATACAACTCAGAGATACAATTATCGTTTCGTCTAACCATTTAACCTTCTGTTCGATTCAGTCTCTAGTATGTGTAACGGAAGTACCGTCACCTGGTAAGTTTCAGTATATATACAGTATTGCGATAATTAATCGGATACCACCCAGATACATTGATTGTTCAGTCTATCCATTCAACTTTCTGTTCGTTTCTGTCGCTCGTATGTAAAACGGAAATACCGTCACCTAATGTGTATAACTATATACACAGCATAACATCATAATCGAATAAAACCCAGATACTATCCATTCAACCTTCTGTTCGATTCGGTTGCTCGTATGTATAACGAAAGAACAGTAACCTGGTGAGTATTTCTATATGAACGTCATCACGATATAATCGAATACAACTCAGATACAATGATCATTCCGTCTATCCATCCAACCTTCTGTTCGATTGGGTCGCTCGTATGTATAACGCAAGAACAGTCACCTGGTGAGTATTACTATATAAACATCACCACGATATAATCGAATACAACTCAGTTACAATTATCGTTCCGTCTAACCATCCAACCTTATGTTGGATTCAGACGCTCGTATGTGTAACGAAATAACCGTTACATGGTAGGTGTAACCGAATATGCAGCATAAAGATATAATCGGAGACAACCCAGATACAATGATTGTTCAATCTATCCATCCAACCTTATGTTCGATTCGGTTGCTCGTATGTTTAACGGAAGAATTGTTACCTGGTTAGACATACTATATGATAATCATCACGATATACTCGAATACAACCCCAGATACGATTATTGTTTAGTCTATCCATTCAACCTTCTGTTCAATTCAGTCGTTCTTATGTATAACGGAAAAACAGTTACCTGGTGAGTATAACTATATAAACCTAATCGAATACAACCCAGATACGATGAATTTTCAATCTATCCATTTAACCTTCTGCTGGATTTGGTCGCTTTTATGTAAAACGGAAGAACAGTTACCTGGTGAGTATTGCTATATAAACATCATCACGATATCATCGAATACAACTCAGATACAATTATCGCTTCGTCTAACCATTTAACCTTCTGTTCGATTCAGTCGTTAGTATGTGTAACGGAAGTACCGTCACCTGGTAAGTATCACTATATATACAGTATTGCGATATAATCGGATACAAACCAGATACATTGATTGTTCAGTCTATCCATTCAACTTTCTGTTCGTTTCGGTCGCTCGTATGTAAAACGGGAATACCGTCACCTAGTGTGTATAACTATATACACAGCATAACATCATAATCGAATACAACTCAGATACTATCCATTCAACCTTCTGTTCGATTCGGTTGCTCGTATGTATAACGAAAGAACAGTAACCTGGTGAGTATTTCTATATAAACTTCATCACGATATAATCGAATACAACTCAGATACAATGATCATTCCGTCTATCCATCTAACCTTCTGTTCGATTGGGTCGCTCGTACGTATAACGCAAGAACAGTCACCTGGTGAGTATTACTATATAAACATTCCCACGATATAATCGAATACAACTCAGTTACAATTATCGTTCCGTCTAACCATCCAACCTTATGTTCGATTCAGACGCTCGTATGTGTAACGAAAGAACCGTTACATGGTAGGTGTATCTGAATATACAGCATAACGATATAATCGGAGACAACCCAGATACAATGATTGTTCAATCTATCCATTCAACCTTATGTTCGATTCGGTTGCTCGTATGTGTAACAGAAGAACTGTTACATGGTAAGACATACTATATGATAATCATCACGATATAATCGAATACAACCCAGATACAATGATTGTTCAGTCTATCCATTCAACCTTCTGTTCAGTTCAGTCGCTTTCATGTATAACTGGAGAACAGTGACCTGGTGAGTATAACTATATAAACATCATCACGATATCATCGAATACAACCCCAGATACGATCATTGTTTAGTCTATCCATTCAACCTTTTGTTCAATTCAGTCGCTCGTATGTATAACGGAAGAACAGTTACCTGGTGAGTATAACTATATAAACATAATCGAATACAACCCAGATACGATGATTGTTCAATCTATCTATTTCACCTTCTGCTCGATTCGGTCGCTTGTATGTAAAACGTAAGAACAGTTACCTGGTGAGTATTGCTATAAACATCATCACGATATCATCGAATACAACTCAGATACAATTATCGCTTCGTCTTACCATTTAACCTTCTGTTCGATTCAGTCGCTAGTATGTGTAACGGAAGTACCGTCACCTGGTAAGAATCACTATATATACAGTATTGCGATATAATCGGAGACCAACCAGATACATTGATTGTTCAGTCTATCCATTCAACTTTCTGTTCGTTTCGGTCGCTCGTATGTAAAACGGGAATACCGTCACCTAGTGTGTATAACTATATACACAGCATAACATCATAATCGAATACAACCCAGATACCATCCATTCAACCTTCTGTTCGATTCGGTTGCTCGTATGTATAACGAAAGAACAGTAACCTGGTGAGTATTTCTATATGAACTTTATCACGATATAATCGAATACAACTCAGATACAATGATCATTCCGTCTATCCATCCAACCTTCTGTTCGATTGGGTCGCTCGTACGTATAACGCAAGAACAGTCACCTGGTGTGTATAACTATATAAACATTACCACGATATAATCGAATACAACTCAGTTACAATTATCGTTCTGTCTAACCAATCCAACCTTATGTTCGATTCAGACGCTCGTATGTGTAACGAATGAACCGTTACATGGTAGGTGTATCTAATTATACAGCATAACGATATAATCGTAGACAACCCAGATACAATGATTGTTCAATCTATCCATTCAACCTTATGTTCGATTCGGTTGCTCGTATGTATAACGGAAGAACAGTTACCTGGTTAGACATAATATATAATAATCATAACGAAATAATCGAATACAACCCAGATACGATGATTATTCAGTCTATCCATTCATCCTTCTGTTCAGTTCAGTCGCTCTTATGTATAACTGGAGAACAGTTACCTGGTGAGTATAACTATATTAACATCATCACGATATCATCGAATACAACCCCAGATACGATAATTGTTTAGTCTATCCATTCAACCTTCTGTTCAATTCAGTCGCTCGCATGTATAACGGAAGAACAGTTACTTGATAGGTATAACTATATAAACATAATTGAATACAACTCAGATACGATGATCGTTCAATCTATCCATTCAACCTTATGTTCGATTCGGTTGCTCGTATGTATAACGGAATAACATGGTACCTGGTGAGTATAACTATATAAACATAATCGAATACAACTCAGATACGATGATTGTTCAATTTATCCATTAAACCTTCTGCTCGATTCGGTCGCTTGTATGTAAAGCGGAAGGACAGTTACCTGGTGAGTATTGCTATATAAACATCATCACGATATAATCGTATACAACCCCAGATACGATCATTGTTTAGTCTATCCATTCAACTTTCTGTTCAGTTTAGTCGCTCTTATGTATAACTGGAGAACAGTTTCCTGGTGAGTATAACTATATGAACATCATCAAGATATAATCGAATACAACCCCAGATACGATTATTGTTTAGTCTATCCATTCAACCTTCTGTTCAATTCAGTCGCTCGTATGAATAACGAAAGAACAGTTACCTGGTGAGTATAACTATATAAACATAATCGAATACAACCCAGTTACGATGATTGTTCAATCTCTACTAAATTTAAGCTTCTGCTCGATTCGGTCGCTTGTATGTAAAACGGAAGAACAGTTACCTGGTGAGTATTGCTATATAAACATCATCACGATATCATCGAATACAACTCAGATACAATTATCGCTTCGTCTAACCATTTAACCTTCTGTTCGATTAAGTCGCTAATATGTGTAACGGAAGTACCGTCACCTGGTAAGTATCACTATATATACAGTATTGCGATATAATCGGATACAAACCAGATACATTGATTGTTCAGTCTATCCATTCAACTTTCTGTTCGTTTCGGTCGCTCGTATGTAAAACGGGAATACCGTCACCTAGTGTGTATAACTATATACACAGCATAACATCATAATCGAATACAACTCAGATACTATCCATTCAACCTTCTGTTCGATTCGGTTGCTCGTATGTATAACGAAAGAACAGTAACCTGGTGAGTATTTCTATATAAACTTCATCACGATATAATCGAATACAACTCAGATACAATGATCATTCCGTCTATCCATCTAACCTTCTGTTCGATTGGGTCGCTCGTACGTAAAACGCAAGAACAGTCACCTGGTGAGTATTACTATATAAACATTCCCACGATATAATCGAATACAACTCAGTTACAATTATCGTTCCGTCTAACCATCCAACCTTATGTTCGATTCAGACGCTCGTATGTGTAACGAAAGAACCGTTACATGGTAGGTGTATCTGAATATACAGCATAACGATATAATCGGAGACAACCCAGATTCAATGATTGTTCAATCTATCCATTCAATCTTATGTTCGATTCGGTTGCTCGTATGTATAACGGAAGAACAGTTACCTGGTTAGACATAATATATAATAATCATCACGAAATAATCGAATACAACCCAGATACGATGATTGTTCACTCTATCTATACAACTTTCTGTTCAGTTCAGTCGCTCTTATGTATAACTGGAGAACAGTTACCTGGTGAGTATAACTATATAAACATCATCACGATATAATCGAATACAACCCCAGATACGATCATTGTTTAGTCTATCCATTCAACCTTCTGTTCAATTCAGTCGCTCGTATGTATAACGGAAGAACAGTTACTTGGTGAGTATAACTATATGAACATAATCGAATACAACTCAGATACGATGATTGTTCAATCTATCCATTCAACCTTATGTTCGATTCGGTTGCTCGTATGTATAACGAAAGAACAGGTACCTGGTGAGTATAACTATATGAACATAATCGAATACAACTCAGATACGATGATTGTTCAATCTATCCATTTAACCTTCTGCTCGATTCGGTCACTTGTATGTAAAACTGAAGGACAGTTACCTGGTGAGTGTTGCTATATAAACATCATCACGATATCATCGAATACATCTCAGATACAATTATCGTTTCGTCTAACCATTCAACATTCTGTTCGATTCAGTCGCTAGTATGTATAACGGAAGAACAGTTACCTGGTGTGTATAACTATATAAACATAATCGAATACAACCCAGATACGATGATTGTTCAATCCATACTAAATTCAACCTTCTGCTCGATTCGGTCGCTTGTATGTAAAACGGAAGAACAGTTACCTGGTGAGTATTGCTATATAAACATCATCACGATATCATCGAATACAACTCAGATACAATTATCGTT
Source organism: Chrysomela aeneicollis (assembly GCA_029955515.1). Taxonomy (NCBI): domain Eukaryota; kingdom Metazoa; phylum Arthropoda; class Insecta; order Coleoptera; family Chrysomelidae; genus Chrysomela; species Chrysomela aeneicollis. Next base: position 1,936,148 of record JARUHQ010000032.1, on the reverse strand, counting down.
TCGTCTTACCATTCAACCTTAAGTTTGATTCAGTCGCTAGTATGTGCAACGGAAGTACCGTCACCTGGTAAGTATCACTATATATACAGAATTGCGATATAATCGGATACCACCCAGATACATTGATTGTTCAGTCTATCCATTCAACTTTCTGTTCGTTTCGGTCGCTCGTATGTAAAACGGGAATACCGTCACCTAATGTGTATAACTATATACACAGCATAACGTCATAATCGAATACAACCCAGATACTATCCATTCAACCTTCTGTTCGATTCGGTTGCTCGTATGTAAAAAACAGTAACCTGGTGAGTATTTCTATATGAACGTCATCACGATATGATCGAATACAACTCAGATACAATGATCATTTCGTCTATCCATCCAAACTTCTGTTCGATTGGGTCGCTCGTATGTATAACGCAAGAACAGTCACCTGGTGAGTATTACTATATGAACATTCCCACGATATAATCGAATACAACTCAGTTACAATTATCGTTCCGTCTAACCATCCAACCTTATGTTCGATTCAGACGCTCGTATGTGTAACAAAAGAACCGTTACATGGTAGGTGTATCTAAATATACAGCATAAAGATATAATCGGAGACAACCCAGATACAATGATTGTTCAATCTATCCATTCAACCTTATGTTCGATTCAGTTGCTCGTATGTGTAACAGAAGAACTGTTACCTGGTTGGACATACTATATGATAATCATCACGATATAATCGAATACAACCCAGATACAATGATTGTTCAGTCTATCCATTCAACCTTCTGTTCAGTTCAGTCGCTCTTATGTATAACTGGAGAACAGTTACCTGGTGAGTATAACTATATAAACCTAATCGAATACAACCCAGATACGATGAATTTTCAATCTATCCATTCAACCAACGGAAGAACAGTTACCTGGTGAGTATTGCTATATAAACATCATCATGATATCATCGAATACAACTCAGATACAATTATCGCTTCGTCTAACCATTTAACCTTCTCCATCCATCCAACCTTATGTTCGATTCGGTTGCTCGTATGATTAACGGAAGAACTGTTACCTGGTTAGACAACCTATATGATAATCATCACGATATACTCGAATACAACCCCAGATACGATTATTGTTTAGTCTATCCATTCAACCTTCTGTTCAATTCAGGGCCGGTTTATCAATGCAGGGTTATCCCGAGGGGTAAGCTGACCCAGGGTTAACTTTATCCTAGAGCTAATTTCCCGTTTGATTTTGATAGCATTTAACCCCACCTCGAAGTGAATAAACATTTTATCCCAGAGTTAGCTGATAACCTTGAGTTATATCAACCTAACCCTGCATTGATAAACCGGCCCTCAGTCGTTCTTATGTATAACGGAAAAATAGTTACCTGGTGAGTATAACTATATAAACCTAATCGAATACAACCCAGATACGATGAATTTTCAATCTATCCATTTAACCTTCTGCTCGATTTGGTCGCTTTTATGTAAAACGGAAGAACAGTTACCTGGTGAGTATTGCTATATAAACATCATCACGATATCATCGAATACAACTCAGATACAATTATCGTTTCGTCTAACCATTCAACATTCTGTTCGATTCAGTCGCTAGTATGTATAACGGAAGAACAGTTACCTGGTGAGTATAACTATATAAACATAATCGAATACAACCCAGATACGATGATTGTTCAATCCATACTAAATTCAACCTTCTGCTCGATTTGGTCGCTTGTATGTAAAACGGAAGAACAGTTAACTGGTGAGTATTGCTATATAAACGTCATCACGATATCATCGAATACAACTCAGATACAATTATCGTTTCGTCTAACCATTCAACCCTCTGTTCGATTCAGTCGCTAGTATGTGTAACGGAAGTACCGTCACCTGGTAAGTATCACTATATATACAGTATTGCGATATAATCGCATACCACCCAGATACATTGATTGTTTAGTATATCCATTCAACTTTCTGTTCGTTTCGGTCGCTCGTATGTAAAACGGGAATACCGTCATCAAATGTGTATAACCATATACACAGCATAACATCATAATCGAATACAAACCAGATACTATCCATTCAACCTTCTGTTCGATTCGGTTGCTCGTATGTATAAAGAAAAAACAGTAACCTGGTGAGTATTTCTATATGAACGTCATCACGATATAATCGAATACAACTCAGATACAATGATCATTTCGTCTATCCATCCAAACTTCTGTTCGATTGGGTCGCTCGTATGTATAACGCAAGAACAGTTACCTGGTGAGTATTACTATATAAACATCACCACGATATAATCGAATACAACTCAGTTACAATTATTGTTCCGTCTAATCATCCAACCTTATGTTCGATTCAGTTGCTCGTATGTGTAACAAAGAACTGTTACCTGGTTAGACATACGATATGATAATCATCACGATATAATCGAATACAACCCAGATACAATGATTGTTCAGTCTATCCATTCAACCTTCTGTTCAGTTCAGTCGCTCTTATGTATAACTGGAGAACAGTTACCTGGTGAGTATAACTATATAAACATCATCACGATATAATCGAATACAACCCCAGATACGATCATTGTTTAGTCTATCCATTCAACCTTCTGTTCAATTCAGTCGCTCGTATGTATAACGGAAGAACAGGTACCTGGTGAGTATAACTATATAAACATAATCAAATACAACCCAGATACGATGATTGTTTAATCTATAAATTTAACCTTCTGCTCGATTTGGTCGCTTGTATGTAAAACGAAAGAACAGTTACCTGGTGAGTATTGCTATATAAACATCATCACGATATCATCGAATAAAACTCAGATACAATTATCGTTTCGTCTAACCATTTAACCTTCTGTTCGATTCAGTCGCTAGTATGTGTAACGGAAGTACCGTCACCTGGTAAGTATCACTATATATACAGTATTGCGATATAATCGGATACCACCCAGATACATTGATTGTTCAGTCTATCCATTCAACCTTCTGTTCGTTTCGGTCGTTCGTATGTGAAACGGGAATACCGTCACCTTATGTGTATAACTATATACACAGCATAACATCATAATCGAATACAACCCAGATACTATCCATTCAACCTTCTGTTCGATTCGGTTGCTCGTATGTATAACGAAAGAACAGTAACCTGGTGAGTATTTCTATGTGAACGTCATCACGATATAATCGAATACAACTTAGTTACAATTATCGTTCCGTCTAACCATCCAACCTTTTGTTCGATTCAGACGCTCGTATGTGTAACGAAAGAACCGTTACATGGTAGGTGTAGTTAAATATACAACATAACGATATAATCGGAGACAACCCAGATACAATGATTGTTCAATCTATCCATTCAACCTTATGTTCGATTCGGTTGCTAGTATGTATAACGAAAGAACAGTTACCTGGTTAGACATAATATATAATAATCATCACGAAATAATCGAATACAACCCAGATACGATGATTGTTCAGTCTATCCATTCAACCTTCTGTTCAGTTCAGTCGCTCTTATGTATAACTGGAGAACAGTTACCTGGTGAGTATAACTATATGAACATCATCACGATATAATCGAATACAACCCCAGATACGATCATTGTTTAGTCTATCCATTCAACCTTCAGTTCAATTCAGTCGCTTGTATGTATAACGGAAGAACAGGTACCTGGTGAGTATAACTATATAAACATAATCAAATACAACCCAGATACGATGATTGTTTAATCTATAAATTTAACCTTCTGCTCGATTTGGTCGCTTGTATGTAAAACGAAAGAACAGTTACCTGGTGAGTATTGCTATATAAACATCATCACGATATCATCGAATAAAACTCAGATACAATTATCGTTTCGTCTAACCATTTAACCTTCTGTTCGATTCAGTCGCTAGTATGTGTAACGGAAGTACCGTCACCTGGTAAGTATCACTATATATACAGTATTGCGATATAATCGGATACCACCCAGATACATTGATTGTTCAGTCTATCCATTCAACCTTCTGTTCGTTTCGGTCGTTCGTATGTGAAACGGGAATACCGTCACCTTATGTGTATAACTATATACACAGCATAACATCATAATCGAATACAACCCAGATACTATCCATTCAACCTTCTGTTCGATTCGGTTGCTCGTATGTATAACGAAAGAACAGTAACCTGGTGAGTATTTCTATGTGAACGTCATCACGATATAATCGAATACAACTTAGTTACAATTATCGTTCCGTCTAACCATCCAACCTTTTGTTCGATTCAGACGCTCGTATGTGTAACGAAAGAACCGTTACATGGTAGGTGTAGTTAAATATACAACATAACGATATAATCGGAGACAACCCAGATACAATGATTGTTCAATCTATCCATTCAACCTTATGTTCGATTCGGTTGCTAGTATGTATAACGAAAGAACAGTTACCTGGTTAGACATAATATATAATAATCATCACGAAATAATCGAATACAACCCAGATACGATGATTGTTCAGTCTATCCATTCAACCTTCTGTTCAGTTCAGTCGCTCTTATGTATAACTGGAGAACAGTTACCTGGTGAGTATAACTATATGAACATCATCACGATATAATCGAATACAACCCCAGATACGATCATTGTTTAGTCTATCCATTCAACCTTCAGTTCAATTCAGTCGCTTGTATGTATAACGGACGAACAGTTACCTGGTGAGTATAACTATATAAACATAATCGAATACAACTCAGATACGATGATTGTTCAATCTATCCATTCAACCTTATGTTCGATTCGGTTGCTCGTATGTATATCGGAAGAACAGGTACCTGGTGAGTATATCTATATAAACATAATCGAATACAACTCAGATACGATGATTGTTCAATCTATCCATTTAACCTTCTGCTCGATTCGGTCGCTTGTATGTAAAACGGAAGAACAGTTACCTGGTGAGTATTGCTATATAAACATCATCACGATATCATCGAATACAACTCAGATACAATTATCGTTTCGTCTAACCATTTAACCTTCTGTTCGATTCAGTCGCTAGTATGTGTAACGGAAGTACCGTCACCTAGTAAGTATCACTATATATACAGTGTTGCGATATAATCGGATACCACCCAGATACATTGATTGTTCAGTCTATCCATTCAACTTTCTGTTCGTTTCGGTCGCTCGTATGTGAAACGGGAATACCGTCACCTCATGTGTATAACTATATACACAGCATAACATCATAATCGAATACAACCCCAGATACGATCATTGTTTAGTCTATCCATTCAACCTTCAGTTCAATTCAGTCGCTCGTAAGTATAACGGAAGAACAGTTACCTATTGAGTATAACTATATGAACATCATCACGATATAATCGAATACAACCCCAGATACGATCATTGTTTAGTCTATCCATTCAACCTTCAGTTCAATTCAGTCGCTCGTATGTATAACGGAAGAACAGTTACCTATTGAGTATAACTATATAAACATAATCGAATACAACTCAGATACGATGATTGTTCAATCTATCCATTCAACCTTATGTTCGATTCGGTTGCTCGTATGTATATCGGAAGAACAGGTACCTGGTGAGTATATCTATATAAACATAATCGAATACAACTCAGATACGATGATTGTTCAATCTATCCATTAACCTTCTGCTCGATTCGGTCGCTTGTATGTAAAACGGAAGGACAGTTACCTGGTGAGTATTGCTATATAAACATCATCACGATATCATCGAATACAACTCAGATACAATTATCGTTTCGTCTAACCATTCAACATTCTGTTCGATTCAGTCGCTAGTATGTGTAACGGAAGTATCGTCACCTGGTAAGTATCACTATATATACAGTATTGCGATATAATCGGATACCACCCAGATACATTGATTGTTCAGTCTATCCATTCAACTTTCTTTTCGTTTCGGTCGCTCGTATGTAAAACGGGAATACCGTCTCCTAGTGTGTATATACACAGCAAAACATCATAATCGAATACAACCCATATACTATCCATTCAACCTTCTGTTCAATTCAGTCGCTCGTATGTATAACGGAAGAACAGTTACCTGGTGAGTATAACTATATAAACATAATCGAATACAACTCAGATACGATGATTGTTCAATCTATACTGAATTCAACCTTCTGCTCGATTCGGTCGCTTGTATGTAAAACGGAAGAACAGTTACCTGGTGAGTATTGCTATATAAACATCATCACGATATCATCGAATACAACTCAGATACAATTATCGTTTCGTCTAACCATTTAATCTTCTGTTCGATTCAGTCGCTAGTATGTGTAACGGAAGTACCGTCACCTGGTAAGTATCACTATATATACAGTATTGCGATATAATAATCGGATACCACCCAGATACATTGATTGTTCAGTCTATCCATTCAACTTTCTGTTCGTTTCGGTCGCTCGTATGTGTAACGGGAATACCGTCACCTTATGTGTATAACTATATACACAGCATAACATCATAATCGAATACAACCCAGATACTATCCATTCAACCTTCTGTTCAATTCAGTCACTCGTATGTATAACGGAAGAACAGTTACCTGGTGAGTATAACTATATAAACATAATCGAATACAACCCAGATACGATGACTGTTCAATCTATACTGAATTCAACCTTCTGCTCGATTCGGTCGCTTGTATGTAAAACGGAAGAACAGTTACCTGGTGAGTATTGCTATATAAACATCATCACGATATCATCGAATACAACTCAGATACAATTATCGTTTCGTCTAACCATTTAACCTTCTGTTCGATTCAGTCGCTAGTATGTGTAACGGAAGTACCGTCACCTGGTAAGTATCACTATATATACAGTATTGCGATATAATCGGATACCACCCAGATACATTGATTGTTCAGTCTATCCATTCAAATTTCTGTTCGTTTCGGTCGCTCGTATGTGAAACGGGAATACCGTCACCTTATGTGTATAACTATATACACAGCATAACATCATAATCGAATACAACCCAGATACTATCCATTCAACCTTCTGTTCGATTCGGTTGCTCGTATGTATAACGAAAGAACAGTAACCTGGTGAGTTTTTCTATATGAACGTCATCACGATATAATCGAATACAACTTAGTTACAATTATCGTTCCGTCTAACCATTCAACCTTCTGTTCGATTCAGTCGCTAGTATGTGTAACGGAAGTACCGTCACCTGGTAAGTATCACTATATATACAGTATTGCGATATAATCGGATACCACCCAGATACATTGATTGTTCAGTCTATCCATTCAACTTTCTTTTCGTTTCGGTCGCTCGTATGTAAAACGGGAATACCGTCTCCTAGTGTGTATAACTATATACACAGCAAAACATCATAATCGAATACAACCCATATACTATCCATTCAACCTTCTGTTCAATTCAGTCGCTCGTATGTATAACGGATGAACAGTTACCTGGTGAGTATAACTATATAAACATAATCGAATACAACCCAGATACGATGATTGTTCAATCTATACTGAATTCAACCTTCTGCTCGATTCGGTCGCTTGTATGTAAAACGGAAGAACAGTTACCTGGTGAGTTTTGCTATATAAACATCATCACGATATCATCGAATACAACTCACATACAATTATCGTTTCGTCTAACCATTTAACCTTCTGTTCGATTCAGTCGCTAGTATGTGTAACGGAAGTACCATCACCTGGTAAGTATCACTATATATACAGTATTGCGATATAATCGGATACCACCCAGATACATTGATTGTCCAGTCTATCCATTCAACTTTCTGTTCGTTTCGGTCGCTCGTATGTGAAACGGGAATACCGTCACCTTATGTGTATAACTATATACACAGCATAACATCATAATCGAATACAACCCAGATACTATCCATTCAACCTTCTGTTCAATTCAGTCACTCGTATGTATAACGGAAGAACAGTTACCTGGTGAGTATAACTATATAAACTATATTCTGTTCAATTCAGTCACTCGTATGTATAACGGAAGAACAGTTACCTGGTGAGTATAACTATATAAACATAATCGAATACAACCCAGATACGATGACTGTTCAATCTATACTGAATTCAACCTTCTGCTCGATTCGGTCGCTTGTATGTAAAACGGAAGAACAGTTACCTGGTGAGTATTGCTATATAAACATCATTACGATATCATCGAATACAACTCAGATACAATTATCGTTTCGTCTAACCATTTAACCTTCTGTTCGATTTAGTCGCTAGTATGTGTAACGGAAGTACCGTCACCTGGTAAGTATCACTATATATACAGTATTGCGATATAATCGGATACCACCCAGATACATTGATTGTTCAGTCTATCCATTCAACTTTCTGTTCGTTTCGGTCGCTCGTATGTGAAACGGGATTACCGTCACCTTATGTGTATAACTATATACACAGCATAACATCATAATCGAATACAACCCAGATACTATCCATTCAACCTTCTGTTCGATTCGGTTGCTCGTATGTATAACGGAAGAACAGTAACCTGGTGAGTATAACTATATAAACATCATCGAATACAACCCAGATACGATGATTGTTCAATCTATACTGAATTCAACCTTCTGCTCGATTCGGTCGCTTGTATGTAAAACGGAAGAACAGTTACCTGGTGAGTATTGCTATATAAACATCATCACGATATCATCGAATAAAACTCAGATACAATTATCGTTTCGTCTAACCATTCAACCTTCTGTTCGATTCAGTCGCTAGTATGTGTAACGGAAGTACCGTCACCTGGTAAGTATCACTATATATACAGTACTGCGATATAATCGGATACCACCCAGATACATTGATTGTTCAGTCTATCCATTCAACTTTCTGTTTGTTTCGGTCGTTCGTATGTGAAACGGGAATACCGTCACCTTATGTGTATAACTATATACACAGCATAACATCATAATCGAATACAACCCAGATACTATCCATTCAACCTTCTGTTCGATTCGGTTGCTCGTATGTATAACGAAAGAACAGTAACCTGGTGAGTATTTCTATGTGAACGTCATCACGATATAATCGAATACAACTTAGTTTCAATTATCGTTCCGTCTAACCATCCAACCTTTTGTTCGATTCAGACGCTCGTATGTGTAACGAAAGAACCGTTACATGGTAGGTGTAGTTAAATATACAACATAACGATATAATCGGAGACAACCCAGATACAATGATTGTTCAATCTATCCATTCAACCTTATGTTCGATTCGGTTGCTAGTATGTATAACAAAAGAACAGTTACCTGGTTAGACATAATATATAATAATCATCACGAAATAATCGAATACAACCCAGATACGATGATTGTTCAGTCTATCCATTCAACCTTCTGTTCAGTTCAGTCGCTCTTATGTATAACTGGAGAACAGTTACCTGGTGAGTATAACTATATGAACATCATCACGATATAATCGAATACAACCCCAGATACGATCATTGTTTAGTCTATCCATTCAACCTTCAGTTCAATTCAGTCGCTCGTATGTATAACGGACGAACAGTTACCTGGTGAGTATAACTATATAAACATAATCGAATACAACTCAGATACGATGATTGTTCAATCTATCCATTCAACCTTATGTTCGATTCGGTTGCTCGTATGTATATCGGAAGAACAGGTACCTGGTGAGTATATCTATATAAACATAATCGAATACAACTCAGATACGATGATTGTTCGATCTATCCATTTAACCTTCTGCTCGATTTGGTCGCTTGTATGTAAAACGGAAGGACAGTTACCTGGTGAGTATTGCTATATGAACATCATCACGATATCATCGAATACAACTCAGATACAATTATCGTTTCGTCTAACCATTTAACCTTCTGTTCGATTCAGTCGCCAGTATGTGTAACGGAAGTACCGTCACCTGGTAATTATCACTATATATACAGTATTGCGATATAATCGGATACCACCCAGATACATTGATTGTTCAGTCTATCCATTCAACTTTCTGTTCGTTTCGGTCGCTCGTATGTGAAACGGAAATACCGTCACCTTATGTGTTTAACTATATACACAGCATAACATCATAATCGAATACAACCCCAGATACGATCATTGTTTAGTCTATCCATTCAACCTTCAGTTCAATTCAGTCGCTCGTATGTATAACGGAAGAACAGTTACCTATTGAGTATAACTATATAAACATAATCGAATACAACTCAGATACGATGATTGTTCAATCTATCCATTCAACCTTATGTTCGATTCGGTTGCTCGTATGTATATCGGAAGAACAGGTACCTGGTGAGTATATCTATATAAACATAATCGAATACAACTCAGATACGATGATTGTTCAATCTATCCATTAACCTTCTGCTCGATTCGGTCGCTTGTATGTAAAACGGAAGGACAGTTACCTGGTGAGTATTGCTATATAAACATCATCACGATATAATCGAATACAACTCAGATACAATTATCGTTTCGTCTAACCATTCAACATTCTGTTCGATTCAGTCGCTAGTATGTGTAACGGAAGTATCGTCACCTGGTAAGTATCACTATATATACAGTATTGCGATATAATCGGATACCACCCAGATACATTGATTGTTCAGTCTATCCATTCAACTTTCCTTTCGTTTCGGTCGCTCGTATGTAAAACGGGAATACCGTCTCCTAGTGTGTATAACTATATACACAGCAAAACATCATAATCGAATACAACCCATATACTATCCATTCAACCTTCTGTTCAATTCAGTCGCTCGTATGTATAACGGAAGAACAGTTACCTGGTGAGTATAACTATATAAACATAATCGAATACAACTCAGATACGATGATTGTTCAATCTATACTGAATTCAACCTTCTGCTCGATTCGGTCGCTTGTATGTAAAACGGAAGAACAGTTACCTGGTGAGTATTGCTATATAAACATCATCACGATATCATCGAATACAACTCAGATACAATTATCGTTTCGTCTAACCATTTAACCTTCTGTTCGATTCAGTCGCTAGTATGTGTAACGAAAGTACCGTCACCTGGTAAGTATCACTATATATACAGTATTGCGATATAATCGGATACCACCCAGATACATTGATTGTTCAGTCTATCCATTCAACTTTCTGTTCGTTTCGGTCGCTCGTATGTGAAACGGGAATACCGTCACCTTATGTGTATAACTATATACACAGCATAACATCATAATCGAATACAACCCAGATACTATCCATTCAACCTTCTGTTCAATTCAGTCACTCGTATGTATAACGGAAGAACAGTTACCTGGTGAGTATTGCTATATAAACATCATCACGATATCATCGAATACAACTCAGATACAATTATCGTTTCGTCTAACCATTTAACCTTCTGTTCGATTCAGTCGCTAGTATGTGTAACGAAAGTACCGTCACCTGGTAAGTATCACTATATATACAGTATTGCGATATAATCGGATACCACCCAGATACATTGATTGTTCAGTCTATCCATTCAACTTTCTGTTCGTTTCGGTCGCTCGTATGTGAAACGGGAATACCGTCACCTTATGTGTATAACTATATACACAGCATAACATCATAATCGAATACAACCCAGATACTATCCATTCAACCTTCTGTTCAATTCAGTCACTCGTATGTATAACGGAAGAACAGTTACCTGGTGAGTATAACTATATAAACATAATCGAATACAACCCAGATACGATGACTGTTCAATCTATACTGAATTCAACCTTCTGCTCGATTCGGTCGCATGTATGTAAAACGGAAGAACAGTTACCTGGTGAGTATTGCTATATAAACATCATCACGATATCATCGAATACAACTCAGATACAATTATCGTTTCGTCTAACCATTTAACCTTCTGTTCGATTCAGTCGCTAGTATGTGTAACGGAAGTACCGTCACCTGGTAAGTATCACTATATATACAGTATTGCGATATAATCGGATACCACCCAGATACATTGATTGTTCAGACTATCCATTCAACTTTCTGTTCGTTTCGGTCGCTCGTATGTGAAACGGGAATACCGTCACCTTATGTGTATAACTATATACACAGCATAACATCATAATCGAATACAACCCAGATACTATCCATTCAACCTTCTGTTCAATTCAGTCACTCGTATGTATAACGGAAGAACAGTTACCTGGTGAGTATAACTATATAAACATAATCGAATACAACCCAGATACGATGACTGTTCAATCTATACTGAATTCAACCTTCTGCTCGATTCGGTCGCATGTATGTAAAACGGAAGAACAGTTACCTGGTGAGTATTGCTATATAAACATCATCACGATATCATCGAATACAACTCAGATACAATTATCGTTTCGTCTAACCATTTAACCTTCTGTTCGATTCAGTCGCTAGTATGTGTAACGGAAGTACCGTCACCTGGTAAGTATCACTATATATACAGTATTGCGATATAATCGGATACCACCCAGATACATTGATTGTTCAGTCTATCCATTCAACTTTCTGTTCGTTTCGGTCGCTCGTATGTGAAACGGGAATACCGTCACCTTATGTGTATAACTATATACACAGCATAACATCATAATCGAATACAACCCAGATACTATCCATTCAACCTTCTGTTCGATTCGGTTGCTCGTATGTATAACGAAAGAACAGTAACCTGGTGAGTATTTCTATATGAACGTCATCACGATATAATCGAATACGACTTAGTTACAATTATCGTTCCGTCTAACCATTCAACCTTGTGTTCGATTCAGTTGCTAGTATGTGTAACGGAAGTACCGTCACCTAGTAAGTATCACTATATATACAGTATTGCGATATAATCGGATACCACCCAGATACATTGATTGTTCAGTCTATCCATTCAACTTTCTTTTCGTTTCGGTCGCTCGTATGTAAAACGGGAATACCGTCACCTTATGTGTATAACTATATACACAGCATAACATCATAATCGAATACAACCCAGATACTATCCATTCAACCTTCTGTTCGATTCGGTTGCTCGTATGTATAACGAAAGAACAGTAACCTGGTGAGTATTTCTATATGAACGTCATCACGATATAATCGAATACGACTTAGTTACAATTATCGTTCCGTCTAACCATTCAACCTTGTGTTCGATTCAGTCGCTAGTATGTGTAACGGAAGTACCGTCACCTAGTAAGTATCACTATATATACAGTATTGCGATATAATCGGATACCACCCAGATACATTGATTGTTCAGTCTATCCATTCAACTTTCTTTTCGTTTCGGTCGCTCGTATGTAAAACGGGAATACCGTCTCCTAGTGTGTATAACTATATACACAGCAAAACATCATAATCGAATACAACCCATATACTATCCATTCAACCTTCTGTTCAATTCAGTCGCTCGTATGTATAACGGAAGAACAGTTACCTGGTGAGTATAACTATATAAACATAATCGAATACAACCCAGATACGATGATTGTTCAATCTATACTGAATTCAACCTTCTGCTCGATTCGGTCGCTTGTATGTAAAACGGAAGAACAGTTACCTGTTGAGTATTGCTATATAAACATCATCACGATATCATCGAATACAACTCAGATACATGTATCGTTTCGTCTAACCATTTAACCTTCTGTTCGATTCAGTCGCTAGTATGTGTAACGGAAGTACCGTCACCTGGTGAGTATCACTATATATACAGTATTGCGATATAATCGGATACCACCCAGATACATTGATTGTTCAGTCTATCCATTCAACTTTCTGTTCGTTTCGGTCGCTCGTATGTGAAACGGGAATACCGTCACCTTATGTGTATAACTATATACACAGCATAACATCATAATCGAATACAACCCAGATACTATCAATTCAACCTTCTGTTCAATTCAGTCACTCGTATGTATAACGGAAGAACAGTTACCTGGTGAGTATAACTATATAAACATAATCGAATACAACCCAGATACGATGATTGTTCAATCTATACTGAATTCAACCTTCTGCTCGATTCGGTCGCTTGTATGTAAAACGGAAGAACAGTTACCTGGTGAGTATTGCTATATAAACATCATCACGATATCATCGAATACAACTCAGATACAATTATCGTTTCGTCTAACCATTTAACCTTCTGTTCGATTCAGTCGCTAGTATGTTTAACGGAAGTACCGTCACCTGGTAAGTATCACTATATATACAGTATTGCGATATAATCGGATACCACCCAGATACATTGATTGTTCAGTCTATCCATTCAACTTTCTGTTCGTTTCGGTCGCTCGTATGTGAAACGGGAATACCGTCACCTTATGTGTATAACTATATACACAGCATAACATCATAATCGAATACAACCCAGATACTATCAATTCAACCTTCTGTTCAATTCAGTCACTCGTATGTATAACGGAAGAACAGTTACCTGGTGAGTATAACTATATAAAAATAATCGAATACAACCCAGATACGATGATTGTTCAATCTATACTGAATTCAACCTTCTGCTCGATTAGGTCGCTTGTATGTAAAACGGAAGAACAGTTACCTGGTGAGTATTGCTATATAAACATCATCACGATATCATCGAATACAACTCAGATACAATTATCGTTTCGTCTAACCATTTAACCTTCTGTTCGATTCAGTCGCTAGTATGTGTAACGGAAGTACCGTCACCTGGTAAGTATCACTATATATACAGTATTGCGACATTGATTGTTCAGTCTATCCATTCAACTTTCTGTTCGTTTCGGTCGCTCGTATGTGAAACGGGAATACCGTCACCTCATGTGTTTAACTATATACACAGCATAACATCATAATCGAATACAACCCAGATACTATCCATTCAACCTTCTGTTCGATTCGGTTGCTCGTATGTATAACGAAAGAACAGTAACCTGGTGAGTATTTCTATATGAACGTCATCACGATATAATCGAATACAACTTAGTTACAATTATCGTTCCGTCTAACCATCCAACCTTATGTTCGATTCAGACGCTCGTATGTGTAACGAAAGAACCGTTACATGGTAGGTGTAGTTAAATATACAACATAACGATATAATCGGAGACAACCCAGATACAATGATTGTTCAATCTATCCATTCAACCTTATGTTCGATTCGGTTGCTAGTATGTATAACGAAAGAACAGTTACCTGGTTAGACATAATATATAATAATCATCACGAAATAATCGAATACAACCCAGATACGATGATTGTTCAGTCTATCCATTCAACCTTCTGTTCAGTTCAGTCGCTCTTATGTATAACTGGAGAACAGTTACCTGGTGAGTATAACTATATGAACATCATCACGATATAATCGAATACAACCCCAGATACGATCATTGTTTAGTCTATCCATTCAACCTTCAGTTCAATTCAGTCGCTCGTATGTATAACGGAAGAACAGTTACCTGGTGAGTATAAATATATAAACATAATCGAATACAATCCAGATACGATGATTGTTCAATCTATCCATTCAACCTTATGTTCGATTCGGTTGCTCGTATGTATATCGGAAGAACAGGTACCTGGTGAGTATATCTATATAAACATAATCGAATACAACTCAGATACGATGATTGTTCAATCTATCCATTTAACCTTCTGCTCGATTCGGTCGCTTGTATGTAAAACGGAAGGACAGTTACCTGGTGAGTATTGCTATATAAACATCATCACGATATCATCGAATACAACTCAGATACAATTATCGTTTCGTCTAACCATTCAACATTCTGTTCGATTCAGTCGCTAGTATGTGTAACGGAAGTATCGTCACCTGGTAAGTATCACTATATATACAGTATTGCGATATAATCGGATACCACCCAGATACATTGATTGTTCAGTCTATCCATTCAACTTTCTTTTTGTTTCGGTCGCTCGTATGTAAAACGGGAATACCGTCTCCTAGTGTGTATAACTATATACACAGCATAACATCATAATCGAATACAACCCATATACTATCCATTCAACCTTCTGTTCAATTCATTCGCTCGTATGTATAACGGAAGAACAGTTACCTGGTGAGTATAACTATATAAACATAATCGAATACATCCCAGATACGATGATTTTTCAATCTATACTGAATTCAACCTTCTGCTCGATTCGGTTGCTTGTATGTAAAACGGAAGAACAGTTACCTGGTGAGTATTGCTATATAAACATCATCACGATATCATCGAATACAACTCAGATACAATTATCGTTTCGTCTAACCATTTAACCTTCTGTTCGATTCAGTCGCTAGTATGTGTAACGGAAGTACCGTCACCTGGTGAGTATCACTATATATACAGTATTGCGATATAATCGGATACCACCCAGATACATTGATTGTTCAGTCTATCCATTCAACTTTCTGTTCGTTTCGGTCGCTCGTATGTGAAACGGGAATACCGTCACCTTATGTGTATATAGTTATACACAGCATAAAATCATAATCGAATACAACCCATATACTATCCATTCAACCTTCTGTTCGATTCGGTTGCTCGTATGTATAACGAAAGAACAGTAACCTGGTGAGTATTTCTATATGAACGTCATCACGATATAATCGAATACAAGTTAGTTACAATTATCGTTCCGTCTAACCATCCAACCTTATGTTCGCATCAGACGCTCGTATGTGTAACGAAAGAACCGTTACATGGTAGGTGTAGTTAAATATACAACATAACGATATAATCGGAGACAACCCAGATACAATGATTGTTCAATCTATCCATTCAACCTTATGTTCGATTCGGTTGCTAGTATGTATAACGAAAGAACAGTTACCTGGTAAGACATAATATATAATAATCATCACGAAATAATCGAATAAAACCCAGATACGATGATTGTTCAGTCTATCCATTCAACCTTCTGTTCAGTTCAGTCGCTCTTATGTATAACTGGAGAACAGTTACCTGGTGAGTATAACTATATGAACATCATCACCATATAATCGAATACAACCCCAGATACGATCATTGTTTAGTCTATCCATTCAACCTTCAGTTCAATTCAGTCGCTCGTATGTATAACGGAAGAACAGTTACCTGGTGAGTATATCTATATAAACATAATCGAATACAACTCAGATACGATGATTGTTCAATCTATCCATTCAACCTTATGTTCGATTCGGTTGCTCGTATGTATATCGGAAGAACAGGTAGCTGGTGAGTATATCTATATATAAACTTCTGAGGGTTGCAAAGGCAACTAGGATAGTGGTAAGAAAAAAAAAAAATAATCGAATACAACTCAGATACGATGATTGTTCAATCTATCCATTTAACCTTCTGCTCGATTCGGTCGCTTGTATGTAAAACGGAAGGACAGTTACCTGGTGAGTATTGCTATATAAACATCATCACGATATCATCGAATACAACTCAGATACAATTATCGTTTCGTCTAACCATTCAACATTCTGTTCGATTCAGTCGCTAGTATGTGTAACGGAAGTATCGTCACCTGGTAAGTATCACTATATATACAGTATTGCGATATAATCGGATACCACCCAGATACATTGATTGTTCAGTCTATCCATTCAACTCAACTTTCTTTTCGTTTCGGTCGCTCGTATGTAAAACGGGAATACCGTCTCCTAGTGTGTATAACTATATACACAGCATAACATCATAATCGAATACAACCCATATACTATCCATTCAACCTTCTGTTCAATTCAGTCGCTCGTATGTATAACGGAAGAACAGTTACCTGGTGAGTATAACTATATAAACATAATCGAATACAACCCAGATACGATGATTGTTCAATCCATACTGAATTCAACCTTCTGCTCGATTCGGTCGCTTGTATGTAAAACGGAAGAACAGTTACCTGGTGAGTATTGCTATATAAACATCATCACGATATCATCGAATACAACTCAGATACAATTATCGTTTCGTCTAACCATTCAACATTCTGTTCGATTCAGTCGCTAGTGTGTGTAACGGAAGTGTCGTCACCTGGTAAGTATCACTATATATACAGTATTGCGATATAATCGGATACCACCCAGATACATTGATTGTTCAGTCTATCCATTCAACTTTCTGTTCGTTTCGGTCGCTCGTATGTGGAACGGGAATACCGTCACCTTATGTGTATAACTATATACACAGCATAACATCATAATCGAATACAACCCAGATACTATCCATTCAACCTTCTGTTCGATTCGGTTGCTCTTATGTATAACGGAAGAACAGTACCCTGGTGAGTATTTCTATATGAACGTCATCACGAATACAACTTAGTTACAATTATCGTTCCGTCTAACCATCCAACCTTATGTTCGATTCAGACGCTCGTATGTGTAACGAAAGAACCGTTACATGGTAGGTGTAGTTAAATATACAACATAACGATATAATCGGAGACAACCCTGATACAATGATTGTTCAATCTATCCATTCAACCTTATGTTCGATTCGGTTGCTAGTATGTATAACGAAAGAACAGTTACCTGGTTAGACATAATATATAATAATCATCACGAAATAATCGAATACAACCCAGATACGATGATTGTTCAGTCTATCCATTCAACCTTCTGTTCAGTTCAGTCGCTCTTATGTATAACTGGAGAACAGTTACCTGGTGAGTATAACTATATGAACATCATCACTATATAATCGATTACAACCCCAGATACGACCATTGTTTAGTCTATCCATACAACCTTCAGTTCAATTCAGTCGCTCGTATGTATAACGGAAGAACAGTTACCTGGTGAGTATAACTATATAAACATAATCGAATACAACTCAGATACGATGATTGTTCAATCTATCCATTCAACCTTATGTTCGATTCGGTTGCTCGTATGTATATCGGAAGAACAGGTACCTGGTGAGTATATCTATATAAACATAATCGAATACAACTCAGATACGATGATTGTTCAATCTATCCATTCAACCTTCTGCTCGATTCGGTCGCTTGTATGTAAAACGGAAGGACAGTTACCTGGTGAGTATTGCTATATAAACATCATCACGATATCATCGAATACAACTCAGATACAATTATCGTTTCGTCTAACCATTCAACATTCTATTCGATTCAGTAGCTAGTATGTGTAACGGAAGTATCGTCACCTGGTAAGTATCACTATATATACAGTATTGCGATATAATCGGATACCACCCAGATACATTGATTGTTCTGTCTATCCATTCAACTTTCTTTTCGTTTCGGTCGCTCGTATGTAAAACGGGAATACCGTCTCCTAGTGTGTATAACTATATACACAGCATAACATCATAATCGAATACAACCCATATACTATCCATTCAACCTTCTGTTCAATTCAGTCGCTCGTATGTATAACGGAAGAACAGTTACCTGGTGAGTATAACTATATAAACATAATCGAATACAACCCAGATACGATGATTGTTCAATCTATACTGAATTCAACTTTCTGCTCGATTCGGTCGCTTGTATGTAAAACGGAAGAACAGTTACCTGGTGAGTATTGCTATATAAACATCATCACGATATCATCGAATACAACTCAGATACAATTATCGTTTCGTCTAACCATTCAACATTCTGTTCGATTCAGTCGCTATTATGTGTAACGAAGTATCGTCACCTGGTAAGTATCACTATATATACAGTATTGCGATATAATCGGATACCACCCAGATACATTGATTGTTCAGTCTATCCATCCAACTGTCTGTTCGTTTCGGTCGCTCGATGTGAAACGGGAATACCGTCACCTTATGTGTATAACTATATACACAGCATAACATCATTATCGAATACAACCCAGATACTATCCATTCAACCTTCTGTTCGATTCGGTTGCTCTTATGTATAACGGAAGAACAGTATCCTGGTGAGTATTTCTATATGAACGTCATCACGATATAATCGAATACAACTTAGTTACAATTATCGTTCCGTCTAACCATCCAACCTTATGTTCGATTCAGACGCTCGTATGTGTAACGAAAGAACCGTTACATGGTAGGTGTAGTTAAATATACAACATAACGATATAATCGGAGACAACCCAGATACAATGATTGTTCAATCTATCCATTCAACCTTATGTTCGATTCGGTTGCTAGTATGTATAACGAAAGAACAGTTACCTGGTTAGACAAAATATATAATAATCATCACGAAATAATCGAATACAACCCAGATACGATGATTGTTCAGTCTATCCATTCAACCTTCTGTTCAGTTCAATCGCTCTTATGTATAACTGGAGAACAGTTACCTGGTGAGTATAACTATATGAACATCATCACGATATAATCGATTACAACCCCAGATACGATCATTGTTTAGTCTATCCATTCAACCTTCAGTTCAATTCAGTCGCTCGTATGTATAACGGAAGAACAGTTACCTGGTGAGTATAACTATATAAACATAATCGAATACAACTCAGATACGATGATTGTTCAATCTATCCATTCAACCTTATGTTCGATTCGGTTGCTCGTATGTATATCGGAAGAACAGGTACCTGGTGAGTTTATCTATATAAACATAATCGAATACAACTCAGATACGATGATTGTTCAATCTATCCATTTAACCTTCTGCTCGATTCGGTCGCTTGTATGTAAAACGGAAGGACAGTTACCTGGTGAGTATTGCTATATAAACATCATCACGATATCATCGAATACAACTCAGATACAATTATCGTTTCGTCTAACCATTTAACCTTCTGTTCGATTCAGTCGCTAGTATGTGTAACGGAAGTACCGTCACCTGGTAAAAATCACTATATATACAGTATTGCGATATAATCGGATACCACCCAGATACATTGATTGTTCAGTCTATCCATTCAACTTTCTTTTCATTTCGGTCGCTCGTATGTAAAACGGGAATACCGTCTCCTAGTGTGTATAACTATATACACAGCATAACATCATAATCGAATACAACCCATATACTATCCATTCAACCTTCTGTTCAATTCAGTCGCTCGTATGTATAACGGAAGAACAGTTACCTGGTGAGTATAACTATATAAACATAATCGAATACAACCCAGATACGATGATTGTTCAATCTATACTGAATTCAACCTTTTGCTCGATTCGGTCGCTTGTATGTAAAACGGATGAACAGTTACCTGGTGAGTATTGCTATATAAACATCATCACGATATCATCGAATACAACTCAGATACAATTATCGTTTCGTCTATCAATTAAACCTTTCGTTCGATTCAGTCGCTAGTATGTGTAACGGAAGTACCGTCACCTGGTAAGTATCACTATATATACAGTATTGCGATATAATCGGATACCACCCAGATACATTGATTGTTCAGTCTATCCATTCAACTTTCTGTTCGTTTCGGTCGCTCGTATGTGAAACGGGAATTCCGTCACCTCATGTGTATAACTATATACACAGCATAACATCATAATCGAATACAACCCAGATCCTATCCATTCAACCTTCTGTTCGATTCGGTTGCTCGTATGTATAACGAAGGAACAGTAACCTGGTGAGTATTTCTATATGAACGTCATCACGATATAATCGAATACAACTTAGTTACAATTATCGTTCCGTCTAACCATCCAACCTTATGTTCGATTCAGACGCTCGTATGTGTAACAAATAAACCGTTACATGGTAGGTGTAGTTAAATATACAACATAACGATATAATCGGAGACAACCCAGATACAATGATTGTTCAATCTATCCATTCAACCTTATGTTCGATTCGGTTGCTAGTATGTATAACGAAAGAACAGTTACCTGGTTAGACATAATATATAATAATCATCACGAAATAATCGAATACAACCCAGATACGATGATTGTTCAGTCTATCCATTCAACCTTCTGTTCAGTTCAGTCGCTCTTATGTATAACTGGAGATCAGTGACCTGGTGAGTATAACTATATGAACATCATCACGATATAATCGAATACAACCCCAGATACGATCATTGTTTAGTCTATCCATTCAACCTTCAGTTCAATTCAGTCGCTCGTATGTATAACGGAAGAACAGTTACCTGGTGAGTATAACTATATTAACATAATCGAAAACAACTCAGATACGATGATTGTTCAATCTATCCATTCAACCTTATGTTCGATTCGGTTGCTCGTATGTATATCGGAAGAACAAGTACCTGGTGAGTATATCTATATAAACATAATCGAATACAACTCAGATACGATGATTGTTCAATCTATCCATTTAACCTTCTGCTCGATTCGGTCGCTTGTATGTAAAACGGAAGGACAGTTACCTGGTGAGTATTGCTATATAAACATCATCACGATATCATCGAATACAACTCAGATACAATTATCGTTTCGTCTAACCATTCAACATTCTGTTCGATTCAGTCGCTAGTATGTGTAACGGAAGTATCGTCACCTGGTGAGTATGACTATATATACAGTATTGCGATATAATCGGATACCACCCAGATACATTGATTGTTCAGTCTATCCATTCAACTTTCTTTTCGTTTCGGTCGCTCGTATATACTATCCATTCAACCTTCTGTTCAATTCAGTCGCTCGTATGTATAACGGAAGAACAGTTACCTGGTGAGTATAACTATATAAACATAATCGAATACAACCCAGATACGATGATTGTTCAATCTATACTGAATTCAATCTTCTGCTCGATTCGGTCGCTTGTATGTAAAACGGAAGTACATTTACCTGGTGAGTATTGCTATATAAACATCATCACGATATCATCGAATACAACTCAGATACAATTATCGTTTCGTCTAACCATTTAACCTTCTGTTCGATTCAGTCGCTAGTATGTGTAACGGAAGTACCGTCACCTGGTAAGTATCACTATATATACAGTATTGCGATATAATCAGATACCACCCAGATACATTGATTGTTCAGTCTATTCATTCAACTTTCTGTTCGTTTCGGTCGCTCGTATGTGAAACGGGAATACCGTCACCTTATGTGTATAACTATATACACAGCATAAAATCATAATCGAATACAACCCATATACTATCCATTCAACCTTCTGTTCGATTCGGTTGCTCGTATGTATAACGAAAGAACAGTAACCTGGTGAGTATTTCTATATGAACGTCATCTCGATATAATCGAATACAAGTTAGTTACAATTATCGTTCCGTCTAACCATCCAACCTTATGTTCGCATCAGACGCTCGTATGTGTAACGAAAGAACCGTTACATGGTAGGTGTAGTTAAATATACAACATAACGATATAATCGGAGACAACCCAGATACAATGATTGTTCAATCTATCCATTCAACCTTATGTTCGATTCGGTTGCTAGTATGTATAACGAAAGAACAGTTACCTGGTAAGACATAATATATAATGATCATCACGAAATAATCGAATACAACCCAGATACGATCATTGTTTATAATTTTATGAATAATATTATAACTATATGAACATCACGATATAATCGAATACAACCCCAGATACGATCATTGTTTAGTCTATCCATTCAACCTTCAGTTCAATTCAGTCGCTCGTATGTATAACGGAAGAACAGTTACCTGGTGAGTATAACTATATAAACATAATCGAATACAACTCAGATACGATGATTGTTCAATCTATTTAATCAACCTTATGTTCGATTCGGTTGCCCGTATGTATATCGGAAGAACAGGTACCTGGTGAGTATATCTATATAAACATAATCGAATACAACTCAGATACGATGATTGTTCAATCTATCCATTTAACCTTCTGCTCGATTCGGTCGCTTGTATGTAAAACGGAAGGACAGTTACCTGGTGAGTTTTGCTTTATAAACATCATCACGATATCATCGAATACAACTCAGATACAATTATCGTTCCGTCTAACCATTCAACATTCTGTTCGATTCAGTCGCTAGTATGTGTACCGGAAGTATCGTCACCTGGTAAGTATCACTATATATACAGTATTGCGATATAATCGGATACCACCCAGATACATTGATTGTTCAGTCTATCCATTCAACTTTCTTTTCGTTTCGGTCGCTCGTATGTAAAACGGGAATACCGTCTCCTAGTGTGTATAACTATATACACAGCATAACATCATAATCGAATACAACCCATATACTATCCATTCAACCTTCTGTTCAATTCAGTCGCTCGTATGTATAACGGAAGAACAGTTACCTGGTGAGTATAACTATATAAACATAATCGAATACAACCCAGATACGATGATTGTTCAATCCATACTGAATTCAACCTTCTGCTCGATTCGGTCGCTTGTATGTAAAACGAAAGAACAGTTACCTGGTGAGTATTGCTATATAAACATCATCACGATATCATCGAATACAACTCAGATACAATTATCGTTTCGTCTAACCATTCAACATTCTGTTCGATTCAGTCGCTAGTATGTGTACCGAAAGTATCGTCACCTGGTAAGTATCACTATATATACAGTATTGCGATATAATCGGATACCACCCAGATACATTGATTGTTCAGTCTATCCATTCAACTTTCTGTTCGTTTCGGTCGCTCGTATGTGAAACGGGAATACCGTCACCTTATGTGTATAACTATATACACAGCATAACATCATAATCGAATACAACCCAGATACTATCCATTCAACCTTCTGTTCGATTCGGTTGCTCGTATGTATAACGAAAGAACAGTAACCTGGTGAGTATTTCTATATGAACGTCATCACGATATAATCGAATACAACTTAGTTACAATTATCGTTCCGTCTAACCATCCAACCTTATGTTCGATTCAGATGCTCGTATGTGTAACGAAAGAACCGTTACATGGTAGGTGTAGTTAAATATACAACATAACGATATAATCGGAGACAACCCAGATACAATGATTGTTCAATCTATCCATTCAACCTTATGTTCGATTCGGTTGCTAGTATGTATAACGAAAGAACAGTTACCTGGTTAGACATAATATATAATAATCATCACGAAATAATCGAATACAACCCAGATACGATGATTGTTCAGTCTATCCATTCAACCTTCTGTTCAGTTCAGTCGCTCTTATGTATAACTGGAGATCAGTGACCTGGTGAGTATAACTATATGAACATCATCACGATATAATCGAATACAACCCCAGATACGATCATTGTTTAGTCTATCCATTCAACCTTCAGTTCAATTCAGTCGCTCGTATGTATAACGGAAGAACAGTTACCTGGTGAGTATAACTATATAAACATAATCGAATACAACTCAGATACGATGATTGTTCAATCTATCCATTCAACCTTATGTTCGATTCGGTTGCTCGTATGTATATCGGAAGAACAGGTACCTGGTGAGTATATCTATATAAACATAATCGAATACAACTCAGATACGATGATTGTTTAATCTATCCATTTAACCTTCTGCTCGATTCGGTCGCTTGTATGTAAAACGGAAGGACAGTTACCTGGTGAGTATTGCTATATAAACATCATCACGATATCATCGAATACAACTCAGATACAATTATCGTTTCGTCTAACCATTCAACATTCTGTTCGATTCAGTCGCTAGTATGTGTAACGGAAGTATCGTCACCTGGTAAGTATCACTATATATACAATATTGCGATATAATCGGATACCACCCAGATACATTGATTGTTCAGTCTATCCATTCAACTTTCTTTTCGTTTCGGTCGCTCTTATGTAAAACGGGAATACCGTCTCCTAGTGTGTATAACTATATACACAGCATAACATCATAATCGAATACAACCCATATACTTTCCATTCAACCTTCTGTTCAATTCAGTCGCACGTATGTATGACGGAAGAACAGTTACCTGGTGAGTATAACTATATAAACATAATCGAATACAACCCAGATACGATGATTGTGCAATCTATACTGGATTCAACCTTCTGCTCGATTCGGTCGCTTGTATGTAAAACGGAAGAACAGTTACCTGGTGAGTATTGCTATATAAACATCATCACGATATCATCGAATACAACTCAGATACAATTATCGTTTCGTCTAACCATTCAACATTCTGTTCGATTCAGTCGCTAGTATGTGTAACGGAAGTATCGTCACCTGGTAAGTATCACTATATATACAGTATTGCGATATAATCGGATACCACCCAGATACATTGATTGTTCAGTCTATCCATTCAACTTTCTTTTTGTTTTGGTCGCTCGTATGTGAAACGGGAATACCGTCACCTTATGTGTATAACTATATACACAGCATAACATCATAATCGAATACAACCCAGATACTATCCATTCAACCTTCTGTTCGATTCGGTTGCTCGTATGTATAACGAAAGAACAGTAACCTGGTGAGTATTTCTATATGAACGTCATCACGATATAATCGAATACAACTTAGTTACAATTATCGTTCCGTCTAACCATCCAACCTTATGTTCGATTCAGACGCTCGTATGTGTAACGAAAGAACCGTTACATGGTAGGTGTAGTTAAATATACAACATAACGATATAATCGGAGACAACCCAGATACAATGATTGTTCAATCTATCCATTCAACCTTATTTTCGATTCGGTTGCTAGTATGTATAACGAAAGAACAGTTACCTGGTTAGACATAATATATAATAATCATCACGAAATAATCGAATACAACCCAGATACGATGATTGTTCAGTCTATCCATTCAACCTTCTGTTCAGTTCAGTCGCTCTTATGTATAACTGGAGAACAGTTACCTGGTGAGTATAACTATATGAACATCATCACGATATAATCGAATAGAACCCCAGATACGATCATTGTTCAGTCTATCCATTCAACCTTCAGTTCAATTCAGTCGCTCGTATGTATAACGGAAGAACAGTTACCTGGTGAGTATAACTATATAAACATAATCGAATACAACTCAGATACGATGATTGTTCAATCTATCCATTCAACCTTATGTTCGATTCGGTTGCTCGTATGTATATCGGAAGAACAGGTACCTGGTGAGTATATCTATATAAACATAATCGAATACAACTCAGATACGATGATTGTTCAATCTATCCATTTAACCTTCTGCTCGATTCGGTCGCTTGTATGTAAAACGGAAGGACAGTTACCTGGTGAGTATTGCTATATAAACATCATCACGATATCATCGAATACAACTCAGATACAATCATCGTTTCGTCTAACCATTCAACATTCTGTTCGATTCAGTCGCTAGTATGTGTAACGGAAGTATCGTCACCTGGTAAGTATCACTATATATACAGTATTGCGATATAATCGGATACCACCCAGATACATTGATTGTTCAGTCTATCCATTCAACTTTCTTTTCGTTTCGGTCGCTCGTATGTAAAACGGGAATACCGTCTCCTAGTGTGTATAACTATATACACAGCATAACATCATAATCGAATACAACCCATATACTATCCATTCAACCTTCTGTTCAATTCAGTCGCTCGTATGTATAACGGAAGAACAGTTACCTGGTGAGTATAACTATATAAACATAATCGAATACAACCCAGATACGATGATTGTTCAATCTATACTGAATTCAACCTTCTGCTCGATTCGGTCGCTTGTATGTAAAACGGAAGAACAGTTACCTGGTGAGTATTGCTATATAAACATCATCACGATATCATCGAATACAACTCAGATACAATTATCGTTTCGTCTAACCATTTAACCTTCTGTTCGATTCAGTCGCTAGTATGTGTAACGGAAGTACCGTCACCTGGTAAGTATCACTATATATACAGTATTGCGATATAATCGGATACCACCCAGATACATTGATTGTTCAGTCTATCCATTCAACTTTCTGTTCGTTTTGGTCGCTCGTATGTGAAACGGGAATCTTGTCACCTTATGTGTATAACGATATCACAGCATAACATCATAATCGAATACAACCCAGATACTATCCATTCAACCTTCTGTTCGATTCGGTTGCTCTTATGTATAACGAAAGAACAGTAACCTGGTGAGTATTTCTATATGAACGTCATCACGATATAATCGAATACAACTTAGTTACAATTATCGTTCCGTCTAACCATCCAACCATATGTTCGATTCAGACGCTCGTATTTGTAACGAAAGAACCGTTACATGGTAGGTGTAGTTAAATATACAACATAACGATATAATCGGAGACAACCCAGATACAATGATTGTTCAATCTATCCATTCAACCTTATGTTCGATTCGGTTGCTAGTATGTATAACGAAAGAACAGTTACCTGGTTAGACATAATATATAATAATCATCACGAAATAATCGAATACAACCCAGATACGATGATTGTTCAGTCTATCCATTCAACCTTCTGTTCAGTTCAGTCGCTCTTATGTATAACTGGAGAACAGTTACCTGGTGAGTATAACTATATGAACATCATCACGATATAATCGAATACAACCCCAGATACGATCATTGTTTAATCTATCCATTCAACCTTCAGTTCAATTCAGTCGCTCGTATGTATAACGGGAGAACAGTTACCTGGTGAGTATAACTATATAAACATAATCGAATACAACTCAGATACGATGATTGTTCAATCTATCCATTCAACCTTATGTTCGATTCGGTTGCTCGTATGTATATCGGAAGAACAGGTACCTGGTGAGTATATCTATATAAACATAATCGAATACAACCCAGATACGATGATTGTTCAATTTATACTGAATTCAACCTTCTGCTCGATTCGGTCGCTTGTATGTAAAACGGAAGAACAGTTACCTGGTGAGTATTGCTATATAAACATCATCACGATATCATCGAATACAACTCAGATACAATTATCGTTTCGTCTAACCATTCAACATTCTGTTCGATTCAGTCGCTAGTATGTGTAACGGAAGTATCGTCACCTGGTAAGTATCACTATATATACAGTATTGCGATATAATCGGATACCACCCAGATACATTGATTGTTCAGTCTATCCATTCAACTTTCTTTTCGTTTCGGTCGCTCGTATGTAAAACGGGAATACCGTCTCCTAGTGTGTATAACTATATACACAGCATAACATCATAATCGAATACAACCCATATACTATCCATTCAACCTTCTGTTCAATTCAGTCGCTCGTGTGTATAACGGAAGAACAGTTACCTGGTGAGTATAACTATATAAACATAATCGAATACAACCCAGATACGATGATTGTTCAATCTATACTGAATTCAACCTTCTGCTCGATTCGGTCGCTTGTATGTAAAACGGAAGAACAGTTACCTGGTGAGTATTGCTATATAAACATCATCACGATATCATCGAATACAACTCAGATACAATTATCGTTTCGTTTAACCATTTAACCTTCTGTTCGATTCAGTCGCTAGTATGTGTAACGGAAGTACCGTCACCTGGTAAGTATCACTATATATACAGTATTGCGATATAATCGGATACCACCCAGATACATTGATTGTTCAGTCTATCCATTCAACTTTCTTTTCGTTTCGGTCGCTCGTATGTGAAACGGGAATACCGTCACCTTATGTGTATAACTATATACACAGCATAACATCATAATCGAATACAACCCAGATACTATCCATTCAACCTTCTGTTCGATTCGGTTGCTCGTATGTATAACGAAAGAACAGTAACCTGGTGAGTATTTCTATATGAACGTCATCACGATATAGTCGAATACAACTTAGTTACAATTATCGTTCCGTCTAACCATCCAACCTTATGTTCGATTCAGACGCTCGTATGTGTAACGAAAGAACCGTTACATGGTAGGTGTAGATAAATATACAACATAACGATATAATCGGAGACAACCCAGATACAATGATCGTTCAAACTATCCATTCAACCTTATGTTCGATTCGGTTGCTAGTATGTATAACGAAAGAACAGTTACCTGGTTAGACATAATATATAATAATCATCACGAAATAATCGAATACAACCCAGATACGATGATTGTTCAGTCTATCCATTCAACCTTCTGTTCAGTTCAGTGGCTCTTATGTATAACTGGAGAACAGTTACCTGGTGAGAATAACTATATGAACATCATCACGATATAATCGAATACAACCCCAGATACGATCATTGTTTAGTCTATCCATTCAACCTTCAGTTCAATTCAGTCGCTCGTATGTATAACGGAAGAACAGTTACCTGGTGAGTATAACTATATAAACATAATCGAATACAACTCAGATACGATGATTGTTCAATCTATCCATTCAACCTTATGTTCGATTCGGTTGCTCGTATGTATATCGGAATAACAGGTACCTGGTGAGTATATCTATATAAACATAATCGAATACAACTCAGATACGATGATTGTTCAATCTATCCATTTAACCTTCTGCTCGATTCGGTCGCTTGTATGTAAAAAGGAAGGACAGTTACCTGGTGAGTATTGCTATATAAACATCATCACGATATCATCGAATACAACTCAGATACAATTATCGTTTCGTCTAATCATTCAACATTCTGTTCGATTCAGTCGCTAGTATGTGTAACGGAAGTATCGTCACCTGGTAAGTATGACTATATATACAGTATCGCGATATAATCGGATACCACCCAGATACATTGATTGTTCAGTCTATCCATTCAACTTTCTTTTCGTTTCGGTCGCTCGTATATACTATCCATTCAACCTTCTGTTCAATTCAGTCGCTCGTATGTATAACGGAAGAACAGTTACCTGGTGAGTATAACTATATAAACATAATCGAATACAACCCAGATACGATGATTGTTCAATCTATACTGAATTCAACCTTCTGCTCGATTCGGTCGCTTGTATGTAAAACGGAAGAACAGTTACCTGGTGAGTATTGCTATATAAACATCATCACGATATCATCGAATACAACTCAGATACAATTATCGTTTCGTCTAACCATTCAACATTCTGTTAGATTCAGTCGCTAGTATGTGTAACGGAAGTATCGTCACCTGGTAAGTATCACTATATATACAGTATTGCGATTTAATCGGATACCACCCAGATACATTGATTGTTCAGTCTATCCATTCAACTTTCTTTTTGTTTCGGTCGCTCGTATGTAAAACGGGAATACCGTCTCCTAGTGTGTATAACTATATACACAGCATAACATCAAAATCGAATACAACCCATATACTATCCATTCAACCTTCTGTTCAATTCAGTCGCTCGAATGTATAACGGAAGAACAGTTACCTGGTGAGTATAACTATATAAACATAATCGAATACAACCCAGATACGATGATCGTTTAATCTATACTGAATTCAACCTTCTGCTCGATTCGGTCGCTTGTATGTAAAACGGAAGGACAGTTACCTGGTGAGTATTGCTATATAAACATCATCACGATATCATCGAATACAACTCAGATACAATTATCGTTTCGTCTAATCATTCAACATTCTGTTCGATTCAGTCGCTAGTATGTGTAACGGAAGTACCGTCAAATGGGAAGTATCACTATATATTCAGTATTGCGATATAATCGGATACCACCCAGATACATTGATTGTTCAGTCTATCCATTCAACTTTCTGTTCGTTTCGGTCGCTCGTATGTGAAACGGGAATACCGTCACCTTATGTGTATAACTATATACACAGCATAACATCATAATCGAATACAACCCAGATACTATCCATTCAACCTTCTGTTCGATTCGGTTGCTCGTATGTATAACGAAAGAACAGTAACCTGGTGAGTATTGCTATATAAACATCATCACGATATCATCGAAAACAACTCAGATACAATTATCGTTTCGTCTAACCATTCAACATTCTGTTCGATTCAGTCGCTAGTATGTGTAACGGAAGTATCGTCACCTGGTAAGTATCACTATATATACAGTATTGCGATATAATCGGATACCACCCAGATACATTGATTGTTCAGTCTATCCATTCAACTTTCTTTTTGTTTCGGTCGCTCGTATGTAAAACGGGAATACCGTCTCCTAGTGTGTATAACTATATACACAGCATAACATCATAATCGAATACAACCCATATACTATCCATTCAACCTTCTGTTCAATTCAGTCGCTCGTATGTATAACGGAAGAACAGTTACCTGGTGAGTATAACTATATAAACATAATCGAATACAACCCAGATACGATGATTGTTCAATCTATACTGAATTCAACCTTCTGCTCGATTCGGTCGCTTGTATGTAAAACGGAAGAACAGTTACCTGGTGAGTATTGCTATATAAACATCATCACGATATCATCGAATACAACTCAGATACAATTATCGTTTCGTCTAACCATTTAACCTTCTGTTCGATTCAGTCGTTAGTATGTGTAACGGAAGTACCGTCACCTGGTAAGTATCACTATATATACAGTATTGCGATATAATCGGATACCACCCAGATACATTGATTGTTCAGTCTATCCATTCAACTTTCTGTTCGTTTTGGTCGCTCGTATGTGAAACGGGAATCTTGTCACCTTATGTGTATAACTATATCACAGCATAACATCATAATCGAATACAACCCAGATACTATCCATTCAACCTTCTGTTCGATTCGGTTGCTCTTATGTATAACGAAAGAACAGTAACCTGGTGAGTATTTCTATATGAACGTCATCACGATATAATCGAATACAACTTAGTTACAATTATCGTTCCGTCTAACCATCCAACCATATGTTCGATTCAGACGCTCGTATTTGTAACGAAAGAACCGTTACATGGTAGGTGTAGTTTAATATACAACATAACGATATAATCGGAGACAACCCAGATACAATGATTGTTCAATCTATCCATTCAACCTTATGTTCGATTCGGTTGCTAGTATGTATAACGAAAGAACAGTTACCTGGTTAGACATAATATATAATAATCATCACGAAATAATCGAATACAACCCAGATACGATGATTGTTCAGTCTATCCATTCAACCTTCTGTTCAGTTCAGTCGCTCTTATGTATAACTGGAGAACAGTTACCTGGTGAGTATAACTATTTGAACATCATCACGATATAATCGAATACAACCCCAGATACGATCATTGTTTAATCTATCCATTCAACCTTCAGTTCAATTCAGTCGCTCGTATGTATAACGGGAGAACAGTTACCTGGTGAGTATAACTATATAAACATAATCGAATACAACTCAGATACGATGATTGTTCAATCTATCCATTCAACCTTATGTTCGATTCGGTTGCTCGTATGTATATCGGAAGAACAGGTACCTGGTGAGTATATCTATATAAACATAATCGAATACAACCCAGATACGATGATTGTTCAATTTATACTGAATTCAACCTTCTGCTCGATTCGGTCGCTTGTATGTAAAACGGAAGAACAGTTACCTGGTGAGTATTGCTATATAAACATCATCACGATATCATCGAATACAACTCAGATACAATTATCGTTTCGTCTAACCATTCAACATTCTGTTCGATTCAGTCGCTAGTATGTGTAACGGAAGTATCGTCACCTGGTAAGTATCACTATATATACAGTATTGCGATATAATCGGATACCACCCAGATACATTGATTGTTCAGTCTATCCATTCAACTTTCTTTTCGTTTCGGTCGCTCGTATGTAAAACGGGAATACCGTCTCCTAGTGTGTATAACTATATACACAGCATAACATCATAATCGAATACAACCCATATACTATCCATTCAACCTTCTGTTCAATTCAGTCGCTCGTATGTATAACGGAAGAACAGTTACCTGGTGAGTATAACTATATAAACATAATCGAATACAACCCAGATACGATGATTGTTCAATCTATACTGAATTCAACCTTCTGCTCGATTCGGTCGCTTGTATGTAAAACGGAAGAACAGTTACCTGGTGAGTATTGCTATATAAACATCATCACGATATCATCGAATACAACTCAGATACAATTATCGTTTCGTTTAACCATTTAACCTTCTATTCGATTCAGTCGCTAGTATGTGTAACGGAAGTACCGTCACCTGGTAAGTATCACTATATATAGAGTATTGCGATATAATCGGATACCACCCAGATACATTGATTGTTCAGTCTATCCATTCAACTTTCTTTTCGTTTCGGTCGCTCGTATGTGAAACGGGAATACCGTCACCTTATGTGTATAACTATATACACAGCATAACATCATAATCGAATACAACCCAGATACTATCCATTCAACCTTCTGTTCGATTCGGTTGCTCGTATGTATAACGAAAGAACAGTAACCTGGTGAGTATTTCTATATGAACGTCATCACGATATAATCGAATACAACTTAGTTACAATTATCGTTCCGTCTAACCATCCAACCTTATGTTCGATTCAGACGCTCGTATGTGTAACGAAAGAACCGTTACATGGTAGGTGTAGTTAAATATACAACATAACGATATAATCGGAGACAACCCAGATACAATGATTGTTCAATCTATCCATTCAACCTTATGTTCGATTCGGTTGCTAGTATGTATAACGAAAGAACAGTTACCTGGTTAGACATAATATATAATAATCATCACGAAATAATCGAATACAACCCAGATACGATGATTGTTCAGTCTATCCATTCAACCTTCTGTTCAGTTCAGTGGCTCTTATGTATAACTGGAGAACAGTTACCTGGTGAGAATAACTATATGAACATCATCACGATATAATCGAATACAACCCCAGATACGATCATTGTTTAGTCTATCCATTCAACCTTCAGTTCAATTCAGTCGCTCGTATGTATAACGGAAGAACAGTTACCTGGTGAGTATAACTATATAAACATAATCGAATACAACTCAGATACGATGATTGTTCAATCTATCCATTCAACCTTATGTTCGATTCGGTTGCTCGTATGTATATCGGAAGAACAGGTACCTGGTGAGTATATCTATATAAACATAATCGAATACAACTCAGATACGATGATTGTTCAATCTATCCATTTAACCTTCTGCTCGATTCGGTCGCTTGTATGTAAAAAGGAAGGACAGTTACCTGGTGAGTATTGCTATATAAACATCATCACGATATCATCGAATACAACTCAGATACATTTATCGTTTCGTCTAATCATTCAACATTCTGTTCGATTCAGTCGCTAGTATGTGTAACGGAAGTTTCGTCACCTGGTAAGTATGACTATATATACAGTATTGCGATATAATCGGATACCACCCAGATACATTGATTGTTCAGTCTATCCATTCAACTTTCTTTTCGTTTCGGTCGCTCGTATATACTATCCATTCAACCTTCTGTTCAATTCAGTCGCTCGTATGTATAACGGAAGAACAGTTACCTGGTGAGTATAACTATATAAACATAATCGAATACAACCCAGATACGATGATTGTTCAATCTATACTGAATTCAACCTTCTGCTCGATTCGGTCGCTTGTATGTAAAACGGAAGAACAGTTACCTGGTGAGTATTGCTATATAAACATCATCACGATATCATCGAATACAACTCAGATACAATTATCGTTTCGTCTAACCATTCAACATTCTGTTAGATTCAGTCGCTAGTATGTGTAACGGAAGTATCGTCACCTGGTAAGTATCACTATATATACAGTATTGCGATTTAATCGGATACCACCCAGATACATTGATTGTTCAGTCTATCCATTCAACTTTCTTTTTGTTTCGGTCGCTCGTATGTAAAACGGGAATACCGTCTCCTAGTGTGTATAACTATATACACAGCATAACATCAAAATCGAATACAACCCATATACTATCCATTCAACCTTCTGTTCAATTCAGTCGCTCGAATGTATAACGGAAGAACAGTTACCTGGTGAGTATAACTATATACACATAATCGAATACAACCCAGATACGATGATCGTTCAATCTATACTGAATTCAACCTTCTGCTCGATTCGGTCGCTTGTATGTGAAACGGAAGGACAGTTACCTGGTGAGTATTGCTATATAAACATCATCACGATATCATCGAATACAACTCAGATACAATTACTGTTTCGTCTAATCATTCAACATTCTGTTCGATTCAGTCGCTAGTATGTGTAACGGAAGTACCGTCAAATGGGAAGTATCACTATATATTCAGTATTGCGATATAATCGGATACCACCCAGATACATTGATTGTTCAGTCTATCCATTCAACTTTCTGTTCGTTTCGGTCGCTCGTATGTGAAACGGGAATACCGTCACCTTATGTGTATAACTATATACACAGCATAACATCATAATCGAATACAACCCAGATACTATCCATTCAACCTTCTGTTCGATTCGGTTGCTCGTATGTATAACGAAAGAACAGTAACCTGGTGAGTATTGCTATATAAACATCATCACGATATCATCGAATACAACTCAGATACAATTATCGTTTCGTCTAACCATTCAACATTCTGTTCGATTCAGTCGCTAGTATGTGTAACGGAAGTATCGTCACCTGGTAAGTATCACTATATATACAGTATTGCGATATAATCGGATACCACCCAGATACATTGATTGTTCAGTCTATCCATTCAACTTTCTTTTTGTTTCGGTCGCTCGTATGTAAAACGGGAATACCGTCTCCTAGTGTGTATAACTATATACACAGCATAACATCATAATCGAATACAACCCATATACTATCCATTCAACCTTCTGTTCAATTCAGTCGCTCGTATGTATAACGGAAGAACAGTTACCTGGTGAGTATAACTATATAAACATAATCGAATACAACCCAGATACGATGATTGTTCAATCTATACTGAATTCAACCTTCTGCTCGATTCGGTCGCTTGTATGTAAAACGGAAGAACAGTTACCTGGTGAGTATTGCTATATAAACATCATCACGATATCATCGAATACAACTCAGATACAATTATCGTTTCGTCTAACCATTCAACATTCTGTTCGATTCAGTCGCTAGTATGTGTAACGGAAGTATCGTCACCTGGTAAGTATCACTATATATACAGTATTGCGATATAATCGGATACCACCCAGATACATTGATTGTTCAGTCTATCCATTCAACTTTCTGTTCATTTCGGTCGCTCGTATGTGGAACGGGAATACCGTCACCTTATGTGTATAACTATATACACAGCATAACATCATAATCGAATACAACCCAGATACTATCCATTCAACCTTCTGTTCGATTCGGTTGCTCTTATGTATAACGGAAGAACAGTACCCTGGTGAGTATTTCTATATGAACGTCATCACGAATACAACTTAGTTACACTTATCGTTCCGTCTAACCATCCAACCTTATGTTCGATTCCGACGCTCGTATGTGTAACGAAAGAACCGTTACATGGTAGGTGTAGTTAAATATACAACATAACGATATAATCGGAGACAACCCAGATACAATGATTGTTCAATCTATCCATTCAACCTTATGTTCGATTCGGTTGCTAGTATGTATAACGAAAGAACAGTTACCTGGTTAGACATAATATATAATAATCATCACGAAATAATCGAATACAACCCAGATACGATGATTGTTCAGTCTATCCATTCAACCTTCTGTTCAGTTCAGTCGCTCTTATGTATAACTGGAGAACAGTTACCTGGTGAGTATAACTATATGAACATCATCACGATATAATCGATTACAACCCCAGATAAGACCATTGTTTAGTCTATCCATTCAACCTTCAGTTCAATTCAGTCGCTCGTATGTATAACGGAAGAACAGTTACCTGGTGAGTATAACTATATAAACATAATCGAATACAACTCAGATACGATGATTGTTCAATCTATCCATTCAACCTTATGTTCGATTCGGTTGCTCGTATGTATATCGGAAGAACAGGTACCTGGTGAGTATATCTATATAAACATAATCGAATACAACTCAGATACGATGATTGTTCAATCTATCCATTTAACCTTCTGCTCGATTCGGTCGCTTGTATGTAAAACGGAAGGACAGTTACCTGGTGAGTATTGCTATATAAACATCATCACGATATCATCGAATACAACTCAGATACAATTATCGTTTCGTCTGACCATTTAACCTCCTGTTCGATTCAGTCGCTAGTATGTGTAACGGAAGTACCGTCACCTGGTAAGTATCACTATATATACAGTATTGCGATATAATCGGATACCACCCAGATACATTGATTGTTCAGTCTATCCATTCAACTTTCTTTTCGTTTCGGTCGCTCGTATGTAAAACGGGAATACCGTCTCCTAGTGTGTATAACTATATACACAGCATAACATCATAATCGAATACAACCCATATACTATCCATTCAACCTTCTGTTCAATTCAGTCGCTCGTATGTATAACGGAAGAACAGTTACCTGGTGAGTATAACTATATAAACATAATCGAATACAACCCAGATACGATGATTGTTCAATCTATACTGAATTCAACCTTCTGCTCGATTCGGTCGCTTGTATGTAAAACGGAAGAACAGTTACCTGGTGAGTATTGCTATATAAACATCATCACGATATCATCGAATTCAACTCAGATACAATTATCGTTTCGTCTAACCATTCAACATTCTGTTCGATTCAGTCGCTAGTATGTGTAACGGAAGTACCGTCACCTGGTAAGTATCACTATATATACAGTATTGCGATATAATCGGATACCACCCAGATACATTGATTGTTCAGTCTATCCATTCAACTTTCTGTTCGTTTCGGTCGCTCGTATGTGAAACGGGAATACCGTCACCTTATGTGTATAACTATATACACAGCATAACATCATAATCGAATACAACCCAGATACTATCCATTCAACCTTCTGTTCGATTCGGTTGCTCGTATGTATAACGAAAGAACAGTAACCTGGTGAGTATTGCTATATAAACATCATCACGATATCATCGAATACAACTCAGATACAATTATCGTTTCGTCTAACCATTCAACATTCTGTTCGATTCAGTCGCTAGTATGTGTAACGGAAGTATCGTCACCTGGTAAGTATCACTATATATACAGTATTGCGATATAATCGGATACCACCCAGATACATTGATTGTTCAGTCTATCCATTCAACTTTCTTTTTGTTTCGGTCGCTCGTATGTAAAACGGGAATACCGTCTCCTAGTGTGTATAACTATATACACAGCATAACATCATAATCGAATACAACCCATATACTATCCATTCAACCTTCTGTTCAATTCAGTCGCTCGTATG
The DNA here is from genome assembly GCA_029955515.1 of Chrysomela aeneicollis. NCBI lineage: Eukaryota > Metazoa > Arthropoda > Insecta > Coleoptera > Chrysomelidae > Chrysomela > Chrysomela aeneicollis. Next base: position 1,896,952 of record JARUHQ010000032.1, on the reverse strand, counting down.
TATAACGGAAGAACAGTTACCTGGTGAGTATAACTATATAAACATAATCGAATACAACCCAGATACGATGATTGTTCAATCTATACTGAATTCAACCTTCTGCTCGATTCGGTCGCTTGTATGTAAAACGGAAGAACAGTTACCTGGTGAGTATTGCTATATAAACATCATCACGATATCATCGAATACAACTCAGATACAATTATCGTTTCGTCTAACCATTCAACATTCTGTTCGATTCAGTCGCTAGTATGTGTAACGGAAGTATCGTCACCTGGTAAGTATCACTATATATACAGTATTGCGATATAATCGGATACCACCCAGATACATTGATTGTTCAGTCTATCCATTCAACTTTCTGTTCATTTCGGTCGCTCGTATGTGGAACGGGAATACCGTCACCTTATGTGTATAACTATATACACAGCATAACATCATAATCGAATACAACCCAGATACTATCCATTCAACCTTCTGTTCGATTCGGTTGCTCTTATGTATAACGGAAGAACAGTACCCTGGTGAGTATTTCTATATGAACGTCATCACGAATACAACTTAGTTACACTTATCGTTCCGTCTAACCATCCAACCTTATGTTCGATTCCGACGCTCGTATGTGTAACGAAAGAACCGTTACATGGTAGGTGTAGTTAAATATACAACATAACGATATAATCGGAGACAACCCAGATACAATGATTGTTCAATCTATCCATTCAACCTTATGTTCGATTCGGTTGCTAGTATGTATAACGAAAGAACAGTTACCTGGTTAGACATAATATATAATAATCATCACGAAATAATCGAATACAACCCAGATACGATGATTGTTCAGTCTATCCATTCAACCTTCTGTTCAGTTCAGTCGCTCTTATGTATAACTGGAGAACAGTTACCTGGTGAGTATAACTATATGAACATCATCACGATATAATCGATTACAACCCCAGATAAGACCATTGTTTAGTCTATCCATTCAACCTTCAGTTCAATTCAGTCGCTCGTATGTATAACGGAAGAACAGTTACCTGGTGAGTATAACTATATAAACATAATCGAATACAACTCAGATACGATGATTGTTCAATCTATCCATTCAACCTTATGTTCGATTCGGTTGCTCGTATGTATATCGGAAGAACAGGTACCTGGTGAGTATATCTATATAAACATAATCGAATACAACTCAGATACGATGATTGTTCAATCTATCCATTTAACCTTCTGCTCGATTCGGTCGCTTGTATGTAAAACGGAAGGACAGTTACCTGGTGAGTATTGCTATATAAACATCATCACGATATCATCGAATACAACTCAGATACAATTATCGTTTCGTCTGACCATTTAACCTCCTGTTCGATTCAGTCGCTAGTATGTGTAACGGAAGTACCGTCACCTGGTAAGTATCACTATATATACAGTATTGCGATATAATCGGATACCACCCAGATACATTGATTGTTCAGTCTATCCATTCAACTTTCTTTTCGTTTCGGTCGCTCGTATGTAAAACGGGAATACCGTCTCCTAGTGTGTATAACTATATACACAGCATAACATCATAATCGAATACAACCCATATACTATCCATTCAACCTTCTGTTCAATTCAGTCGCTCGTATGTATAACGGAAGAACAGTTACCTGGTGAGTATAACTATATAAACATAATCGAATACAACCCAGATACGATGATTGTTCAATCTATACTGAATTCAACCTTCTGCTCGATTCGGTCGCTTGTATGTAAAACGGAAGAACAGTTACCTGGTGAGTATTGCTATATAAACATCATCACGATATCATCGAATTCAACTCAGATACAATTATCGTTTCGTCTAACCATTCAACATTCTGTTCGATTCAGTCGCTAGTATGTGTAACGGAAGTACCGTCACCTGGTAAGTATCACTATATATACAGTATTGCGATATAATCGGATACCACCCAGATACATTGATTGTTCAGTCTATCCATTCAACTTTCTGTTCGTTTCAGTCGCTCGTATGTGAAACGGGAATACCGTCACCTTATGTGTATAACTATATACACAGCATAACATCATAATCGAATACAACCCAGATACTATCCATTCAACCTTCTGTTCGATTCGGTTGCTCGTATGTATAACGAAAGAACAGTAACCTGGTGAGTATTTCTATATGAACGTCATCACGATATAATCGAATACAAGTTAGTTACAATTATCGTTCCGTCTAACCATCCAACCTTATGTTCGATTCAGACGCTCGTATGTGTAACGAAAGAACCGTTACATGGTAGGTGTAGTTAAATATACAACATAACGATATAATCGGAGACAACCCAGATACAACGATTGTTCAATCTATCCATTCAACCTTATGTTCGATTCGGTTGCTAGTATGTATAACGAAAGAACAGTTACCTGGTAAGACATAATATATAATAATCATCACGAAATAATCGAATACAACCCAGATACGATGATTGTTCAGTCTATCCATTCAACCTTCTGTTCAGTTCAGTCGCTCTTATGTATAACTGGAGAACAGTTACCTGGTGAGTATAACTATATGAATATCATCACGATATAATCGAATACAACCCCAGATACGATCATTGTTTAGTCTATCCATTCAACCTTCAGTTCAATTCAGTCGCTCGTATGTATAACGGAAGAACAGTTACCTGGTGAGTATAACTATATAAACATAATCGAATACAACTAAGATACGATGATTGATCAATCTATCCATTCAACCTTATGTTCGATTCGGTTGCTCGTATGTATATCGGAAGAACAGGTACCTGGTGAGTATATCTATATAAACATAATCGAATACAACTCAGATACGATGATTGTTCAATCTATCCATTTAACCTTCTGCTCGATTCGGTCGCTTGTATGTAAAACGGAAGGACAGTTACCTGGTGAGTATTGCTATATAAACATCATCACGATATCATCGAATACAACTCAGATACAATTATCGTTTCGTCTAATCATTCAACCCCTTGTTCGATTCAGTCGCTAGTATGTGTAACGGAAGTACCGTCACCTGGTAAGTATCACTATATATTCAGTATTGCGATATAATCGGATACCACCCACATACATTGATTGTTCAGTCTATCCATTCAACTTTCTGTTCGTTTCGGTCGCTCGTATGTGAAACGGGAATACCGTCTCCTAGTGTGTATAACTATATACACAGCATAACATCATAATCGAATACAACCCATATACTATCCATTCAACCTTCTGTTCAATCCATTCGCTCGTATGTATAACGGAAGAACAGTTACCTGGTTAGACATAATATATAATAATCATCACCAAATAATCGAATACAACCCAGATACGATGATTGTTCAGTCAATCCATTCAACCTTCTGTTCAGTTCAGTCGCTCTTATGTATAACTGGAGAACAGTTACCTGGTGAGTATAACTATATGAACATCATCACGATATAATCGAATACAACCCCAGATACGATCATTGTTTAGTCTATCCATTCAACCTTCAGTTCAATTCAGTCGCTCGTATGTATGACGGAAGAACAGTTACCTGGTGAGTATAACCATATAAACATAATCGAATACAACTCAGATACGATGATTGTTCAATCTATCCATTCAACCTTATGTTCGATTCGGTTGCTCGTATGTATATCGGAAGAACAGGTACCTGGTGAGTATATCTATATAAACATAATCGAATACAACTCAGATACGATGATTGTTCAATCTATCCATTTAACCTTCTGCTCGATTCGGTCGCTTGTATGTAAAACGGAAGGACAGTTACCTGGTGAGTATTGCTATATAAACATCATCACGATATCATCGAATACAACTCAGATACAATTATCGTTTCGTCTAACCATTTAACCTTCTGTTCGATTCAGTCGCTAGTATGTGTAACGGAAGTACCGTCACCTGGTAAGTATCACTATATATATTCAGTATTGCGATATAATCGGATACCACCCAGATACATTGATCGTTCAGTCTATCCATTCAACTTTCTTTTCGTTTCGGTCGCTCGTATGTAAAACGAGAATACCGTCTCCTAGTGTGTATAACTATATACACAGCATAACATCATAATCGAATACAACCCATATACTATCCATTCAACCTTCTGTTCAATTCAGTAGCTCGTATGTATAACGGAAGAACAGTTACCTGGTGAGTACAACTATATAAACATAATCGAATACAACCCAGATACGATGATTGTTCAATCTATACTGAATTCAACCTTCTGCTCGATTCGGTCGCTTGTATGTAAAACGGAAGAACAGTTACCTGGTGAGTATTGCTATATAAACATCATCACGATATCATCGAATACAACTCAGATACAATTATCGTTTCGTCTAACCATTTAACCTTCTGTTCGATTCAGTCGCTAGTATGTGTAACGGAAGTACCGTCACCTGGTAAGTATCACTATATATACAGTATTGCGATATAATCGGATACCACCCAGATACATTGATTGTTCAGTCTATCCATTCAACTTTCTTTTTGTTTCGGTCGCTCGTATGTGAAACGGGAATACCGTCACCTTATGTGTATAACTATATACACAGCATAACATCATAATCGAATACAACCCAGATACTATCCATTCAACCTTATGTTCGATTCGGTTGCCCGTATGTATAACGAAAGAACAGTAACCTGGTGAGTATTTCTATATGAACGTCATCACGATATAATCGAATACAACTTAGTTACAATTATCGTTCCGTCTAACGATCCAACCTTATGTTCGATTCAGAAGCTCGTATGTGTAACGAAAGAACCGTTACATGGTAGGTGTAGTTAAATATACAACATAACGATATAATCGGAGACAACCCAGATACAATGATTGTTCAATCTATCCATTCAACCTTATGTTCGATTCGGTTGCTAGTATGTATAACGAAAGAACAGTTACCTGGTTAGACATAATATATAATAATCATCACGAAATAATCGAATACAACCCAGATACGATGATTGTTCAGTCTATCCATTCAACCTTCAGTTCAATTCAGTCGCTCGTATGTATAACGGAAGAACAGTTACCTGGTGAGTATAACTATATAAACATAATCGAATACAACTCAGATACGATGATTGTTCAATCTATCCATTCAACCTTATGTTCGATTCGGTTGCTCGTATGTATATCGGAAGAACAGGTACCTGGTGAGTATATCTATATAAACATAATCGAATACAGTCGCTAGTATGTGTAACGGAAGTATCGTCACCTGGTAAGTATCACTATATATACAGTATTGCGATATAATCGGATACCACCCAGATACATTGATTGTTCAGTCTATCCATTCAACATTTTTTTTGTTACGGTCGCTCGTTTGTGAAACGGGAATACCGTCACCTTATGTGTATAACTATATACACAGCATAACATCATAATCGAATACAACCCAGATACTATCCATTCAACCTTCTGTTCGATTCGGTTGCCCGTATGTATAACGAAAGAACAGTAACCTGGTGAGTATTTCTATATGAACGTCATCACGATATAATCGAATACAACTTAGTTATAATTATCGTTCCGTCTAACCATCCAACCTTATGTTCGATTCAGAAGCTCGTATGTGTAACGAAAGAACCGTTACATGGTAGGTGTAGTTAAATATACAACATAACGATATAATCGGAGACAACCCAGATACAATGATTGTTCAATCTATCCATTCAACCTTCTGTTCAGTTCAGTCGCTCTTATGTATAACTGGAGAACAGTTACCTGGTGAGTATAACTATATGAACATCATCACGATATAATGGAATACAACCCCAGATACGATCATTGTTTAGTCTATCCATTCAACCTTCAGTTCAATTCAGTCGCTCGTATGTATAACGGAAGAACAGTTTCCTGGTGAGTATAACTATATAAACATAATCGAATACAACTCAGATACGATGATTGTTCAATCTATCCATTCAACCTTATGTTCGATTCGGTTGCTCGTATGTATATCGGAAGAACAGGTACCTGGTGAGTATATCTATATAAACATAATCGAATACAACTCAGATACGATGATTGTTCAATCTATCCATTTAACCTTCTGCTCGATTCGGTCGCTTGTATGTAAAACGGAAGGACAGTTACCTGGTGAGTATTGCTATATAAACATCATCACGATATCATCGAATACAACTCAGATACAATTATCGTTTCGTCTAACCATTTAACCTTCTGTTCGATTCAGTCGCTAGTATGTGTAACGGAAGTACCGTCACCTGGTAAGTATCACTATATATACAGTATTGCGATATAATCGGATATCACCCAGATACATTGATCGTTCAGTCTATCCATTCAACTTTCTTTTCGTTTCGGTCGCTCGTATGTAAAACGGGAATACCGTCTCCTAGTGTGTATAACTATATACACAGCATAACATCATAATCGAATACAACCCATATACTATCCATTCAACCTTCTGTTCAATTCAGTAGCTCGTATGTATAACGGAAGAACAGTTACCTGGTGAGTACAACTATATAAACATAATCGAATACAACCCAGATACGATGATTGTTCAATCTATACTGAATTCAACCTTCTGCTCGATTCGGTCGCTTGTATGTAAAACGGAAGAACAGTTACCTGGTGAGTATTGCTATATAAACATCATCACGATATCATCGAATACAACTCAGATACAATTATCGTTTCGTCTAACCATTTAACCTTCTGTTCGATTCAGTCGCTAGTATGTGTAACGGAAGTACCGTCACCTGGTAAGTATCACTATATATACAGTATTGCGATATAATCGGATACCACCCAGATACATTGATTGTTCAGTCTATCCATTCAACTTTCTTTTTGTTTCGGTCGCTCGTATGTGAAACGGGAATACCGTCACCTTATGTGTATAACTATATACACAGCATAACATCATAATCGAATACAACCCAGATACTATCCATTCAACCTTATGTTCGATTCGGTTGCCCGTATGTATAACGAAAGAACAGTAACCTGGTGAGTATTTCTATATGAACGTCATCACGATATAATCGAATACAACTTAGTTACAATTATCGTTCCGTCTAACGATCCAACCTTATGTTCGATTCAGAAGCTCGTATGTGTAACGAAAGAACCGTTACATGGTAGGTGTAGTTAAATATACAACATAACGATATAATCGGAGACAACCCAGATACAATGATTGTTCAATCTATCCATTCAACCTTATGTTCGATTCGGTTGCTAGTATGTATAACGAAAGAACAGTTACCTGGTTAGACATAATATATAATAATCATCACGAAATAATCGAATACAACCCAGATACGATGATTGTTCAGTCTATCCATTCAACCTTCAGTTCAATTCAGTCGCTCGTATGTATAACGGAAGAACAGTTACCTGGTGAGTATAACTATATAAACATAATCGAATACAACTCAGATACGATGATTGTTCAATCTATCCATTCAACCTTATGTTCGATTCGGTTGCTCGTATGTATATCGGAAGAACAGGTACCTGGTGAGTATATCTATATAAACATAATCGAATACAACTCAGATACGATGATTGTTCAATTTATACTGAATTCAACCTTCTGCTCGATTCGGTCGCTTGTATGTAAAACGGAAGAACAGTAACCTGGTGAGTATTGCTATATAAACATCATCACGATATCATCGAATACAACTCAGATACAATTATCGTTTCGTCTAACCATTCAACATTCTGTTCGATACAGTCGCTAGTATGTGTAACGGAAGTATCGTCACCTGGTGAGTATCACTATATATACAGTATTGCGATATAATCGGATACCACCCAGATACATTGATTGTTCAGTCTATCCATTCAACTTTCTTTTCGTTTCGGTTGCTCGTATGTAAAACGGGAATACCGTCTCCTAGTGTGTATAACTATATACACAGCATAACATCATAATCGAATACAACCCATATACTATCCATTCAACCTTCTGTTCAATTCAGTAGCTCGTATGTATAACGGAAGAACAGTTACCTGGTGAGTACAACTATATAAACATAATCGAATACAACCCAGATACGATGATTGTTCAATCTATACTGAATTCAACCTTCTGCTCGATTCGGTCGCTTGTATGTAAAACGGAAGAACAGTTACCTGGTGAGTATTGCTATATAAACATCATCACGATATCATCGAATACAACTCAGATACAATTATCGTTTCGTCTAACCATTTAACCTTCTGTTCGATTCAGTCGCTAGTATGTGTAACGGAAGTACCGTCACCTGGTAAGTATCACTATATATACAGTATTGCGATATAATCGGATACCACCCAGATACATTGATTGTTCAGTCTATCCATTCAACCTTCTGTTCAGTTCAGTCGCTCTTATGTATAACTGGAGAACAGTTACCTGGTGAGTATAACTATATGAACATCATCACGATATAATCGAATACAACCCCAGATACGATCATTGTTTAGTCTATCTATTCAACCTTCAGTTCAATTCAGTCGCTCGTATGTATAACGGAAGAACAGTTACCTGGTGAGTATAACTATATAAACATAATCGAATACAACTCAGATACGATGATTGTTCAATCTATCCATTCAACCTTATGTTCGATTCGGTTGCTCGTATGTATATCGGAAGAACAGGTACCTGGTGAGTATATCTATATGAACATAATCGAATACAACTCAGATACGATGATTGTTCAATTTATACTGAATTCAACCTTCTGCTCGATTCGGTCGCTTGTATGTAAAACGGAAGAACAGTTACCTGGTGAGTATTGCTATATAAACATCATCACGATATCATCGAATACAACTCAGATACAATTATCGTTTCGTCTAACCATTCAACATTCTGTTCGATTCAGTCGCTAGTATGTGTAACGGAAGTATCGTCACCTGGTAAGTATCACTATATATACAGTATTGCGATATAATCGGATACCACCCAGATACATTGATTGTTCAGTCTATCCATTCAACTTTCTTTTCGTTTCGGTTGCTCGTATGTAAAACGGGAATACCGTCTCCTAGTGTGTATAACTATATACACAGCATAACATCATAATCGAATACAACCCATATACTATCCATTCAACCTTCTGTTCAATTCAGTAGCTCGTATGTATAACGGAAGAACAGTAACCTGGTGAGTATTTCTATATGAACGTCATCACGATATAATCGAATACAACTTAGTTACAATTATCGTTCCGTCTAACCATCCAACCTTATGTTCGATTCAGACGCTCGTATGTGTAACGAAAGAACCGTTACATGGTAGGTGTAGTTGAATATACAACATAACGATATAATCGGAGACAACCCAGATACAATGATTGTTCGATCTATCCATTCAACCTTATGTTCGATTCGGTTGCTAGTATGTATAACGAAAGAACAGTTACCTGGTTAGACATAATATATAATAATCATCACGAAATAATCGAATACAACCCAGATACGATGATTGTTCAGTCTATCCATTCAACCTTCTGTTCAGTTCAGTCGCTCTTATGTATAACTGGAGTATGTAAAACGGGAATACCGTCTCCTAGTGTGTATAACTATATACACAGCATAACATCATAATCGAATACAACCCATATACTATCCATTCAACCTTCTGTTCAATTCAGTAGCTCGTATGTATAACGGAAGAACAGTTACCTGGTGAGTACAACTATATAAACATAATCGAATACAACCCAGATACGATGATTGTTCAATCTATACTGAATTCAACCTTCTGCTCGATTCGGTCGCTTGTATGTAAAACGGAAGAACAGTTACCTGGTGAGTATTGCTATATAAACATCATCACGATATCATCGAATACAACTCAGATACAATTATCGTTTCGTATAACCATTTAACCTTCTGTTCGATTCAGTCGCTAGTATGTGTAACGGAAGTACCGTCACCTGGTAAGTATCACTATATATACAGTATTGCGATATAATCGGATACCACCCAGATACATTGATTGTTCAGTCTATCCATTCAACTTTCTGTTCGTTTCGGTCGCTCGTATGTGAAACGGGAATACCGTCACCTTATGTGTATAACTATATACACAGCATAACATCATAATCGAATACAACCCAGATACTATCCATTCAACCTTCTGTTCGATTCGGTTGCTCGTATGTATAACGAAAGAACAGTAACCTGGTGAGTATTTCTATATGAACGTCATCACGATATAATCGAATACAACTTAGTTACAATTATCGTTCCGTCTAACCATCCAACCTTATGTTCGATTCAGACGCTCGTATGTGTAACGAAAGAACCGTTACATGGTAGGTGTAGTTAAATATACAACATAACGATATAATCGGAGACAACCCAGATACAATGATTGTTCAATCTATCCATTCAACCTTATGTTCGATTCGGTTGCTAGTATGTATAAAGAAAGTACAGTTACCTGGTTAGACATAATATATAATAATCATCACGAAATAATCGAATACAACCCAGATACGATGATTGTTCAGTCTATCCATTCAACCTTCTGTTCAGTTCAGTCGCTCTTATGTATAACTGGAGAACAGTTACCTGGTGAGTATAACTATATGAACATCATCACGATATAATCGAATACAACCCCAGATACGATCATTGTTTAGTCTATCCATTCAACCTTCAGTTCAATTCAGTCGCTCGTATGTATAACGGAAGAACAGTTACCTGGTGAGTATAACTATATAAACATAATCGAATACAACTCAGATACGATGATTGTTCAATCTATCCATTCAACCTTATGTTCGATTCGGTTGCTCGTATGTATATCGGAAGAACAGGTACCTGGTGAGTATATCTATATAAACATAATCGAATACAACTCAGATACGATGATTGTTCAATCTATCCATGTAACCTTCTGCTCGATTCGGTCGCTTGTATGTAAAACGGAAGGACAGTTACCTGGTGAGTATTGCTATTTAAACATCATCACGATATCATCGAATACAACTCAGATACAATTATCGTTTCGTCTAACCATTAAACATTCTGTTCGATACAGTCGCTAGTATGTGTAACGGAAGTATCGTCACCTGGTAAGTATCACTATATATACAGTATTGCGATATAATCGGATACCACCCAGATACATTGATTGTTCAGTCTATCCATTCAACTTTCTTTTCGTTTCGGTTGCTCGTATGTAAAACGGGAATACCGTCTCCTAGTGTGTATAACTATATACACAGCATAACATCATAATCGAATACAACCCATATACTAACCATTCAACCTTCTGTTCAATTCAGTAGCTCGTATGTATAACGGAAGAACAGTTACCTGGTGAGTACAACTATATAAACATAATCGAATACAACCCAGATACGATGATTGTTCAATCTATACTGAATTCAACCTTCTGCTCGATTCGGTCGCTTGTATGTAAAACGGAAGAACAGTTACCTGGTGAGTATTGCTATATAAACATCATCACGATATCATCGAATACAACTCAGATACAATTATCGTTTCGTCTAACCATTTCACCTTCTGTTCGATTCAGTCGCTAGTATGTGTAACGGAAGTACCGTCACCTGGTAAGTATCACTATATATACAGTATTGCGATATAATCGGATACCACCCAGATACATTGATTGTTCAGTCTATCCATTCAATTTTCTGTTCGTTTCGGTCGCTCGTATATGAAACGGGAATACCGTCACCTTATGTGTATAACTATATACACAGCATAACATCATAATCGAATACAACCCAGATACTATCCATTCAACCTTCTGTTCGATTCGGTTGCTCGTATGTATAACGAAAGAACAGTAACCTGGTGAGTATTTCTATATGAACGTCATCACGATATAATCGAATACAACTTAGTTACAATTATCGTTCCGTCTAACCATCCAACCTTATGTTCGATTCAGACGCTCGTATGTGTAACGAAAGAACCGTTACATGGTAGGTGTAGTTGAATATACAACATAACGATATAATCGGAGACAACCCAGATACAATGATTGTTCAATCTATCCATTCAACCTTATGTTCGATTCGGTTGCTAGTATGTATAACGAAAGAACAGTTACCTGGTTAGACATAATATATAATAATCATCACGAAATAATCGAATACAACCCAGATACGATGATTGTTCAGTCTATCCATTCAACCATCTGTTCAGTTCAGTCGCTCTTATGTATAACTGGAGAACAGTTACCTGGTGAGTATAACTATATGAACATCATCACGATATAATCGAATACAACCCCAGATACGATCATTGTTTAGTCTATCCATTCAACCTTCAGTTCAATTCAGTCGCTCGTATGTATAACGGAAGAACAGTTACCTGGTGAGTATAACTATATAAACATAATCGAATACAACTCAGATACGATGATTGTTCAATCTATCCATTCAACCTTATGTTCGATTCGGTTGCTCGTATGTATATCGGAAGAACAGGTACCTGGTGAGTATATCTATATGAACATAATCGAATACAACTCAGATACGATGATTGTTCAATCTATCCATTTAACCTTCTGCTCGATTCGGTCGCTTGTATGTAAAACGGAAGGACAGTTACCTGGTGAGTATTGCTATATAAACATCATCACGATATCATCGAATACAACTCAGATACAATTATCGTTTCGTCTAACCATTCAACATTCTGTTCGATTCAGTCGCTAGTATGTGTAACGGAAGTATCGTCACCTGGTAAGTATCACTATATATACAGTATTGCGATATAATCGGATACCACCCAGATACATTGATTGTTTAGTCTATCCATTCAACTTTCTTTCCGTTTCGGTCGCTCGTATGTAAAACGGGAATACCGTCTCCTAGTGTGTATAACTATATACACAGCATAACATCATAATCGAATACAACCCATATACTATCCATTCAACCTTCTGTTCAATTCAGTCGCTCGTATGTATAACGGAAGAACAGTTACCTGGTGAGTATAACTATATAAACATAATCGAATACAACCCAGATACGATGATTGTTCAATCTATACTGAATTCAACCTTCTGCTCGATTCGGTCGCTTGTATGTAAAACGGAAGAACAGTTACCTGGTGAGTATTGCTATATAAACATCATCACGATATCATCGAATACAACTCAGATACAATTATCGTTTCGTCTAACCATTTCACCTTCTGTTCGATTCAGTCGCTAGTATGTGTAACGGAAGTACCGTCACCTGGTAAGTATCACTATATATACAGTATTGCGATATAATCGGATACCACCCAGATACATTGATTGTTCAGTCTATCCATTCAACTTTCTGTTCGTTTCGGTCGCTCGTATATGAAACGGGAATACCGTCACCTTATGTGTATAACTATATACACAGCATAACATCATAATCGAATACAACCCAGATACTATCCATTCAACCTTCTGTTCGATTCGGTTGCTCGTATGTATAACGAAAGAACAGTAACCTGGTGAGTATTTCTATATGAACGTCATCACGATATAATCGAATACAACTTAGTTACAATTATCGTTCTGTCTAACCATCCAACCTTATGTTCGATTCAGACGCTCGTATGTGTAACGAAAGAACCGTTACATGGTAGGTGTAGTTGAATATACAACATAACGATATAATCGGAGACAACCCAGATACAATGATTGTTCAATCTATCCATTCAACCTTATGTTCGATTCGGTTGCTAGTATGTATAACGAAAGAACAGTTACCTGGTTAGACATAATATATAATAATCATCACGAAATAATCGAATACAACCCAGATACGATGATTGTTCAGTCTATCCATTCAACCATCTGTTCAGTTCAGTCGCTCTTATGTATAACTGGAGAACAGTTACCTGGTGAGTATAACTATATGAACATCATCACGATATAATCGAATACAACCCCAGATACGATCATTGTTTAGTCTATCCATTCAACCTTCAGTTCAATTCAGTCGCTCGTATGTATAACGGAAGAACAGTTACCTGGTGAGTATAACTATATAAACATAATCGAATACAACTCAGATACGATGATTGTTCAATCTATCCATTAAACCTTATGTTCGATTCGGTTGCTCGTATGTATATCGGAAGAACAGGTACCTGGTGAGTATATCTATATAAACATAATCGAATACAACTCAGATACGATGATTGTTCAATCTATCCATTTAACCTTCTGCTCGATTCGGTCGCTTGTATGTAAAACGGAAGGACAGTTACCTGGTGAGTATTGCTATATAAACATCATCACGATATCATCGAATACAACTCAGATACAATTATCGTTTCGTCTAACCATTCAACATTCTGATCGATTCAGTCGCTAGTATGTGTAACGGAAGTATCGTCACCTGGTAAGTATCACTATATATACAGTATTGCGATATAATCGGATACCACCCAGATACATTGATTGTTCAGTCTATCCATTCAACTTTCTTTTCGTTTCGGTCGCTCGTATGTAAAACGGGAATACCGTCTCCTAGTGTGTATAACTATATACACAGCATAACATCATAATCGAATACAACCCATATACTATCCATTCAACCTTCTGTTCAATTCAGTCGCTCGTATGTATAACGGAAGAACAGTTACCTGGTGAGTATAACTATATAAACATAATCGAATACAACCCAGATACGATGATTGTTCAATCTATACTGAATTCAACCTTCTGCTCGATTCGGTCGCTTGTATGTAAAACGGAAGAACAGTTACCTGGTGAGTATTGCTATATAAACATCATCACGATATCATCGAATACAACTCAGATACAATTATCGTTTCGTCTAACCATTTAACCTTCTGTTCGATTCAGTCGCTAGTATGTGTAACGGAAGTACCGTCACCTGGTAAGTATCACTATATATACAGTATTGCGATATAATCGGATACCACCCAGATACATTGATTGTTCAGTCTATCCATTCAACTTTCTGTTCGTTTCGGTCGCTCGTATGTGAAACGGGAATACCGTCACCTTATGTGTATAACTATATACACAGCATAACATCATAATCGAATACAACCAAGATACTATCCATTCAACCTTCTGTTCGATTCGGTTGCTCGTATGTATAACGAAAGAACAGTAACCTGGTGAGTATTTCTATATGAACGTCATCACGATATAATCGAATACAACTTAGTTACAATTATCGTTCCGTCTAACCATCCAACCTTATGTTCGATTCAGACGCTCGTATGTGTAACGAAAGAACCGTTACATGGTAGGTGTAGTTAAATATACAACATAACGATATAATCGGAGACAACCCAGATACAATGATTGTTCAATCTATCCATTCAACCTTATGTTCGATTCGGTTGCTAGTATGTATAAAGAAAGAACAGTTACCTGGTTAGACATAATATATAATAATCATCACGAAATAATCGAATACAACCCAGATACGATGATTGTTCAGTCTATCCATTCAACCTTCTGTTCAGTTCAGTCGCTCTTATGTATAACTGGAGAACAGTTACCTGGTGAGTATAACTATATGAACATCATCACGATATAATCGAATACAACCCCAGATACGATCATTGTTTAGTCTATCCATTCAACCTTCAGTTCAATTCAGTCGCTCGTATGTATAACGGAAGAACAGTTACCTGGTGAGTATAACTATATAAACATAATCGAATACAACTCAGATACGATGATTGTTCAATCTATCCATTCAACCTTATGTTCGATTCGGTTGCTCGTATGTATATCGGAAGAACAGGTACCTGGTGAGTATATCTATATAAACATAATCGAATACAACTCAGATACGATGATTGTTCAATCTATCCATTTAACCTTCTGCTCGATTCGGTCGCTTGTATGTAAAACGGAAGGACAGTTACCTGGTGAGTATTGCTATATAAACATCATCACGATATCATCGAATACAACTCAGATACAATTATCGTTTCGTCTAACCATTCAACATTCTGTTCGATTCAGTCGCTAGTATGTGTAACGGAAGTATCGTCACCTGGTAAGTATCACTATATATACAGTATTGCGATATAATCGGATACCACCCAGATACATTGATTGTTCAGTCTATCCATTCAACTTTCTTTTCGTTTCGGTCGCTCGTATGTAGACGGAAATACCGTCTCCTAGTGTGTATAACTATATACACAGCATAACATCATAATCGAATACAACCCATATACTATCCATTCAACCTTCTGTTCAATTCAGTCGCTCGTATGTATAACGGAAGAACAGTTACCTGGTGAGTATAACTATATAAACATAATCGAATACAACCCAGATACGATGATTGTGCAATCTATACTGAATTCAACCTTCTGCTCGATTCGGTCGCTTGTATGTAAAACGGAAGAACAGTTACCTGGTGAGTATTGCTATATAAACATCATCACGATATCATCGAATACAACTCAGATACAATTATCGTTTCGTCTAACCATTCAACATTCTGTTCGATTCAGTCGCTAGTATGTGTAACGGAAGTATCGTCACCTGGTAAGTATCACTATATATACAGTATTGCGATATAATCGGATACCACCCAGATACATTGATTGTTCAGTCTATCCATTCAACTTTCTTTTTGTTTCGGTCGCTCGTATGTGAAACGGGAATACCGTCACCTTATGTGTATAACTATATACACAGCATAACATCATAATCGAATACAACCCAGATACTATCCATTCAACCTTCTGTTCGATTCGGTTGCTCGTATGTATAACGAAAGAACAGTAACCTGGTTAGACATAATATATAATAATCATCACGAAATAATCGAATACAACCCAGATACGATGATTGTTCAGTCTATCCATTCAACCTTCTGTTCAGTTCAGTCGCTCTTATGTATAACTGGAGAACAGTTACCTGGTGAGTATAACTATATGAACATCATCACGATATAATCGAATACAACCCCAGATACGATCATTGTTTAGTCTATCCATTCAACCTTCAGTTCAATTCAGTCGCTCGTATGTATAACGGAAGAACAGTTACCTGGTGAGTATAACTATATAAACATAATCGAATACAACTCAGATACGATGATTGTTCAATCTATCCATTCAACCTTATGTTCGATTCGGTTGCTCGTATGTATATCGGAAGAACAGGTACCTGGTGAGTATATCTATATAAACATAATCGAATACAACTCAGATACGATGATTGTTCAATTTATACTGAATTCAACCTTCTGCTCGATTCGGTCGCTTGTATGTAAAACGGAAGGACAGTTACCTGGTGAGTATTACTATATAAACATCATCACGATATCATCGAATACAACTCAGATACAATTATCGTTTCGTCTAACCATTCAACATTCTGTTCGATTCAGTCGCTAGTATGTGTAACGGAAGTATCGTCACCTGGTAAGTATCACTATATATACAGTATTGCGATATAATCGGATACCACCCAGATACATTGATTGTTCAGTCTATCCATTCAACTTTCTTTTCGTTTCGGTCGCTCGTATGTGAAACGGGAATACCGTCACCTTATGTGTATAACTATATACACAGCATAACATCATAATCGAATACAACCCAGATACTATCCATTCAACCTTCTGTTCGATTCGGTTGCTCGTATGTATAACGAAAGAACAGTAACCTGGTGAGTATTTCTATATGAACGTCATCACGATATAATCGAATACAACTTAGTTACAATTATCGTTCCGTCTAACCATCCAACCTTATGTTCGATTCAGACGCTCGTATGTGTAACGAAAGAACCGTTACATGGTAGGTGTAGTTAAATATACAACATAACGATATAATCGGAGACAACCCAGATACAATGATTGTTCAATCTATCCATTCAACCTTATGTTCGATTCGGTTGCTAGTATGTATAAAGAAAGAACAGTTACCTGGTTAGACATAATATATAATAATCATCACGAAATAATCGAATACAACCCAGATACGATGATTGTTCAGTCTATCCATTCAACCTTCTGTTCAGTTCAGTCGCTCTTATGTATAACTGGAGAACAGTTACCTGGTGAGTATAACTATATGAACATCATCACGATATAATCGAATACAACCCCAGATACGATCATTGTTTAGTCTATCCATTCAACCTTCAGTTCAATTCAGTCGCTCGTATGTATAACGGAAGAACAGTTACCTGGTGAGTATAACTATATAAACATAATCGAATACAACTCAGATACGATGATTGTTCAATCTATCCATTCAACCTTATGTTCGATTCGGTTGCTCGTATGTATATCGGAAGAACAGGTACCTGGTGAGTATATCTATATAAACATAATCGAATACAACTCAGATACGATGATTGTTCAATCTATCCATTTAACCTTCTGCTCGATTCGGTCGCTTGTATGTAAAACGGAAGGACAGTTACCTGGTGAGTATTGCTATATAAACATCATCACGATATCATCGAATACAACTCAGATACAATTATCGTTTCGTCTAACCGTCTAGAAAGCGGTGGTAAACATTATTAATCAGGATGAGCATTGTTTCGCCTGGGCAGTTACATCAGCTTTGTATCCTGCGAGGATAAGGAATACCGAAACATCTTCCTTCCCACACTTTTCTACAGTATTGAATC
The DNA here is from genome assembly GCA_029955515.1 of Chrysomela aeneicollis. Classification (NCBI taxonomy): domain Eukaryota; kingdom Metazoa; phylum Arthropoda; class Insecta; order Coleoptera; family Chrysomelidae; genus Chrysomela; species Chrysomela aeneicollis. The sequence goes on along the minus strand of JARUHQ010000032.1, from coordinate 1,878,314 downwards.
TGGTTGGTATAGAGTTTCCTATGAAAGTAAGTGATATTCCAAATTTCGAAAATCAAAATGATTGCTCCATCAATGTTTATGGGTTAGAGAGCGTATTCGATGATCAAAAAATGAAATATAGGGTTATTGGGCCGCTTCATTATGCTAAGAATAGGTTGGGTAGGCATGTAAACTAACTTTATATCTCGGACGATTCCGATAAGGGGCATTATTGCTGGATAAAAAATTTATCGCGATTAGTGTCAAGTCAATTAAATGCCAGAGGGCATAGGAATTTCTTTTGCGATGGGTGTCTGATATGTTTCTCCGATGAGTCGAAGTTGCTACGTCATAAATTGAATGATTGCAATCATACATACACTACGGTTCCATCTCCAGAAATCAAGGTTGATAAATTCGGAAATAGCGCTCCCGGGAATATTTTAAAATTCCAAAGTTTTGAGAAACAGATGAAAGTACCATTCGTTATATATGCGGATTTTGAATCTGTTCTGAAACCCATCCAAACTTGTGAACCAGATCCTACGGGGTCGTATACTAATAAAACATTCGCTCACGAGCCGCATTCATTTGCATATCTCATCAAATGCTCCTACGATGATTCCCTCTCTAAATTTGTTTCATTCCGAGGAAAAGGTGTAGCAAAAAAGTTTGTCTCCAGTTTAGTCGATAATGTTAAGGCTATATATAATATGCATTTGAAACGTGTTGTTCCTATGGCTAAATTGAGTGCTGCAGAAAAGCTTGATTTCGCTACCGCTACAATTTGCAACATTTGTGATAAGCCACTTGATTCCACAGATGTTAAAGTTGGAGACCATTGTCACCTGACTGGTAAAAAGAGAGATGGCGCTGCACATTCTAAATGTAATTTGAATTTCAAGCTACCTAACTTCATCCCCATCTTTTTCCATAATATGAGCGGGTATGATAGCCACCTCTTCATCAAACAATTGTTCGAGCATGAAGAGAGGGTGGATTGTATCGCTCAAACTAAGGAAAAGTATGTTTCATTCACGAAACATGTTTTTGTTGATGAGTACTTGGGAAAAGATGGGAAAAATCATAAAATGTTCATGAAGTTGCGCTTTTTAGATAGCTATAAATTTCTTTCTGATCCGCTGCATTCTCTAGCTGAAAATCTGACTACGGAACAGTGTGTTGAGACAGCGAGAGCATTTCAAGATCGCGAACAATTTAAGCTAATGACGCGAAAAGGCGTATTTCCGTATAGTTTCATTACATCTATCGATAAATTGGAGCATAAAGGTTTACCTTCTCAAAATGACTTTTTCGATAATTTATCGAATGAACACATTTCGAATGAGGATTATCGTAGAGCTGAGCGTATTTGGAAGATATTCAAATGTAAAACGCTTGGGGATTATTCAGACATATATCTGAAATCGGATGTTTTGTTATTATGCGATGTTTTTGAAAATTTTCGGAAGGTTAGTTTGAAGACATACAAGTTGGACCCATGTCAATATTATACAGCCCCTGGTCTATCGTGGGATGCTATGTTGCGCTACACAAAAGTGGAATTGGAACTCTTAACTGACATCGACATGGTGAATTTCTTTAAGAAGGGAATAAGAGGCGGTGTCAGCCAGTGTAGTATGAGAAGCCATGTAGCTAATAATAAATTCCTCCCAAATTTCAACCCTGATGATCCATCGTCGTTTATAATGTATTTGGATGCGACCAACTTGTATGGTCATAGTATGTCGCAACCACTACCTACATCTGGTTTCACATGGTTAACTGATGTTGAAATCTCAAATTTGGATATCTCGAATGTTGCAGATGACGATCCGTTCGGGTATGTTCTCGAAGTAGATATTCACTACCCTGAAAATTTACATGATGCACACTCGGATTTACCTTTTCTTGTGGAAACCATCAGCCCGCCAGGTTCAAAATCCGCTCATAAGAAACTGATTCCGAATTTATCGAATAAGTTAAATTATATAATCCATTATCGAAATTTGAAACAGGCGATTAGAAATGGTTTAATCTTGACGCGAATACATAGAGTTCTTAAATTCAATCAATCTCGCTGGTTGAAGAAATATGTAGACCTCAATACTGAGATGCGCAATAAAAGTACGAACAAAGCCGATAATGGATTATTTAAAAAGATGGTCAACTGTGTGTATGGTAAAACTATGGAAAATGTCGATAGAAGGACCGATATCAAACTTGTGACCCATTGGGAGAGTATCAGGAAGCGGAAGGGTGCTAATGCATTGACGGCCCTTCCCAATTATAAGACTTGCACGATATTTCATGAAAATTTCGTTGCAATTCACATGGGTAGGGTTAGCGTGCATTATGATAAACCGCTCTATGTGGGCTTCAGCATATTAGATGTGTCGAAAATTGTAATCTATGATTTCTTATATGATTGTATCAAGAAAAATTTTCCTGGAACATCCTCATCATTATTGTATACCGATACTGATTCCCTCATCTTGAAAATTGATAGCGAAAATTTCTATGATTTTATGAAAGAAAACATAGAATATTTCGACACGTCTAATTATCCTGTAAAAAATAACTTCAACATGCCTCGCACAGAATCGATCGTCGGCAAAATGAAAGATGAATTCCCAAACAACCCCTTAATTAGTTTTTATGGTACTGGCGCCAAAGCTTATTGCGTCAAATCAACGACTAGCGAGGTGAAAAAAGCGAAAGGCGTTTCCAGGGCTGTTATAAGAAACGAACTATCTCTAGATAGTTATAAAGACATTGTGGAGAAAGGTGGTTTGATATTTCGCAAGATGAATACTTTTCGTAGCTATAAGCATGACATCTTCACGGAGATGAGAAACAAAGTTGCTCTTTCATATCACGACGATAAGCGGTTTATTATTCCCAATACTGTCAGAACTCTTCCTTGGGGTCATAATGATATCGATTTTTATCGATTTAGTCCAGAGCAAAATTCAATTTGGTTACATCAGGCAATAAGCGACTTGTCGCAGAATGATCAGGGGGAGGATAATGAACGGTCCAAAAGATTAGACTCGCTAATTGAAATGTTGATGGAGCAATTAGAACCTCAGCAGTGAGCTCTATACCGGGAGAGGGGGTAGGGGGAGGGGAGGATTGTTTGCTACATGCCCTATAAGGGGTATAAGATATTTCCATTCCTCCGAGTTGGTGACTAGCTGCGATATTGGCAACAGCAGTTGAGATGACTACCGAGGTCAGCGAGACGCTTGCGAAACTTTCAATTCAGGAGCATGATAAAGAAAAGGGGAAAGCTGTGAGTATATTTTTTATTCGATAATATTCTCGATTTTGGGAATCATTTCCATATTATAAATGTATATTTTCTTGTTGCAGCCTTCCAAAAACGTTGTTGGGCAGCAAGGCATAGACAATTTCACGGATGAAGGATACAATGACGTCGAATGCAGCGAGAAAGCACTTGGGCGAAATAAATTTATGAATGTCCCTCGGTCATTCTTATGTACATTATGTAATCGAACACTTCACGAAACAATTGTGGCAGGTGTTGCTCCTATTTGTTGCAATGTACGCAGCAAAGTTTATATTTACCATTTTTGAAGTTATGTAATCGAAAACTTCATGAAACAATTGCGGTAGGTGTTGCTCCTATTTGTTGCAATATATGTAGTGAAGTTTATATTTACCATTTTTTAAGTAATAATATTTTTCTATACTCGAAACATTTATTGAAATATTATTGCGCAGTAGGCTATAATCCCCCCACCCCTCAGCCATTCTTGATATTCTTCACCGCAAAGGTGTGTTAGAGTCAGTTGTACGAAAGGCGGCCACCATGAAACTACTCGCTGTTGACATGCAAGGTTTCGTGCTTGGTGATAATAGTGTATTCCACCCCAAAGAAATATCTATCACAGATGGGGAGAAAACTAATCATTACATATTGAAACCGCCTAAGCCCTATAACAGTTTAACTCGGAGTGAAAAAAAGCAAGTAACCTATGTGGAACGAAACATCCACGGTATAAGATACTCGAGTGGGCTCATCGACTATGATCAACTGATGGGTGAGGTGCTTGAGCCTATTGCGAGCGCTAGTATAGTTTATGTGAAGGGGCATCAAAAGTTTGAGATTTTACAACAGTATGTAGAACAATTGGCCTATAAGCCATACATTGTGAATATTGAAAAATATCAGCATGATATGTGTCTTCAAAACCCTGTACCAGTATTCGAAAAAGAAGCTGCTCTATGTATGAATCATACGCTATCTGCAAGGGTTAATTGTAGCTTGAGGCAATCGCATGCAGTATGGAGTTGGGTCTCTCAACATTTGAAATGGTGATGAAACATTTATATTCCAACATATTGTACTTATGATGTAAATAAATAAATATATATATTGTCATTCGAGATTATTTTACCTGACACCTTCCACACCAATTTCCTTATGGGCGAAGTAGAGAATGCCTGACGCGACAGTTGGTATGATCGGTGACATCCGGTATGGGAGATGGCAGTTGGTAAATTATAGTTGGTACGGTAGGTGGCGCTTCACTTCTGTCAAAAGTCATACATCCCAAATACAACCAACTACGGGTACAGAACACTTCCTAATTGACAGTTGGCATGATTGGCGGTAACTGACGTGACAGGTGACAATTGGCAGGGCAGCTGTCACGGCGGCCATCTTAGGCGGAAAGAGCATTGAAAAGCGGAGGAGGTAGCAATTTTAACCATAGCGATTTCAACTCCTGAGTCGAGCAGTAGTCATTGAATTGTTATAGAAGCATCTACAAGTGAGCATTCAATTATGTCTGGACAATATCGAAATATGTCCATGAGACAAATGGTGGCCGCCATACGGGAGAGACAACGCACCAACCCGGTGGAGATCGACGAAATGGTGCAGAGACACTTGGACGAGCGGCGGGCCGATGAAGCAATGCAGGAGATAATGGCTGTGGAGATTCCAGAACTCGACCCTGGATCAGACTCTGATGAAACCATCATTTTATCTCCCGTTATCACAAGAAGGGAGCTACGTAGGAAGAAGAAGTCGAGAGTGCCGCCTTACACGGCTAAAAGGTTGAAGCCGAAAGTGAAGTGAACAAATATATATCGTTTTTTATATTATATATTTCAATAAATTTTTTCATAATACAAATTGTTTGTCATGATTTGAATACACCATTAATAAGTAAGAAGTGGTCCTCAAGTGTCTACCGTTTCAATTTCTCTCGTAGATGCCTAACTGTTCTCACAAAAAAAGTGAAAATCCCATATTTATGTGAATCACAGTCGCACACGCAATAACAATAATGCATACATTTCCTACATGCAAGCCCATCTACGACATCGTTGTATTCGAATAGATAGAAACACTTTCTGCGGCAGCAATAACGCCTTGATGTAACTGGGCATTGATACTCCAACGCGCGAACCATGTTAGACGGAGTTTAAATGATGTCTGAGAAGTAGGGCGAATATTAGAAACCAAAGTGGTGGGCGTTAACAAGAAGTGGGCTAGTGTAATGAGGTCCGAGCGTAACGACCAATGGGAGAAGCCAAAGGGCTGGGCCTCAACAAGTGGGAGGGTCTCAAATTGGCTACGTCCCCCCCCCAGGAAGCTCCGCCCCCCCCAAAACTCCGCCCCCCCCCCCTTGGAGCACCACCCCTAAGATCTGTGTCAAGGTGGGATTCGATCAGCACCCCCCCCCCCCATGAAATCCAAAATCCTTGCCAAGGTATCAAAAAATTTGTGTCAAGGTGGAATTCGATCAGCACCCCCCCCCCCCCGGGGAGCACCTCAGTTTTCTCAGTTAATATTATTTGAACCTTATAAATTTTTTTCAACTTGTGAAAATATTACTTGTATTTAATGCTGGGCGATATAATTTGGAACTCTTGTCAAATTTATCAAAATAAAATAGATAATTAATTTTTATTTTTTTCATTTATTCATTGTACACTCTTACATAAATATATATATATACACCCTCAAATTTCAAATATACTAAATAAAATCTTATGAACTATAAATATATACAAAATAAAAACTTATAAATAGAAAAATAAATAATCAAATATACATATACACTAATTCAATAGTCTCCTTCAATATCACCCCTATAGTATCTAAATGTTGGAGCCGGCACCTCCAAATCCCTAGCCCTTCTTCGAAGTCTCTCTTCGAGGGGTAGGCACCAACACTTGTCCAAATGTTCGGAGGGCCCCCTATAAAAGTGGCCCACCACCTCGCAAAAGAATTTCTTGCTGAAATTGCAACCTCTGCAAATCCCTTGCCAGCAATCATTCCGATATTGCCGGCAGCTTCTACATCTATGGAAGTGCAGCCTTCTACCCATGCTGCATTCCCGGCATGTTGGGCGGCAGATTCCAAAGTTGGAATTCCTCAGCTTTTTACAGCACCTATCGCATCGGGCTCCGGAACTTGGTGACTGCGCTGGTACAGGAGATGGGGGCCCCGTTCTTGTCGTATTCGCCAACGAGCAACGCTGGCACATTCCCGTGCTGGGATTAAGGTCTCCTGGCACGAAGGCGTCCCCGCAATTGTGGCAGCATATCGCCCCATTCGCGATAAGCGGCCTCACTGCAATAATTGGCTTGTTATCCCAGGCACTCGGATACATATTGACTGAAGAATAATTGAGGAGTTCTTCTCAAACTAGTGGTCGACTCAGGAGTTGAAACCGCTATGACCTCCGCTTTTCAATACTCTTTCCGACTAAGATGGCCGCCGTGACAGTCGCCCTGTCAATTGTCATCTGCCAGCTATCACCCGATATCAGTAGCGTCACTCGCCATCAGTAGCGCCACCTGCTATTAAGGCTAATGACCTTGAAACAGGGGCGCCATCTATCACAATCACTATTATTTGCCATACCAAACTATCGCGAAGTGTTCCGTGCCCGTAGTTGGTCGTTGAGGTGTTCCGTGTCAGCTGTCATCCGCCATCAGTAGCACCATCGCCATCTGTCACCCGCCATCAGTCACTCCCACTCTCAGCTAGGAGGGAGGAAAGAGCACAAAAGCGAAGCGCGCACTCGAATTTATCATTCTGCTGCCTGCCTTCCTCTTCGACTAGACCTGCCTTCTAGACGCTGCTAGATCAATTGTGAGTATTACCTTTTGATTGTGTATAGTGCATTTGTATATATCTCCATATTTTTGTACTTGTGATTTTGTATTATATTCTAAGTGGCGAATCTGGGACTTGTAGATTTCTCTCGTTGTGATAACATCAGATTATTTCTGTTTCTTTGACTCTGAATATTTTTCTCATTGCATTAATATCGAATCATTTTCAAAGTGAAAGAAGTTGGGACTTGAACATTTTTTCTCGTTGTGATAATATTAGATTATTTCTATTTGCCCGACTCTGAATGTTTGTTCCACATTGCTCCAATTTCGAATTATTTTTCAAAGTGGAACACTCTAACTCTTTTAATTTTTCTCATTATATTAATATTGAATCTTTTTCCAAGTGATAGAATCTGCAAACCGTTTCCATCTTCAACTAATTCTGCTGCCCGCCTTCCTCTTCGACTAGACCTGCCTACTAGACGCCGCTAGATCAATTGTGAGTATTACCTTTTGGCTGTGTATAGTGAATTTGTATATATCTCTAAATTTTTGTACTTGTGATTTTGTGTTATATTCTGAGTGGTGAATGTAGGACTTGTATATTTTTCTCATTGTGATAACATTAGATTATTTCTATTTCTTCGACTCTGAATGTTTTCTCATTGCATTGATATCGAATCATTTTCAAAGTGATAGAAGCTGGGACTTTAACATTTTTTTCGTTGTGATAATATTAGATTATTTCTATTTGTCCGACTCTGAATGTTTTTTCCTCACTGCTCCAATGTCGAATTATTTTTCCAAAGTGGAAAACTCTTACTCTTGTTTTTTTTGCATTATACTAATATTGAATCTTTTTCCAAGTGATAGAATCTTCGAGTGTTTTCATCTTCAACCCATTCTGTTCGCTGCCTTCCTGTTGGGCTACTCAGAATAGACGCTCCTAGACCAACTGTGAGTATTACCTTTGAAGTGTGTATAGTGAATTTGTATACATCTTCATATTTTTGTACTTGTGATATCGAATTATATTCTAAGTGGTGAATGTAGGACTTGTACATTTTTCTCATTGTGATAACATTAGATTATTTCTATTTCTTTGACTCTGAATGTTTTCTCATTGCATTGATATCGAATCATTTTCAAAGTGATAGAAGCTGGGACTTTTGAACATTTTTCTCCTTGTGATAATATCAGATTATTTCTATTTCTCCAACTCTGAATGTTTTTCCTCATTGCTTCAATGTCGAATTATTTTTCCGAAGTGGAAAACTCTTACTCTTGTTTTTTTTCATTATACTAATATTGAATCTTTTTCCAAGTTGTAGAATCTTCAAGTGTTTTTTTGGACCCGGTCTAGAAGACACCGTTGCTTGCCCTCCTCTCGAGCTACCACACCACCGGCAAATTTTTTTTGGAGTATTACTTCTGAACCAATTGTAAGTATTTCCTTGTGAGTGCATATAGTGAAATATAAATTTTCGAGTTCTATAACATACTTCATTCTCATTGTGATATAGTCGAGTTTTGCTAAGTGCTATAATAACCTATAACTTATAATATTTTTCTTTGCGATAATTTCATAATTTCTCTATACAATGCAATACACGACTTAACATGTTTTCATTGTTATAGGAATACGAGATGGCCTTCAACAACTCCGCCGCCGCTGGATCCTCTGCCGCTCCCGACAATTCTGAGGAGCTCCAGCAATTAAGTATGTTATTTTCAACTCTTTTTCTTGTAACACCATCCTAATATTTTTCTCGAAATTTTTCAGGCATCAATTCATCATTTTTCGAGAACATCTCCATGGACGCATTTGATGTTCCCGAAGATGATATTGATCTAAGAGCTCTTCTCACTGACACGTGGGACAGCATGCGCGGCGACGATACCGTGGGTGCGGCTGGCACCCGGGGTAAGAAGAGGCCGGCGATGTCGCAAGGGGCATCTTCCAAGGGGGCTAAGATGAGCTGTCGCAGGGTGAGTGAATCATCTTCATCGTCGGAGAGTGAGGAGGATATGGCGCTTTCAGACAAAGCGTCAATGTTGGTTGAAAGCCTGCCCGAAGATGACAATGCTGATGATTTCGCGCCACAAACCAAGAAAATGAAGGTTTGTGGCGCGAAATCATCGGGATCTGTTGGGGGGAAAAGCATGTCCTCGTCAAAAAGGAAGGTTGCTAACCCCCTTCAACATATCTTTCTCGATGATAGCGAGGATGATTTTGCACCACCACCGCAACCAAAGAAAAAGATCTTTGGTAGCCGTGTTGGTGGAAAGAGGGCGTTATCATCGAGGGCATCGAAGTCTTCGAAAGCGTCGCCCAAGGCACCTTCGAAGAAGAGGAAGATTAGCCCGAAGGCGGTTGCGGGGCCTTCTAAGGCCGGCCCTAGCAAGAATGGCAAATCTTCCTCTTCTTCAATGATACTCCGCAAGTTCCTCAATAATAGTGGCAAGGCAAACCCCTACCGCGGAGGTGATATTGCTGAGTGGTACGCGGAACGGCGTACCGCTCAACAAGAGCGAAAGCCGGCAATCAACGTCCTCAGAGTGGACGTGATCAAGCCGGCTAGTGCTCGAACCAATGCGGACGGTGATGCGATCGCCGCCATTGATGAGGGAACCAGTGGAGTAGGCGCCGTGGGTGATGCACCGGAAGTGGCTAATGCCAATGAAATTGAACAGTCTGAAAGCATCAGCATCGTCACCATCTCCGACGATGAAGGTGCTACTGCTGCTGAGGGCGCGGATGTTGGCGAAAACAATGGTGGTGATGCCATCGTTCATGAGGCTGCAGTTGCCGCCACTCCGCCGCCTGATGACGAAGTCATCACCATCATTGTTTCCGCCGACGCCGCGCCACCTCATGGAGATGCCACCCCGCGACCTCCCCAACAACCATCGCCGGCGCTGGAGGCAGAGGTTGCGGCGACGCCCCCATCATCCCCACCACCACCATCGCCATCGCCAGCAGCTGAGGCGGAGGTTGCGACACCATCCCCGGCGGGTATTGCGTCACCCTCGCCGCTAGGGGAGGATGTGCCGCCGTCGCAGCCGTCGCCGCCATCTTCACCGGCAGCTGGAGGTGCGGCTTCGCCTTCACAGGCGGAGAGTGAGGATGCCGCGCCGCCGACGCCTTCCCCGTCAACGCCTTCCCCGTCAAACAGCATTCCGCCGGGACCATTACTGCCTGCTACCCAACTAAGGAGATACAATGACGAGTTGGTGCGGTGGTTGGCAATGATGAGCGACCGCAAAACGAGAACCCTTCACGACAACGCGCAGGTTGAAGCTCAGATTGCTGAGCTTCAGCGAATTTCTGCCATTCAGAAAGAGCGCATAGCGAAAATTGATGCGGAGGTTTCTCGTTATGGGGGACATGCCGACGCGAGTGCTGTTTTACTGGGGAAGGAAACCTAGTTGTATATAGTTTTTTGTAAATTTTAGTTAAGGCCCTAATTGTAAATAGTTTTTGTAAATATAAATTAAGATGTATATATAGTTGTAAGTATGTAAATAAATTATTGTAAATATTAGTAAAAGATGTGTGTATATAAAGATGATTGTGTATATAGTTGAAAATAAAGTTTTTATAAATATAAATAAAGGTGTATATAGTTGTGAATATATATTTATGTTTGTGTTCATCATATTATTTGCAAATTTTCATAATAAAATATATTAAATTCTGATGCGACTTTTTCTTATTGGGTGAAAATTGGGTAGGAAAGAAATAGACGATAGATAATGTCAACAGACTCATTTATTGAAAAAAATTAAATACTTCAAACAATTGCAGATTTATCAAGCCAAGAATTGTGCTCTTCAGAAAATCCTAGCCACTTGACAAATATCTTATTCCCCTTCGTTTTCAACACTTTTTCAACTAGATATGCATTTGGCTCAGCTGTTTTCAACAATTCCAATTCATAAAAGCATCCCTTGATAGGGCGACCTTTGACATCTTTGATGTTGTATGTCGTCGGATTGGTAATATTCACTTTAGATATGGTGAATAATTCTGTGGAAAAATTGGCTGAGTATCCTTTCTCGAAAACTCCTTTGAATTTGCTTATTCTGACAACATCTCCAACATTATATTTTGCTGGTGGCGCTATTTTCAGGTGGCTATATACTTTAAGTATTGTTGAAGGTGTTACGTCAGCAGGTTTCATACCAATTGTTCTATGTTTTCTATTATTATACTCGTTAGCAAAATTTGCGAGAATGTCGAGCCACTTATAGTCACCTCTGGCGGAGAATTCTCTATAGATCCAAGTCTTCAATGTTCTAATTACTCGCTCCACAATAGCTGCTTTCATTATACTATAAGTTGAATAGTGATTGATCTCATATCTCTGCATCAAATTTTCGAAGCGTGAATTGTAGAATTCTTTGCCTAAATCACTTTGAATATTTTTTGGAGAATATTCAGCTCGCTTCAGCACTTTTTCCATAGCTTTTGTCACTTCCACACCAGTTTTATTTTTTATCGGTTCAACCCATAAATATTTTGAATAGCAATCGATAACGAATAGTATATATCGATAGCCCATATTCTCATCTGCATATATTTGCATTTCAGCCAAATCAATTTGCCACAGGTCAGCAAATCCTTTGATTATCGTTCTCCTCCTTTTGAAGTTACGCCTCGCGGGTTTGTGTAATTCATTAGCAATCGCCCTTTTGGTTGGGCTTATTCTCATCTTCCACTTCGTAGATTTCCCGCTGCGATTACTTCGGCTTTCATTCATATACTAATAACTAATCTTCCAAACTCACATATACATATGGCGCTCGCACTTTGAAAAATCAACGTATGATACCTTCTTCACGCAATTCCTCTATTATCGACATTATTTCATTATCATGCCCTGTATGACCAACCATTTTGGAACTCTACAATAATCGAAGACGTTCCACCAATTCTGCAGCATCATTCCAATAAACAAATTCTTTCCGTTTTCTATTCAGAACTTTTTTGCGCGGTATTGCCTCCACTACTCCTTTACCGCCTTTGATATCAAATCGTTGAGGATTACTCCTCATATAATGTGGACTATCTATAAGAGGTTTGATGATTTGTCGATATTTCTTTTTCGAGTTAGAGGATTCAGCATTCAAACCTCCTCTAATATCATAATTTTTATATGCGGATCCTGTAGTCTTCAGAATGGAGGTATATATCTGCTTATCTCGATCGCTAATAGATCCAGGTGCTTGATTCATAAAAATCAAATCATATAGTTCAGAAGAAGCTGGAAATACCTTACTCCTTCTATTATCACGCCATAATTCGATTTGATCATTCAAAAAACGGATTTCCATATTACCCATCCTTAATTTACCCGTTTTGGGATCGATACGAACACCATATACTGTATCATAATTAGATTTTCCAGTTTTCAAGTTATCCAAATGCTGCTGCACTCGATCTTGTAGAGTTGTTGTATCAATAGCGGTAGTATTATCGCTAGAAATATGTGAAGTTGATGATGTTGGTGGTGTTTCCATCATTGTCACATAATCGAGTTCGCTCTGCATCAATTGCGAATTTTTGCTGGAATTTCCAGATTCCAAATGTTTATCAAACATTTCTGTAGCATCTCCCACCGTTTTCCTACGCATCGGCGTAGAATGGTGCGTAGGCTGCGGTATTTTAAGGATAGGTGGTACTTTCAGACCCGATATTTGGGAGGGGGCTATCGCTACCGCAGCAGCTTCTGAGATAGCTTTCAATGGTTTCGTTAGCGGTTTGTATACCTTCTCAAGCATTGTCTGATCGCTGAGGTGGGCGCTCTTCAAACTTTTGAATTTTTTTCTCACCGCATCAGTTGCTTCGACAAGTTTCTGCTTGAGACATATTTCATCCATTTTTTCACTGCTAGATGCGCTCATTTTGCCATCCAGCGATCGAATGATTCAACCACATCAGGGTATCACGGATATATGAAGCAATCAAACCCTTTTCTATAGCGTCCCTCGCAAATCTCACTATCCTTATCGATAACGAGAAAACCATATTTATCCGTCCAACTATGTGCGCACATATCCCGAAATTGATTGAATGTCACATCTGGGGATACATGATCGGAAAATATGTGATGAAGATTCATTTCGTCCTGTTTGAACATGATTATGAAATTCGCATTATCGCGAATTAGTTGTTTAGGCACTCTCGAATAGGTTTGCGCAAGATAGAAACAATCGACATTCCTATGACGCCCCATCGAAAAATAAGATCTAATCACATCCTGTTTCTCACATATAACATCATCGAATATAAATATACTCTCAGGTTTTGCATCGGCAGGTTCAACTATGTCTGCATTGTTACTGTAAGTGTGATAACCCAACCCCTTTATCGGTTCCAATACTTTACGTAAATACTCATACTTGGGTTGATACAATGATTTTGAATAGAGGTATATGTTGGCGAATCGTAAGCCATTCTGATTGGTGAGCAGTGATATCATAACATTCGTCTTGCCACAATTCGATGGACCAATAATCAAACTTCGAATTGTATTGGGAAATAGATCCCCATGCCTACGCTGTGGAATTGCACTATTTCCTAACCCAACTTTTTCATCAAAATTTTCCACACTGAATGTCTCATTTTGTCGAACAATCTGCATCATGCGACTGCCAAGTACTTTATAATGATCTGCGAGTGTCGCAAAGCTCATTTATATTATGAACACCAAGCGATACACTTCAACAAAGAAAAAAAGTTGGCGTATTTGTCGTAAGGGGAAAACAACAAATATAATGAAGGGAAAAAGGCGCTTTGGTATGGGGTGCGGCGGTAGTGTGCTGAAAAGGAAGAAGAAGCGGACCACGCCCAAACGCATGAGAAAGATAGCTTTTGGATCGGGAATAGTGCACAAAGTTCGACATGCGCTACGCCAAATGGGGAACAGGGGAACGCTCACCAGAAACTTGGGTGAAACAACTCTAAAGGCCGTCGGTGCAGCTAAAAAATTCGTGAGAATGGCAGGAGGAAGGAGAAATGTTCGAACACCCCGCATAATACCAATCCCCAAAGTTGGCGGCATTCTCCCACTAATCCCAATTTTCGCGGGATTATCAGCATTGGGTAGTTTGGCTGCAGGCAGTGCAAGCGTTGTTCGTGCTATCAATTCCGCCAAAGAAAGTAAGGAGAAACTCGCTGAGGCGAACCGCCACAACACACATATGGAGGCAATTGCTCTAGGTAAAATGGGCAAAGGGGTCTATCTGAAACCATACCGCAAAGGGTTGGGTATCTATTTGAAGTCCCAAACTCCAAAAAACTAGATGGCCTACCTCGAAGGGCTTTAACAGATGTGGACCTATCACGATATATAAAAAAGATAGGAATACCAAACTTTCGAGGTATATATATGAGGGATAATTTACCCTCATCCGGCCCATATCGTACAGAATCCGCCATATTGAATTTAGATAGCGAACAAGGTGATGGCACACATTGGGTTGCATATAAAAAAAGCGGTAAAGTAGTCGAGTATTATGATAGCTATGGCGATTTACCCCCACCAAAAGAGTTGGTGAAATATCTGAATAGAGGGCCGCAGGCGCTTAGAGCTACCAAAATAGTATATAACTATGAGCGCCAACAAGAATACAACACAGTCTGGTGCGGGCATTTGTGCTTGAAATTTCTCTCGAAGAAGAACACAAACGAAAAGTAGCTCATCATGGATCGAGAAAGCATCAAAGAAATGGCCCATGCGTTGTTAGCTTACTCTAAATCACGCTCTCTCTTAAAAATGACTGAGAAAGAACTCGCCGACCTACCAAAGGAAGTACTGATCGGATTGGCCTCCCAAGAAATAGCTCTAGTATGGGATAAGCTACCGCAACGATTGAAAGACGATCCAGAGGTGTCGAAATATCAATTTTGTGAGGATCATCATGGTGGCGATCAGAAAAGCAATAATCAACCAGGCGGTGGTGATGTCAACGATGGACCAATACCTCGAAAAGTGTTTTGCTGCTTTTGTCGAATGAAAATGTAGATGTGGCAATATGTAATAAAATTTTTTATATATAAATGATTATCAATGCGAAAATAAAAACATTCTTCAATGTCACGCATAGCGATCAAGTTGCAGCTGTTGAATGTTCATTGAGGTTCGTTACCCATTTTCGCCGTTTTCTTTACACACCACCAACATTATGTCGCAAACATTCACCATATCGGCGGCCATAGCGTTTTGAGCGCTGATTTTTACCCACCAATTGAACTAGATGCGAGAAGAACTTATGGTTTGGGATTACATGGCTTTTATTCTTACAATTCCATAGCCAATATAGATGAGACAAATAACGCTTTGGGTTATTGGGATGAGAAAGAAGGTCGCATCTCTGAGAACTTGAAAATGATTCATATACCACCGGGCGCCTATGAAATAGAAGAAATCAATAGAGTTATACAAGAAGCTATAGCATCTTCGAACCCCTCCTCTGATAGTAAAAAAAGTAAAAATAATATTGAATTTTTTCTTCGCGCTAATAATAACACTCTTATGTGTGATATGAAATCTTCATATGGAATTATGTTGTCAGTTGAGAATTCCATAGCCGAAGTGTTGGGTTTCGAGCAAAAATTCTACCCATCCAACTTTCTACATAAATCCACCAAGCCGGTGAAAATTATTAAAGTTCGCCTAATACGCATCGATTGCAATATCACGAGCGGGGCGTACCTGAATGGGGAAGAGGTTCACACGTTGTATGAATTCGACATCAATGTGGATCCTGGATATAAGCTGTCGAAGGAACCGAAAAACATTATATATCTACCAATCAGCCCGACCGGACGTCAGTCTATCGATAACATTACACTGAGAATTTTGGATGATGAAAATTGTTTGGTCGATTTCAGAGGAGAGAAGATTATTGTGAAGCTTGAACTGAAACAACTAGATTGATCTCGAAAAATAGCAGAGAAAAGATGGGGTTCTGCTTCGGTAACCAATCAAAGCGCATATCCATTCCCACACCCCATAATGGCCGCAGAAATAATAAAAAGAAGTGTAAACGCGGTCGCGGATTCATTCGCAATCGACGTCTCAATCAGACAAGGCGGCATCATAACCTATCTGAGAGCGATATTGATTTCTTGAAATCTATCGGACTGAAAGTGCTACAGAAAAAATAGAGATGGTTTCCACAACTTCTACTAGCCTCCAATTGGAAGTGTTTGATTAACCAATATTCGATCATTCCCTGATCAGCCTGCATGAACACACATACAAACCATATGGTTCACCATCATTCAAGAACTCTGACGAAATAAGAATAGCTGTCAACTTTCAAGATTTGATATTAGATATCGCAGAGAGCTACATCTACATCGAAGGAAAATTCATACCAGATGATTTCACAGCAGATTGCTATTTATCCAATAATGCTTTAGCATTCCTCTTCGACGAAATTCGCTATGAGATGGGTGGTGAACAAGTGTGTATGATTCGAAAACCAGGCATCACTACAGCTATGAAATGTATGATCTCCTATGGGGACTCGAATAAAAAATTTCTAGAGACCCTCGGTTGGGGAATTGATGATGATAATCAACCGATCCTAGACAAAATCAATCACGTATTCAGCGGAAAATTACCACTCAAATACTTGATGGGATTCGCTGAGGACTATAATAAGGGTGTCTTGAATATAAAACAAGAGTTGATACTAATCATTGCTCGCTCATTCAAAAACTCCTACATGGGAGTAGTTAATGCGAAAATAGAAATTGATAAGATTGAATGGAGAATAAGGCATATCATGCCGTCAGATAAACAAAAACTCAAACTATTGAATCGCATCAATAAAAGTTCCACTGCGAAGATAAAAATAGCATATAGGATGTGGGATTTGTATGAGTTACCAACTATCCGTGAAACATCTTCAGACATTTGGGCTGTCAAAACTACCAACAGCCTCGAGCGACCGCGATACATTATCATAGGATTCCAGAAATCTACTAATACGGATGATGTATCTCAAGATGCCACCCAATTCATTAATGCTGACATTAATAATATTCGAGTGTATTTGAATTCAGAAGTATACCCATACGAGCGGTGGAATTTAGAATTCGACAGGAAGTTGGATGCTATAGCCTATTATGCTTACGAAAATTTCCAAAAGAGTTACTATGGTAAAGATATGAGTGAGCCGATGATGGGTATAGAAGAATTCAGGAAGAACCCATTATTTATCATCGATTGCAGCCATCAAGCCGACGCCATGAAATCCTCAACAGTAGATATCAAATTGGAATTTGAGACTCGCAAATCAAAATTTCCAGCCAATACAAGAGTGTATGCGCTCATTCTACATGACGCAGTCATGACATATAGCGCTCTAGATGGCTCCATACAGATGGGTGTGTGAACGAAGAATTATGAAGCTATGATCAGATGAATCACTACCACCATAGTTTAAGATATATATTTGTAGCAGATTTTTTTTCTGATAATAAAAGATGTAAAATGTCGAATAATGTTTTATTTTTCCTATTATGTACAATGATTGAAATAGTGAGTCTAAAGACTATAAGAGTATACTAGGCACCCCCTTGTACCCCGCCACCTTCTTGTTCTTCCCCAACTTCTTCTCCCCCTTCTTCGCCTTCTTCGCCTTCTCCACCTTCTTCTTCTTCTGAAGCTTCCCTCAAACCGTATTTTTCGATGATGGTAGTTGGTAGGAATTCAACTAAATCATGAAGGAAGCATTCCAAACCCTCCTTCACCATTTCTTCAAGAAACTGCTCCAAAGTTATACTCCCGTGTTCAAGGCGACTGCATAGAAAATGACCGATTTTATATCGATCAGCATCCGCTAAAATCTCTCGGGCTCGTTCTTGATTGAAACATGCGCTCATATCATAGTTGGCTGCATGGAGTGAATCACGCTCCAAATCGATGAGTTCACATTTAAGTCTGCTGACTGCTGATTCGAGGTCTTCAGCAGCTGGCCAAAACTGGCTAGAATAGTGCATCCACATATCCTTAGAAGTCTACAAATAAATAATAAAAAAAAAGAGTTCAGGAGATAATTCGACAAATACGTTTCATATTACATAGCTCATACCCTCAGCTTAAAAAAAACTACTCACCATAAATGGTAAATGCGACGACGAGGGTGGCGAGAATGTAAGAACTACTATACACATATAATCTTTAAACTCCCTTTCACTAATACTAAACTAATCATAAAAATAATTCAATTAATTACTGAGGCGAAGTCTCGCTAAGGGGTATTTCTTTTATGCCGAACCTCATAAGCGTTCGCGTTTTCGCGCCAGCATATGATGGTTCACTCTGTCCCAGGTATGCTATTGTATAAAGCCCGCGGGAGTTGATCAAATGGAGATCGCTTTCTTCAATCACATCTGAAACTCTTTTGGGCAACCAACTTTTCACAGTTTCCCCACTTTCTTCATCTAATAATATAACGGTGGCAGATCTACCAAATCTAGTTTCAAATATTGTCATTTTCTTGATCAGATAAGGCTTATTCAAGACCAGCGATGATATCAGCACTTGCTTGGTGAATTCATACCCTTCAGCGATTTGATTATTGATCGCGATCAAATCAATTTTAGGCGAACCCATCTCTAGATTAAACACGTGAAAGAGAGTACAAAAGAATATATAGAATATAGGAATTTACTTACATAAAAATAACACTCGTTATCACGCAAGGACACACGCACGCTTTACGAGTCAATATTTATTTCTATTGATTGATAGTTATGCTGCTGCTACTGCTTGTGACAACAATAGCACTGAATCGCCAATTTATAGGAACTCCCCCACTCTCACCAACGCGATCTTGAGCTCTCGTGGGGGAATGGCGCATGCGCACGCAGCAGCAGTGTTCAAGGTCGCACCACCTCCCATTTCAGGGGTGTGGAAACACAAGGTCACGCTAACAGAAAAAAAAGAAAGCCCTCCTCAAGGACGCGCTCTTCTCAAGGCCACAGCAACTCCCAAGAGCACCCTCCTCTCAAGGTCGCCAACTCGAGGTCACTCCTCCCAAGATCACATCAAGGTCATTCACCCCAAGGTCACTCCTCTCAAGGTCACTCATCCCAAGGTCATTCACCCCAAGGTCACTCCTCCCAAGGTCACTCCTCCCAAGGTCATTGACCCCCCAAGGTCATTGACCCCCCAAGGCCACGTGGGGGTGTGTGACCTTGGGAGGAGGTCTAGAATCGGCATAAAACATCTACTAACCCAGATACAATGATTGTTCAATCTATCCATTCAACCTTATGTTCGATTCGGTTGCTAGTATGTATAACGAAAGAACAGTTACCTGGTTAGACATAATATATAATAATCATCACGAAATAATCGAATACAACCCAGATACGATGATTGTTCAGTCTATCCATTCAACCTTCTGTTCAGTTCAGTCGCTCTTATGTATAACTGGAGAACAGTTACCTGGTGAGTATAACTATATGAACATCATCACGATATAATCGAATACAACCCCAGATACGATCATTGTTTAGTCTATCCATTCAACCTTCAGTTCAATTCAGTCGCTCGTATGTATAACGGAAGAACAGTTACCTGGTGAGTATAACTATATAAACATAATCGAATTCAACTCAGATACGATGATTGTTCAATCTATCCATTCAACCTTATGTTCGATTCGGTTGCTCGTATGTATATCGGAAGAACAGGTACCTGGTGAGTATATCTATATAAACATAATCGAATACAACTCAGATACGATGATTGTTCAATCTATCCATTTAACCTTCTGCTCGATTCGGTCGCTTGTATGTAAAACGGAAGGACAGTTACCTGGTGAGTATTGCTATATAAACATCATCACGATATCATCGAATACAACTCAGATACAATCATCGTTTCGTCTAACCATTCAACATTCTGTTCGATTCAGTCGCTAGTATGTGTAATGGAAGTATCGTCACCTGGTAAGTATCACTATATATACAGTATTGCGATATAATCGGATACCACCCAGATACATTGATTGTTATCCATTCAACTTTCTTTTCGTTTCGGTCGCTTGTATGTATAACGGGAATACCGTCTCCTAGTGTGTATAACTATATACACAGCATAACATCATAATCGAATACAACCCATATACTATCCATTCAACCTTCTGTTCAATTCAGTCGCTCGTATGTATAACGGAAGAACAGTTACCTGGTGAGTATAACTATATAAACATAATCGAATACAACCCAGATACGATGATTGTTCAATCTATACTGAATTCAACCTTCTGCTCGATTCGGTCACTTGTATGTAAAATGGAAGAACAGTTACCTGGTGAGTATTGCTATATGAACATCATCACGATATCATCGAATACAACTCAGATACAATTATCGTTTCGTCTAGCCATTCAACATTCTGTTCGATTCAGTCGCTAGTATGTATAACGGAAGTATCGTCACCTGGTAAGTATCACTATATATACAGTATTGCGATATAATCGGATACCACCCAGATACATTGATTGTTCAGTCTATCCATTCAACTTTCTGTTCGTATCGGTCGCTCGTATGTGAAACGGAAATACCGTCACCTTATGTGTATAACTACATACACAGCATAACATCATAATCGAATACAACCCAGATACTATCCATTCAACCTTCTGTTCGATTCGGTTGCTCGTATGTATAACGAAAGAACAGTAACCTGGTGAGTATTCCTATATGAACGTCATCACGATATAATCGAATACAACTTAGTTACAATTATCGTTCCGTCTAACCATCCAACCTTATGTTCGATTCAGACGCTCGAATGTGTAACGAAAGAACCGTTACATGGTAGGTGTAGTTAAATATACAACATAACGATATAATCGGAGACAACCCAGATACAATGATTGTTCAATCTATCCATTCAACCTTATGTTCGATTCGGTTGCTAGTATGTATAACGAAAGAACAGTTACCTGGTTAGACATAATATATAATAATCATCACGAAATAATCGAATACAACCCAGATACGATGATTGTTCAGTCTATCCATTCAACCTTCTGTTCAGTTCAGTCGCTCTTATGTATAACTGGAGAACAGTTACCTGGTGAGTATAACTATATGAACATCATCACGATATAATCGAATACAACCCCAGATACGATCATTGTTTAGTCTATCCATTCAACCTTCAGTTCAATTCAGTAGCTCGTATGTTTAACGGAAGAACAGTTACCTGGTGAGTATAACTATATAAACATAATCGAATACAACTCAGATACGATGATTGTTCAATCTATCCATTCAACCTTATGTTCGATTCGGTTGCTCGTATGTATATCGGAAGAATAGGTACCTGGTGAATATATCTATATAAACATAATCGAATACAACTCAGATACGATGATTGTTCAATCTATCCATTTAACCTTCTGCTCGATTCGGTCGCTTGTATGTAAAACGGAAGGACAGTTACCTGGTGAGTATTGCTATATAAACATCATCACGATATCATCGAATACAACTCAGATACAATTATCGTTTCGTCTAACCATCCAAAATTCTGTTCGATTCAGTCGCTAGTATGTGTAACGGAAGTATCGTCACCTGGTAAGTATCACTATATATACAGTATTGCGATATAATCGGATACCACCCAGATACATTGATTGTTCAGTCTATCCATTCAACTTTCTTTTCGTTTCGGTCGCTCGTATGTAAAACGGGAATACCGTCTCCTAGTGTGTATAACTATATACTCAGCATAACATCATAATCGAATACAACCCATATACTATCCATTCAACCTTCTGTTCAATTCAGTCGCTCGTATGTATAACGGAAGAACAGTTACCTGGTGAGTATAACTATATAAACATAATCGAATACAACCCAGATACGATGATTGTTCAATCTATACTGAATTCAACCTTCTGCTCGATTCGGTCGCTTGTATGTAAAACGGAAGAACAGTTACCTGGTGAGTATTGCTATATAAACATCATCACGATATCATCGAATACAACTCAGATACAATTATCGTTTCGTCTAACCATTTAACCTTCTGTTCGATTCAGTCGCTAGTATGTGTAACGGAAGTACCGTCACCTGGTTAGTATCACTATATATACAGTATTGCGATATAATCGGATACCACCCAGATACATTGATTGTTCAGTCTATCCATTCAACTTTCTGTTCGTTTCGGTCGCTCGTATGTGAAACGGGAATACCGTCACCTTATGTGTATAACTATATACACAGCATAACATCATAATCGAATACAACCCAGATACTATCCATTCAACCTTCTGTACGATTCGGTTGCTCGTATGTATAACGAAAGAACAGTAACCTGGTGAGTATTTCTATATGAACGTCATCACGATATAATCGAATACAACTTAGTTACAATTATCGTTCCGTCTAACCATCCAACCTTATGTTCGATTCAGACGCTCGTATGTGTAACGAAAGAACCGTTACATGGTAGGTGTAGTTAAATATACAACATAACGATATAATCGGAGACAACCCAGATACAATGATTGTTCAATCTATATCCATTCAACCTTATGTTCGATTCGGTTGCTAGTATGTATAACGAAAGAACAGTTACCTGGTTAGACATAATATATAATAATCATCACGAAATAATCGAATACAACCCAGATACGATGATTGTTCAGTCTATCCATTCAACCTTCTGTTCAGTTCAGTCGCTCTTATGTATAACTGGAGAACAGTTACCTGGTGAGTATAACTATATGAACATCATCACGATATAATCGAATACAACCCCAGATACGATCATTGTTTAGTCTATCCATTCAACCTTCAGTTCAATTCAGTCGCTCGTATGTATAACGGAAGAACAGTTACCTGGTGAGTATAACTATATAAACATAATCGAATACAACTCAGATACGATGATTGTTCAATCTATCCATTCAACCTTATGTTCGATTCGGTTGCTCGTATGTATATCGGAAGAACAGGTACCTGGTGAGTATATCTATATAAACATAATCGAATACAACTCAGATACGATGATTGTTCAATCTATCCATTTAACCTTCTGCTCGATTCGGTCGCTTGTATGTAAAAGGAAGGACAGTTACCTGGTGAGTATTGCTATATAAACATCATCACGATATAATCGAATACAACTCAGATACAATTATCGTTTCGTCTAACCATTCAACATTCTGTTCGATTCAGTCGCTAGTATGTGTGACGAAAGTATCGTCACCTGGTAAGTATCACTATATATACAGTATTGCGATATAATCGGATACCACCCAGATACATTGATTGTTCAGTCTATCCATTCAACTTTCTTTTCGTTTCGGTCGCTCGTATGTAAAACGGGAATACCGTCTCCTAGTGTGTATAACTATATACACAGCATAACATCATAATCGAATACAACCCATATACTATCCATTCAACCTTCTGTTCAATTCAGTCGCTCGTATGTATAACGGAAGAACAGTTACCTGGTGAGTATAACTATATAAACATAATCGAATACAACTCAGATACGATGATTGTTCAATCTATCCATTCAACCTTATGTTCGATTCGGTTGCTCGTATGTATATCGGAAGAACAGGTACCTGGTGAGTATATCTATATAAACATAATCGAATACAACTCAGATACGATGATTGTTCAATCTATCCATTTAACCTTCTGCTCGATTCGGTCGCTTGTATGTAAAACGGAAGGACAGTTACCTGGTGAGTATTGCTATATAAACATCATCACGATATCATCGAATACAACTCAGATACAATTATCGTTTCGTCTAACCATTTAACCTTCTGTTCGATTCAGTCGCTAGTATGTGTAACGGAAGTACCGTCACCTGGTAAGTATCACTATATATACAGTATTGCGATATAATCGGATACCACCCAGATACATTGATTGTTCAGTCTATCCATTCAACTTTCTGTTCGTTTCGGTCGCTCGTATGTGAAACGGGAATACCGTCACCTTATGTGTATAACTATATACACAGCATAACATCATAATCGAATACAACCCAGATACTATCCATTCAACCTTCTGTTCGATTCGGTTGCTCGTATGTATAACGAAAGAACAGTAACCTGGTGAGTATTTCTATATGAACGTCATCACGATATAATCGAATACAACTTAGTTACAATTATCGTTTCGTCTAACCATCCAACCTTATGTTCGATTCAGACGCTCGTATGAGTAACGAAAGAACCGTTACATGGTAGGTGTAGTTAAATATACAACATAACGATATTATCGGAGACAACCCAGATACAATGATTGTTCAATCTATCCATTCAACCTTATGTTCGATTCGGTTGCTAGTATGTATAACGAAAGAACAGTTACCTGGTTAGACATAATATATAATAATCATCACGAAATAATCGAATACAACCCAGATACGATGATTGTTCAGTCTATCCATTCAACCTTCTGTTCAGTTCAGTCGCTCTCATGTATAACTGGAGAACAGTTACCTGGTGAGTATAACTATATGAACATCATCACGATATAATCGAATACAACCCCAGATACGATCATTGTTTAGTCTATCCATTCAACCTTCAGTTCAATTCAGTAGCTCGTATGTTTAACGGAAGAACAGTTACCTGGTGAGTATAACTATATAAACATAATCGAATAAAACTCAGATACGATGATTGTTCAATCTATCCATTCAACCGTATGTTCGATTCGGTTGCTCGTATTTGTATCGGAAGAACAGGTACCTGGTGAATATATCTATATAAACATAATCGAATACAACTCAGATACGATGATTGTTCAATCTATCCATTTGACCTTCTGCTCGATTCGGTCGCTTGTATGTAAAACGGAAGGACAGTTACCTGGTGAGTATTGCTATATAAACATCATCACGATATCATCGAATACAACTCAGATACAATTATCGTTTCGTCTAACCATCCAAAATTCTGTTCGATTCAGTCGCTAGTATGTGTATCGGAAGTATCGTCACCTGGTAAGTATCACTATATATACAGTATTGCGATATAATCGGATACCACCCAGATACATTGATTGTTCAGTCTATCCATTCAACTTTCTTTTCGTTTCGGTCGCTCGTATGTAAAACGGGAATACCGTCTCCTAGTGTGTATAACTATATACTCAGCATAACATCATAATCGAATACAACCCATATACTATCCATTCAACCTTCTGTTCAATTCAGTCGCTCGTATGTATAACGGAAGAACAGTTACCTGGTGAGTATTACTATATAAACATAATCGAATACAACCCAGATACGATGATTGTTCAATCTATACTGAATTCAACCTTCTGCTCGATTCGGTCGCTTGTATGTAAAACGGAAGAACAGTTACCTGGTGAGTATTGCTATATAAACATCATCACGATATCATCGAATACAACTCAGATACAATTATCGTTTCGTCTCTAACCATTTAACCTTCTGTTCGATTCAGTCGCTAGTATGTGTAACGGAAGTACCGTCACCTGGTTAGTATCACTATATATACAGTATTGCGATATAATCGGATACCACCCAGATACATTGATTGTTCAGTCTATCCATTCAACTTTCTGTTCGTTTCGGTCGCTCGTATGTGAAACGGGAATACCGTCACCTTATGTGTATAACTATATACACAGCATAACATCATAATCGAATACAACCCAGATACTATCCATTCAACCTTCTGTTCAATTCAGTCGCTCGTATGTATAACGGAAGAACAGTTACCTGGTGAGTAAAACTATATAAACATAATCGAATACAACCCAGATACGATGATTGTTCAATATATACTGAATTCAACCTTCTGCTCGATTCGGTCGCTTGTATGTAAAACGGAAGAACAGTTACCTGGTGAGTATTGCTATATAAACATCATCACGATATCATCGAATACAACTCAGATACAATTATCGTTTCGTCTAACCATTTAACCTTCTGTTCGATTCAGTCGCTAGTATGTGTCACGGAAGTACCGTCACCTGGTAGGTATCACTATATATACAGTATTGCGATATAATCGGATACCACCCAGATACATTGATTGTTCAGTCTATCCATTCAACTTTATGTTCGTTTCGGTCGTTCGTATGTGAAACGGGAATACCGTCACCTTATGTGTATAACTATATACACAGCATAACATCATAATCGAATACAACCCAGATACTATTCATTCAACCTTCTGTTCGATTCGGTTGCTCGTATGTATAACGAAAGAACAGTAACCTGGTGAGTATTTCTATATGAACGTCATCACGATATGATCGAATACAACTTAGTTACAATTATCGTTCCGTCTAACCATCCAACCTTATGTTCGATTCAGACGCTCGTATGTGTAACGAAAGAACCGTTACATGGTAGGTGTAGTTAAATATACAACATAACGATATAATCGGAGACAACCCAGATACAATGATTGTTCAATCTATCCATTCAACCTTATGTTCGATTCGGTTGCTAGTATGTATAACGAAAGAACAGTTACCTGGTTAGACATAATATATAATAATCATCACGAAATAATCGAATACAACCCAGATACGATGATTGTTCAGTCTATCCATTCAACCTTCTGTTCAGTTCAGTCGCTCTTATGTATAACTGGAGAACAGTTACCTGGTGAGTATAACTATATGAACATCATCACGATATAATCGAATACAACCCCAGATACGATCATTGTTTAGTCTATCCATTCAACCTTCAGTACAATTCAGTCGCTCGTATGTATAACGGAAGAACAGTTACCTGGTGAGTATAACTATATAAACATAATCGAATACAACTCAGATACGATGATTGTTCAATCTATCCATTCAACCTTATGTTCGATTCGGTTGCTCGTATGTATATCGGAAGAACAGGTACCTGGTGAATATATCTATATAAACATAATCGAATACAACTCAGATACGATGATTGTTCAATCTATCCATTTAACCTTCTGCTCGATTCGGTCGCTTGTATGTAAAACGGAAGGACAGTTACCTGGTGAGTATTGCTATATAAACATCATCACGATATCATCGTATACAACTCAGATACAATCATCGTTTCGTCTAACCATTCAACATTCTGTTCGATTCAGTCGCTAGTATGTGTAACGGAAGTATCGTCACCTGGTAAGTATCACTATATATACAGTATTGCGATATAATCGGATACCACCCAGATACATTGATTGTTATCCATTCAACTTTCTTTTCGTTTCGGTCGCTTGTATGTATAACGGGAATACCGTCTCCTAGTGTGTATAACTATATACACAGCATTACATCATAATCGAATACAACCCATATACTATCCATTCAACCTTCTGTTCAATTCAGTCGCTCGTATGTATAACGGAAGAACAGTTACCTGGTGAGTATAACTATATAAACATAATCGAATACAACCCAGATACGATGATTGTTCAATCTATACTGAATTCAACCTTCTGCTCGATTCGGTCGCTTGTATGTAAAATGGAAGAACAGTTACCTGGTGAGTATTGCTATATGAACATCATCACGATATCATCGAATACAACTCAGATACAATTATCGTTTCGTCTAGCCATTCAACATTCTGTTCGATTCAGTCGCTAGTATGTGTAACGGAAGTATCGTCACCTGGTAAGTATCACTATATATACAGTATTGCGATATAATCGGATACCAACCAGATACATTGATTGTTCAGTCTATCCATTCAACTTTCTGTTCGTTTCGGTCGCTCGTATGTGAAACGGGAATACACCTTAGGTGTATAACTATATACACAGCATAACATCATAATCGAATACAACCCAGATACTATCCATTCAACCTTCTGTTCGATTCGGTTGCTCGTATGTATAACGAAAGAACAGTAACCTGGTGAGTATTCCTATATGAACGTCATCACGATATAATCGAATACAACTTAGTTACAATTATCGTTCCGTCTAACCATCCAACCTTATGTTCGATTCAGACGCTCGTATGTGTAACGAAAGAACCGTTACATGGTAGGTGTAGTTAAATATACAACATAACGATATAATCGGAGACAACCCAGATACAATGATTGTTCAATCTATCCATTCAACCTTATGTTCGATTCGGTTGCTAGTATGTATAACGAAAGAACAGTTACCTGGTTAGACATAATATATAATAATCATCACGAAATAATCGAATACAACCTAGATACGATGATTGTTCAGTCTATCCATTCAACCTTCTGTTCAGTTCAGTCGCTCTTATGTATAACTGGAGAACAGTTACCTGGTGAGTATAACTATATGAACATCATCACGATATAATCGAATACAACCCCAGATACGATCATTGTTTAGTCTATCCATTCAACCTTCAGTTCAATTCAGTAGCTCGTATGTATAACGGAAGAACAGTTACCTGGTGAGTATAACTATATAAACATAATCGAATACAACTCAGATACGATGATTGTTCAGTCTATCCATTCAACCTTATGTTCGATTCGGTTGCTCGTATGTATATCGGAAGAACAGGTACCTGGTGAATATATTTATATAAACATAATCGAATACAACTCAGATACGATGATTGTTCAATCTATCCATTTAACCTTCTGCTCGATTCGGTCGCTTGTATGTAAAACGGAAGGACAGTTACCTGGTGAGTATTGCTATATAAACATCATCACGATATCATCGAATACAACTCAGATACAATTATCGTTTCGTCTAACCATCCAAAATTCTGTTCGATTCAGTCGCTAGTATGTGTAACGGAAGTATCGTCACCTGGTAAGTATCATTATATATACAGTATTGCGATATAATCGGATACCACCCAGATACATTGATTGTTCAGTCTATCCATTCAACTTTCTTTTCGTTTCGGTCGCTCGTATGTAAAACGGGAATACCGTCTCCTAGTGTGTATAACTATATACTCAGCATAACATCATAATCGAATACAACCCATATACTATCCATTCAACCTTCTGTTCAATTCAGTCGCTCGTATGTATAACGGAAGAACAGTTACCTGGTGAGTATAACTATATAAACATAATCGAATACAACCCAGATACGATGATTGTTCAATCTATACTGAATTCAACCTTCTGCTCGATTCGGTCGCTTGTATGTAAAACGGAAGAACAGTTACCTGGTGAGTATTGCTATATAAACATCATCACGATATCATCGAATACAACTCAGATACAATTATCGTTTCGTCTAACCATTTAACCTTCTGTTCGATTCAGTCGCTAGTATGTGTAACGGAAGTACCGTCACCTGGTTAGTATCACTATATATACAGTATTGCGATATAATCGGATACCACCCAGATACATTGATTGTTCAGTCTATCCATTCAACTTTCTGTTCGTTTCGATCGCTCGTATGTGAAACGGGAATACCGTCACCTTATGTGTATAACTATATACACAGCATAACATCATAATCGAATACAACCCAGATACTATCCATTCAACCTTCTGTTCAATTCAGTCGCTCGTATATATAACGGAAGAACAGTTACCTGGTGAGTATAACTATATAAACATAATCGAATACAACCCAGATACGATGATTGTTCAATCTATACTGAATTCAACCTTCTGCTCGATTCGGTCGCTTGTATGTAAAACGGAAAAACAGTTACCTGGTGAGTATTGCTATATAAACATCATCACGATATCATCGAATACAACTCAGATACAATTATCGTTTCGTCTAACCATTTAACCTTCTGTTCGATTCAGTCGCTAGTATGTGTCACGGAAGTACCGTCACCTGGTAGGTATCACTATATATACAGTATTGCGATATAATCGGATACCACCCAGATACATTGATTGTTCAGTCTATCCATTCAACTTTCTGTTCGTTTCGGTCGTTCGTATGTGAAACGGGAATACCGTCACCTTATGTGTATAACTATATACACAGCATAACATCATAATCGAATACAACCCAGATACTATTCATTCAACCTTCTGTTCGATTCGGTTGCTCGTATGTATAACGAAAGAACAGTAACCTGGTGAGTATTTCTATATGAACGTCATCACGATATAATCGAATACAACTTAGTTACAATTATCGTTCCAGCTAACCATCCAACCTTATGTTCGATTCAGACGCTCGTATGTGTAACGAAAGAACCGTTACATGGTAGGTGTAGTTAAATATACAACATAACGATATAATCGGAGACAACCCAGATACAATGATTGTTCAGTCTATCCATTCAACCTTATGTTCGATTCGGTTGCTAGTATGTATAATGAAAGAACAGTTACCTAGTTAGACATAATATATAATAATCATCACGAAATAATCGAATACAACCCAGATACGATGATTGTTCAGTCTATCCATTCAACCTTCTGTTCAGTTCAGTCGCTCTTATGTATAACTGGAGAACAGTTACCTGGTGAGTATAACTATATGAACATCATCACGATATAATTGAATACAACCCCAGATACGATCATTGTTTAGTATATCCATTCAACCTTCAGTTCAATTCAGTCGCTCGTATGTATAACGGAAGAACAGTTACCTGGTGAGTATAACTATATAAACATAATCGAATACAACTCAGATACGATGATTGTTCAATCTATCCATTGAACCTTATGTTCGATTCGGTTGCTCGTATGTATATCGGAAGAACAGGTACCTGGTGAGTATATCTATATAAACATAATCGAATACAACTCAGATACGATGATTGTTCAATCTATCCATTTAACCTTCTGCTCGATTCGGTCACTTGTATGTAAAACGGAAGGACAGTTACCTGGTGAGTATTGCTATATAAACATCATCACGATATCATCGAATACAACTCAGATACAATTATCGTTTCGTCTAACCATTCAACATTTTGTTCGATTCAGTCGCTAGTATGTGTAACGGAAGTATCGTCACCTGGTAAGTATCACTATATATACAGTATTGCGATATAATCGGATACCACCCAGATACATTGATTGTTCAGTCTATCCATTCAACTTTCTTTTCGTTTCGGTCGCTCGTATGTAAAACGGGAATACCGTCTCCTAGTGTGTATAACTATATACACAGCATAACATCATAATCGAATACAACCCATATACTATCCATTCAACCTTCTGTTCAATTCAGTCGCTCGTATGTATAACGGAAGAACAGTTACCTGGAGAGTATAACTATATAAACATAATCGAATACAACTCAGATACGATGATTGTTCAATCTATCCATTCGACCTTATGTTCGATTCGGTTGCTCGTATGTATATCGGAAGAACAGGTACCTGGTGAGTATATCTATATAAACATTATCGAATACAACTCAGATACGATGATTGTTCAATCTATCCATTTAACCTTCTGCTCGATTCGGTCGCTTGTATGTAAAACGGAAGGACAGTTACCTGGTGAGTATTGCTATAAAAACATTATCAAGATATCATCGAATACAACTCAGATACAATTATCGTTTCGTCTAACCATTCAACCTTCTGTTCGATTTAGTCGCTAGTATGTGTAACGGAAGTACCGTCACCTGGTAAGTATCACTATATATACAGTATTGCGATATAATCGGATACCACCCAGATACATTGATTGTTCAGTCTATCCATTCAACTTTCTGTTCGTTTCGGTCGCTCGTTTGTGAAACGGGAATACCGTCACCTTATGTGTATAACTATATACACAGCATAACATCATAATCGAATACAACCCAGATACTATCCATTCAACCTTCTGTTCGATTCGGTTGCTCGTATGTATAACGAAAGAACAGTAACCTGGTGAGTATTTCTATATGAACGTCATCACGATATAATCGAATACAACTTAGTTACAATTATCGTTCCGTCTAACCATCCAACCTTATGTTCGATTCAGACGCTCGTATGTGTAACGAAAGAACCGTTACATGGTAGGTGTAGTTAAATATACAACATAACGATATAATCGGAGACAACCCAGATACAATGATTGTTCAATCTATCCATTCAACCTTATGTTCGATTCGGTTGCTAGTATGTATAACGAAAGAACAGTTACCTGGTTAGACATAATATATAATAATCATCACGAAATAATCGAATACAACCCAGATACGATGATTGTTCAGTCTATCCATTCAACCTTCTGTTCAGTTCAGTCGCTCTTATGTATAACTGGAGAACAGTTACCTGGTGAGTATAACTATATGAACATCATCACGATATAATCGAATACAACCCCAGATACGATCATTGTTTAGTCTATCCATTCAACCTTCAGTTCAATTCAGTCGCTCGTATGTATAACGGAAGAACAGTTACCTGGTGAGTATAACTATATAAACATAATCGAATACAACTCAGAAACGATGATTGTTCAATCTATCCATTCAACCTTATGTTCGATTCGGTTGCTCGTATGTATATCGGAAGAACAGGTACCTGGTGAGTATATCTATATAAACATAATCGAATACAACTCAGATACGATGATTGTTCAATCTATCCATTTAACCTTCTGCTCGATTCGGTCGCTTGTATGTAAAACGGAAGGACAGTTACCTGGTGAGTACTGCTATATAAACATCATCACGATATCATCGAATACAACTCAGATACAATTATCGTTTCTAACCATTCAACAATCTGTTCGATTCAGTCGCTGGTATGTGTAACGGAAGTATCGTCACCTGGTAAGTATCACTATATATACAGTATTGCGATATAATCGGATACCACCCAGATATATTGATTGTTCAGTCTATCCATTCAACTTTCTTTTCGTTTCGGTCGCTCGTATGTATAACGGGAATACCGTCTCCTAGTGTGTATAACTATATACACAGCATAACATCATAATCGAATACAACCCATATACTATCCATTCAACCTTCTGTTCAATTCAGTCGCTCGTATGTATAACGGAAGAACAGTTACCTGGTGAGTATAACTATATAAACATAATCGAATACAACCCAGATACGATGATTGTTCAATCTATACTGAATTCAACCTTCTGCTCGATTCGGTCGCTTGTATGTAAAATGGAAGAACAGTTACCTGGTGAGTATTGCTATATGAACATCATCACGATATCATCGAATACAACTCAGATACAATTATCGTTTCGTCTAACCATTCAACATTCTGTTCGATTCAGTCGCTAGTATGTGTAACGGAAGTATCGTCACCTGGTAAGTATCACTATATATACAGTATTGCGATATAATCGGATACCACCCAGATATATTGATTGTTCAGTCTATCCATTCAACTTTCTTTTTGTTTCGGTCGCTCGTATGTAAAACGGGAATACCGTCTCCTAGTGTGTATAACTATATACACAGCATATCATCATAATCAAATACAACCCATATACTATCCATTCAACCTTCTTCAGTCGCTCGTATGTATAACGGAAGAACAGTTACCTGGTGAGTATAACTATATAAACATAATCGAATACAACCCAGATACGATGATTGTTCAATCTATACTGAATTCAACCTTCTGCTCGATTCGGTCGCATGTATGTAAAACGGAAGAACAGTTACCTGGTGAGTATTGCTATATAAACATCATCACGATATCATCGAATACAACTCAGATACAATTATCGTTTCGTCTAACCATTTAACCTTCTGTTCGATTCAGTCGCTAGTATGTGTAACGGAAGTACCGTCACCTGGTAAGTATCACTATATATACAGTATTGCGATATAATCGGATACCACCCAGATACATTGATTGTTCAGTCTATCCATTCAACTTTCTGTTCGTTTCGGTCGCTCGTATGTGAAACAGGAATACCGTCACCTTATGTGTATAACTATATATACAGCATAACATCATAATCGAATACAACCCAGATACTATCCATTCAACCTTCTGTTCGATTCGGTTGCTCGTATGTATAACGAAAGAACAGTAACCTGGTGAGTATTTCTATATGAACGTCATCACGATATAATCGAATACAACTTAGTTACAATTATCGTTCCGTCTAACCATCCAACCTTATGTTCGATTCAGACGCTCGTATGTGTAACGAAAGAACCGTTACCTGGTAGGTGTAGTTAAATATACAACATAACGATATAATCGCAGACAACCCAGATACAATGATTGTTCAATCTATCCATTCAACCTTATGTTCGATTCGGTTGCTAGTATGAATAACGAAAGAACAGTTACCTGGTAAGACATAATATATAATAATCATCACGAAATAATCGAATACAACCCAGATACGATGATTGTTCAGTCTATCCATTCAACCTTCTGTTCAGTTCAGTCGCTCTTATGTATAACTGGAGAACAGTTACCTGGTGAGTATAACTATATGAACATCATCACGATATAATCGAATACAACCCCAGATACGATCATTGTTTAGTCTATCCATTCAACCTTCAGTTCAATTCAGTCGCTCGTATGTATAACGGAAGAACAGTTACCTGGTGAGTATAACTATATAAACAAAATCGAATACAACCCAGATACGATGATTGTTCAATCTATCCATTCAACCTTATGTTCGATTCGGTTGCTCGTATGTATATCGGAAGAACAGGTACCTGGTGAGTATATCTATATAAACATAATCGAACACAACTCAGATACGATGATTGTTCAATCTATCCATTTAACCTTCTGCTCGATTCGGTCGCTTGTATGTAAAACGGAAGAACAGTTACCTGGTGAGTATTGCTATATAAACATCATCACGATATCATCGAATACAACTCAGATACAATTATCGTTTCGTCTAACCATTCGACATTCTGTTCGATTCAGTCGCTAGTATGTGTAACGGAAGTATCGTCACCTGGTAAGTATCACTATATATACAGTATTGCGATATAATCGGATACCACCCAGATACATTGATTGTTCAGTCTATCCATTCAACTCTCTTTTCGTTTCGGTCGCTCGTATGTATAACGGGAATACCGTCTCCTAGTGTGTATAACTATATACACAGCATTACATCATAATCGAATACAACCCAGATACTATCCATTCAACCTTCTGTTCGATTCGGTTGCTCGTATGTATAACGAAAGAACAGTAACCTGGTGAGTTTTGCTATATAAACATCATCACGATATCATCGAATACAACTCAGATACAATTATCGTTTCGTCTAACCATTCGACATTCTGTTCGATTCAGTCGCTAGTATATGTAACGGAAGTATCGTCACCTGGTAAGTATCACTATATATACAGTATTGCGATATAATCGGATACCACCCAGATACATTGATTGTTCAGTCTATCCATTCAACTTTCTGTTCGTTTCGGTCGCTCGTATGTGAAACAGGAATACCGTCACCTTATGTGTATAACTATATATACAGCATAACATCATAATCGAATACAACCCAGATACTATCCATTCAACCTTCTGTTCGATTCGGTTGCTCGTATGTATAACGAAAGAACAGTAACCTGGTGAGTATTTCTATATGAACGTCATCACGATATAATCGAATACAACTTAGTTACAATTATCGTTCCGTCTAACCATCCAACCTTATGTTCGATTCAGACGCTCGTATGTGTAACGAAAGAACCGTTACCTGGTAGGTGTAGTTAAATATACAACATAACGATATAATCGCAGACAACCCAGATACAATGATTGTTCAATCTATCCATTCAACCTTATGTTCGATTCGGTTGCTAGTATGAATAACGAAAGAACAGTTACCTGGTAAGACATAATATATAATAATCATCACGAAATAATCGAATACAACCCAGATACGATGATTGTTCAGTCTATCCATTCAACCTTCTGTTCAGTTCAGTCGCTCTTATGTATAACTGGAGAACAGTTACCTGGTGAGTATAACTATATGAACATCATCACGATATAATCGAATACAACCCCAGATACGATCATTGTTTAGTCTATCCATTCAACCTTCAGTTCAATTCAGTCGCTCGTATGTATAACGGAAGAACAGTTACCTGGTGAGTACAACTATATAAACAAAATCGAATACAACTCAGATACGATGATTGTTCAATCTATCCATTCAACCTTATGTTCGATTCGGTTGCTCGTATGTATATCGGAAGAACAGGTACCTGGTGAGTATATCTATATAAACATAATCGAACACAACTCAGATACGATGATTGTTCAATCTATCCATTTAACCTTCTGCTAGATTCGGTCGCTTGTATGTAAAACGGAAGGACAGTTACCTGGTGAGTATTGCTATATAAACATCATCACGATATCATCGAATACAACTCAGATACAATTATCGTTTCGTCTAACCATTCAACCTTCTGTTCGATTCAGTCGCTAGTATGTGTAACGGAAGTACCGTCACCTGGTAAGTATCACTATATATACAGTATTGCGATATAATCGGATACCACCCAGATACATTGATTGTTCAATCTATCCATTCAACTTTCTGTTCGTTTCGGTCGCTCGTATGTGAAACGGGAATACCGTCACCTTATGTGTATAACTATATACACAGCATTACATCATAATCGAATACAACCCAGATACTATCCATTCAACCTTCTGTTCGATTCGGTTGCTCGTATGTATAACGAAAGAACAGTAACCTGGTGAGTTTTGCTATATAAACATCATCACGATATCATCGAATACAACTCAGATACAATTATCGTTTCGTCTAACCATTCGACATTCTGTTCGATTCAGTCGCTAGTATGTGTAACGGAAGAACAGTTACCTGGTGAGTATAACTATATAAACATAATCGAATACAACCCAGATACGATGATTGTTCAATCTACACTGAATTCAACCTTCTGCTCGATTCGGTCGCTTGTATGTAAAACGGAAGAACAGTTACCTGGTGAGTATTGCTATATAAACATCATCACGATATCATCGAATACAACTCAGATACAATTATCGTTTCGTCTAACCATTCAACATTCTGTTCGATTCAGTCGCTAGTATGTGTAACGGAAGTATCGTCACCTGGTAAGTATCACTATATATACAGTATTGCGATATAATCGGATACCACCCAGATACATTGATTGTTCAGTCTATCCATTCAACTTTCTTTTTGTTTCGGTCGCTCGTATGTAAAACGGGAATACCGTCTCCTAGTGTGTATAACTATATACACAGCATAACATCATAATCGAATACAACCCATATACTATCCTTTCAACCTTCTGTTCAATTCAGTCGCTCGTATGTATAACGGAAGAACAGTTACCTGGTGAGTATAAATATATAAACATAATCGAATACAACCCAGATACGATGATTGTTCAATCTATACTGAATTCAACCTTCTGGTCGATTCGGTCGCTTGTATGTAAAACGGAAGAACAGTTACCTGGTGAGTATTGCTATATAAACATCATCACGATATCATCGAATACAACTCAGATACAATTATCGTTTCGTCTAACCATTCAACCTTCTGTTCGATTCAGTCGCTAGTATGTGTAACGGAAGTACCGTCACCTGGTAAGTATCACTATATATACAGTATTGCGATATAATCGGATACCACCCAGATACATTGATTGTTCAGTCTATCCATTCAACTTTCTGTTCGTTTTGGTCGCTCGTATGTGAAACGGGAATACCGTCACCTTATGTGTATAACTATATATACAGCATAATATCATAATCGAATACAACCCAGATACTATCCATTCAACCTTCTGTTCGATTCGGTTGCTCATATGTATAACGAAAGAACAGTAACCTGGTGAGTATTTCTATATGAAAGTCATCACGATATAATCGAATACAACTTAGTTACAATTATCGTTCCGTCTAACCATCCAACCTTATGTTCGATTCAGACGCTCGTATGTGTAACGAATGAACCGTTACATGGTAGGTGTAGTTAAATATACAACATAACGATATAATCGGAAACAACCCAGATACAATGATTGTTCAATCTATCCATTCAACCTTATGTTCGATTCGGTTGCTAGTATGTATAACGAAAGAACAGTTACCTGGTAAGACATAATATATAATAATCATCACGAAATAATCGAATACAACCCAGATACGATGATTGTTCAGTCTATCCATTCAACCTTCTGTTCAGTTCAGTCGCTCTCATGTATAACTGGAGAACAGTTACCTGGTGAGTATAACTATATGAACATCATCACGATATAATCGAATACAACCCCAGATACGATCATTGTTTAGTCTATCCATTCAACCTTCAGTTCAATTCAGTCGCTCGTATGTATAACGGAAGAACAGTTACCTGGTGAGTATAACTATATAAACAAAATCGAATACAACTCAGATACGATGATTGTTCAATCTATCCATTCAACCTTATGTTCGATTCGGTTGCTCGTATGTATATCGGAAGAACAGGTACCTGGTGAGTATATCTATATAAACATAATCGAACACAACTCAGATACGATGATTGTTCAATCTATCCATTTAACCTTCTGCTCGATTCGGTCGCTTGTATGTAAAACGGAAGGACAGTTACCTGGTGAGTATTGCTATATAAACATCATCACGATATCATCGAATACAACTCAGATACAATTATCGTTTCGTCTAATCATTCAACCTTCTGTTCGATTCAGTCGCTAGTATGTGTAACGGAAGTACCGTCACCTGGTAAGTATCACTATATATACAGTATTGCGATATAATCGGATACCACCCAGATACATTGATTGTTCAATCTATCCATTCAACTTTCTGTTCGTTTCGGTCGCTCGTATGTGAAACGGGAATACCGTCACCTTATGTGTATAACTATATACACAGCATTACATCATAATCGAATACAACCCAGATACTATCCATTCAACCTTCTGTTCGATTCGGTTGCTCGTATGTATAACGAAAGAACAGTAACCTGGTGAGTTTTGCTATATAAACATCATCACGATATCATCGAATACAACTCAGATACAATTATCGTTTCGTCTAACCATTCGACATTCTGTTCGATTCAGTCGCTAGTATGTGTAACGGAAGTATAGTCACCTGGTAAGTATCACTATATATACAGTATTGCGATATAATCGGATACCACCCAGATACATTGATTGTTCAGTCTATCCATTCAACTTTCTTTTCGTTTCGGTCGCTCGTATGTATAACGGGAATACCGTCTCCTAGTGTGTATAACTATATACACAGCATAACATCATAATCGAATACAACCCATATACTATCCATTCAACCTTCTGTTCAATTCAGTCGCTCGTATGTATAACGGAAGAACAGTTACCTGGTGAGTATAACTATATAAACATAATCGAATACAACCCAGATACGATGATTGTTCAATCTACACTGAATTCAACCTTCTGCTCGATTCGGTCGCTTGTATGTAAAACGGAAGAACAGTTACCTGGTGAGTATTGCTATATAAACATCATCACGATATCATCGAATACAACTCAGATACAATTATCGTTTCGTCTAACCATTCAACATTCTGTTCGATTCAGTCGCTAGTATGTGTAACGGAAGTATCGTCACCTGGTAAGTATCACTATATATACAGTATTGCGATATAATCGGATACCACCCAGATACATTGATTGTTCAGTCTATCCATTCAACTTTCTTTTTGTTTCGGTCGCTCGTATGTAAAACGGGAATACCGTCTCCTAGTGTGTATAACTATATACACAGCATAACATCATAATCGAATACAACCCATATACTATCCTTTCAACCTTCTGTTCAATTCAGTCGCTCGTAAGTATAACGGAAGAACAGTTACCTGGTGAGTATAAACATATAAACATAATCGAATACAACCCAGATACGATGATTGTTCAATCTATACTGAATTCAACCTTCTGGTCGATTCGGTCGCTTGTATGTAAAACGGAAGAACAGTTACCTGGTGAGTATTGCTATATAAACATCATCACGATATCATCGAATACAACTCAGATACAATTATCGTTTCGTCTAACCATTCAACCTTCTGTTCGATTCAGTCGCTAGTATGTGTAACGAAAGTACCGTCACCTGGTAAGTATCACTATATATACAGTATTGCGATATAATCGGATACCACCCAGATACATTGATTGTTCAGTCTATCCATTCAACTTTCTGTTCGTTTCGGTCGCTCGTATGTGAAACGGGAATACCGTCACCTTATGTGTATAACTATATATACAGCATAATATCATAATCGAATACAACCCAGATACTATCCATCCATTATGTTCGATTCAGACGCTCGTATGTGTAACGAATGAACCGTTACATGGTAGGTGTAGTTAAATATACAACATAACGATATAATCGGAAACAACCCAGATACAATGATTGTTCAATCTATCCATTCAACCTTATGTTCGATTCGGTTGCTAGTATGTATAACGAAAGAACAGTTACCTGGTAAGACATAATATATAATAATCATCACGAAATAATCGAATACAACCCAGATACGATGATTGTTCAGTCTATCCATTCAACCTTCTGTTCAGTTCAGTCGCTCTCATGTATAACTGGAGAACAGTTACCTGGTGAGTATAACTATATGAACATCATCACGATATAATCGAATACAACCCCAGATACGATCATTGTTTAGTCTATCCATTCAACCTTCAGTTCAATTCAGTCGCTCGTATGTATAACGGAAGAACAGTTACCTGGTGAGTATAACTATATAAACATAATCGAATACAACTCAGATACGATGATTGTTCAATCTATCCATTCAACCTTATGTTCGATTCGGTTGCTCGTATGTATATCGGAAGAACAGGTACCTGGTGAGTATATCTATATAAACATAATCGAACACAACTCAGATACGATGATTGTTCAAGCTATCCATTTAACCTTCTGCTCGATTCGGTCGCTTATATGTAAAACGGAAGGACAGTTACCTGGTGAGTATTGCTATATAAACATCATCACGATATCATCGAATACAACTCAGATACAATTATCGTTTCGTCTAACCATTCAACATTCTGTTCGATTCAGTCGCTAGTATGTGTAACGGAAGTATCCTCACCTGGTAAGTATCACTATATATACAGTATTGCGATATAATCGGATACCACCCAGATACATTGATTGTTCAGTCTATCCATTCAACTTTCTTTTCGTTTCGGTCGCTCGTATGTAAAACGGGAATACCGTCTCCTAGTGTGTATAACTATATACACAGCATAACATCATAATCGAATACAACCCATATACTATCCTTTCAACCTTCTGTTCAATTCAGTCGCTCGTATGTATAACGGAAGAACAGTTACCTGGTGAGTATAACTTTATAAACATAATCGAATACAACCCAGATACGATGATTGTTCAATCTATACTGAATTCAACCTTCTGCTCGATTCGGTCGCTTGTATGTAAAACGGAAGAACAGTTACCTGGTGAGTATTGCTATATAAACATCATCACGATATCATCGAATACAACTTAGATACAATTATCGTTTCGTCTAACCATTTAACCTTCTGTTCGATTCAGTCGCTAGTATGTGTAACGGAAGTACCGTCACCTGGTAAGTATCACTATATATACAGTATTGCGATATAATCGGATACCACCCAGATACATTGATTGTTCAGTCTATCCATTCAACTTTCTGTTCGTTTCGGTCGCTCGTATGTAAAACGGGAATACCGTCACCTTATGTGTATAACTATATATACAGCATAACATCATAATCGAATACAACCCAGATACTATCCATTCAACCTTCTGTTCGATTCGGTTGCTCGTATGTATAACGAAAGAACAGTAACATGGTGAGTATTTCTATATGAACGTCATCACGATATAATCGAATACAACTTAGTTACAATTATCGTACCGTCTAACCATCCAACCTTATGTTCGATTCAGACGCTCGTATGTGTAACGAAAGAACCGTTACATGGTAGGTGTAGTTAAATATACAACATAACGATATAATCGGAGACAACCCAGATACAATGATTGTTCAATCTATCCATTCAACCTTATGTTCGATTCGGTTGCTAGTATGTATAACGAAAGAACAGTTACCTGGTAAGACATAATATATAATAATCATCACGAAATAATCGAATACAACCCAGATACGATGATTGTTCAGTCTATCCATTCAACCTTCTGTTCAGTTCAGTCGCTCTTATGTATAACTGGAGAACAGTTACCTGGTGAGTATAACTATATGAACATCATCACGATATAATCGAATACAACCCCAGATACGATCATTGTTTAGTCTATCCATTCAACCTTCAGTTCAATTCAGTCGCTCGTATGTATAACGGAAGAACAGTTACCTGGTGAGTATAATTATATAAACATAATCGAATACAACTCAGATACGATGATTGTTGAATCTATCCATTCAACCTTATGTTCGATTCGGTTGCTCGTATGTATATCGGAAGAACAGGTACCTGGTGAGTATATCTATATAAACATAATCGAACACAACTCTGCCGTCATAAGAAATACTCACGTATATACCATATTGTCAAAATCGAGCAAATCGCTTTTGAAAGTTTGAATTCCTCCAAAACGTTCCATTATGCATGTATCTGAATACTCTTGGTGTCATTTGCTTCAGCAGAAATATATTTATGTAATAAAATACCTTTTTTATACTGAAGCAGCAAGATTTTTGTTTTTGGAGACTTTTATTGCAAATACGCCGTATTGAGCTGCACATGGGCTGGTCAATACTAAGCAAAAACCAGTTATCTGTGAATACTAAGTAAAAACCACTCAAAATGTGTATGTAATTTGTTTCAACTTAGGAACTCTGATATTCAAATGAGAGATACGTATTGTATTACTAGTTCACTCCTTAATAACTAACATTTTTTTATTATAGTTTTATTGAAATATGATATAAAAGAAACATAACTTATATCACACAAATAAAATGATAATGTTTGTTTCATACATTCTAGAAAAATGATCAACTCTGAAAAATTGAATATGGCATACTAATTCAATTTGTCGGCATCTCAAGCCAAAAGGGCTTCCTGTTATCGGGCATCAATGGTACCAAATCCCTGATGATAGTTTCTTTCTTATCTTTATTAATGCCAGTTGGTTCTGTTCTCGCAGTTACTTGCATCAATTCAATTTTCTTCCTGTACTTTTCTTGCAAAACATCGATTTCGAAGAAACTTTCATCGGTGAAAGTTCTGTATTTTAAAGTCGTTTTATTTTTCAGAAAAATCATCTCTGAAATTTGCCTAATATATGGTCGGGGATTCAATTTATTGATTTTTGCCAAAGAAGTGCAGTTTCTCCAATTACCAAAGTCCTGAGGTGTAAGTGGTCTGGCAAATGCTCGTTTATCGTTGCATGACTCTACAGCTTTAATAAAATCTTTGAAATCATACGTTTTCCCTTGCCTTTTCAGTGACAGCTCGACCTGATGGTGAAAGCTGTCAGCAGACATATAACTATGACCAGGTTCAAAATATTTCACGTGTATTTTTTCAGCACTTATTTCTTGTCTGTTCATGATATATATAAGAAAAGATATAAATGTCCAATTCTTCAGTTGTCCTGTGCAGTTATCAGCCCATATGATGAAATGTTTTACGTCTCTATTTTCACGCAGAAAAACAGAAAATGCACTCACAAGTTCTTCTTGGTTTCGTCCTGCTAAACCTTCATGCCATAAAGCAGCCATTGGTAGATGTTTTTTCTGATTACCCAGTGGTACGAAACTTTCGTTATAAGCAGTGATTCTTTTCGTAAATAGTACCCTTTTGAATACATCTATCCTTGGTAACATTATTACTTTCTGAAGATCTACAGAAACGAAGAGAACATCTTTTTCCAATGATGATTCTTCAGCAATTCTGACGTCATTTTTGTATGCACTCCTTGTATATTTCACGTTATCCAGATGAGTTTTCCAAAGAGTACATATTTCGCAATTTTCAGCTAATGTTTTCACAGTATGGTCTTTGTTGTGAAAAGAATATTCCTCACATCTTTCACATTGTTCGTTTCCAAGTTTTGTGAATGATATATTCATTTTTTTAACTTCTGACCTATAAAAGTCATATGAGCATTCATAAGAGGGATATTTTTTCTGAAATTCTTCAAACATAGTTGCAACTGTGATATCGCTCGGTAAATATAGTCGATTAGGAGCGTGTTCCCTTCG
The DNA here is from genome assembly GCA_029955515.1 of Chrysomela aeneicollis. Classification (NCBI taxonomy): domain Eukaryota; kingdom Metazoa; phylum Arthropoda; class Insecta; order Coleoptera; family Chrysomelidae; genus Chrysomela; species Chrysomela aeneicollis. The sequence continues at coordinate 1,834,074 of JARUHQ010000032.1, read as the reverse complement.
ATAATGCGAAATACTAGGGTTGAAGCTCATGATATGAGTGTGCACGTCCTCTCTTGGTAATCTCTTTTTGCTAGGTTTCCTACCTCTTCGATCTTGGATGTGCTTTGTATTTTCAGGAAATGAACGATATAGGCTGTTTACTACCCAGTCAGAGGATTTTTTGAATCCTAAGGTAGTCAAGAAGAAAGTCTTGCAAACAATTTGAATAGATTCGTTTCTATCTCTCAGCGTGTATTGAAATGTTTGATTCTTCTTGTAAGAATTGTCTTCGCTCTTTTTTTGCCGTCTCGCCACATCTTTTCTTGAAGTGTTGTGTAATACGAACATCTTTTGTTCTTTCCATGTCAAACTCCAATACTGTTCATTGATTATCTTTCTTCTTTCCTCATCGATTTTTTGAATGCATTTCTTCGAGCAGGAAGGTTCACACGCGAGAAGTACAGAATGTTTCAGGATGTGGACGTCTTTTTTCTGCTTTTTTCGATCTCTTAGAGATACTGAGTGGAGTTTCCTTTTACGTACTGTACCACGCTTCGTCATCTCAGAATGGGTGCTACTGCCTGGAAGAGAAACAAAATTTGATAGTGCCTCATCCTCACTATTCGTCTCTTCAAGTGCATCAGTTTCTCCATTCCTCTCAACTAGCTCATTGGTAGGTGTGATAGCTGATATATCCAAAACATCAGTCCCGACATTTGTTATATCAGATTCTGTAATTGTTGGTCCCCCGATTGTTCCGAGAACATTTTCTATACCTGTCTGTTTTATCATATCAGTCCCGATATTTGTATTCTCTGGTTGCATTATTTCTAATGTTTGAACTGGATTTGTGATGACCGCCTCATTCGAATGATTAGTGAATATATTTGTGATATTTCCTTCTTCAATTTCAACATGTCTATCAATTATTCGGATAGAATGTGCAATGACTGAACTCTCAAGAATTCTAATATCTGTTTCTTCAGCACCATCTTGTACCTGTTCCGGAATCAGAGTTTCAGTATCTGTTAATTTCAGTCCTTCGACTCCTTCCTGATTATAATTTACACAATTGAGTTCAATACCAGGTATCACCGAAATATCAGTCACTATTTCTGAAAAAAAAAAATCAAGTATTGCAAAACGAACATACACTTTTTGAATCATTATGATGGAAGATTTACCTTTATGTCTATATCAACTGATCATCATAAAGTCAATCATCGAATACCTACTAATAATAAAAAATATGCTGAGGAATACATGAATAGATACCTTGAACAATATTATCTTCCATTATACAAAAATTCTGGTTCATTTTGATGAAACCAATTTCCTCGTTATCATCAGCTATAATGGGAACATTCTGAAGTTCTGCAAACACTTTGGAGATGGTTGCCTGTTTCGGAGATGTTTCAACTTCAATATTCAGTTCTGTATTCAGTTCATTGGCCATCTCTACCATTCTCTGACCACGATTCATTCGTTTTCTACAAGAAGCAATCACTATCCAATCAATAATTCAAAATACTTTTCCAAAGTTTTGAAAGTTAGAGTTGAACCGCTAAACTATATCTATATGGATAGAATACAATTGATATTTAACAATCAACTGATCACCCTGATTTTTTCGATTGATTCAAACAATTCGGCAATGGTGTTTGGAGAGTGTGTTTTTCACCGTCAACTTAGTTTGCAAAACAACACTCGAAGTCATATCAAGACTTGTAGTTTTTTAAGTGTCATCCGAAGCACTTGGTTTACCTGGTAGGTAAACTATGTGGAACAGTTTTATATAATCATTTCATTGGACATAAAAACTTACCTCATCATTATGAATACACTCTTCACTGCAGAATTGGTTTACTCAGACTTCGAAATTAACTCAATTCAAATCGATAATACCATACAAAATCAAGAGTAACATTACTATGGATTCCCAAGTGCCGATATGATATTTTATTGACCGTTTCGCGCGTAAATCTAGCGCGCAACGTAAAGATACTAAGACGAAACCCCTTACATACACACCTACTAGATGAAAACTACGTATATCGTGCGCTACTAAGAGAAAAGCACGTAAATTCTTCAATTATGCGTGGTTTTATCTTAGTAATATTCATATACGTGGATTCAATCTAGCGAGAAGCATAATTTCGTTCAGATAAGTGGACCATATAATGCACGAAATACTTGTTTCTTGTTGAAATAAATGGTTCTGATGATTGAAATGGGTAATATTTGTTATAATATTGCATCCGGAACCATAATCTCATATTACCCAAAATTGTTATATACGCGGATTTTTCTTATGAGGGCAGAACTCAGATACGATGATTTTTCAATCTATCCATTTAACCTTCTGCTCGATTCGGTCGCTTGTATGTAATACGGAAGGAAAGTTACCTGGTGAGTATTGCTATATAAACATCATCACGATATCATCGAATACAACTCAGATACAATTATCGTTTCGTCTAACCATTTAACCTTCTGTTCGATTCAGTCGCTAGTATGTGTAACGGAAGTATCGTCACCTGGTAAGTATCACTATATATACAGTATTGCGATATAATCGGATACCACCCAGATACATTGATTGTTCAGTCTATCCATTCAACTTTCTTTTCGTTTCGGTCGCTCGTATGTAAAACGGGAATACCGTCTCCTAGTGTGTATAACTATATACACAGCATAACATCATAATCGAATACAACCCATATACTATCCATTCAACCTTCTGTTCAATTCAGTCGCTCGTATGTATAACGGAAGAACAGTTACCTGGTGAGTATAACTATATCAACATAATCGAATACAACCCAGATACGATGATTGTTCAATCTATACTGAATTCAACCTTCTGCTCGATTCGGTCGCTTGTATGTAAAACGGAAGAACAGTTACCTGGTGAGTATTGCTATATAAACATCATCACGATATCATCGAATACAACTCAGATACAATTATCGTTTCGTCTAACCATTCAACATTCTGTTCGATTCAGTCGCTAGTATGTGTAACGGAAGTACCGTCACCTGGTAAGTATCACTATATATACAGTATTGCGATATAATCGGATACCACCCAAATACATTGATTGTTCAGTCTATCCATTCAACTTTCTGTTCGTTTCGGTCGCTCGTATGTGAAACGGGAATACCGTCACCTTATGTGTATAACTATATACACAGCATAACATCATAATCGAATACAACCCAGATACTATCCATTCAACCTTCTGTTCGATTCGGTTGCTCGTATGTATAACGAAAGAACAGTAACCTGGTGAGTATTTCTATATGAACGTCATCACGATATAATCGAATACAACTTAGTTACAATTATCGTTCCGTCTAACCATCCAACCTTATGTTCGATTCAGACGCTCGTATGTGTAACGAAAGAACCGTTTCATGGTAGGTGTAGTTAAATATACAACATAACGATATAATCGGAGACAACCCAGATACAATGATTGTTCAATCTATCCATTCAACCTTATGTTCGATTCGGTTGCTAGTATGTATAACGAAAGAACAGTTACCTGGTTAGACATAATATATAATAATCATCACGAAATAATCGAATACAACTCAGATACGATGATTGTTCAGTCTATCCATTCAACCTTCTGTTCAGTTCAGTCGCTCTTATGTATAACTGGAGAACAGTTACCTGGTGAGTATAACTATATGAACGTCATCACGATATAATCGAATACAACCCCAGATACGATCATTGTTTAGTCTATCCATTCAACCTTCAGTTCAATTCAGTCGCTCGTATGTATAACGGAAGAACAGTTACCTGGTGAGTATAACTATATAAACATAATCGAATACAACTCAGATACGATGATTGTTCAATCTATCCATTCAACCTTATGTTCTATTCGGTTGCTCGTATGTATATCGGAAGAACAGGTACCTGGTGAGTATATCTATATAAACATAATCGAATACAACTCAGATACGATGATTGTTCAATCTATCCATTTAACCTTCTGCTCGATTCGGTCGCTTGTATGTAAAACGGAAGGACAGTTACCTGGTGAGTATTGCTATATAAACATCATCACGATATCATCGAATACAACTCAGATACAATTATCGTTTCGTCTAACCATTTAACCTTCTGTTCGATTCAGTCGCTAGTATGTGTAACGGAAGAACCGTCACCTGGTAAGTATCACTATATATACAGTATTGCGATATAATCGGATACCACCCAGATACATTGATTGTTCAGTCTATCCATTCAACCTTCTGTTCGATTCGGTTGCTCGTATGTATAACGAAAGAACAGTAACCTGGTGAGTATTTCTATATGAACGTCATCACGATATAATCGAATACAACTTAGTTACAATTATCGTTCCGTCTAACCATCCAACCTTATGTTCGATTCAGACGCTCGTATGTGTAACGAAAGAACCGTTACATGGTAGGTGTAGTTAAATATACAACATAACGATATAATCGGAGACAACCCAGATACAATGATTGTTCAATCTATCCATTCAACCTTATGTTCGATTCGGTTGCTAGTATGTATAACGAAAGAACAGTTACCTGGTTAGACATAATATATAATAATCATCACGAAATAATCGAATACAACCCAGATACAATGATTGTTCAGTCTATCCATTCAACCTTCAGTTCAATTCGGTCGCTCGTATGTATAACGGAAGAACAGTTACCTGGTGAGTATAACTATATAAACATAATCGAATACAACTCTGATACGATGATTGTTCAATCTATCTATTCAACCTTATGTTCGATTCGGTTTGCTCGTATGTATATCGGAGAACTGGTACCTGGTGAGTATATCTATATAAACATAATCGAATACAACTCAGATACGATGATTGTTCAATCTATTCATTTAACCTTCTGCTCGATTCGGTTGCTTGTATGTAAAACGGAAGGACAGTTACCTGATGAGTATTGCTATATAAACATCATCACGATATCATCGAATACAACTCAGATACAATTATCGTTTCGTCTAACCATTTAACATTCTGTTCGATTCAGTCGCTAGTATGTGTAACGGAAGTATCGTCACCTGGTAAGTATCACTATATACACAGTATTGCGATATAATCGGATACCACCCAGATACATTGATTGTTCAGTCTATCCATTCAACTTTTTTTTTGTTTCGGTCGCTCGTATGTAAAACGGGAATACCGTCTCCTAGTGTGTATAACTATATACACAGCATAACATCATAATCGAATACAACCCATATACTATCCATTCAACCTTCTGTTCTATTCAGTCGCTCGTATGTATAACGGAAGAACAGTTACCTGGTAAGTATAACTATATAAACATAATCGAATACAACCCAGATACGATGATTGTTCAATCTATACTGAATTCAACCTTCTGCTCGATTCGGTCGCTTGTATGTAAAACGGAAGAACAGTTACCTGGTGAGTATTGCTATATAAACATCATCACGATATCATCGAATACAACTCAGATACAATTATCGTTTCGTCTTACCATTCAACATTCTGTTCGATTCAGTCGCTAGTATGTGTAACGGAAGTATCGTCACCTGGTAAGTATCACTATTTATACAGTATTGCGATATAATCGGATACCACCCAGATACATTGATTGTTCAGTCTATCCATTCAACTTTCTTTTTGTTTCGGTCGCTCGTATGTAAAACGGGAATACCGTCTCCTAGTGTGTATAACTATATACACAGCATAACATCATAATCGAATACAACCCATATACTATCCATTCAACCTTCTGTTCAATTCAGTCGCTCGTATGTATAACGGAAGAACAGTTACCTGGTGAGTATTGCTATATAAACATCATCACGATATCATCGAATACAACTAAGATACAATTACCGTTTCGTCTAACCATTTAACCTTCTGTTCGATTCAGTCGCTAGTATGTGTACCGGAAGTACCGTCACCTGGTAAGTATCACTATATATACAGTATTGCGATATAATCGGATACCACCCAGATACATTGATTGTTCAGTCTATCCATTCAACTTTCTGTTCGTTTCGGTCGCTCGTATGTGAAACGGGAATACCGTCACCTTATGTGTATAAATATATACACAGCATAACATCATAATCGAATACAACCCAGAAACTATCCATTCAACCTTCTGTTCGATTCGGTTGCTCGTATGTATAACGAAAGAACAGTAACCTGGTGAGTATTTATATATGAACGTCATCACGATATAATCGAATACAACTTAGTTACAATTATCGTTCCGTCTAACCATCCAACCTTATGTTCGATTCAGACGCTCGTATGTGTAACGAATGAACCGTTACATGGTAGGTGTAGTTAAATATACAACATAACGATATAATCGGAGACAACCCAGATACAATGATTGTTCAATCTATCCATTCAACCTTGTGTTCGATTCGGTTGCTCGTATGTATATCGGAAGAACAGGTACCTGGTGAGTATATCTATATAAACATAATCGAATACATCTCAGATACGATGATTGTTCAATCTATCCATTTAACCTTCTGCTCGATTCGGTCGCTTGTATGTAAAAAGGAAGGACAGTTACCTGGTGAGTATTGCTATATAAACATCATCACGATATCATCGAATACAACTCAGATACAATTATCGTTTCGTCTAACCATTCAACATTCTGTTCGATTCAGTCGCTAGTATGTGTAACGGAAGTATCGTCACCTGGTAAGTATCACTATATATACAGTATTATGATATAATCGGATACCACCCAGATACATTGTTTGTTCAGTCTATCCATTCAACTTTCTTTTCGTTTCGGTCGCTCGTATGTAAAACGGGAATACCGTCTCCTAGTGTGTATAACTATATACACAGCATAACATCATAATCGAATACAACCCAGATACTATCCATTCAACCTTCTGTTCGATTCGGTTGCTCGTATGTATAACGAAAGAACAGTAACCTGGTTAGACATAATATATAATAATCATCACGAAATAATCGAATACAACCCAGATACGATGATTGTTCAGTCTATCCATTCAACCTTCTGTTCAATTCAGTCGCTCGTATGTATAACGGAAGGACAGTTACCTGGTGAGTATAACTATATAAACCTAATCGAATACAACCCAGATACGATGAATTTTCAATCTATCCATTCAACCTTCTGCTCGATTCGGTCGCTTTTATGTAAAACGGAAGAACAGTTACCTGGTGAATATTGCTATATAAACATCATCACGATATCATCGAATACAACTCAGATACAATTATCGCTTCGTCTAACCATTTAACATTCTGTTCGATTCAGTCGCTAGTATGTGTAACGGAAGTACCGTCACCTGGTAAGTATCACTATATATACAGTATTGCGATATAATCGGATACCAACCAGATACATTGATTGTTCAGTCTATCCATTCAACTTTCTGTTCGTTTCGGTCGCTCGTATGTAAAACGGGAATACCGTCACCTAGTGTATATAACTATATACACAGCATAACATCATAATCGAATACAACCCAGATACTATCCATTCAACCTTCTGTTCGATTCGAATGCTCGTATGTATAACGAAAGAACAGTAACCTGGTGAGTATTTCTATATGAACTTCATCACGATATCATCGAATACAACTCAGAGATACAATTATCATTTCGTCTAACCATTTAACCTTCTGTTCGATTCAGTCGCTAGTATGTGTAACGGAAGTACCGTCACCTGGTAAGTATCACTATATATACAGTATTGCGATATAATCGGATACCACCCAGATACATTGATTGTTCAGTCTATCCATTCAACTTTCTGTTCAGTTCAGTCGCTCTTATGTAAAACTGGAGAACAGTTTCCTGGTGAGTATAACTATATGAACATCATCAAGATATAATCGAATACAACCCCAGATACGATTATTGTTTAGTCTATCCATTCAACCTTCTGTTCAATTCAGTCGCTCGTATGTATAACGGAAGAACAGTTACCTGGTGAGTATAACTATATAAACATAATCGAATACAACCCAGATACGATGATTGTTCAATCTATACTAAATTTAACCTTCTGCTCGATTCGGTCGCTTGTATGTAAAACGGAAGAGCAGTTACCTGGTGAGTATTGCTATATAAACATCATCACGATATCATCGAATTCAACTCAGATACAATTATCGTTTCGTCTAACCATTTAACCTTCTGTTCGATTCAGTCGCTAGTATGTGTAACGGAAGTACCGTCACCTGGTAAGTATCACTATATATACAGTATTGCGATATAATCGGATACCAACCAGATACATTGATTGTTCAGTCTATCCATTCAACTTTCTGTTCGTTTCGGTCGCTCGTATGTAAAACGGGAATACCGTCACCTAGTGTATATAACTATATACACAGCATAACATCATAATCGAATACAACTCAGATACTATCCATTCAACCTTCTGTTCGATTCGGTTGCTCGTATGTATAACGAAAGAACAGTAACCTGGTGAGTATTTCTATATAAACTTCATCACGATATAATCGAATACAACTCAGATACAATGATCATTCCGTCTATCCATCTAACCTTCTGTTCGATTGGTTTGCTCGTACGTATAACGCAAGAACAGTCACCTGGTGAGTATTACTATATAAACATTCCCACGATATAATCGAATACAACTCAGTTACAATTATCGTTCCGTCTAACCATCCAACCTTATGTTCGATTCAGACGCTCGTATGTGTAACGAAAGAACCGTTACATGGTAGGTGTATCTAAATATACAGCATAACGATATAATCGGAGACAACCCAGATACAATGATTGTTCGATCTAACCATCCAACCTTATGTTCGATTCAGACGCTCGTATGTGTAACGAAAGAACCGTTACATGGTAGATGTATCTAAATATACAGCATAACGATATAATCGAATACAACCCAGATACGATGATTGTTCAGTCTATCCATACAACCTTCTGTTCAGTTCAGTCGCTCTTATGTATAACTGGAGAATAGTTACCTGGTGAGTATAACTATATAAACATCATCACGATATAATCGAATACAACCCCAGATACGATCATTGTTTAGTCTATCCATTCAAACTTCTGTTCAATTCAGTCGCTCGTATGTATAACGGAAGTACATTTACTTGGTGAGTATAACTATATAAACATAATCGAATACAACTCAGATACGATGAATGTTCAATCTATCCATTCAACCTTATGTTCGATTCGGTTGCTTGTATGTATAACGGAAGAACAGGTACCTGGTGAGTATAACTATATAAACATAATCGAATACAACTCAGATACGATGATTGTTCAATCTATCCATTTAACCTTCTGCTCGATTCGGTCACTTGTATGCAAAACTGAAGGACAGTTACCTGGTGAGTATTGCTATATAAACATCATCACGATATCATCGAATACAACTCAGATACAATTATCGTTTCGTCTAACCATTCAACATTCTGTTCAATTCAGTCGCAAGTATGTGCAACGGAAGTACCGTCACCTGGTAAGTATCACTATATATACAGTATTGCGATATAATCGGATACCACCCAGATATATTGATTGTTCAGTCTATCCATTCAACTTTATGTTCGTTTCGGTCGCTCGTATGTAAAACGGGAATACCGTCACCTTATGTGTATAACTATATACACAGCATAACATCATAATCGAATACAACCCAGATACTATCCATTCAACCTTCTGTTCGATTCATTTGCTCGTATGTATAAAGAAAAAACAGTAACCTGGTGAGTATTTCTATATGAACGTCATCACGATATAATCGAATACAACTCAGATACAATGATCATTTCGTCTATTTATCCAAACTTCTGTTCGATTGGGTCGCTCGTATGTATAACGCAAGAACAGTCACCTGGTGAGTATTACTATATAAACATCACCACGATATAATCGAATACAACTCAGTTACAATTATTGTTCCGTCTAATCATCCAACCTTATGTTCGATTCAGACGCTCGTATGTGTAACGGAAGAACCGTTACATGGTAGGTGTAACTTAATATACAGCATAACGATATAATCGGAGACAACCCAGATACAATGATTGTTCAATCTATCCATTCAACCTTATGTTCGATTCGGTTGCTCGTATGTGTAACAGAAGAACTGTTACCTGGTTAGTCATACTATATGATAATCATCACGATATAATCGAATACCACCCAGATACATTGATTGTTCAGTCTATCCATTCAACTTTCTGTTCAGTTCAGTCGCTCTCATGTATTACTGGAGAAAAGTTTCCTGGTGAGTATAACTATATGAACATCATCAAGATATAATCGAAAACAACCCCAGATACGATTATTGTTTAGTCTATCCATTCAACCTTCTGTTCAATTCAGTCGCTCGTATGTATAACGGAAGATCATGTACCTGGTGAGTATAACTATATAAACATAATCAAATACAACCCAGATACGATGATTGTTCAATCTATACATTTAACCTTCTGCTCGATTCGGTCGCTTGTATGTGAAACGGAAGAATAGTTACCTGGTTATTATTGCTATATAAACATCATCACGATATCATCGGATACAACTCAGATACAATTATCGTTTCGTCTAACCATTCAACCTTCTGTTCGATTCAGTCGCTAGTATGTGTAACGGAAGTACCGTCACCTGGTAAGTATCACTATATATACAGTATTGCGATATAATCGGATACCACCCAGATACATTGATTGTTCAGTCTATCCATTCATTTTTCTGTTCTTTTCGGTCGCTCGTATGTAAAACGGGAATACCGTCATCAAATGTGTATAACTATATATACAGCATAAGATCATAATCGAATACAACCCAGATACTATCCATTCAACCTTCTGTTCGATTCGGTTGCTCGTATGTATAACGAAAGAACAGTAACCTAGTGAGTATTTCTATATAAACTTCATCACGATATAATCGAATACAACTGAGATACAATGATCATTCCGTCTATCCGTCCAACCTTCTGTTCGATTGGGTCGCTCGTATGTATAACGCAAGAACAGTCACCTGGTGAGTATTACTATATAAACATCACCACGATATAATAGAATACAACTCAGTTACAATTATCGTTCCGTCTAATCATCCAACCTCATGTTCGATGCATACGCTCGTATGTGTAACTAAAGAACCGTTACATGGTAGGTGTAACTAAATATACAGCATAACGATATAATCGAAGACAACCCAGATACAATGATTGTTCAATCTATCCATTCAACCTTATGTTCTATTCGGTTGCTCGTATGTGTAACAGAAGAACTGTTACATGGTAAGACATACTATATGATAATCATCACGATATAATCGAATACAACCCAGATACAATGATTGTTCAGTCTATCCATTCAACCTTCTGTTCAGTTCAGTCGCTCTCATGTATAACTGGAGAACAGTGACCTGGTGAGTATAACTATATAAACATCATCACGATATCATCGAATACAACCCCAGATACGATCATTGTTTAGTCTATCCATTCAACCTTTTGTTCAATTCAGTCGCTCGTATGTATAACGGAAGAACAGTTACCTGGTGAGTATAACTATATAAACATAATCGAATACAACTCAGATACGATGATTGTTCAATCTATCCATTAAACCTTCTGCTCGATTCGGTCGCTTGTATGTAAAGCGGAAGGACAGTTACCTGGTGAGTATTGCTATATAAACATCATCACGATATAATCGTATACAACCCCAGATACGATCATTGTTTAGTCTATCCATTCAACTTTCTGTTCAGTTTAGTCGCTCTTATGTATAACTGGAGAACAGTTTCCTGGTGAGTATAACTATATGAACATCATCAAGATATAATCGAATACAACCCCAGATACGATTATTGTTTAGTCTATCCATTCAACCTTCTGTTCAACTCAGTCGCTCGTATGTATAACGAAAGAACAGTTACCTGGTGAGTATAACTATATAAACATAATCGAATACAACCCAGTTACGATGATTGTTCAATCTCTACTAAATTTAAGCTTCTGCTCGATTCGGTCGCTTGTATGTAAAACGGAAGAACAGTTACCTGGTGAGTATCGCTATATAAACATCATCACGATATCATCGAATACAACTCAGAGATACAATTATCGTTTCGCTATATATACAGTATTGCGATAATTAATCGGATACCACCCAGATACATTGATTGTTCAGTCTATCCATTCAACTTTCTGTTCGTTTCGGTCGCTCGTATGTAAAACGGGAATACCGTCACCTAATGTGTATAACTATATACACAGCATAACATCATAATCGAATACAACCCAGATACTATCCATTCAACCTTCTGTTCGATTCGGTTGCTCGTATGTATAACGAAAGAACAGTAACCTGGTGAGTATAACTATATAAACATAATCAAATACAACCCAGATACGATGATTGTTCAATCTATACATTTAACCTTCTGCTCGATTCGGTCGCTTGTATGTGAAACGGAAGAATAGTTACCTGGTTATTATTGCTATATAAACATCATCACGATATCATCGGATACAACTCAGATACAATTATCGTTTCGTCTAACCATTAAACCTTCTGTTCGATTCAGTCGCTAGTATGTGTAACGGAAGTACCGTCACCTGGTAAGTATCACTATATATACAGTATTGCGATATAATCGGATACCAACCAGATACATTGATTGTTCAGTCTATCCATTCAACTTTCTGTTCGTTTCGGTCACTCGTATGTAAAACGGGAATACCGTCACCTAGTGTGTATAACTATATACACAGCATAACATCATAATCGAATACAACCCAGATACCATCCATTCAACCTTCTGTTCGATTCGGTTGCTCGTATGTATAACGAAAGAACAGTAACCTGGTGAGTATTTCTATATGAACTTCATCACGATATAATCGAATACAACTCAGATACAATGATCATTCCGTCTATCCATCCAACCTTCTGTTCGATTGGGTCGCTCGTACGTATAACGCAAGAACAGTCACCTGGTGTGTATTACTATATAAACATCACCACGATATAATCGAATACAACTCAGTTTTAATTATCGTTCCGTCTAACCAATCCAACCTTATGTTCGATTCAGACGCTCGTATGTGTAACGAAAGAACCGTTACATGGTAGGTGTATCTAATTATACAGCATAACGATATAATCGTAGACAACCCAGATACAATGATTGTTCAATCTATCCATTCAACCTTATGTTCGATTCGGTTGCTCGTATGTATAACGGAAGAACAGTTACCTGGTTAGACATAATATATAATAATCATCACGAAATAATCGAATACAACCCAGATACGATGATTGTTCAATCTATCCATTTAACCTTCTGCTCGATTCGGTCACTTGTATGTAAAACTGCAGGACAGTTACCTGGTGAGTATTGCTATATAAACATCATCACGATATCATCGAATACAACTCAGATACAATTATCGTTTCGTCTAACCATTCAACATTCTGTTCGATTCAGTCGCTAGTATGTATAACGGAAGAACAGTTACCTGGTGAGTATAACTATATAAACATAATCGAATACAACCCAGATATGATGATTGTTCAATCCATACTAAATATAACCTTCTGCTCGATTCGGTCGCTTGTATGTGAAACGGAAAAACAGTTACCTGGTGAGTATTGCTATATAAACATCATCACGATATCATCGAATACAACTCAGATACAATTATCGTTTCGTCTCACCATTTAACCTTAAGTTCGATTCAGTCGCTAGTATGTGCAACGGAAGTACCGTCACCTGGTGAGTATCACTATATATACAGTATTGCGATATAATCGGATACCACCCAGATATATTGATTGTTCAGTCTATCCATTCAACTTTCTGTTCGTTTCGGTCGCTCGTATGTAAAACGGGAATACCGTCACCTAATGTGTATAACTATATACACAGCATAACATCATAATCGAATACAACCCAGATACTATCCATTCAACCTTCTGTTCGATTCGGTTGCTCGTATGTATAAAGAAAAAACAGTAACCTGGTGAGTATTTCTATATGAACGTCATCACGATATAATCGAAAACAACTCAGATACAATGATCATTTCGTCTATTTATCCAAACTTCTGTTCGATTGGGTCGCTCGTATGTATAACGCAAGAACAGTCACCTGGTGAGTATTACTATATAAACATCATCACGATATAATCGAATACAACTCAGTTACAATTATTGTTCCGTCTAATCATCCAACCTTATGTTCGATTCAGACGCTCGTATGTGTAACGAAAGAACCGTTACATGGTAGGTGTAACTTAATATACAGCATAACGATATAATCGGAGACAACCCAGATACAATGATTGTTCAATCTATCCATTCAACCTTATGTTCGATTCGGTTGCTCGTATGTTTAACAGAAGAACTGTTACCTGGTTAGACATACTATATGATAATCATCACGATATAATCGAATACCACCCAGATACATTGATTGTTCAGTCTATCCATTCAACTTTCTGTTCAGTTCAGTCGCTCTTATGTATTACTGGAGAAAAGTTTCCTGGTGAGTATAACTATATGAACATCATCAAGATATAATCGAAAACAACCCCAGATACGATTATTGTTTAGTCTATCCATTCAACCTTCTGTTCAATTCAGTCGCTCGTTTGTATAACGGAAGAACATGTACCTGGTGAGTATAACTATATAAACATAATCAAATACAACCCAGATACGATGATTGTTCAATCTATACATTTAACCTTCTGCTCGATTCGGTCGCTTGTATGTGAAACGGAAGAATAGTTACCTGGTTATTATTGCTATATAAACATCATCACGATATCATCGGATACAACTCAGATACAATTATCGTTTCGTCTAACCATTAAACCTTCTGTTCGATTCAGTCGCTAGTATGTGTAACGGAAGTACCGTCACCTGGTAAGTATCACTATATATACAGTATTGCGATATAATCGGATACCACCCAGATACATTGATTGTTCAGTCTATCCATTCATTTTTCTGTTCTTTTCGGTCGCTCGTATGTGAAACGGGAATACCGTCATCAAATGTGTATAACTATATACACAGCATAAGATCATAATCGAATACAACCCAGATACTATCCATTCAACCTTCTGTTCGATTCGGTTGCTCGTATGTATAACGAAAGGACAGTAACCTAGTGAGTATTTCTATATAAACTTCATCACGATATAATCGAATACAACTGAGATACAATGATCATTCCGTCTATCCATCCAACCTTCTGTTCGATTGGGTCGCTCGTATGTATAACGCAAGAACAGTCACATGGTGAATATTACTATATAAACATCACCACGATATAATAGAATACAACTCAGTTACAATTATCGTTCCGTCTAATCATCCAACCTTATGTTCGATGCATACGCTCGTATGTGTAACTAAAGAACCGTTACATGGTAGGTGTAACTAAATATACAGCATAACGATATAATCGGAGACAACCCAGATACAATGATTGTTCAATCTATCCATTCAACCTTATGTTCGATTCGGTTGCTCGTATGTGTAACAGAAGAACTGTTACATGGTAAGACATACTATATGATAATCATCACGATATAATCGAATACAACCCAGATACAATGATTGTTCAGTCTATCCATTCAACCTTCTGTTCAGTTCAGTCGCTCTCATGTATAACTGGAGAACAGTTACCTGGTGAGTATAACTATATAAACATCATCACGATATCATCGAATACAACCCCAGATACGATTATTGTTTAGTCTATCCATTCAACCTTCTGTTCAACTCAGTCGCTCGTATGTATAACGAAAGAACAGTTACCTGGTGAGTATAACTATATAAACATAATCGAATACAACCCAGTTACGATGATTGTTCAATCTCTACTAAATTTAAGCTTCTGCTCGATTCGGTCGCTTGTATGTAAAACGGAAGAACAGTTACCTGGTGAGTATCGCTATATAAACATCATCACGATATCATCGAATACAACTCAGAGATACAATTATCGTTTCGCTATATATACAGTATTGCGATAATTAATCGGATACCACCCAGATACATTGATTGTTCAGTCTATCCATTCAACTTTCTGTTCGTTTCGGTCGCTCGTATGTAAAACGGGAATACCGTCACCTAATGTGTATACCTATATACACAGCATAACATCATAATCGAATACAACCCAGATACTATCCATTCAACCTTCTGTTCGATTCGGTTGCTCGTATGTATAACGAAAGAACAGTAACCTGGTGAGTATTTCTATATGAACGTCATCACAATATAATCGAATACAACTCAGATACAATGATCATTCCGTCTATCCATCCAACCATCTGTTCGATTTGGTCGCTCGTATGTATAACGCAAGGACAGTCACCTGGTGAGTATTACTATATAAACATCACCACGATATAATCGAATACAACTCAGTTACAATTATCGTTCCGTCTAACCATCCAACCTTATGTTTGATTCAGACGCTCGTATGTGTAACGAAATAACCGTTACATGGTAGGTGTAACCGAATATGCAGCATAAAGATATAATCGGAGACAACCCAGATACAATGATTGTTCAATCTATCCATCCAACCTTATGTTCGATTCGGTTGCTCGTATGTTTAACGGAAGAACTGTTACCTGGTTAGACATACTATATGATAATCATCACGATATACTCGAATACAACCCCAGATACGATTATTGTTTAGTCTATCCATTCAACCTTCTGTTCAATTCAGTCGTTCTTATGTATAACGGAAAAACAGTTACCTGGTGAGTATAACTATATAAACCTAATCGAATACAACCCAGATACGATGAATTTTCAATCTATCCATTTAACCTTCTGCTGGATTTGGTCGCTTTTATGTAAAACGGAAGAACAGTTACCTGGTGAGTATTGCTATATAAACATCATCACGATATCATCGAATACAACTCAGATACAATTATCGCTTCGTCTAACCATTTAACCTTCTGTTCGATTAAGTCGCTAGTATGTGTAACGGAAGTACCGTCACCTGGTAAGTATCACTATATATACAGTATTGCGATATAATCGGATACAAACCAGATACATTGATTGTTCAGTCTATCCATTCAACTTTCTGTTCGATTCGGTCGCTCGTATGTAAAACGGGAATACTGTCACCTAGTGTGTATAACTATATACACAGCATAACATCATAATCGAATACAACTCAGATACTATCCATTCAACCTTCTGTTCGATTCGGTTGCTCGTATGTATAACGAAAGAACAGTAACCTGGTGAGTATTTCTATATAAACTTCATCACGATATAATCGAATACAACTCAGATACAATGATCATTCCGTCTATCCATCTAACCTTCTGTTCGATTGGGTCGCTCGTACGTATAACGCAAGAACAGTCACCTGGTGAGTATTACTATATAAACATTCCCACGATATAATCGAATACAACTCAGTTACAATTATCGTTCCGTCTAACCATCCAACCTTATGTTCGATTCAGACGCTCGTATGTGTAACGAAAGAACCGTTACATGGTAGGTGTATCTGAATATACAGCATAACGATATAATCGGAGACAACCCAGATACAATGATTGTTCAATCTATCCATCCAACCTTATGTTCGATTCGGTTGCTCGTATGATTAACGGAATAACTGTTACCTGGTTAGACAACCTATATGATAATCATCACGATATACTCGAAAACAACCCCAGATACGATTATTGTTTAGTCTATCCATTCAACCTTCTGTTCAATTCAGTCGTTCTTATGTATAACGGAAAAACAGTTACCTGGTGAGTATAACTATATAAACCTAATCGAATACAACCCAGATACGATGAATTTTCAATCTATCCATTTAACCTTCTGCTCGATTTGGTCGCTTTTATGTAAAACGGAAGAACAGTTACCTGGTGAGTATTGCTATATAAACATCATCACGATATCATCGAATACAACTCAGATACAATTATCGCTTCGTCTAACCATTTAACCTTCTGTTCGATTCAGTCGCTAGTATGTGTAACGGAAGTACCGTCACCTGGTAAGTATCACTATATATACAGTATTGCGATATAATCGGATACCAACCAGATACATTGATTGTTCAGTCTATCCATTCAACTTTCTGTTCGTTTCGGTCGCTCGTATGTAAAACGGGAATACCGTTACCTAGTGTGTATAACTATATACACAGCATAACATCATAATCGAATACAACTCAGATACTATCCATTCAACCTTCTGTTCGATTCGGTTGCTCGTATGTATAACGAAAGAACAGTAACCTGGTGAGTATTTCTATATGAACCTCATCACGATATAATAGAATAGAACTCAGATACAATGATCATTCCGTCTATCCATCCAACTTTCTGTTCGATTGGGTCGCTCGTATGTATAACGCAAGAACAGTCACCTGGTGAGTATTACTATATAAACATCACCATGATATAATCGAATACAACTCAGTTACAATTATAGTTTCGTCTAACCATCCAACTTTATGTTCGATTCAGATGCTCGTATGTGTAACGAAAGAACCGTTACATGGTAATTGTAACTAAATATACAGCATATCGATATAATCGGAGACAACCCAGATACAATGATTGTTCAATCTATATCCATCCAACCTTATGTTCGATTCGGTTGCTCGTATGTATAACGAGAGAACTGTTACCTGGTTAGACATACTATATGATAATAATCACGATATAATCAAATACAACCCCAGATACGACTATTGTTTAGTCTATCCATTCAACTTTCTGTTCAATTCAGTCGTTCTTATGAAAAACGAAAGAACATTTACCTGGTGAGTATAAATATATAAACATAATCGAATACAACCCAGATACGATGAATTTTCAATCTATTCATTTAACCTTCTTCTCGATTCGGTCGCTTTTATGTATAACGGAAGAACAGTTACCTGGTGAGTATCGCTATATAAACATCATCACGATATCATCGAATACAACTCAGAGATACAATTATCGTTTCGTCTAACCATTTAACCTTCTGTTCGATTCAGTCTCTAGTATGTGTAACGGAAGTACCGTCACCTGGTAAGTATCACTAAATATACAGTATTGCGATATAATCGGATACCACCCAGATACATTGATTGTTCAGTCTATCCATCCAACTTTCTCTGTTCAGTTTAGTCGCTCTTATGTATAACTGGAGAACAGTTTCCTGGTGAGTATAACTATATGAACATCATCAAGATATAGTCGAATACAACCCCAGATACGATTATTGTTTAGTCTATCCATTCAACCTTCTGTTCAATTCAGTCGCTCGTATGTAAGTAGTAGAGCTAAGCCGCTTCTAGCTCACTTTGACCTCAAGTAACCCCGTGGATGGCATGTCCATCAGCAGTGACCATACAGTAGGGGGGTCTAGTGAAGGTCACGAAGACATCTTCAATCTGAAGACATCTTCAATCTGAAGACATCTTCCATCTGAAGACATCTTGCAGACCACACCCTCAACTGACACTACCCCCTTAGGCCTTTTACGCTGTACCCCCCTTTGGACCCTTAGCGCTGCGCAATCCGAAGACATCTTGTGACGTCATATTCCATTTAAAAAAAAGCAAGTACAATCGGGATTCGAACCCGCACCAATACGGTGCAAAGTTTCAAGACCAAACGCTTCGTCCACGCGGCCACTGCGGGACATATCAATTAACATTTCTAAAAATAAACCGATGCGGTTATTTGTGCTTTGTGGAACGTAGCAACCTCGGCAAGCGGGGAGCAGGGGAAACGAACAATGGCTTATTTATTCATTATACATCAGTGTATGAATAGAGATAATCGCATTCAAGGTCAGGTTCGCTGCATTCCAATGATGACTCAACATATCACGCCATGATGCAACATCGTGATGTATTCGAGCAGATCCATGGAGCAGGGAAAGGAACAATGACTTATTCATTCAATAAACATCAGAGTATTAATAGACATAATTGCATTCAAGGTCAGGTTCGCTGCATTCCATTGATGATTCAACATGATACAATATTTCGCGTAACGTTACAAAGATAAGAGACGACAAAGCGACTGACACTGTTGCCAGACGTTTGAAAAAATGAGGCATTGATGCCAGACGTTTGAAAATATCTGGAAATATACCATAATGCACCTACAGCTTACCCAAGTGGAATCCGAACCACCACGTTAAATTGATGGATAACGTTTGACGAATGACAGGGTGTGGCTGCCTGAAGTTAGGCGTCTGACATTTGACGTATGACGTTAACATTTCAAAATGGCCCCCGACATCACAAGGTTATCAACTGTTTAGTAATTTTCGTGTTATAAAGTAAATATACCTACATCTTACACAGGTAGAATCCGAACCACAGCATTTATATCGACGTGGCAGAATCCATAAACTCGTGAATGTGAAGATGTCAATGACAGAATGATTCATTTTCTCGACGAATTATCAAAAAATATTCACTTCCGGTTCATCAAAAATCGAAATAGAGAAAAACTAATGTTTTATTCGTAATCCCCATGACGTGTAGACTTCAAAAACATTAACTTCCGGTTTCACTTCCGGTTTCCATTTTTCCACTTAACATAGTCATGTGGGTACTCTGAGAGACGGATTTTTCACGGACATTCTAAATATATCATTTTACCTATGTACAAAGTCTCAAGGTCAAAGAGATATCAATCAAAATTGATCGAAACAATGAAAAAAATCTATGTAAACAATTCACAATCTCTTCGTGTAATGATTCTCTGGTCGAACCAGCTTTTCGACAAATTATCAAAAAATATTCACTTCCGGTTCATCAAAAATCGAAATAGAGAAAAACTAGTGTTTTATTCGTAATCCCCATGACGTGTAGACTTCAAAAACATTGACTTCCTGTTTCACTTCCGGTTTCCATTTTTCCACTTAACATAGTCATGTGGGTACTCTGAGAGAAGGATTTTTCACGGACATTCTAAATATATCATTTTACCTATGTACAAAGTCTCAAGGTCAAAGAGATATCAATCAAAATTGATCGAAATAATGAAAAAAATCAATGTAAACAATTCACAATCTCTTCGTGTAATGATTTTCTGGTCGTACCAGCTTTTCGACAAATTATCAAAAAATATTCACTTCCGGTTCATCAAAAATCGATGTAGAGAAACACTAATGGTATATTCGTGATCCACATGACGTTTAGATTCCAAAAACATCAACTTCCGGTTTCACTTCCGGTTTCCATTTTGTCAGTAAACAGGTTCATGTGGGTACTCATTGAAAAGGATATTTCACGTACATTCCGAATATATTAACTTACCTATATACAAAGTCCAAAGGTTATCAATCAAAATGTATCGAAATAATGAAAAAAACAAATAAAACTGCAAATCATCTCTTTAATTATCACTTTTCTAACTGATTCATCTTCTTGATGAATTATCGAAATATATCCTCTTCCAGTTCGTAAAGTAGCGAGATAAAGGGAAACTAATGAGATGTTCGTGATCCTCATAACGTTCGGACATCTAAACAACAACTTCCGGTTTCACTTCCGGTTACAATTTTTTCAGTAAACAGAGCCATGTAGGTACTTTGAGAAAATAATTTCTCACGGACATCCCGAATATATCAACTTACCTATATACAAGGTTTTCGAGATATCAACGGAAATTGGTGAAATAATCTAAACAACACTGTTATACGCGAGAAAGTGCTATGAAGAGTCGATTTGAGTCCACGGTTAACTCATGTTTCCATCGTTTCAATCAATATGCTAGTAGTAGACTATAATTTTTGTACAACTCATATCGAAAAACGCCATTCACACCATTCTGAAACCCTTCTAGGTAAAATGATAAGAAGAAAATCGATAATAAATTTTGAGGTAATCAATAACACATGGAATATAATCGGAAATCTCAAGGTGAATGTTTTAAGGTCATAGAGTTATCAAAATCTCCAAAAAATAACTCTGATCAAGGTATGTTTATATATTCAAAGGCTATATAACTATTGAGATCACATTATATTGGAACCAGATACTTCAATCATTAATCTTCTCAAAAAATATGTCTCGAAACAGATATAATTTTCTATATTCAGGACTGCACTTCCAGCATCGACAACACATGGAACATAATCGGAAATCTCGAGGTGTATGTTTCAAGGTCAAAGAATTATTGAAATCTCAAAAACGGAGCTCTGATCAAGGTATAGTTATAAATTCCAAGACTGTATAACTATTCAGATCAAATTATATTGAAGCCAGATACTTCAATCATTAATCACCTCAAAAAATGTGTCTCGATACAAATATACTTTTCTATAATTAGGATTGCTCTTTCAGCAGAGAGAATATGTGTTAACGTCTGCAGAAATCAATGTTTTCATACACAATATTTTCGATAGCTCCAACAATGGAACCAACAGAATGATAAAATACAGGGATGTAAAAACTATCTATTCTGGAAGAAATATACTGGGTGTATAAGAAATGATACTTAGTGTTTTAAATAGGTGTACCGTTCGAAAAAATACAAATATACTGACTGGTACAGATACGTTTGAAAGGTAGAATTTGATAGTTGATGCTCAACGACTGGAACTTGAGAGCCTTGGTCACGTGAGGATGGTTATAGTTATATTATGATCAGTGACGAAATGAATTTTATATTGATGAATTATTGAAAAAGTATTCTAATATAGGAGAAAATAAATCATACATTTATGATCCTCATGATGAAAAGAGCACAAACTTTTGGTTTTACTTCCGGTGTCACCATTTTTCCAGCGAACAATGTTATATGGGTAATTCAGAAGAATGATTTTTCACGGACATTTCAAAAAGTCAACTTGCATATATTCTGAGTCTTAAGGCTTGCGGGATATAAACAAATTGTTATTTATTGATAAACATTCGATAACAATGACAAACGTAACGAATACAGCACACATATGTCTCGCAAATACAAAACACGCGCAGACGTCGCATTCTCATCAAAAAAGTGTCGAAAACGAATAATGGCACGACGAAAAGTCACGCATGCGTCTTACATACATCATACTGACGTCGTGTATCCGTCGAACATCTATCAAACAACGCCATCTAAAAACTTTGAATACGATGATTTCCATAAGGAAACGTCACGCATTCATCAAAAACAAGTAGAAAACATCAAAATTCATCACTTAAAAGTCACGCATACAACACAAATGCGTCGAATATTCGTCGTACAAACGTCACACCTCGTCGAAAATCTATCAAACAACGTGTGAAAACCCCATAAAAACGTACTGACATCGCAAATAAAGAATGGTAGCTGTTGAAGATTTGCATCTGGCATCTGACATTTGGTGTCCCAACATTTGACGTACTAAGATTTCCGTAGTTCACCAACATAACGTTGTAGATATAAATATAATTGAAATTCAACCTTTCGTTCAGTCAAAAGTTAAAAAAAAATTGAAGCGATGATGAGAATTTCAAAACATAGGACAATCATTGAAGAACGTCGAAAACGTTGAAAAAAAACATGCCGCATACGTCGTGCATACGTAGCGCATACGTCATAAATACGTCGTTAAAACGTCGCGCCTACGTCGAAAATCCATGATACAACGTGTAAAAACCTTGAAATGATAAGAAGCATGACAAGACAGCATTCATCGAATAACATTGAATATTTAAAAAAAAAACTTCACACATTCGTCGTACATACATTGTACATACACCGCGCAGACGTCGTGCCTTCATCAAAAATCTATCAAAGAACGTATAAGAATTCAAAACCAATTGATAGCATGACGAAACGTCAGGCTTGAGTCATACATACATTGCATCGACGTCGTGTCCTTGTCAAAAATCAATCAAACAACGTGTGAAAACGTTCAAAACGATTAATGAATCTGATAAACGTCACTCATCCATTGAAAAAACATCACGTATGCGTCGTACATTCGTCGAAAATGCGACGTACATACCGATGTAAACATCGCATAAGCCTTCTGAAGTACGACTTTCAGATGCAATTATTAAAATTGACAAAAATTTATACAACATTCATACAATTTCACACCTTAATCAAACTTAGAAATCAAACATAAATAAATTTAAAAATCAATAAATGAAAAATTCAGTATGTTCAGATTATTTAAATGAGAAATATCATATGACAGATTTATCATTACAATCGAACCACTAAGATCAAGCTCACGTGGAGATATCTCAATTCGACTGATAAAATTCAACGTGTGATATATCAATGAGAGTAACGTACTAGGTGTGACATTTCAACGACTGGGGCATACTGTAGGAGTGATATACCCCCGAACGATATTTGATGGGTGACATATCAACGTTAAAATGAATTTCATGTAGTACTTCAACGGATTTTTCTATGAAGATTATAAATATCGACTACACGAAAATTGTAGGGATGTCATTGAAAAATTCAACGACAGACGACAAAGCGTACTAGAAGCAAGAAAGGCGAGTAATTGACAGATTCGACGATAGGGTCGATAGGAGTGAGTGAGTCATAGACGAATGACTCGGTGTTGAAACCAGATTATTATGATACAGGGTGATACAAAATTCTCAATGAATCATGACATGGAATATTCACTTCCGGATGGCGGAAGATCTACGTGTATTTGTATGAAGAGGACGTAAACAAAATTTCCACATACACATATGGGTGTGGTATCTGACCGAATAGCTATGTTTAAAACTTCAAAAAAACCATACACTTAGTTGAAAAGCCTCGATATCAATATAATGATGGATTCAGGAATGGTAGTAAATGGAATAACATCAAACCTAACGTCATACATGACGTAGAACCTGACATCATACGCGACGTCTGAGACGTGCGTAAGACGCTAGACTCAGGTTTTCGATCGAGTAAGCTTC
Organism: Chrysomela aeneicollis; assembly: GCA_029955515.1. Classification (NCBI taxonomy): domain Eukaryota; kingdom Metazoa; phylum Arthropoda; class Insecta; order Coleoptera; family Chrysomelidae; genus Chrysomela; species Chrysomela aeneicollis. Next base: position 1,809,140 of record JARUHQ010000032.1, on the reverse strand, counting down.
ATGAATGTGGAAGAGGATCGTTTGCTAGGTCACACTTTTTTTTCAAGTTTTCAAGAAATTCGCAAATTCATTAAATGGATTGCGAGATGAATCTTGACATATCAAATATGAGAATAATGTTGATTCAAGTAGAATAGCAGAAAAACAAAGGTATTTCATGAATGCGTTGCTTATCTCCCCACATGATGCCCTGAGGAATGCAAAGTTGCATATCGAATATGAGATGTGATAAACATGATGATTCAGGGAGATAACATCAACATCATCACAATCTTTGAATTATGGTCGTGATTCATGATATCATCATCTACCACCTGCGAACTAATCAAAGATCTCTTCTATATTGTCGATTCATCTGATGAAATACAGAGAATAAGCATGACATTATCATCGCCAAATGAAATCCGAACCACCACATGTGAAAACCCCAAATTGATGGATAATATATGACGTATGACAGAGGCGTACTAGGGCTGCTGGAGTTTGGCGTCTGACGTCTGACAGTTAACGTTTGACGATACGTCATGCATACGAAGTCTTTTTTCAATAGAAAATCTATCAATCAACGCACAAAAACTTCAAAAACAATGGAAAGCATGACGAAACGTCAAGCATGCGTCATACATACATCGCGCAGACATCGTGTATTTCTTAAAAATCTATCAAACAATATATTGAAACTATAAAAACGAGTACTAGCATGACTAGATATAATGCATTCATCAAATAACATCGAAAACGATGAAAAACATCACGCATACGTCATGCAACTTATGTCAACTGTCGAGTATAGCTCGACCAATCAGAAGCCGTCATATTCCAAACCACTCTTTTTTTGGCGGGAAATTAAAGTTATTTTTATGATATCACCCCTTAGCCCCCCCGGTCACCGCTGTGCCCCCTTTATGCGTAACACGGTAGACTCTGAGTTTAGGTGGGGCTTCGTGACGTCAGATTCAGAGGTTAGGTTAGATTGGGTCTCGAGACGTTAGACTCAGAGGTTATGTTAGGGCCCCGTGACGTTCGATTCTAACGTTAGGTTAGGTTGGATCTCGAGACGTTAGCCTCAGAAGATAGGTTAGGTCTCCGACCTAACCTAACCTAACGACCTAAACGTTAGCCTCAGAAGATAGGTTAGGTCTCCGACCTAACCTAACCTAACGACCTAAACGTTAGCCTCAGAAGATAGGTTAGGTCTCCGACCTAACCTAACCTAACGACCTAACGTCTCGAGATCCAACCTAACCTAACGTTAGAATCGAACGTCACGGGGCCCTAACATAACCTCTGAGTCTAACGTCTCGAGACCCAACCTAACCTTACCTCTGAATCTGACGTCACGAAGCCCCACCTAAACTCAGAGTCTACCGTGTTACGCATAAAGGGGGCACAGCGGTGACCGGGGGGGCTAAGGGGTGATATCATAAAAATAACTTTAATTTCCCGCCAAAAAAAGAGTGGTTTGGAATATGACGGCTTCTGATTGGTCGAGCTATACTCGACAGTTGACATAAGTTGCATGACGTATGCGTGATGTTTTTCATCGTTTTCGATGTTATTTGATGAATGCATTATATCTAGTCATGCTAGTACTCGTTTTTATAGTTTCAATATATTGTTTGATAGATTTTTAAGAAATACACGATGTCTGCGCGATGTATGTATGACGCATGCTTGACGTTTCGTCATGCTTTCCATTGTTTTTGAAGTTTTTGTGCGTTGATTGATAGATTTTCTATTGAAAAAAGACTTCGTATGCATGACGTATCGTCAAACGTTAACTGTCAGACGTCAGACGCCAAACTCCAGCAGCCCTAGTACGCCTCTGTCATACGTCATATATTATCCATCAATTTGGGGTTTTCACATGTGGTGGTTCGGATTTCATTTGGCGATGATAATGTCATGCTTATTCTCTGTATTTCATCAGATGAATCGACAATATAGAAGAGATCTTTGATTAGTTCGCAGGTGGTAGATGATGATATCATGAATCACGACCATAATTCAAAGATTGTGATGATGTTGATGTTATCTCCCTGAATCATCATGTTTATCACATCTCATATTCGATATGCAACTTTGCATTCCTCAGGGCATCATGTGGGGAGATAAGCAACGCATTCATGAAATACCTTTGTTTTTCTGCTATTCTACTTGAATCAACATTATTCTCATATTTGATATGTCAAGATTCATCTCGCAATCCATTTAATGAATTTGCGAATTTCTTGAAAACTTGAAAAAAAAGTGTGACCTAGCAAACGATCCTCTTCCACATTCATGAAGCTTACTCGATCGAAAACCTGAGTCTAGCGTCTTACGCACGTCTCAGACGTCGCGTATGATGTCAGGTTCTACGTCATGTATGACGTTAGGTTTGATGTTATTCCATTTACTACCATTCCTGAATCCATCATTATATTGATATCGAGGCTTTTCAACTAAGTGTATGGTTTTTTTGAAGTTTTAAACATAGCTATTCGGTCAGATACCACACCCATATGTGTATGTGGAAATTTTGTTTACGTCCTCTTCATACAAATACACGTAGATCTTCCGCCATCCGGAAGTGAATATTCCATGTCATGATTCATTGAGAATTTTGTATCACCCTGTATCATAATAATCTGGTTTCAACACCGAGTCATTCGTCTATGACTCACTCACTCCTATCGACCCTATCGTCGAATCTGTCAATTACTCGCCTTTCTTGCTTCTAGTACGCTTTGTCGTCTGTCGTTGAATTTTTCAATGACATCCCTACAATTTTCGTGTAGTCGATATTTATAATCTTCATAGAAAAATCCGTTGAAGTACTACATGAAATTCATTTTAACGTTGATATGTCACCCATCAAATATCGTTCGGGGGTATATCACTCCTACAGTATGCCCCAGTCGTTGAAATGTCACACCTAGTACGTTACTCTCATTGATATATCACACGTTGAATTTTATCAGTCGAATTGAGATATCTCCACGTGAGCTTGATCTTAGTGGTTCGATTGTAATGATAAATCTGTCATATGATATTTCTCATTTAAATAATCTGAACATACTGAATTTTTCATTTATTGATTTTTAAATTTATTTATGTTTGATTTCTAAGTTTGATTAAGGTGTGAAATTGTATGAATGTTGTATAAATTTTTGTCAATTTTAATAATTGCATCTGAAAGTCGTACTTCAGAAGGCTTATGCGATGTTTACATCGGTATGTACGTCGCATTTTCGACGAATGTACGACGCATACGTGATGTTTTTTCAATGGATGAGTGACGTTTATCAGATTCATTAATCGTTTTGAACGTTTTCACACGTTGTTTGATTGATTTTTGACAAGGACACGACGTCGATGCAATGTATGTATGACTCAAGCCTGACGTTTCGTCATGCTATCAATTGGTTTTGAATTCTTATACGTTCTTTGATAGATTTTTGATGAAGGCACGACGTCTGCGCGGTGTATGTACAATGTATGTACGACGAATGTGTGAAGTTTTTTTTTTAAATATTCAATGTTATTCGATGAATGCTGTCTTGTCATGCTTCTTATCATTTCAAGGTTTTTACACGTTGTATCATGGATTTTCGACGTAGGCGCGACGTTTTAACGACGTATTTATGACGTATGCGCTACGTATGCACGACGTATGCGGCATGTTTTTTTTTCAACGTTTTCGACGTTCTTCAATGATTGTTCTATGTTTTGAAATTCTCATCATCGCTTCAATTTTTTTTTAACTTTTGACTGAACGAAAGGTTGAATTTCAATTATATTTATATCTACAACGTTATGTTGGTGAACTACGGAAATCTTAGTACGTCAAATGTTGGGACACCAAATGTCAGATGCCAGATGCAAATCTTCAACAGCTACCATTCTTTATTTGCGATGTCAGTACGTTTTTATGGGGTTTTCACACGTTGTTTGATAGATTTTCGACGAGGTGTGACGTTTGTACGACGAATATTCGACGCATTTGTGTTGTATGCGTGACTTTTAAGTGATGAATTTTGATGTTTTCTACTTGTTTTTGATGAATGCGTGACGTTTCCTTATGGAAATCATCGTATTCAAAGTTTTTAGATGGCGTTGTTTGATAGATGTTCGACGGATACACGACGTCAGTATGATGTATGTAAGACGCATGCGTGACTTTTCGTCGTGCCATTATTCGTTTTCGACACTTTTTTGATGAGAATGCGACGTCTGCGCGTGTTTTGTATTTGCGAGACATATGTGTGCTGTATTCGTTACGTTTGTCATTGTTATCGAATGTTTATCAATAAATAACAATTTGTTTATATCCCGCAAGCCTTAAGACTCAGAATATATGCAAGTTGACTTTTTGAAATGTCCGTGAAAAATCATTCTTCTGAATTACCCATATAACATTGTTCGCTGGAAAAATGGTGACACCGGAAGTAAAACCAAAAGTTTGTGCTCTTTTCATCATGAGGATCATAAATGTATGATTTATTTTCTCCTATATTAGAATACTTTTTCAATAATTCATCAATATAAAATTCATTTCGTCACTGATCATAATATAACTATAACCATCCTCACGTGACCAAGGCTCTCAAGTTCCAGTCGTTGAGCATCAACTATCAAATTCTACCTTTCAAACGTATCTGTACCAGTCAGTATATTTGTATTTTTTCGAACGGTACACCTATTTAAAACACTAAGTATCATTTCTTATACACCCAGTATATTTCTTCCAGAATAGATAGTTTTTACATCCCTGTATTTTATCATTCTGTTGGTTCCATTGTTGGAGCTATCGAAAATATTGTGTATGAAAACATTGATTTCTGCAGACGTTAACACATATTCTCTCTGCTGAAAGAGCAATCCTAATTATAGAAAAGTATATTTGTATCGAGACACATTTTTTGAGGTGATTAATGATTGAAGTATCTGGCTTCAATATAATTTGATCTGAATAGTTATACAGTCTTGGAATTTATAACTATACCTTGATCAGAGCTCCGTTTTTGAGATTTCAATAATTCTTTGACCTTGAAACATACACCTCGAGATTTCCGATTATGTTCCATGTGTTGTCGATGCTGGAAGTGCAGTCCTGAATATAGAAAATTATATCTGTTTCGAGACATATTTTTTGAGAAGATTAATGATTGAAGTATCTGGTTCCAATATAATGTGATCTCAATAGTTATATAGCCTTTGAATATATAAACATACCTTGATCAGAGTTATTTTTTGGAGATTTTGATAACTCTATGACCTTAAAACATTCACCTTGAGATTTCCGATTATATTCCATGTGTTATTGATTACCTCAAAATTTATTATCGATTTTCTTCTTATCATTTTACCTAGAAGGGTTTCAGAATGGTGTGAATGGCGTTTTTCGATATGAGTTGTACAAAAATTATAGTCTACTACTAGCATATTGATTGAAACGATGGAAACATGAGTTAACCGTGGACTCAAATCGACTCTTCATAGCACTTTCTCGCGTATAACAGTGTTGTTTAGATTATTTCACCAATTTCCGTTGATATCTCGAAAACCTTGTATATAGGTAAGTTGATATATTCGGGATGTCCGTGAGAAATTATTTTCTCAAAGTACCTACATGGCTCTGTTTACTGAAAAAAATTGTAACCGGAAGTGAAACCGGAAGTTGTTGTTTAGATGTCCGAACGTTATGAGGATCACGAACATCTCATTAGTTTCCCTTTATCTCGCTACTTTACGAACTGGAAGAGGATATATTTCGATAATTCATCAAGAAGATGAATCAGTTAGAAAAGTGATAATTAAAGAGATGATTTGCAGTTTTATTTGTTTTTTTCATTATTTCGATACATTTTGATTGATAACCTTTGGACTTTGTATATAGGTAAGTTAATATATTCGGAATGTACGTGAAATATCCTTTTCAATGAGTACCCACATGAACCTGTTTACTGACAAAATGGAAACCGGAAGTGAAACCGGAAGTTGATGTTTTTGGAATCTAAACGTCATGTGGATCACGAATATACCATTAGTGTTTCTCTACATCGATTTTTGATGAACCGGAAGTGAATATTTTTTGATAATTTGTCGAAAAGCTGGTACGACCAGAAAATCATTACACGAAGAGATTGTGAATTGTTTACATTGATTTTTTTCATTATTTCGATCAATTTTGATTGATATCTCTTTGACCTTGAGACTTTGTACATAGGTAAAATGATATATTTAGAATGTCCGTGAAAAATCCTTCTCTCAGAGTACCCACATGACTATGTTAAGTGAAAAAATGGAAACCGGAAGTGAAACCGGAAGTTAATGTTTTTGAAGTCTACACGTCATGGGGATTACGAATAAAACACTAGTTTTTCTCTATTTCGATTTTTGATGAACCGGAAGTGAATATTTTTTGATAATTTGTCGAAAAGCTGGTTCGACCAGAAAATCATTACACGAAGAGATTGTGAATTGTTTACATAGATTTTTTTCATTGTTTCGATCAATTTTGATTGATATCTCTTTGACCTTGAGACTTTGTACATAGGTAAAATGATATATTTAGAATGTCCGTGAAAAATCCGTCTCTCAGAGTACCCACATGACTATGTTAAGTGGAAAAATGGAAACCGGAAGTGAAACCGGAAGTTAATGTTTTTGAAGTCTACACGTCATGGGGATTACGAATAAAACATTAGTTTTTCTCTATTTCGATTTTTGATGAACCGGAAGTGAATATTTTTTGATAATTCGTCGAGAAAATGAATCATTCTGTCATTGACATCTTCACATTCACGAGTTTATGGATTCTGCCACGTCGATATAAGTGCTGTGGTTCGGATTCTACCTGTGTAAGATGTAGGTATATTTACTTTATAACACGAAAATTACTAAACAGTTGATAACCTTGTGATGTCGGGGGCCATTTTGAAATGTTAACGTCATACGTCAAATGTCAGACGCCTAACTTCAGGCAGCCACACCCTGTCATTCGTCAAACGTTATCCATCAATTTAACGTGGTGGTTCGGATTCCACTTGGGTAAGCTGTAGGTGCATTATGGTATATTTCCAGATATTTTCAAACGTCTGGCATCAATGCCTCATTTTTTCAAACGTCTGGCAACAGTGTCAGTCGCTTTGTCGTCTCTTATCTTTGTAACGTTACGCGAAATATTGTATCATGTTGAATCATCAATGGAATGCAGCGAACCTGACCTTGAATGCAATTATGTCTATTAATACTCTGATGTTTATTGAATGAATAAGCCATTGTTCCTTTCCCTGCTCCATGGATCTGCTCGAATACATCACGATGTTGCATCATGGCGTGATATGTTGAGTCATCATTGGAATGCAGCGAACCTGACCTTGAATGCGATTATCTCTATTCATACACTGATGTATAATGAATAAATAAGCCATTGTTCGTTTCCCCTGCTCCCCGCTTGCCGAGGTTGCTACGTTCCACAAAGCACAAATAACCGCATCGGTTTATTTTTAGAAATGTTAATTGATATGTCCCGCAGTGGCCGCGTGGACGAAGCGTTTGGTCTTGAAACTTTGCACCGTATTGGTGCGGGTTCGAATCCCGATTGTACTGGCTTTTTTTTAATGGAATATGACGTCACAAGATGTCTTCGGATTGCGCAGCGCTAAGGGTCCAAAGGGGGGTACAGCGTAAAAGGCCTAAGGGGGTAGGGTCAGTTGAGGGTGTGGTCTGCAAGATGTCTTCAGATGGAAGATGTCTTCAGATTGAAGATGTCTTCAGATTGAAGATGTCTTCAGATTGAAGATGTCTTCAGATTGAAGATGTCTTCGTGACCTTCACTAGACCCCCCTACTGTATGGTCACTGCTGATGGACATGCCATCCACGGGGTTACTTGAGGTCAAAGTGAGCTAGAAGCGGCTCAGCTCTACTACTTATGTATAACGAAAGAACAGTTACCTGGTGAGTATAACTATATAAACATAATCGAATACAACCCAGATACGATGTTTGTTCAATCTCTACTAAATTTAAGCTTCTGCTCGATTCGGTCGCTTGTATGTAAAACGGAAGAACAGTTACCTGGTGAGTATCGCTATATAAACATCATCACGATATCATCGAATACAACTCAGAGATACAATTATCGTTTCGTCTAACCATTTAACCTTCTGTTCGATTCAGTCTCTAGTATGTGTAACGGAAGTACCGTCACCTGGTAAGTATCACTATATATACAGTATTGCGATATAATCGGATACCACCCAGATACATTGATTGTTCAGTCTATCCATTCAACTTTCTGTTCGTTTCGGTCGCTAGTATGTAAAACAGGAATACCGTCACCTAATGTGTATAACTATATACACAGCATAACATCATAATCGAATACAACCCAGATAATATCCATTCAACCTTCTGTTCGATTCGGTTGCTCGTATATATAACGAAAGAACAGTAACCTGATGAGTATTTCTATATGAACGTCATCACGATATAATCGAATACAATGTAACGGTTACATTATATGACCACCCTGTTGATTTCTTGTTGGAGTCGTCTCAAATAAAAAATTAGATCAAAAAACTCTGTGTTGAGGTAGATGTCTCGTTCACGAATCTGTAGGATAGGTACTTGCTAACCTGAAAAGGTATTCTCGAATTGCTCAGGAAATTCTTCCGTTTCATTTGGTGAAAAGAAACTTGAATTCACTGTTTCCGTTAGCCTAAAAACATCTAGGGTAAGTGTTGAATGTTAGATTGAGTTTTGCAGTATCATAGGATATATTATTTCTAGGCTTTTTGAGTCGGAATCTGTATTTGAGTCCGAGTTTGTGGGTTGAACCCCAAAGGTGTGCTATTGGCCAGTGGCCATCCTGTTGATAGTCGTTGTCAATGCTGATGGAGTTGGTCAGACTCACCATATAACCATATTAATAATAGGAAGTATTTGTGGTTTTTCCCGATGTCAAGCCCTGTCTGTAATGCTAATAGTAATCAAGTATAATCCTATCAGTATCCTGAAGGAAAGAGGAATATAATAAAGTGTCACTCCTGCAGTGAAACATAAAATATCAGGACCTGGGGATGATAAGTATTAATATGACCCCAAATTGAGGTATGGTTTCTACAACTCCGTAAGTACCTCCACATCTCTTATACGGCCCATCAGGACATCGCTGGTGAATAAAGAGCTGCATTTGGTGTATTATTTCCCCCTCAAAATATATACAGTGTGTATTTATCAGGTCGAATACATGTAATCTGATGTTTTAGCAACTAGTATTTGTACTTGTATTGTTATACTATTTACGTGGCCAACAGCTGTTGATCCGTATTTCACTAACGTAATATCGGTAGATGTAAATATTCACATACTTATACCAAGTTCACTATAGTTTAAGTCAGACCGATCCTGACTTCATTTTGTTTTGGGTTGTATAATATATACAGGAGAGGTTTTGTGAGAGATCTGTGAAATCAATTTTTACCTCAGAGGAATATTTGATGAAAGGATTCGTATAGTAGATGATAATCTGATCAATTTGAACAAAGAAAAATCCCTATCTGTATCAGTTTTTGCACATAGTCGATTCCTAATATTTATGTATCAAAATATTCTCAAACCGTTAGTCAATAATATTTTACTGATTCTGTTTATATATAAAATGTAAGTTCATCAAATTCTTAATAAACTGAATTCTATTTAATCTTGTCATCCCTTCCCTGTCAATTCATTTTGGCTGGCGCCTGCTGTCTACTATAAAAATAAAATCTTTTGAGAAATTATAGAAAATAGTCTCTACGAAATAACCTAACAGAATTGGACCTGCTAATATACCCTGTGAGCTAGCTAAGGGTTACAAAAATGGCGCCTCAACTTAAGGGGCCTGAGTAATAACTTGGTTATTAGCTGAAACTCAATGAGATAAATGTTTCTATTTGCTGGGCTTTAGTAGACAATTCCCTTCCATCCCTAATCCTTTTGACAAGATTAAATGAGTCAGTTTAACTGCACAATGCACATTCATTCGAAAGAAAATTTAATTTTCATGAAAAGAGCAATTTTTTTGAATTCTCTTGTATGATTCAATAGTTTTGACATACAGGGTGGCCATAGGTAAGTTACACATATTTTTGAGTTGAATATATCATTTGAATTTTTGGTTATGATGTTGTTATGAGGTAGTCCATATTACCTCAACGATCTGTAGCAGACTACAGGGTGGACCACAAAAGTTGGAGTAGTCAGTGTGGCGAATAGATGTATGTATACATGTTGGATATTACAGGTGTAGCTTTGGTAGAGAGGCGTTTATAATTTTGGTAGGTCTGGGAAATATCATATATATCGGACGATAATTTTTCAGTGGTGGATATTTTAAATTTCATTCTGATTAATTGGTAGGTATTTATTGTTGAGTTTAGGCGGTATAGGTCGAGTTCCTATTTGGCAATATGGATGTCAATCCGTATGACATTGAACCTATTCATCTGAGAACTCACGAGTTGAACTATGAACTCCGGATACGACTGGTAAACACAGAGAGAGCAGATGCTGCTACAAAACGAAAGTATCTTAAACGAGAGTTGAGGAAGGACATGGCTCATCCTCAGGTACATCAGTATCCTACTCCTAATTTTGATTTTGAACTAGAAAAGAGAGAACTTACTGAGAGTGTGAATTCGATAAGGGAAGTGGTCGACGATTTTGATGGCCTCAATTCGGAAGTGACTCGTAGAATTCGAAGTAGGATCAATCACGTCTTAGGTCGTTTGAGAAGGATTCCTGACGGAGTGTCTGAAGCGGCCACCCACTTTAGAGGGGATAATATCGTTTTTATTTCAGCGCTTGAGGAAGAGTTGTTGGAAATTGTCGAAAGAGTCACTAAAGCAGGTGATGTCCGTCCTGTTCGTTCAACAAGTTCTACGACAGAGTCTTCTACTTCAGTTCCAGTTTATAAATGGCCAGTCAAATATAATGGAAAGAATGACAAAGTCTCGTTGAATTCGTTTCTACAGAGAGTAGGAGAACTTAGGGCCGCTCGAAAATGTACAGAGGAAGGAGTTTTTCAAGCTGCTTCCGATCTTTTTGAGGACTCTGCTTTAGAGTGGTATCGTGCGCAGCTTAGGCGAAATAGATTTGATTCTTGGGCGACACTTGTGCAGGCACTTAGGCAAGATTTTTTACCTAGTGAATATGATGATGAGTTATGGCAACAGATAGAAAAACGGACTCAGGACGTTGATGAACCAGTTGTGATCTACATATCCATCATGGAGAATTTGTTTGAATGTCTTTCTGAGAAACCCTCTGAGGAGAAGAAGTTGAGGATTTTGAAGGCCCGGATTTTACCTCAGTATCATTCCCACTTAGCTTTGAAGGATATTCCAGATATCACTTCTTTGGTTGAGTTATGTAGGAAGTTGGAGGAAACGGAGAAGGCAAGCAAAATATTTCGTCCCCCTCCTCGAAGGAACATTTCAACTCTGGAGCCAGGATTGTCGTATGCTAGTAGTTCATCAGTAGCTGACCATCATTGTCAGTGTAAACACAATGTTCCGAGTAGTACCAGGTCGAATGAAAGTCATCGTCATCCGAAAGGTCCCAGTCCAGTCGATAGGAGACAGGTGGCAGCTGTGGTGTGTTGGAGTTGCAGAGAACAAGGTCATGTTAAAAAAGATTGTAAGAAGCAACGCGTCCCAACTTGCTACGGCTGTGGTAGAAAAGGAGTTATACGTCCTAATTGCCCGAGCTGTTCAAAAAACGGCAGAAGAACAAGCGGAGAGTAGGCGACCGTCTTGTTCATGGGAGAAAACAAGCCTACACCTTATTTTCGGAAAATGATTGGAGTAATTGGCTTGGTTATGTCAGGAAATTTTATCAAAACGAAACTCTACCGTTAATTGAGCATAGTTCGAAGGCGAATGGAGGGAAAGAAACTAATATAATTCTAGTTGAAAAAGAGAACGATAACAGGCCGTATGTTTCAGTACAGATATTTGGCAGGACTGTTGTCTCTCTTCTAGATAGCGGAGCTAGTCATTCTGTGATTGGCAAAGACGGAATGAGCTGGTTAGATCTTTTTGAACTTAGTGTTCAAGTTTGTAGTGATTCCTATATCAGCACGGCGGATGGGTCCCCTCAGAAGATAACTGGTCGGGTCACTTTACCCATTCAATTGGGTGACTGCCTTAAATTGGTTGATTTTTTAGTTGTACCCTCGTTAGACCATAATATCATCTTAGGATCGGATGTGTGTCGAGCTTTCGATATCACGTTGGATTTCGGGAGCAATACCTACTTCATTGGTGATTCACAGGTCGAATGTACCACCGGCGAGAACTTATCCGTTTGCGAAATTAATAGAATATTTTCGTGTTCTGAGTTGACTAGCGATCAAAAAGAATGTCTAGAATCCTTGATTGAGGAATTCAAGACTTTGGCAACTGGTAGGTTGGGCCGTACCGATCGAATTTCTTATAGGATAGATACTGGAAATCACGAACCGGTGAAACAACGTCACCACATAATATCGCCTTACAAACTGGAAGTACTCAGCAAGGAATTGGATCGTATGTTAGAGTTAGGGGTGGTCCGTCCTTCTACCAGTCCCTGGGCCAGTCCGGTCCTGATCGTAGAAAAGGCGAGTGGAGATCCACGTTTTTGTTTCGATGGGCGGAAGCTCAACTCACTGACCAAGAAATGTGCTTATCCTCTGCCTATTGTCGATCATATATTGTCCAAGTTATCGGGTGCTAGATACTTGACTAGTATAGACTTGAAATCTGCTTTCTGGCAGATTCCGCTGGAAACACAATCGTGCGAAAAAACAGCATTTGTCGTTCCTGGTAGGGGATTATTCGAGTTCGTGGTAATGCCTTTTGGCTTGTGCAATGCTGCTCAAGTTCTACAAAAACTCATGGACTCCGTCTTAGGAATGGATCTAGATCCATTTGTATTCGTCTATCTGGACGATGTTATAGTGGCCACGCCCACCTTCGAGAGTCATGTGAGTGTATTACGCAAGGTCTGCTCCAGGTTGAAGAATGCTAACCTAACTATCAATATTGATAAGTGCTCCTTTTGTCGGTCTAGTCTCCGTTATCTGGGTTTTGTTGTTGATCGGCAGGGTTTACGTACCGATCCGACTAAGGTTACCGCCATGCTTGAGTATCCACGACCATGTACGGCTACTGAGGTAAAAAGGTTTATCGGGATGTGTAGTTGGTACCGGAGATTTGTTAAAGACTACTCTACCGTTATGGCCCCAATTACATCGCTTTTGAAAGGACGAAGAAAATCTCAAAAAGTCGGTTGGAATGATGAGGCTGAAGAAGCATTCCGTAGTATCAAGCAGGCTCTGGTGTCAGCACCAGTGTTAGCCTCGCCAGATTTTTCGAAGCCATTCTATATTTTATGTGATGCATCTAATGTTGGTCTAGGTGCCGTACTGACACAACGCGATGGCGAGAAAGAATGGGCAATTGCATTTGCATCTCGTATGTTGACAGATCAGGAAAAGCGATACACTACCACAGAGAAAGAGTGTGCCGCGGTTCTATTTGGAGTTGATAAATTTAGGCCATACGTAGACGGTGTTCATTTCACTGTGGAAACTGACCACGCATCACTCCTATGGTTACTTAATCTCAAAAATGCTACTGGAAGATTGGCTAGGTGGTCGATGAGGCTCAGCCAATATGATATGGATCTGGTATATCGAAGGGGAGTTTTGAATACTGTTCCTGATGCTCTGAGCCGTGCACCTGTAGAGGTTTGCGTGATTTCAGTCAAGCATACCAGTATCGAAGAAGACTCATGGTACTGTAAGATGTTAAGGCAGGTAGGTGAGAATCCTGATAACTATCCAGAATGGCGTATAGAGCAGGGTAAGCTTTATAAGCACGTTCCTTTCGACTTTGGTCTCAGAACTAACCAGTGTGATTGGAAGTTGGTCATCCCAAAAGGAGAACGGTCATCTATTTTGGAGGAGTGTCATGACGATCCGCAGGCTGCTCACTTGGGAATTTACAAGACTGTTCGTAGAGTTCGAGAGTTGTATTATTGGCCACGATTACTTCAAGATGTTCGTAGATATGTGAAAAAATGTAAGATCTGTGCAGAACAAAAGGTTAGCAATTCTGCTAGACCGGGTTTCATGGGCGAGCCAAAGAAAGTACATTTTCCTTGGCAGTGTATCTCGATTGACCTGTTGGGCCCTCTTCCACGATCAAAACGTGGTAACAAATATATATTTTTGGTGTCAGATTACTTTTCAAAATTTTGTCTCCTACATCCGATGAGGGAGGCGAGAGCCACTCAGATTGTTAAATTTTTGGAGGAACAAGTGTTTTTAGTATACGGTGCTCCACAAGTCATTTGTTGCGATAATGGAGTACAGTTCTCTGGTAAAGACATCAATAAGTTAGTAGGGGAATATGGAGTTCGAATTTTCCACAATGCGAATTTTCATGCTCAAGTAAACGCCGTAGAGAGAGTCAATCGGGTTGTCGAGGCTGCTATTCGTTCGTATCTGGAAGGTAAAGACCACCGTGAATGGGATCGAGAGATCCACAAGATTGGATTTGCAATGAGGACGGCCGTGAATGAAGCGACAGGATATACCCCGACTTTTTTGAATTTCGGCAGGTATGTTCCTGCAAATGGGAGTTACTATGGTAAGATCGAGACATTACCTGATTTTCATTTCATGGACTCTATAAATAGAAAAGAGTATGGGCAAGAAATTGATAAGCTTCCCAGGGTGTACTTGGACGTAAGGAGACATATCGCCGATGCGTACCGTAAGAATGCTAGGCATTATAATTTGCGGAAGCGTCCTGCCGATGTTTTCCATGTAGGAGACAAAGTTTGGAAGAGAAACTTCGTACTCTCTAATAAGGCCGAAAACTTTGCAGCTAAACTAGCTCCCAAGTTTGTGTTGTGTAAGGTGAAGAAGGTTGTGTCTAAATTAGTGTATGACCTAGTAGATTTAAATGGTAAAAAGGTTGGGCGGTACCATACTAAGGACTTGAAGCCGTATCATCTAGACTCAGAGTCTGAATCCTCTGAGGAATGAATGCAAGAAGGGAGTAAATGTGGCAGTGAATTGGTGAATGAATTCGTCTGAATGGTATCCTCGTGGTTGAAGGAAGCTGGCTAGTATATCTTCATATATGCCTATATTTTCTGGAATATCCATTCTTCAAAATGTGTGTGTTAAAATTATCAAAGTTGATCTAGATTAGCTAAGTACCATAAGGTACCCCGTTTTTTATAGGATAAGGTATTGATGATCACCCGGGTGATGTCATTTGATGGTCGATGATGACTTTCAATTATGTATTGTATTCGTTTGTTCTGTATATATCTATATGAACCCCTAGGATAGAATTTGTTATAATAACTGTTTGACAATAATATAGATTCTTCGGTTGGTTGTTTGAAAAAATATTTTCAACAAGTTCAAATATTTTTCTGAGGTAGAGGGGGTGTGTAACGGTTACATTATATGACCACCCTGTTGATTTCTTGTTGGAGTCGTCTCAAATAAAAAATTAGATCAAAAAACTCTGTGTTGAGGTAGATGTCTCGTTCACGAATCTGTAGGATAGGTACTTGCTAACCTGAAAAGGTATTCTCGAATTGCTCAGGAAATTCTTCCGTTTCATTTGGTGAAAAGAAACTTGAATTCACTGTTTCCGTTAGCCTAAAAACATCTAGGGTAAGTGTTGAATGTTAGATTGAGTTTTGCAGTATCATAGGATATATTATTTCTAGGCTTTTTGAGTCGGAATCTGTATTTGAGTCCGAGTTTGTGGGTTGAACCCCAAAGGTGTGCTATTGGCCAGTGGCCATCCTGTTGATAGTCGTTGTCAATGCTGATGGAGTTGGTCAGACTCACCATATAACCATATTAATAATAGGAAGTATTTGTGGTTTTTCCCGATGTCAAGCCCTGTCTGTAATGCTAATAGTAATCAAGTATAATCCTATCAGTATCCTGAAGGAAAGAGGAATATAATAAAGTGTCACTCCTGCAGTGAAACATAAAATATCAGGACCTGGGGATGATAAGTATTAATATGACCCCAAATTGAGGTATGGTTTCTACAACTCCGTAAGTACCTCCACATCTCTTATACGGCCCATCAGGACATCGCTGGTGAATAAAGAGCTGCATTTGGTGTATTATTTCCCCCTCAAAATATATACAGTGTGTATTTATCAGGTCGAATACATGTAATCTGATGTTTTAGCAACTAGTATTTGTACTTGTATTGTTATACTATTTACGTGGCCAACAGCTGTTGATCCGTATTTCACTAACGTAATATCGGTAGATGTAAATATTCACATACTTATACCAAGTTCACTATAGTTTAAGTCAGACCGATCCTGACTTCATTTTGTTTTGGGTTGTATAATATATACAGGAGAGGTTTTGTGAGAGATCTGTGAAATCAATTTTTACCTCAGAGGAATATTTGATGAAAGGATTCGTATAGTAGATGATAATCTGATCAATTTGAACAAAGAAAAATCCCTATCTGTATCAGTTTTTGCACATAGTCGATTCCTAATATTTATGTATCAAAATATTCTCAAACCGTTAGTCAATAATATTTTACTGATTCTGTTTATATATAAAATGTAAGTTCATCAAATTCTTAATAAACTGAATTCTATTTAATCTTGTCATCCCTTCCCTGTCAATTCATTTTGGCTGGCGCCTGCTGTCTACTATAAAAATAAAATCTTTTGAGAAATTATAGAAAATAGTCTCTACGAAATAACCTAACAGAATTGGACCTGCTAATATACCCTGTGAGCTAGCTAAGGGTTACAACAACTCAGATACAATGATCATTCCGTCTATCCATCCAACCTTCTGTTCGATTGGGTCGCTCGTATGTATAACGCAAGAACAGTCACCTGGTGAGTATAACTATATAAACATCACCACGATATAATCGAATACAACTCAGTTACAATTATCGTTCCGTCTAACCATCCAACCTTATGTTCGATTCAGACGCTCGTATGTGTAACGAAATAACCGTTACATGGTAGGTGTAACTGACTATACAGCATAAAGATATATTTGGAGACAACCCAGATACAATGATTGTTCAATCTATCCATCCAACCTTATGTTCGATTCGGTTGCTCGTATGATTAACGGAAGAACTGTTACCTGGTTAGACAACCTATATGATAATCATCACGATATACTCGAATACAACCCCAGATACGATTATTGTTCAGTCTATCCATTCAACCTTCTGTTCAATTCAGTCGTTCTTATGTATAACGGAAAAACAGTTACCTGGTGAGTATAACTATATAAACCTAATCGAATACAACCCAGATACGATGAATTTTCAATCTATCCATTTAACCTTCTGCTCGATTTGGTCGCTTTTATGTAAAACGGAAGAACAGTTACCTGGTGAGTATTGCTATATAAACATCATCACGATATCATCGAATACAACTCAGATACAATGATCATTCCGTCCATCCATCCAAACTTCTGTTCGATTGGGTCGCTCGTATGTATAACGCAAGAACAGTCACCTGGTGAGTATTACTATATAAACATCACCACGATATAATCGAATACAACTCAGTTACAATTATTGTTCCGTCTAATCATCCAACCTTATGTTCGATTCAGTTGCTCGTATGTGTAACAAAGAACTGTTACCTGGTTAGACATACGATATGATAATCATCACGATATAATCGAATACAACCCAGATACAATGATTGTTCAGTCTATCCATTCAACCTTCTGTTCAGTTCAGTCGCTCTTATGTATAACTGGAGAACAGTTACCTGGTGAGTATAACTATATAAACATCATCACGATATAATCGAATACAACCCCAGATACGATCATTGTTTAGTCTATCCATTCAACCTTCTGTTCAATTCAGTCGCTCGTATGTATAACGGAAGAACAGTTATCTGGTGAGTATAACTATATAAACATAATCGAATACAACCCAGATACGATGATTGTTCAATCTATACTAAATTCAACCTTCTGCTCGATTCGGTCGCTTGTATGTAAAACGAAAGAACAGTTACCTGGTGAGTATTTTTATATAAACATCATCACGATATCATCGAATACAACTCAGATACAATTATCGTTTCGTCTAACCATTTAACCTTCTGTTCGATTCAGTCGCTAGTATGTGTAACGGAAGTACCGTCACCTGGTAAGTATCACTATATATTCAGTATTGCGATATAATCGGATACCATCCAGATGCATTGATTGTTCAGACTATCCATTCAACTTTCTGTTCGTTTCGGTCGCTCGTATGTAAAACGGGAGTACCGTCACCTAATGTGTATAACTATTTACACAGCATAACATCATAATCGAATACAACCCAGATACTATCCATTCAACCTTCTGTTCGATTCGGTTGCTCGTATGTATAACGAGAGAACAGTAACCTAGTGAGTATTTCTATATGAACGTCACCACGATATAATCGAATACAACTCAGATACAATGATCATTCCGTCTATCCATCCAACTTTCTGTTCGATTGGGTCGTTCGTATGTATAACGCAAGAACAGTCACCTGGTGAGTATTACTATATAAACATCACCACGATATAATCGAATACAACTCAGTTACAATTATCGTTCCGTCTAATCATCCAACCTTATGTTCGATGCAGACGCTCGTATGTGTAACGAGAGAACCGTTACATGGTAGGTGTAACTAAATATACAGCATAACGATATAATCGGAGACAACCCAGATACAATGATTGTTCAATCTATCCATTCAACTTATTGTTCGATTCGGTTGCTCTTATGTGTAACAGAAGAACTGTTACCTGGTTAGACATACTATATGAAAATCATCACGATATAATCGAATACAACCCAGATACAATGATTGTTCAGTCTATCCATTCAACCTTCTGTTCAGTTTAGTCGCTCTTATGTATAACTGGAGAACAGTTACCTGTTGAGTATGACTATATAAACATCATCACGATATAATCGAATACAACCTCAGATACGATCATTGTTTAGTCTATCCATTCAACCTTCTGTTCAATTCAGTCGCTCGTATGTATAACGGGAGAACAGTTACCTGGTGAGTATAACTATATAAACCTAATCGAATACAACCCAGATACGATGAATTTTCAATCTATACATTCAACCTTCTGCTCCATTCGGTCGCTTTTATGTAAAACGGAAGAACAGTTACCTGGTGAATATTGCTATAAAAACATCATCACGAAATCATCGAATACAACTCAGATACAATTATCGCTTCGTCTAACCATTAAACCTTCTGTTCGATTCAGTCGCTAGTATGTGTAACGGAAGTACCGTCACCTGGTAAGTATCACTATATATACAGTATTGCGATATAATCGGATACTAAATTTAACCTTCTGCTCGATTCGGTCGCTTGTATGTAAAACGGAAGAACAGTTACCTGGTGAGTATTGCTATATAAACATCATCACGATATCATCGAATACAACTCAGATACAATCATCGTTTCGTCTAACCATTTAACCTTCTGTTCGATTCAGTCGCTAGTATGTGTAACGGAAGTACCGTCACCTGGTAAGTAATATATACAGTTCTGCGATATAATCGGATACCAACCAGATACATTGATTGTTCAGTCTATCCATTCAACTTTCTCTTCGTTTCGGTCGCTCGTATGTAAAACGGGGATACCGTCACCTAGTATGTATAACTATAAACACAGCATAACATCATAATCGAATACAACCCAGATACCATCTATTCAACCTTCTGTTCGATTCGGTTGCTCGTATGTATAACGAAAGAACAGTAACCTGGTGAGTATTTCTATATGAACTTCATCACGATATAATCGAATACAACTCAGATACAATGATCATTCCGTCTATCCATCCAACCTTCTGTTCGATTCAGACGCTCGTATGTGTAACGAAAGAACCGTTACATGGTAGGTGTATCTAATTATACAGCATAACGATATAATCGGAGACAACCCAGATACAATGATTTTTCAATTTATCCATTCAACCTTATGTTCGATTCGGTTGCTCGTATGTATAACGGAAGAACAGTTACCTGGTGAGTATAACTATATAAACATAATCGAATACAACCCAGATACGATTATTGATAAATCAATACTGAATTCAACCTTCTGCTCGATTCAGTCGCTCTTATGTATAACTGGAGAACAGTTACCTGTTGAGTATAACTATATAAACATCATCACGATATAATCGAATACAACCTCAGATACGATCATTGTTTAGTCTATCCATTCAACCTTCTGTTCAATTCAGTCGCTCGTATGTATAACGGAAGAACAGGTACCTGGTGAGTATAACTATATAAACCTAATCGAATACAACCCAGATACGATGAATTTTCAATCTATCCATTTAACCTTCTGCTCGATTCGGTCGCTTTTATGTAAAACGGAAGAACAGTTACCTGGTGAATATTGCTATTTAAACATCATCACTATATCATCGAATACAACTCAGATACAATTATCGCTTCGTCTTACCATTTAACCTTCTGTTCGATTCAGTCGCTAGTATGTGTAACGGACGTACCGTCACCTGGTAAGTATCACTATATATACAGTATTGCGATATAATCGAATACCAACCAGATACATTGATTGTTCAGTCTATCCATTCAACTTTCTGTTCGTTTCGGTCGCTCGTATGTAAAACGAGAATACCGCCACCTAGTGTGTATAACTATATACACAGCATAACATCATAATCGAATACAACCCAGATACTATCCATTCAACCTTCTGTTCGATTCGAATGCTCGTATGTATAACGAAAGAACAGTAACCTGGTGAGTATTTCTATATGAACTTCATCACGATATCATCGAATACAACTCAGAGATACAATTATCATTTCGTCTAACCATTTAACCTTCTGTTCGATTCAGTCGCTAGTATGTGTAACGGAAGTACCGTCACCTGGTAAGTATCACTATATATACAGTATTGCGATATAATCGGATACCACCCAGATACATTGATTGTTCAGTCTATCCATTCAACTTTCTGTTCAGTACAGTCGCTCTTATGTATAACTGGAGAACAGTTTCCTGGTGAGTATAACTATATGAACATCATCAAGATATAATTGAATACAACCCCAGATACGATTATTGTTTAGTCTATCCATTCAACCTTCTGTTCAATTCAGTCGCTCGTATGTATAACGGAAGAACAGTTACCTGGTGAGTATAACTATATAAACATAATCGAATACAACCCAGATACGATGATTGTTCAATCTATACTAAATTTAACCTTCTGCTCGATTCGGTCGCTTGTATGTAAAACGGAAGAACAGTTACCTGGTGAGTATAACTATATAAACATAATCGAATACAACCCAGATACGATTATTGTTAAATCAATACTGAATTCAACCTTCTGCTCGATTCAGTCGCTTTTATGTATAACTGGAGAACAGTTACCTGTTGAGTATAACTATATAAACATCATCACGATATAATCGAATACAACCTCAGATACGATCATTGTTTAGTCTATCCATTCAACCTTCTGTTCAATTCAGTCAATCGTATGTATAACGGAAGAACAGGTATCTGGTGAGTATAACTATATAAACATCATCACGATATAATCGAATACAACCCAGATACGATGAATTTTCAATCTATCCATTTAACCTTCTGCTCGATTCGGTCGCTTTTATGTAAAACGAAAGAACAGTTACCTGGTGAATATTGCTATATAAACATCATCACTATATCATCGAATACAACTCAGATACAATTATCGCTTCGTCTAACCATTTAACCTTCTGTTCGATTCAGTCGCTAGTATGTGTAACGGAAGTACCGTCACCTGGTAAGTATCACTATATATACAGTATTGCGATATAATCGGATACCAACCAGATACATTGATTGTTCAGTCTATCCATTCAACTTTCTGTTCGTTTCGGTCGCTCGTATGTAAAACGGGTATACCGTCACCTAGCGTGTATAACTATATACACAGCATAACATCATAATCGAATACTACTCAGATACTATCCATTCAACCTTCTGTTCGATTCGGTCGCTTGTATGTAAAACGGAAGAACAGTCACCTGGTGAGTATTTCTAAATGAACGTCATCACGATATAATCGAATACAACTCAGATACAATGAACATTCCGTCTATCCATCCAACCTTCTGTTCGATTGGGTCGCTCGTATGTATAACGCAAGAACAGTCACCTGGTGAGTATTACTATATAAACATCACCACGATATAATCGAATACAACTCAGTTACATTTATCGTTCCGTCTAACCATCCAACCTTATGTTCGATTCAGACGCTCGTATGTGTAACGAAAGAACCGTTACATGGTAGGTGTAACTAAATATACAGCATAACGATATAATCGGAGACAACCCAGATACAATGATTGTTCAATCTATCCATCCAACCTTATGTTCGATTCGGTTGCTCGTATGTATAACGGAAGAACTGTTACCTGGTTAGACATATTATATGATAATAATCACGATATAATCAAATACAACCCAGATACGATGAATGTTCAGTCTATCCATTCAACCTTCTGTTCAGTTCAGTCGCTCTTATGTATAACTAAAAAACAGTTTCCAGGTGAGTATAACTATATGAACATCATCAAGATATAATCGAATACAACCCCAGATACGATTATTGTTTAGTCTATCCATTCAACCTTCTGTTCAATTCAGTCGCTCGTATGTATAACGGAAGAACAGTTACCTGGTGAGTATAACTATATAAACATAATCGAATACAACCCAGATACGATGATTGTTCAATTTATACTAAATATAAGCTTCCGCTCGATTCGGTCGCTTGTATGTAAAACGGAAGAACAGTTACCTGGTGAGTATTGCTATATAAACATTATCACGATATCATCGAATACAACTCAGATACAATTATCGTTTCGTCTAACCATTTAACCTTCTGTTCGATTCAGTCGCTAGTATGTGTAACGGAAGTACCGTCACCTGGTAAGTATCACTATATATACAGTATCGCGATATAATCGGATACCACCCAGATACATCGATTGTTCAGTCTATCCATTCAACTTTCTGTTCGTTTCGGTCGCTCGTATGTGAAACGGGAATACCCTCACCTTATGTGTTTAACTATATACACAGCATAACATCATAATCGAATACAACCCAGATACTATTCATTCAACCTTCTGTTCGATTCGTCTGCTCTTATGTATAACGAAAGAAAAGTGACCTGGTGAGTATTTCTTTATGAACGTCATCACGATATAATCGAATACAACTCAGATACAATGATCATTCCGTCTATCCATCCAACCTTCTGTTCGATTGAGTCGTTCGTATGTATAACGCAAGAACAGTCACCTGGTGAGTATTACTATATGAACATCACCACGATATAATCGAATACAACTCAGTTACAATTATCGTTCCGTCTAACCATCCAACCTTATGTTCGATTCAGACGCTCGTATGTGTAACGAAAGAACCGTTACCTGGTAGGTGTAACTAAATATACAGCATAACGATATAATCGGAGACAACCCAGATACAATGATTGTTCAATTTATCCTTCCAACCTTATGTTCGATTCGGTTGCTCGTATGTATAACGGAAGAACTGTTACCTGGTTAGACATACTATATGATAATAATCACGATATAATCAAATACAACCCAGATACGATGAATGTTCAGTCTATCCATTCAACCTTCTGTTCAGTTCAGTCGCTCTTATGTATAACTGGAGAACATTTTTCTGGTGAGTATAACTATATGAACATCATCAAGATATAATTGAATACAACCCCAGATACGATTATTGTTTAGTCTATCCATTCAACCTTCTGTTCAATTCAGTCGCTCGTATGTATAACGGAAGAACAGTTACCTGGTGAGTATAACTATATAAACATTATCGAATACAACCCAGATACGATGATTGTTCAATCTATACTAAATTTGAGCTTCTGCTCGATTCGGTCGCTTGTATGTAAAACGGAAGAACAGTTACCTGGTGAGTATTGCTATATAAACATCATCACGATATCATCGAATACAACTCAGAGATACAATTATCGTTTCGTATAACCATTTAATCTTCTGTTCGATTCAGTCGCTAGTATGTGTAACGGAAGTACCGTCACCTGGTAAGTATCACTATATATACAGTATTGCGATATAATCAGATACCACCCAGATACATTGATTGTTCAGTCTATCCATTCAACTTTCTGTTCGTTTCGATCGCTCGTATGTAAAACGGGAATACCGTCACCTTATGTGCATAACTATATACACAGCATAACATCATAATCGAATACAACCCAGATACTATCCATTCAACCTTCTGTTCGATTCGAATGCTCGTATGTATAACGGAAGAACAGTAACCTGGTGAGTATTTCTATATGAACGTCATCACGATATAATCGAATACAACTCAGAGATACAATTATCATTTCGTCTTACCATTTAACCTTCCGTTCGATTCAGTCGCTAGTATGTGTAACGGAAGTACCGTCACCTGGTAAGTATCACTATATATACAGTATTGCGATATAATCGGATACCACCCAGATACATTGATTGTTCAGTCTATCCATTCAACTTTCTGTTCAGTACAGTCGCTCTTATGTATAACTGGAGAACAGTTTCCTGGTGAGTATAACTATATGAACATCATCAAGATATAATTGAATACAACCCCAGATACGATTATTGTTTAGTCTATCCATTCAACCTTCTGTTCAATTCAGTCGCTCGTATGTATAACGGAAGAACAGTTACCTGGTGAGTATAACTATATAAACATAATCGAATACAACCCAGATACGATGATTGTTCAATCTATACTAAATTTAAACTTCTGCTCGATTCGGTCGCTTGTATGTAAAACGGAAGAACAGTTACCTGGTGAGTATTGCTATATAAACATCATCACGATATCATCGAATACATTTCAGATACAATTATCGTGTCGTCTAACCATTCAACCTTCTGTTCGATTCAGTCGCTAGTATGTGTAACGGAAGTACCGTCACCTGGTAAGTATCACTATATATACAGTATTGCGATATAATCGGATACCACCCAGATACATTGATTGTTCAGTCTATCCATTCAACTTTCTGTTCGTTTCGGTCGCTCGTATGTAAAACGGGAATACTGTCACCTAATGTGTATAACTATATACACAGCATAACATCATAATCGAATACAACCCAGATACTATCCATTCAACCTTCTGTTCGATTCGATTGCTCGTATGTATAACGGAAGAACAGTTACCTGGTGAGTATAACTATATAAACATAATCGAATACAACCCAGATACGATTATTGTTAAATCAATACTGAATTCAACCTTCTGCTCGATTCAGTCGCTCTTATGTATAACTGGAGAACAGTTACCTGTTGAGTATAACTATATAAACATCATCACGATATAATCGAATACAACCTCAGATACGATCATTGTTTAGTCTATCCATTCAACCTTCTGTTCAATTCAGTCGCTCGTATGTATAACGGAAGAACAGGTACCTGGTGAGTATAACTATATAAACCTAATCGAATACAACCCAGATACGATGAATTTTCAATCTATCCATTCAACCTTCTGCTCGATTCGGTCGCTTTTATGTAAAACGGAAAAACAGTTACCTGGTGAATATTGCTATATAAACATCATCACTATATCATCGAATACAACTCAGATACAATTATCGCTTCGTCTAACCATTTAACCTTCTGTTCGATTCAGTCGCTAGTATGTGTAACGGAAGTACCGTCACCTGGTAAGTATCACTATATATACAGTATTGCGATATAATCGGATACCAACCAGATACATTGATTGTTCAGTCTATCCATTCAACTTTCTGTTCGTTTCGGTCGCTCGTATGTAAAACGGGTATACCGTCACCTAGTGTGTATAACTATATACACAGCATAACATCATAATCGAATACTACTCAGATACTATCCATTCAACCTTCTGTTCGATTCGGTCGCTTGTATGTAAAACGGAAGATCAGTCACGTGGTGAGTATTTCTAGATGAACGTCATCACGATATAATCGAATACAACTCAGATACAATGAACATTCCGTCTATCCATCCAACCTTCTGTTCGATTGGGTCGCTCGTATGTATAACGCAAGAACAGTCACCTGGTGAGTATTACTATATAAACATCATCACGATATAATCGAATACAACTCAGTTACATTTATCGTTCCGTCTAACCATCCAACCTTATGTTCGATTCAGACGCTCGTATGTGTAACGAAAGAACCGTTACATGGTAGGTGTAACTAAATATACAGCATAACGATATAATCGGAGACAACCCAGATACAATGATTGTTCAATCTATCCATCCAACCTTATGTTCGATTCGGTTACTCGTATGTATAACGGAAGAACTGTTACCTGGTTAGACATACTATATGATAATAATCACGATATAATCAAATACAACCCAGATACGATGAATGTTCAGTCTATCCATTCAACCTTCTGTTCAGTTCAGTCGCTCTTATGTATAACTGGATAACAGTTTCCTGGTGAGTATAACTATATGAACATCATCAAGATATAATCGAATACAACCCCAGATACAATTATTGTTTAGTCTATCCATTCAACCTTCTGTTCAATTCAGTCGCTCGTATGTATAACGGAAGAACAGTTACCTGGTGAGTATAACTATATAAACATAATCGAATACAACCCAGATACGATGATTGTTCAATTTATACTAAATTTAAGCTTCCGCTCGATTCGGTCGCTTGTATGTAAAACGGAAGAACAGTTACCTGGTGAGTATTGCTATATAAACATTATCACGATATCATCGAATACAACTCAGATACAATTATCGTTTCGTCTAACCATTTAACCTTCTGTTCGATTCAGTCGCTAGTATGTGTAACGGAAGTACCGTCACCTGGTAAGTATCACTTTATATACAGTATTGCGATATAATCGGATACCACCCAGATACATTGATTGTTCAGTCTATCCATTCAACTTTCTGTTCGTTTCGGTCGCTCGTATGTGAAACGGGAATACCCTCACCTTATGTGTTTAACTATATACACAGCATAACATCATAATCGAATACAACCCAGATACTATTCATTCAACCTTCTGTTCGATTCGGTTGTTCGTATGTATAACGAACGAACAGTAACCTGGTGAGTATTTCTATATGAACGTCATCACGATATAATCGAATACAACTCAGATACAATGATCATTCCGTCTATCCATCCAACCTTCTGTTCGATTGGGTCGCTCGTATGTATAACGCAAGAACAGTCACCTGGTGAGTATTACTATATAAACATCACCACGATATAATCGAATACAACTCAGTTACAATTATCGTTCCGTCTAACCATCCAACCTTATGTTCGATTCAGACGCTCGTATGTGTAACGAAAGAACCGTTACATGGTAGGTGTAACTAAATATACAGCATAACGATATAATCGGAGACAACCCAGATACAATGATTGTTCAATCTATCCATCCAACCTTATGTTCGATTCGGTTGCTCGTATGTATAACGGAAGAACTGTTACCTGGTTAGACATAATATATAATAATCATCACGAAATAATCGAATACAACCCAGATACGATGATTGTTCAGTCTATCCATACAACCTTCTGTTCAGTTCAGTCGCTCTTATGTATAACTGGAGAACAGTTACCTGGTGAGTATAACAATATAAACATCATCACGATATAATCGAATACAACCCCAGATACGATCATTGTTTAGTCTATCCATTCAACCTTCTGTTCAATTCAGTCGCTCGTATGTATAACGGAAGAACATTTACTTGGTGAGTATAACTATATAAACATAATCGAATACAACTCAGATACGATGATTGTTCAATCTATCCATTCAACCTTATGTTCGATTCGGGTGCTTGTATGTATAACGGAAGTACAGGTACCTGGTGAGTATAACTATATAAACATAATCGAATACAACTCAGATACGATGATTGTTCAATCTATCCATTTAACCTTCTGCTCGATTCGGTCACTTGTATGTAAAACTGAAGGACAGTTACCTGGTGAGTATTGCTATATAAACATCATCACGATATCATCGAATACAACTCACAGATACAATTATCGTCTCGTATAACCATTTAATCTTCTGTTCGATTCAGTCGCTAGTATGTGTAACGGAAGTACCGTCACCTGGTAATTATCACTATATATACAGTATTGCGATATAATCGGATACCACCCAGATACATTGATTGTTCAGTCTATCCATTCAACTTTCTGTTCGTTTCGGTCGCTCTTATGTAAAACGGGAATACCGTCACCTAGTGTGTATAACTATATACACAGCATAACATCATAATCGAATACAACCCAGATACTATCCATTCAACCTTCTGTTCGATTCGAATGCTCGTATGTATAACGAAAGAACAGTAACCTGGTGAGTATTTCTATATGAACTTTATCACGATATCATCGAATACAACTCAGAGATACAATTATCATTTCGTCTAACCATTTAACCTTCTGTTCGATTCAGTCGCTAGTATGTGTAACGGAAGTACCGTCACCTGGTGAGTATCACTATATATACATTATTGCGATATAATCAGATACCACCCAGATGCATTGATTGTTCAGTCTATCCATTCAACTTTCTGTTCAGTTCAGTCGCTCCTATGTATAACTGGAGAAAAGTTTCCTGGTGAGTATAACTATATGAACATCATCAAGATATAATCGAAAACAACCCCAGATACGATTATTGTTTAGTCTATCCATTCAACCTTCTGTTCAATTCAGTCGCTCGTATGTATAACGGAAGAACAGGTACCTGGTGAGTATTACTATATAAACATAATCAAATACAACCCAAATACGATGATTGTTCAATCTATACATTTAACCTTCTGCTCAATTCGGTCGCTTGTATGTGAAACGGAAAAATAGTTACCTGGTTATTATTGCTATATAAACATCATCACGATATCATCGGATACAACTCAGATACAATTATCGTTTCGTCTAACCATTCGACCTTCTGTTCGATTCAGTCGCTAGTATGTGTAACGGAAGTACCGTCACCTGGTGAGTATCACCATATATACAGTATTGCGATATAATCGGATACCACCCAGATACATTGATTGTTCAGTCTATCCATTCAACTTTCTGTTCGTTTCGGTCGCTCGTATGTAAAACGGGAATACCGTCATCAAATGTGTATAACACAGCATAAGATCATAATCGAATACAACCCAGATACTATCCATTCAACCTTCTGTTCGATTCGGTTGCTCGTATGTATAACGAAAGAACAGTAACCTGGTGAGTATTTCTATATGAACGTCATCACGATATAATCGAATACAACTGAGATACAATGATCATTCCGTCTATCCATCCAACCTTCTGTTCGATTCAGACGCTCGTATGTGTAACGAAAGATCCTTTACATGGAAGGTGTAACTAAATATACAGCATAACGATATAATCGAAGACAACCCAGATACAATGATTGTTCAATCTATCCATTCAACCTTATGTTCGATTTGGTTGCTCGTATGCATAACGGAAGAGCTGTTACCTGGTTAGACATACTATATGAGTATCATCACGATATAATCAAATACAACCCAGATACGATGATTTTTCTGTCTATCCATTCAACCTCCTGTTCAGTTCAGTCGCTCTTATGTGTAACTGGAGAACAGTTTCCTGGTGAGTATAACTATATAAACATCATCAAGATATGATCGAATACAACCCCAGATACGATTATTGTTTAGTCCATCCATTCAACCATCTGTTCAATTCAGTCGCTCGTATGTATAACGGAAGAACAGTTACCTGGTGAGTAAAACTATATAAACATTATCGAATACAACCCAGATAAGATGATTGTTCAATCTATACTAAATTTAAGCTTCTGCTCGATACGGTCGCTTGTATGTAAAACGGAAGAACAGTTACCTGGTGAGTATTGCTATATAAACATCATCACGATATCATCGAATACAAATCAGAGATACAATTATCGTTTCGTCTAACCATTTAACCTTCTGTTCGATTCAGTCGCTAGTATGTGTAACGGAAGTACCGTCACCTGGTAAGTATCACTATATATACAGTATTGCGATATAATCGGATACCACCCAGATACATCGATTGTTCAGTCTATCCATTCAACTTTCTGTTCGTTTTGGTCGCTCGTATGTAAAACGGGAATACCGTCACCTTATGTGTATAACTATATACACAGCATAACATCATAATCGAATACAACCCAGATACTATCCATTCAACCTTCTGTTCGATTCGGTTGCTCGTATGTATAACGAAAGAACAGTAACGTGGTGAGTATTTCTATATGAACGTCATCACGATATAATCGAATACAACTCAGATACAATGATTATTCCGTCTATCCATCCAACCTTCTGTTCGATTGAGTCGTTCGTATGTATAACGCAAGAACAGTCACCTGGTGAGTATTACTATATGAACATCACCACGATATAATCGAATACAACTCAGTTACAATTATCGTTCCGTCTAACCATCCAACCTTATGTTCGATTCAGACGCTCGTATGTGTAACGAAAGAACCGTTACATGGTAGGTGTAACTAAATATACAGCATAACGATATAATCGGAGACAACCCAGATACAATGATTGTTCAATCTATCCATCCAACCTTATGTTCGATTCGGTTGCTCGTATGTATAACGGAAGAACTGTTTCCTGGTTAGACATACTATATGATAATAATCACGATATAATCAAATACAACCCAGATACGATGAATGTTCAGTCTATCCATTCAACCTTCTGTTCAGTTCAGTCGCTCTTATGTATAACTAAAGAACATTTTTCTGGTGAGTATAACTATATGAACAACATCAAGATATAATTGAATACAACCCCAGATACGATTATTGTTTAGTCTATCCATTCAACCTTCTGTTCAATTCAGTCACTCGTATGTATAACGGAAGAACAGTTACCTGGTGAGTATAACTATATAAACATTATCGAATACAACCCAGATACGATGATTGTTCAATCTATACTAAATTTAAGCTTCTGCTCGATTCGGTCGCTTTTATGTAAAACGGAAGAACAATTACCTGGTGAGTATTGCTATATAAACATCACCACGATATAATCGAATACAACTCAGTTACAATTATCGTTCCGTCTAACCATCCAACCTTATGTTCGATTCAGACGCTCGTATGTGTAACGAAAGAACCGTTACATGGTAGGTGTAACTAAATATACAGCATAACGATATAATCGGAGACAACCCAGATACAATGATTGTTCAATCTATCCATCCAACCTTATGTTCGATTCGGTTGCTCGTATGTATTACGAAAGAACTGTTACCTGGTTAGACATACTATATGATAATAATCACGATATAATCAAATACAACCCAGATACGATAAATGTGCAGTCTATCCATTCAACCTTCTGTTCAGTTCAGTCGCTCTTATGTATAACTGGAGAACAGTTTCCTGGTGAGTATAACTATATGAACATCATCAAGATATAATCGAATACAACCCCAGATACGATTATTGTTTAGTCTATCCATTCAACCTTCTGTTCAATTCAGTCGCTCGTATGTATAACGGAAGAGCAGTTACCTGGTGAGTATAACTATATAAACATAATCGATTACAACCCAGATACGATGATTGTTCAATCTATACAAAATTTAAGCTTCTGCTCGATTCGGACGCTTGTATGTAAAACGGAAGAACAGTTACCTGGTGAGTATTGCTATATAAACATCATCACGATATCATCGAATACAACTCAGAGATACAATTATCATTTCGTCTAACCATTCAACTTTCTGTTCGATTCAGTCGCTAGTATGTGTATCGGTAGTACCGTCACCTGGTAAGTATCACTATATATACAGTATTGCGATATAATCGGATACCACCCAGATACATTGATTGTTCAGTCTATCCATTCAACTTTCTGTTCAGTTCAGTCGCTCTTATGTATAACTGGGGAACAGTTTCCTGGTGAGTATAACTATATGAACATCATCAAGATATAATCGAATACAACCCCAGATACGATTATTGTTTAGTCTATCCATTCAACCTTCTGTTCAATTCAGTCGCTCGTATGTATAACGGAAGAACATTCACCTGGTGAGTATAACTATATAAACCTTATCGAATACAACCCAGATACGATGAATTTTCAATCTATCCATTTAACCTTCTGCTCGATTCGGTCGCTTTTATGTAAAACGGAAGAACAGGCGATCGGAAGAAGGCGATCTGAAGAATTCGTTACACGTTTTTTCATAGAATCCATTTCTCCAATCGTAAAAAACGAAATCGAAAAAAAAATGCATCGAAGGGGGCCCCCTTGGAACTTGTTCGAATTCTTCAGATCGCCTTAACTTCCGAACGGATGGACCGATTTTCAACTTCGCGCATACCAATTTGCTTGTTTTTTTTCATAGAATCCATTTTTCCAATCGAAAAAACCGAAATCGAAATAAAAATCGCATTAAAGGGGGTCCCCTTGAAACTTTTTCGAATTCTTCAGATCGCCTTAACTTCCGAACGGATGGACCGATTTTCAACTTCGATCATACCAATCTGCTTGTTTTTTTTTCATAGAATCCTTTTCTTCAATCAAAAAAACCGGAATCGAAAAAAAAAATTGCATCAAAGGGGGTCCCCTTGGAACTTTTTCGAATTCTTCAGATCGCCTTAACTTCCGAACGGATGGACCGATTTCCAACTTCGATCATACCAATCTGCTTGTATTTTTTCATAGAATCCATTTCTCCAATCGAAAAAACCGAAATCGAAAAAAAAATGCACCAAAGGGGGCCCCCTTAGAACTTTTTCGAATTCTTCATATCGACTTAACTTCCGAACGGATGGACCGATTTTCAACTTCGATCATACCAAACTGCTTGTTTTTTTTCATAGAATCCATTTCTCCAATCGAAAAAACCGAAATCGAAAAAAAGGAAGCATCAAAGGGGGCCACTTGGAACTTTTTCGAATTCTTCAGATCGCCTTAAGTTTCGAACGTATGGACCGATTTTCAACTTCTATCATACCAATCTGCTTGTTTTTTTCATAGAATCCATTTTTCCGATCAGAAAAACCGAAATCGAAAAAAAAATGCATCAAAGGGAGCCCCCTTGGAACTTTTTCGAATTCTTCAGATCGCCTTAACTTCCGAACGGATGGACCGATTTTCAACTTCGATCATACCAATCTGTTTTTTGTTCATAGAATCCATTTCTCCAATCGAAAAAACCGAAATCGAAAAAAAAAATGCATCAAAGGGGGCCCCTTTGGAACTTTTTCGAATTCTTCAGATCGCCTAACTTCCGAACGGATGGACCGATTTTCAACTTCGATCATACCAATCTGCTTGTTTTCTTTCATAGAATCCATTACTCCAATCGAAAAAACCGAAATCGAAAAAAAAATTCACCAAAGGGGGCCCCCTTGGAACTTTTTCGAATTCTTCAGATCGCCTTAACTTCCGAACGGATGGACCGATTTTCAACTTCGATCATACCAATCTGCTTGTTTTTTTTTCAAAGAATCCATTTCTCCAATCGAAAAAACCAAAATCTAAAAAAAAAATTCATCAAAGGGGGCCCCCTTGGAACTTTTTCGAATTCTTCAGATCGCATCAACTTCCGAACGGATGGACCGATTTTCAACTTCGATCATACCAATCTGCTTGTTTTTTTTTATAAAATCCATTTCTCCAATCGAAAAAACCGAAATCGAAAAAAAAAATGCATCAAAGGGGGCCCCCTTGAAACTTTTTCGAATTCTTCAGATCGCCTTAACTTCCGAACGGATGGACCGATTTTCAACTTCGATCATACCAATCTGCTTGTTTTTTTTCATAGAATCCATTTCTCCAATTGAAAAACCCGAAATCGAAAAAAAAATGCATCAAAGGGGGCCCCCTTGGAACTTTTTCGAATTCTTCAGATCGCCTTAACTTCCGAACGGATGGACCGATTTTCAACTTCGATCATACCAATCTGCTTGTTTTCTTTCATAGAATCCATTTCTCCAATCGAAAAAACCGAAATCGAAAGAAAAAATGCATCAAAGGGGGCCTTCTTGAAATTTTTTCGAATTCTTCAGATCGCCTTAACTTCCGAACGGATGGACCGATTTTCAATTTCGCGCATACCAATTCGCTTGTTTTTTTCATAGAATCCATTTCTCCAATCGAAAAAACCGAAATCGAAAGAAAAAATGCATCAAAGGGGGCCTTCTTGGAATTTTTTCGAATTCTTCAAATCGCCTTAACTTCCGAACGGATGGACCGATTTTCAACTTCGATCATACCAATCTGCTTGTTTTTTTTCATGGAATCCATTTCTCCAATCGAAAAAACCAAAATCGAAAAAAGAATTGCATCAAAGGGGGTCCCCTTGGAACTTTTCTGAATTCTTCAGATCGCCTTAACTTCCGAACGGATGGACCGATTTTCAACTTCGATCATACCAATCTGCTTGTTTTTTTTTTCATAGAATCCATTTCTCCAATCGAAAAAACCGAAATCGAAAAGAAAAAATGCATCAAAGGGGGTCCCCTTGGAACTTTTTCGAATTCTTCAGATCGCCATAACTTCCGAACGGATGAACCGATTTTCAACTTCGATCATACCAATCTGCTTGTTTTTTTCCATAGAATCCATTTCTCCAATCGAAAAAACCGAAATCGAAAAAAAAAATGCATCAAAGGGGGCCCCCTTGGAACTTTTTCGAATTCTTCAGATCGCCTTAACTTCCGAACGGATGGACCGATTTTCAACTTCGATCATACCAATCTGCTTGTTTTTTTTTCATAGAATCCATTTCTCCAATTGAAAAAACCGAAATCGAAAAAAAAATGCATCAAAGGGGGCCCCCTTGGAACTTTTTCGAATTCTTCAGATCGCCTTAACTTCCGAACGGATGGACCGATTTTCAACTTCGATCATACCAATCTGCTTGTTTTCTTTCATAGAATCCATTTCTCCAATCGAAAAAACCGAAATCGAAAGAAAAAATGCATCAAAGGGGGCCTTCTTGGAATTTTTTCGAATTCTTCAGATCGCCTTAACTTCCGAAAAGATGGACCGATTTTCAATTTCGCGCATACCAATTCGCTTGTTTTTTTCATAGAATCCATTTCTCCAATCGAAAAAACCGAAATCGAAAAAAAAATGCATCAAAGGGGGTCCCCTTGGAACTTTTTCGAATTCTTCAAATCGCCTTAACTTCCGAACGGATGGACCGATTTTCAACTTCGATCATACCAATCTGCTTGTTTTTTTTCATGGAATCCATTTCTCCAATCGAAAAAACCAAAATCTAAAAAAAAATTCATCAAAGGGGGCCCCCTTGGAACTTTTTCGAATTCTTCAGATCGCCTCAACTTCCGAACGGATGGACCGATTTTCAACTTCGATCATACCAATCTGCTTGTTTTTTTTCATAGTCCATTTCTCCAATCGAAAAAACCGAAATGAAAAAAAAATGCATCAAAGGGGGCCCCCTTGGAACTTTTTCGATTTCTTCAGATCGCCTTAACTTCCGAACGGATGGACCGATTTTCAACTTCGATCATACCAATCTGCTTGTTTTTTTTATAAAATCCATTTCTCCAATCGAAAAAACCGAAATCGAAAAAAAAAATGCATCAAAGGGGGCCCCCTTGAAACTTTTTCGAATTCTTCAGATCGCCTTAACTTCCGAACGGATGGACCGATTTTCAACTTCGATCATACCAATCTGCTTGTTTTTTTTTCATAGAATCTATTTCTCCAATTGAAAAAACCGAAATCGAAAAAAAAAATGCATCAAAGGGGGCCCCCTTGGAACTTTTTCGAATTCTTCAGATCGCCTTAACTTCCGAACGGATGGACCGATCATACCAATCTGCTTGTTTTCTTTCATAGAATCCATTTCTCCAATCGAAAAAACCGAAATCGAAAGAAAAAATGCATCAAAGGGGGCCTTCTTGGAATTTTTTCGAATTCTTCAGATCGCCTTAACTTCCAAACGGATGGACCGATTTTCAATTTCGCGCATACCAATTCGCTTGTTTTCTTCATAGAATCCATTTCTCCAATCGAAAAAACCGAAATCGAAAAAAAAATGCATCAAAGGGGGTCCCCTTGGAACTTTTTCGAATTCTTCAAATCGCCTTAACTTTCGAACGGATAAACCGATTTTCAACTTCGATCATACCAATCTGCTTGTTTTTTTTTATAGAGTCCATTTCTCCAATCGAAAAAACCGAAATGAAAAAAAAATGCATCAAAGGGGGCCCCCTTGGAACTTTTTCGAATTCTTCAGATCGCCTTAACTTCCGAACGGATGGACCGATTTTCAACTTCGATCATACCAATCTGCTTGTTTTTTTTCATAGAATCCATTTCTCCAATCGAAAAAACCGAAATCGAAA
The DNA here is from genome assembly GCA_029955515.1 of Chrysomela aeneicollis. Classification (NCBI taxonomy): domain Eukaryota; kingdom Metazoa; phylum Arthropoda; class Insecta; order Coleoptera; family Chrysomelidae; genus Chrysomela; species Chrysomela aeneicollis. The sequence continues at coordinate 1,772,556 of JARUHQ010000032.1, read as the reverse complement.
GAAAAAATGCATCAAAGGGGGCCTTCTTGGAATTTTTTCGAATTCTTCAGATCGCCTTAACTTCCGAACGGATGGACCGATTTTCAATTTCGCGCATACCAATTCGCTTGTTTTTTTCATAGAATCCATTTCTCCAATCGAAAAAACCGAAATCGAAAAAAAAATGCATCAAAGGGGGTCCCCTTGGAACTTTTTCGAATTCTTCAAATCGCCTTAACTTCCGAACGGATGGACCGATTTTCAACTTCGATCATACCAATCTGCTTGTTTTTTTTCATGGAATCCATTTCTCCAATCGAAAAAACCAAAATCGAAAAAAAAATTGCATCAAAGGGGGTCCCCTTGGAACTTTTCTGAATTCTTCAGATCGCCTTAACTTCCGAACGGATGGACCGATTTTCAACTTCGATCATACCAATCTGCTTGTTTTTTTTTCATAGAATCCATTTCTCCAATCGAAAAAACCGAAATCGAAAAGAAAAAATGCATCAAAGGGGGTCCCCTTGGAACTTTTTCGAATTCTTCAGATCGCCATAACTTCCGAACGGATGAACCGATTTTCAACTTCGATCATACCAATCTGCTTGTTTTTTTCCATAGAATCCATTTCTCCAATCGAAAAAACCGAAATCGAAAAAAAAATGCATCAAAGGGGTTCCCCTTGGAACTTTTTCGAATTCTTCAGATCGCCTTAACTTCCGTACGGATGGACCGATTTTCAACTTCGATCATACCAATCTGCTTGTTTTTTTTATAAAATCCATTTCTCCAATCGAAAAAACCGAAATCGAAAAAAAAAAATGCATCAAAGGGGGCCCCCTTGAAACTTTTTCGAATTCTTCAGATCGCCTTAACTTCCGAACGGATGGACCGATTTTCAACTTCGATCATACCAATCTGCTTGTTTTTTTTCATAGAATCCATTTCTCCAATTGAAAAACCCGAAATCGAAAAAAAAATGCATCAAAGGGGGCCCCCTTGGAACTTTTTCGAATTCTTCAGATCGCCTCAACTTCCGAACGGATGGACCGATTTTCAACTTCGATCATACCAATCTGCTTGTTTTTTTCATAGAATCCATTTTTCCGATCAGAAAAACCGAAATCGAAAAAAAAATGCATCAAAGGGAGCCCCCTTGGAACTTTTTCGAATTCTTCAGATCGCCTTAACTTCCGAACGGATGGACCGATTTTCAACTTCGATCATACCAATCTGTTTTTTTTTCATAGAATCCATTTCTCCAATCGAAAAAACCGAAATCGAAAAAAAAAATGCATCAAAGGGGGCCCCTTTGGAACTTTTTCGAATTCTTCAGATCGCCTAACTTCCGAACGGATGGACCGATTTTCAACTTCGATCATACCAATCTGCTTGTTTTCTTTCATAGAATCCATTACTCCAATCGAAAAAACCGAAATCGAAAAAAAAATTCACCAAAGGGGGCCCCCTTGGAACTTTTTCGAATTCTTCAGATCGCCTTAACTTCCGAACGGATGGACCGATTTTCAACTTCGATCATACCAATCTGCTTGTTTTTTTTTCAAAGAATCCATTTCTCCAATCGAAAAAACCAAAATCTAAAAAAAAAATTCATCAAAGGGGGCCCCCTTGGAACTTTTTCGAATTCTTCAGATCGCATCAACTTCCGAACGGATGGACCGATTTTCAACTTCGATCATACCAATCTGCTTGTTTTTTTTTATAAAATCCATTTCTCCAATCGAAAAAACCGAAATCGAAAAAAAAAATGCATCAAAGGGGGCCCCCTTGAAACTTTTTCGAATTCTTCAGATCGCCTTAACTTCCGAACGGATGGACCGATTTTCAACTTCGATCATACCAATCTGCTTGTTTTTTTTCATAGAATCCATTTCTCCAATTGAAAAACCCGAAATCGAAAAAAAAATGCATCAAAGGGGGCCCCCTTGGAACTTTTTCGAATTCTTCAGATCGCCTTAACTTCCGAACGGATGGACCGATTTTCAACTTCGATCATACCAATCTGCTTGTTTTCTTTCATAGAATCCATTTCTCCAATCGAAAAAACCGAAATCGAAAGAAAAAATGCATCAAAGGGGGCCTTCTTGGAATTTTTTCGAATTCTTCAGATCGCCTTAACTTCCGAACGGATGGACTGATTTTCAATTTCGCGCATACCAATTCGCTTGTTTTTTTCATAGAATCCATTTCTCCAATCGAAAAAACCGAAATCGAAAGAAAAAATGCATCAAAGGGGGCCTTCTTGGAATTTTTTCGAATTCTTCAAATCGCCTTAACTTCCGAACGGATGGACCGATTTTCAACTTCGATCATACCAATCTGCTTGTTTTTTTTCATGGAATCCATTTCTCCAATCGAAAAAACCAAAATCGAAAAAAGAATTGCATCAAAGGGGGTCCCCTTGGAACTTTTCTGAATTCTTCAGATCGCCTTAACTTCCGAACGGATGGACCGATTTTCAACTTCGATCATACCAATCTGCTTGTTTTTTTTTTCATAGAATCCATTTCTCCAATCGAAAAAACCGAAATCGAAAAGAAAAAATGCATCAAAGGGGGTCCCCTTGGAACTTTTTCGAATTCTTCAGATCGCCATAACTTCCGAACGAATGAACCGATTTTCAACTTCGATCATACCAATCTGCTTGTTTTTTTCCATAGAATCCATTTCTCCAATCGAAAAAACCGAAATCGAAAAAAAAAAATGCATCAAAGGGGGCCCCCTTGGAACTTTTTCGAATTCTTCAGATCGCCTTAACTTCCGAACGGATGGACCGATTTTCAACTTCGATCATACCAATCTGCTTGTTTTTTTTTCATAGAATCCATTTCTCCAATTGAAAAAACCGAAATCGAAAAAAAAATGCATCAAAGGGGGCCCCCTTGGAACTTTTTCGAATTCTTCAGATCGCCTTAACTTCCGAACGGATGGACCGATTTTCAACTTCGATCATACCAATCTGCTTGTTTTCTTTCATAGAATCCATTTCTCCAATCGAAAAAACCGAAATCGAAAGAAAAAATGCATCAAAGGGGGCCTTCTTGGAATTTTTTCGAATTCTTCAGATCGCCTTAACTTCCGAAAAGATGGACCGATTTTCAATTTCGCGCATACCAATTCGCTTGTTTTTTTCATAGAATCCATTTCTCCAATCGAAAAAACCGAAATCGAAAAAAAAATGCATCAAAGGGGGTCCCCTTGGAACTTTTTCGAATTCTTCAAATCGCCTTAACTTCCGAACGGATGGACCGATTTTCAACTTCGATCATACCAATCTGCTTGTTTTTTTTCATGGAATCCATTTCTCCAATCGAAAAAACCAAAATCTAAAAAAAAAATTCATCAAAGGGGGCCCCCTTGGAACTTTTTCGAATTCTTCAGATCGCCTCAACTTCCGAACGGATGGACCGATTTTCAACTTCGATCATACCAATCTGCTTGTTTTTTTTCATAGTCCATTTCTCCAATCGAAAAAACCGAAATGAAAAAAAAATGCATCAAAGGGGGCCCCCTTGGAACTTTTTCGATTTCTTCAGATCGCCTTAACTTCCGAACGGATGGACCGATTTTCAACTTCGATCATACCAATCTGCTTGTTTTTTTTATAAAATCCATTTCTCCAATCGAAAAAACCGAAATCGAAAAAAAAAATGCATCAAAGGGGGCCCCCTTGAAACTTTTTCGAATTCTTCAGATCGCCTTAACTTCCGAACGGATGGACCGATTTTCAACTTCGATCATACCAATCTGCTTGTTTTTTTTTCATAGAATCTATTTCTCCAATTGAAAAAACCGAAATCGAAAAAAAAAATGCATCAAAGGGGGCCCCCTTGGAACTTTTTCGAATTCTTCAGATCGCCTTAACTTCCGAACGGATGGACCGATCATACCAATCTGCTTGTTTTCTTTCATAGAATCCATTTCTCCAATCGAAAAAACCGAAATCGAAAGAAAAAATGCATCAAAGGGGGCCTTCTTGGAATTTTTTCGAATTCTTCAGATCGCCTTAACTTCCAAACGGATGGACCGATTTTCAATTTCGCGCATACCAATTCGCTTGTTTTCTTCATAGAATCCATTTCTCCAATCGAAAAAACCGAAATCGAAAAAAAAATGCATCAAAGGGGGTCCCCTTGGAACTTTTTCGAATTCTTCAAATCGCCTTAACTTTCGAACGGATAAACCGATTTTCAACTTCGATCATACCAATCTGCTTGTTTTTTTTTATAGAGTCCATTTCTCCAATCGAAAAAACCGAAATGAAAAAAAAATGCATCAAAGGGGGCCCCCTTGGAACTTTTTCGAATTCTTCAGATCGCCTTAACTTCCGAACGGATGGACCGATTTTCAACTTCGATCATACCAATCTGCTTGTTTTTTTTCATAGAATCCATTTCTCCAATCGAAAAAACCGAAATCGAAAGAAAAAATGCATCAAAGGGGGCCTTCTTGGAATTTTTTCGAATTCTTCAGATCGCCTTAACTTCCGAACGGATGGACCGATTTTCAATTTCGCGCATACCAATTCGCTTGTTTTTTTCATAGAATCCATTTCTCCAATCGAAAAAACCGAAATCGAAAAAAAAATGCATCAAAGGGGGTCCCCTTGGAACTTTTTCGAATTCTTCAAATCGCCTTAACTTCCGAACGGATGGACCGATTTTCAACTTCGATCATACCAATCTGCTTGTTTTTTTTCATGGAATCCATTTCTCCAATCAAAAAAACCAAAATCGAAAAAAAAATTGCATCAAAGGGGGTCCCCTTGGAACTTTTCTGAATTCTTCAGATCGCCTTAACTTCCGAACGGATGGACCGATTTTCAACTTCGATCATACCAATCTGCTTGTTTTTTTTTCATAGAATCCATTTCTCCAATCGAAAAAACCGAAATCGAAAAGAAAAAATGCATCAAAGGGGGTCCCCTTGGAACTTTTTCGAATTCTTCAGATCGCCATAACTTCCGAACGGATGAACCGATTTTCAACTTCGATCATACCAATCTGCTTGTTTTTTTCCATAGAATCCATTTCTCCAATCGAAAAAACCGAAATCGAAAAAAAAATGCATCAAAGGGGTTCCCCTTGGAACTTTTTCGAATTCTTCAGATCGCCTTAACTTCCGTACGGATGGACCGATTTTCAACTTCGATCATACCAATCTGCTTGTTTTTTTTATAAAATCCATTTCTCCAATCGAAAAAACCGAAATCGAAAAAAAAAATGCATCAAAGGGGGCCCCCTTGAAACTTTTTCGAATTCTTCAGATCGCCTTAACTTCCGAACGGATGGACCGATTTTCAACTTCGATCATACCAATCTGCTTGTTTTTTTTCATAGAATCCATTTCTCCAATTGAAAAACCCGAAATCGAAAAAAAAATGCATCAAAGGGGGCCCCCTTGGAACTTTTTCGAATTCTTCAGATCGCCTTAACTTCCGAACGGATGGACCGATTTTCAACTTCGATCATACCAATCTGCTTGTTTTCTTTCATAGAATCCATTTCTCCAATCAAAAAAACCGAAATCGAAAGAAAAAATGCATCAAAGGGGGCCTTCTTGGAATTTTTTCGAATTCTTCAGATCGCCTTAACTTCCGAACGGATGGACCGATTTTCAATTTCGCGCATACCAATTCGCTTGTTTTTTTCATAGAATCCATTTCTCCAATCGAAAAAACCGAAATCGAAAAAAAAAATGCATCAAAGGGGGTCCCCTTGGAACTTTTTCGAATTCTTCAAATCGCCTTAACTTCCGAACGGATGGACCGATTTTCAACTTCGATCATACCAATCTGCTTGTTTTTTTTCATGGAATCCATTTCTCCAATCGAAAAAACCAAAATCGAAAAAAGAATTGCATCAAAGGGGGTCCCCTTGGAACTTTTCTGAATTCTTCAGATCGCCTTAACTTCCGAACGGATGGACCGATTTTCAACTTCGATCATACCAATCTGCTTGTTTTTTTTTTTTTCATAGAATCCATTTCTCCAATCGAAAAAACCGAAATCGAAAAGAAAAAATGCATCAAAGGGGGTCCCCTTGGAACTTTTTCGAATTCTTCAGATCGCCATAACTTCCGAACGGATGAACCGATTTTCAACTTCGATCATACCAATCTGCTTGTTTTTTTCCATAGAATCCATTTCTCCAATCGAAAAAACCGAAATCGAAAAAAAAAAAATGCATCAAAGGGGGCCCCCTTGGAACTTTTTCGAATTCTTCAGATCGCCTTAACTTCCGAACGGATGGACCGATTTTCAACTTCGATCATACCAATCTGCTTGTTTTTTTTTCATAGAATCTATTTCTCCAATTGAAAAAACCGAAATCGAAAAAAAAATGCATCAAAGGGGGCCTCCTTGGAACTTTTTCGAATTCTTCAGATCGCCTTAACTTCCGAACGGATGGACCGATTTTCAACTTCGATCATACCAATCTGCTTGTTTTCTTTCATAGAATCCATTTCTCCAATCGAAAAAACCGAAATCGAAAGAAAAAATGCATCAAAGGGGGCCTTCTTGGAATTTTTTCGAATTCTTCAGATCGCCTTAACTTCCAAACGGATGGACCGATTTTCAATTTCGCGCATACCAATTCGCTTGTTTTCTTCATAGAATCCATTTCTCCAATCGAAAAAACCGAAATCGAAAAAAAAATGCATCAAAGGGGGTCCCCTTGGAACTTTTTCGAATTCTTCAAATCGCCTTAACTTTCGAACGGATAAACCGATTTTCAACTTCGATCATACCAATCTGCTTGTTTTTTTTTATAGAGTCCATTTCTCCAATCGAAAAAACCGAAATGAAAAAAAAATGCATCAAAGGGGGCCCCCTTGGAACTTTTTCGAATTCTTCAGATCGCCTTAACTTCCGAACGGATGGACCGATTTTCAACTTCGATCATACCAATCTGCTTGTTTTTTTTTCATAGAATCCATTTCTCCAATCGAAAAAACCGAAATCGAAAAGAAAAAATGCATCAAAGGGGGTCCCCTTGGAACTTTTTCGAATTCTTCAGATCGCCATAACTTCCGAACGGATGAACCGATTTTCAACTTCGATCATACCAATCTGCTTGTTTTTTTCCATAGAATCCATTTCTCCAATCGAAAAAACCGAAATCGAAAAAAAAATGCATCAAAGGGGTTCCCCTTGGAACTTTTTCGAATTCTTCAGATCGCCTTAACTTCCGTACGGATGGACCGATTTTCAACTTCGATCATACCAATCTGCTTGTTTTTTTTATAAAATCCATTTCTCCAATCGAAAAAACCGAAATCGAAAAAAAAAATGCATCAAAGGGGGCCCCCTTGAAACTTTTTCGAATTCTTCAGATCGCCTTAACTTCCGAACGGATGGACCGATTTTCAACTTCGATCATACCAATCTGCTTGTTTTTTTTCATAGAATCCATTTCTCCAATTGAAAAACCCGAAATCGAAAAAAAAATGCATCAAAGGGGGCCCCCTTGGAACTTTTTCGAATTCTTCAGATCGCCTTAACTTCCGAACGGATGGACCGATTTTCAACTTCGATCATACCAATCTGCTTGTTTTCTTTCATAGAATCCATTTCTCCAATCAAAAAAACCGAAATCGAAAGAAAAAATGCATCAAAGGGGGCCTTCTTGGAATTTTTTCGAATTCTTCAGATCGCCTTAACTTCCGAACGGATGGACCGATTTTCAATTTCGCGCATACCAATTCGCTTGTTTTTTTCATAGAATCCATTTCTCCAATCGAAAAAACCGAAATCGAAAAAAAAAATGCATCAAAGGGGGTCCCCTTGGAACTTTTTCGAATTCTTCAAATCGCCTTAACTTCCGAACGGATGGACCGATTTTCAACTTCGATCATACCAATCTGCTTGTTTTTTTTCATGGAATCCATTTCTCCAATCGAAAAAACCAAAATCGAAAAAAGAATTGCATCAAAGGGGGTCCCCTTGGAACTTTTCTGAATTCTTCAGATCGCCTTAACTTCCGAACGGATGGACCGATTTTCAACTTCGATCATACCAATCTGCTTGTTTTTTTTTTTCATAGAATCCATTTCTCCAATCGAAAAAACCGAAATCGAAAAGAAAAAATGCATCAAAGGGGGTCCCCTTGGAACTTTTTCGAATTCTTCAGATCGCCATAACTTCCGAACGGATGAACCGATTTTCAACTTCGATCATACCAATCTGCTTGTTTTTTTCCATAGAATCCATTTCTCCAATCGAAAAAACCGAAATCGAAAAAAAAAATGCATCAAAGGGGGCCCCCTTGGAACTTTTTCGAATTCTTCAGATCGCCTTAACTTCCGAACGGATGGACCGATTTTCAACTTCGATCATACCAATCTGCTTGTTTTTTTTCATAGAATCCATTTCTCCAATTGAAAAAACCGAAATCGAAAAAAAAATGCATCAAAGGGGGCCCCCTTGGAACTTTTTCGAATTCTTCAGATCGCCTTAACTTCCGAACGGATGGACCGATTTTCAACTTCGATCATACCAATCTGCTTGTTTTCTTTCATAGAATCCATTTCTCCAATCGAAAAAACCGAAATCGAAAGAAAAAATGCATCAAAGGGGGCCTTCTTGGAATTTTTTCGAATTCTTCAGATCGCCTTAACTTCCGAAAAGATGGACCGATTTTCAATTTCGCGCATACCAATTCGCTTGTTTTTTTCATAGAATCCATTTCTCCAATCGAAAAAACCGAAATCGAAAAAAAAAATGCATCAAAGGGGGTCCCCTTGGAACTTTTTCGAATTCTTCAAATCGCCTTAACTTCCGAACGGATGGACCGATTTTCAACTTCGATCATACCAATCTGCTTGTTTTTTTTCATGGAATCCATTTCTCCAATCGAAAAAACCAAAATCTAAAAAAAAAATTCATCAAAGGGGGCCCCCTTGGAACTTTTTCGAATTCTTCAGATCGCCTCAACTTCCGAACGGATGGACCGATTTTCAACTTCGATCATACCAATCTGCTTGTTTTTTTTCATAGTCCATTTCTCCAATCGAAAAAACCGAAATGAAATAAAAATGCATCAAAGGGGGCCCCCTTGGAACTTTTTCGAATTCTTCAGATCGCCTTAACTTCCGAACGGATGGACCGATTTTCAACTTCGATCATACCAATCTGCTTGTTTTTTTTATAAAATCCATTTCTCCAATCGAAAAAACCGAAATCGAAAAAAAAAATGCATCAAAGGGGGCCCCCTTGAAACTTTTTCGAATTCTTCAGATCGCCTTAACTTCCGAACGGATGGACCGATTTTCAACTTCGATCATACCAATCTGCTTGTTTTTTCTTTCATAGAATCTATTTCTCCAATTGAAAAAACCGAAATCGAAAAAAAAATGCATCAAAGGGGGCCCCCTTGGAACTTTTTCGAATTCTTCAGATCGCCTTAACTTCCGAACGGATGGACCGATTTTCAACTTCGATCATACCAATCTGCTTGTTTTCTTTCATAGAATCCATTTCTCCAATCGAAAAAACCGAAATCGAAAAAAGAAATGCATCAAAGGGGGCCTTCTTGGAATTTTTTCGAATTCTTCAGATCGCCTTAACTTCCAAACGGATGGACCGATTTTCAATTTCGCGCATACCAATTCGCTTGTTTTCTTCATAGAATCCATTTCTCCAATCGAAAAAACCGAAATCGAAAAAAAAATGCAACAAAGGGGGTCCCCTTGGAACTTTTTCGAATTCTTCAAATCGCCTTAACTTTCGAACAGATAAACCGATTTTCAACTTCGATCATACCAATCTGCTTGTTTTTTTATAGAGTCCATTTCTCCAATCGAAAAAACCGAAATGAAAAAAAAATGCATCAAAGGGGGCCCCCTTGGAACTTTTTCGAATTCTTCAGATCGCCTTAACTTACGAACGGATGGACCGATTTTCAACTTCGATCATACCAATCTGCTTGTTTTTTTTCATAGAATCCATTTCTCCAATTGAAAAAACCGAAATCGAAGAAAAAATGCATCAAAGGGGGCCCCCTTGGAACTTTTTCGAATTCTTCAGATCGCCTTAACTTCCGAACGGATGGACCGATTTTCAACTTCGATCATACCAATCTGCTTGTTTTCTTTCATAGAATCCATTTCTCCAATCGAAAAAACCAAAATCGAAAGAAAAAATGCATCAAAGGGGGCCTTCTTGGAATTTTTTCGAATTCTTCAGATCGCCTTAACTTCCGAACGGATGGACCGATTTTCAATTTCGCGCATACCAATTCGCTTGTTTTTTTCATAGAATCCATTTCTCCAATCGAAAAAACCGAAATCGAAAAAAAAATGCATCAAAGGGGGTCCCCTTGGAACTTTTTCGAATTCTTCAAATCGCCTTAACTTCCGAACGGATGGACCGATTTTCAACTTCGATCATACCAATCTGCTTGTTTTTTTTCATGGAATCCATTTCTCCAATCGAAAAAACCAAAATAGAAAAAAAAATTGCATCAAAGGGGGTCCCCTTGGAACTTTTCTGAATTCTTCAGATCGCCTTAACTTCCGAACGGATGGACCGATTTTCAACTTCGATCATACCAATCTGCTTGTTTTTTTTTTCATAGAATCCATTTCTCCAATCGAAAAAACCGAAATCGAAAAGAAAAAATGCATCAAAGGGGGTCCCCTTGGAACTTTTTCGAATTCTTCAGATCGCCATAACTTCCGAACGGATGAACCGATTTTCAACTTCGATCATACCAATCTGCTTGTTTTTTTCCATAGAATCCATTTCTCCAATCGAAAAAACCGAAATCGAAAAAAAAAATGCATCAAAGGGGTTCCCCTTGGAACTTTTTCGAATTCTTCAGATCGCCTTAACTTCCGTACGGATGGACCGATTTTCAACTTCGATCATACCAATCTGCTTGTTTTTTTTTATAAAATCCATTTCTCCAATCGAAAAAACCGAAATCGAAAAAAAAAATGCATCAAAGGGGGCCCCCTTGAAACTTTTTCGAATTCTTCAGATCGCCTTAACTTCCGAACGGATGGACCGATTTTCAACTTCGATCATACCAATCTGCTTGTTTTTTTTCATAGAATCCATTTCTCCAATTGAAAAACCCGAAATCGAAGAAAAAATGCATCAAAGGGGGCCCCCTTGGAACTTTTTCGAATTCTTCAGATCGCCTTAACTTCCGAACGGATGGACCGATTTTCAACTTCGATCATACCAATCTGCTTGTTTTCTTTCATAGAATCCATTTCTCCAATCGAAAAAACCGAAATCGAAAGAGAAAATGCATCAAAGGGGGCCTTCTTGGAATTTTTTCGAATTCTTCAGATCGCCTTAACTTCCGAACGGATGGATCGATTTTCAATTTCGCGCATACCAATTCGCTTGTTTTTTTCATAGAATCCATTTCTCCAATCGAAAAAACCGAAATCGAAAAAAAAAATGCATCAAAGGGGGTCCCCTTGGAACTTTTTCGAATTCTTCAAATCGCCTTAACTTCCGAACGGATGGACCGATTTTCAACTTCGATCATACCAATCTGCTTGTTTTTTTTCATGGAATCCATTTCTCCAATCGAAAAAACCAAAATCGAAAAAAGAATTGCATCAAAGGGGGTCCCCTTGGAACTTTTCTGAATTCTTCAGATCGCCTTAACTTCCGAACGGATGGACCGATTTTCAACTTCGATCATACCAATCTGCTTGTTTTTTTTTTTCATAGAATCCATTTCTCCAATCGAAAAAACCGAAATCGAAAAGAAAAAATGCATCAAAGGGGGTCCCCTTGGAACTTTTTCGAATTCTTCAGATCGCCATAACTTCCGAACGGATGAACCGATTTTCAACTTCGATCATACCAATCTGCTTGTTTTTTTCCATAGAATCCATTTCTCCAATCGAAAAAACCGAAATCGAAAAAAAAAATGCATCAAAGGGGGCCCCCTTGGAACTTTTTCGAATTCTTCAGATCGCCTTAACTTCCGAACGGATGGACCGATTTTCAACTTCGATCATACCAATCTGCTTGTTTTCTTTCATAGAATCCATTTCTCCAATCGAAAAAACCGAAATCGAAAGAAAAAATGCATCAAAGGGGGCCTTCTTGGAATTTTTTCGAATTCTTCAGATCGCCTTAACTTCCGAAAAGATGGACCGATTTTCAATTTCGCGCATACCAATTCGCTTGTTTTTTTCATAGAATCCATTTCTCCAATCGAAAAAACCGAAATCGAAAAAAAAATGCATCAAAGGGGGTCCCCTTGGAACTTTTTCGAATTCTTCAAATCGCCTTAACTTCCGAACGGATGGACCGATTTTCAACTTCGATCATACCAATCTGCTTGTTTTTTTTCATGGAATCCATTTCTCCAATCGAAAAAACCAAAATCTAAAAAAAAAATTCATCAAAGGGGGCCCCCTTGGAACTTTTTCGAATTCTTCAGATCGCCTCAACTTCCGAACGGATGGACCGATTTTCAACTTCGATCATACCAATCTGCTTGTTTTTTTTTCATAGTCCATTTCTCCAATCGAAAAAACCGAAATGAAAAAAAAATGCATCAAAGGGGGCCCCCTTGGAACTTTTTCGAATTCTTCAGATCGCCTTAACTTCCGAACGGATGGACCGATTTTCAACTTCGATCATACCAATCTGCTTGTTTTTTTTATAAAATCCATTTCTCCAATCGAAAAAACCGAAATCGAAAAAAAAAATGCATCAAAGGGGGCCCCCTTGAAACTTTTTCGAATTCTTCAGATCGCCTTAACTTCCGAACGGATGGACCGATTTTCAACTTCGATCATACCAATCTGCTTGTTTTTTTTTCATAGAATCTATTTCTCCAATTGAAAAAACCGAAATCGAAAAAAAAATGCATCAAAGGGGGCCCCCTTGGAACTTTTTCGAATTTTTCAGATCGCCTTAACTTCCGAACGGATGGACCGATTTTCAACTTCGATCATACCAATCTGCTTGTTTTCTTTCATAGAATCCATTTCTCCAATCGAAAAAACCGAAATCGAAAGAAAAAATGCATCAAAGGGGGCCTTCTTGGAATTTTTTCGAATTCTTCAGATCGCCTTAACTTCCAAACGGATGGACCGATTTTCAATTTCGCGCATACCAATTCGCTTGTTTTCTTCATAGAATCCATTTCTTCAATCGAAAAAACCGAAATCGAAAAAAAAAATGCATCAAAGGGGGTCCCCTTGGAACTTTTTCGAATTCTTCAAATCGCCTTAACTTTCGAACGGATAAACCGATTTTCAACTTCGATCATACCAATCTGCTTGTTTTTTTTCATAGAATCCATTTCTCCAATTGAAAAAACCGAAATCGAAGAAAAAATGCATCAAAGGGGGCCCCCTTGGAACTTTTTCGAATTCTTCAGATCGCCTTAACTTCCGAACGGATGGACCGATTTTCAACTTCGATCATACCAATCTGCTTGTTTTCTTTCATAGAATCCATTTCTCCAATCGAAAAAACCGAAATCGAAAGAAAAAATGCATCAAAGGATGCCTTCTTGGAATTTTTTCGAATTCTTCAGATCGCCTTAACTTCCGAACGGATGGACCGATTTTCAATTTCGCGCATACCAATTCGCTTGTTTTTTTCATAGAATCCATTTCTCCAATCGAAAAAACCGAAATCGAAAAAAAAATGCATCAAAGAGGGTCCCCTTGGAACTTTTTCGAATTCTTCAAATCGCCTTAACTTCCGAACGGATGGACCGATTTTCAACTTCGATCATACCAATCTGCTTGTTTTTTTTCATGGAATCCATTTCTCCAATCGAAAAAACCAAAATCGAAAAAAAAATTGCATCAAAGGGGGTCCCCTTGGAACTTTTCTGAATTCTTCAGATCGCCTTAACTTCCGAACGGATGGACCGATTTTCAACTTCGATCATACCAATCTGCTTGTTTTTTTTTCATAGAATCCATTTCTCCAATCGAAAAAACCGAAATCGAAAAGAAAAAATGCATCAAAGGGGGTCCCCTTAGAACTTTTTCGAATTCTTCAGATCGCCATAACTTCCGAACGGATGAACCGATTTTCAACTTCGATCATACCAATCTGCTTGTTTTTTTCCATAGAATCCATTTCTCCAATCGAAAAAACCGAAATCGAAAAAAAAATGCATCAAAGGGGTTCCCCTTGGAACTTTTTCGAATTCTTCAGATCGCCTTAACTTCCGTGCGGATGGATCGATTTTCAACTTCGATCATACCAATCTGCTTGTTTTCTTTCATATAATCCATTTCTCCAATCGAAAAAACCGAAATCGAAAGAAAAAATGCATCAAAGGGGGCCTTCTTGGAACTTTTTCGAATTCTTCAGATCGCCTTAACTTCCGAACGGATGGACCGATTTTCAACTTCGATCATACCAATCTGCTTGTTTTCTTTCATATAATCCATTTCTCCAATCGAAAAAACCGAAATCGAAAGAAAAAATGCATCAAAGGGGGCCTTCTTGGAACTTTTTCGAATTCTTCAAATCGCCTTAACTTCCGAACGGATGGACCGATTTTCAACTTCAATCATACCAATCTGCTTGTTTTTTTTCATAGAGTACATTTCTCCAATCGAAAAAACCAAAATCTAAAAAAAAATTCATCAAAGGGGGCCCCCTTGGAACTTTTTCGAATTCTTCAGATCGCCTCAACTTCCGAACGGATGGACCGATTTTCAACTTCAATCATACCAATCTGCTTGTTTTTTTTCATAGAGTACATTTCTCCAATCGAAAAAACCGAAATGAAAAAAAAATGCATCAAATGGGGCCCCCTTGAAACTTTTTCGAATTCTTCAGATCGCCTTAACTTCCGAACGGATGGACCGATTTTCAACTTCGATCATACCAATCTGCTTGTTTTCTTTCATAGAATCCATTTCTCCAATCGAAAAAACCGAAATCGAAAAAAAAATGCATCAAAGGGGGCCTTCTTGGAATTTTTTCGAATTCTTCAGATCGCCCTAACTTCCGAACGGATGGACCGATTTTCAATTTCGCGCATACCAATTCGCTTGTTTTTTTCATTGAATCCATTTCTCCAATCGAAAAAACCGAAATCGAAAAAAAAAATGCATCAAAGGGGGTCCCCTTGGAACTTTTTCGAATTCTTCAAATCGCCTTTACTTCCGAACGGATGGACCGATTTTCAACTTCGATCATACCAATCTGCTTGTTTTTTTTCATGGAATCCATTTCTCCAATCGAAAAAACCAAAATCGAAAAAAAAATTGCATCAAAGGGGGTCCCCTTGGAACTTTTCTGAATTCTTCAGATCGCCTTAACTTCCGAACGGATGGACCGATTTTCAACTTCGATCATACCAATCTGCTTGTTTTTTTTTTTCATAGAATCCATTTCTCCAATCGAAAAAACCGAAATCGAAAAGAAAAAATGCATCAAAGGGGGTCCCCTTGGAACTTTTTCGAATTCTTCAGATCGCCATAACTTCCGAACGGATGAACCGATTTTCAACTTCGATCATACCAATCTGCTTGTTTTTTTCCATAGAATCCATTTCTCCAATCGAAAAAACCGAAATCGAAAAAAAAATGCATCAAAGGGGGCCCCCTTGGAACTTTTTCGAATTCTTCAGATCGCCTTAACTTCCGAACGGATGGACCGATTTTCAACTTCGATCATACCAATCTGCTTGTTTTTTTTTCATAGAATCCATTTCTCCAATTGAAAAAACCAAAATCGAAAAAAAAAATGCATCAAAGGGGGCCCCCTTGGAACTTTTTCGAATTCTTCAGATCGCCTTAACTTCCGAACGGATGGACCGATTTTCAACTTCGATCATACCAATCTGCTTGTTTTCTTTCATAGAATCCATTTCTCCAATCGAAAAAACCGAAATCGAAAGAAAAAATGCATCAAAGGGGGCCTTCTTGGAATTTTTTCGAATTCTTCAGATCGCCTTAACTTCCGAAAGGATGGACCGATTTTCAATTTCGCGCATACCAATTCGCTTGTTTTTTTCATAGAATCCATTTCTCCAATCGAAAAAACCGAAATCGAAAAAAAAATGCATCAAAGGGGGTCCCCTTGGAACTTTTTCGAATTCTTCAAATCGCCTTAACTTCCGAACGGATGGACCGATTTTCAACTTCGATCTTACCAATCTGCTTGTTTTTTTTCATGGAATCCATTTCTCCAATCGAAAAAACCGAAATGAAAAAAAAATGCATCAAAGGGGGCCCCCTTGGAACTTTTTCGAATTCTTCAGATCGCCTTAACTTCCGAACGGATGGACCGATTTTCAACTTCGATCATACCAATGTGCTTGTTTTTTTTATAAAATCCATTTCTCCAATCGAAAAAACCGAAATCGAAAAAAAAAATGCATCAAAGGGGGCCCCCTTGAAACTTTTTCGAATTATTCAGATCGCCTTAACTTCCGAACGGATGGACCGATTTTCAACTTCGATCATACCAATCTGCTTGTTTTTTTCATAGAATCCAATTCTCCAATTGAAAAAACCGAAATCGAAAAAAAAAATGCATCAAAGGGGGGCTCCCTTGGCACTTTTTCGAATTCTTCAGATCGCCTTAACTTCCGAACGGATGGACCGATTTTCAACTTTGATCATACCAATCTGCTTGTTTTCTTTCATAGAATCCATTTCTCCAATCGAAAAAACCGAAATCGAAAGAAAAAATGCATCAAAGGGGGCCTTCTTGGAATTTTTTCGAATTCTTCAGATCGCCTTAACTTCCGAACGGATGGACCGATTTTCAATTTCGCGCATACCAATTCGCTTGTTTTTTTCATAGAATCCATTTCTCCAATCGAAAAAACCGAAATCGAAAAAAAAATGCATCAAAGGGGGTCCCCTTGGAACTTTTTCGAATTCTTCAAATCGCCTTAACTTCCGAACGGATGGACCGATTTTCAACTTCGATCATACCAATCTGCTTGTTTTTTTTCATGGAATCCATTTCTCCAATCGAAAAAACCAAAATCGAAAAAAAATTGCATCAAAGGGGGTCCCCTTGGAACTTTTCTGAATTCTTCAGATCGCCTTAACTTCCGAACGGATGGACCGATTTTCAACTTCGATCATACCAATCTGCTTGTTTTTTTTTCATAGAATCCATTTCTCCAATCGAAAAAACCGAAATCGAAAAGAAAAAATGCATCAAAGGGGGTCCCCTTGGAACTTTTTCGAATTCTTCAGATCGCCATAACTTCCGAACGGATGAACCGATTTTCAACTTCGATCATACCAATCTGCTTGTTTTTTCCATAGAATCCATTTCTCCAATCAAAAAAACCGAAATCTAACAAAAAAATGCATCAAAGGGGGCCCCCTTGGAACTTTTTCGAATTCTTCAGATCGCCTTAACTTCCGAACGGATGGACCGATTTTCAACTTCGATCATACCAATCTGCTTGTTTTTTTTCATAGAATCCATTTCTCCAATTGAAAAAACCGAAATCGAAAAAAAAAATGCATCAAAGGGGGCCCCCTTGGAACTTTTTCGAATTCTTCAGATCGCCTTAACTTCCGAACGGATGGACCGATTTTCAACTTCGATCATACCAATCTGCTTGTTTTTTTTCATAGAATCCATTTCTCCAATTGAAAAAACCGAAATCGAAAAAACAATGCATCAAAGGGGGCCCCCTTGGAACTTTTTCGAATTCTTCAGATCGCCTTAACTTCCGAACGGATGGACCGATTTTCAACTTCGATCATACCAATCTGCTTGTTTTCTTTCATAGAATCCATTTCTCCAATCGAAAAAACCGAAATCGAAAGAAAAAATGCATCAAAGGGGGCCTTCTTGGAATTTTTTCGAATTCTTCAGATCGCCTTAACTTCCGAAAGGATGGACCGATTTTCAATTTCGCGCATACCAATTCGCTTGTTTTTTTCATAGAATCCATTTCTCCAATCGAAAAAACCGAAATCGAAAAAAAAATGCATCAAAGGGGGTCCCCTTGGAACTTTTTCGAATTCTTCAAATCGCCTTAACTTCCGAACGGATGGACCGATTTTCAACTTCGATCTTACCAATCTGCTTGTTTTTTTTCATGGAATCCATTTCTCCAATCGAAAAAACCGAAATGAAAAAAAATGCATCAAAGGGGGCCCCCTTGGAACTTTTTCGAATTCTTCAGATCGCCTTAACTTCCGAACGGATGGACCGATTTTCAACTTCGATCATACCAATGTGCTTGTTTTTTTTATAAAATCCATTTCTCCGATCGAAAAAACCGAAATCGAAAAAAAAAATGCATCAAAGGGGGCCCCCTTGAAACTTTTTCGAATTATTCAGATCGCCTTAACTTCCGAACGGATGGACCGATTTTCAACTTCGATCATACCAATCTGCTTGTTTTTTTTCATAGAATCCAATTCTCCAATTGAAAAAACCGAAATCGAAAAAAAAAATGCATCAAAGGGGGGCCCCCTTGGCACTTTTTCGAATTCTTCAAATCGCCTTAACTTCCGAACGAATGGACCGATTTTCAACTTCGATCATACCAATCTGCTTGTTTTCTTTCATAGAATCCATTTCTCCAATCGAAAAAACCGAAATCGAAAGAAAAAATGCATCAAAGGGGGCCTTCTTGGAATTTTTTCGAATTCTTCAGATCGCCTTAACTTCCGAACGGATGGACCGATTTTCAATTTCGCGCATACCAATTCGCTTGTTTTTTTCATAGAATCCATTTCTCCAATCGAAAAAACCGAAATCGAAAAAAAAATGCTTCAAAGGGGGTCCCCTTGGAACTTTTTCGAATTCTTCAAATCGCCTTAACTTCCGAACGGATGGACCGATTTTCAACTTCGATCATACCAATCTGCTTGTTTTTTTTCATGGAATCCATTTCTCCAATCGAAAAAACCAAAATCGAAAAAAAAAATTGCATCAAAGGGGGTCCCCTTGGAACTTTTCTGAATTCTTCAGATCGCCTTAACTTCCGAACGGATGGACCGATTTTCAACTTCGATCATACCAATCTGCTTGTTTTTTTTTCATAGAATCCATTTCTCCAATC
This sequence comes from Chrysomela aeneicollis, assembly GCA_029955515.1. Taxonomy (NCBI): domain Eukaryota; kingdom Metazoa; phylum Arthropoda; class Insecta; order Coleoptera; family Chrysomelidae; genus Chrysomela; species Chrysomela aeneicollis. The sequence continues at coordinate 1,753,555 of JARUHQ010000032.1, read as the reverse complement.
GAAAAAACCGAAATCGAAAAGAAAAAATGCATCAAAGGGGGTCCCCTTGGAACTTTTTCGAATTCTTCAGATCGCCATAACTTCCGAACGGATGAACCGATTTTCAACTTCGATCATACCAATCTGCTTGTTTTTTCCATAGAATCCATTTCTCCAATCAAAAAAACCGAAATCAAACAAAAAAATGCATCAAAGGGGGCCCCCTTGGAACTTTTTCGAATTCTTCAGATCGCCTTAACTTCCGAACGGATGGACCGATTTTCAACTTCGATCATACCAATCTGCTTGTTTTTTTTCATAGAATCCATTTCTCCAATTGAAAAAACCGAAATCGAAAAAAAAATGCATCAAAGGGGGCCCCCTTGGAACTTTTTCGAATTCTTCAAATCGCCTTAACTTCCGAACGGATGGACCGATTTTCAACTTCGATCATACCAATCTGCTTGTTTTTTTTCATGGAATCCATTTCTCCAATCGAAAAAACCAAAATCGAAAAAAAAATTGCATCAAAGGGGGTCCCCTTGGAACTTTTCTGAATTCTTCAGATCGCCTTAACTTCCGAACGGATGGACCGATTTTCAACTTCGATCATACCAATCTGCTTGTTTTTTTTTTCATAGAATCCATTTCTCCAATCGAAAAAACCGAAATCGAAAAGAAAAAATGCATCAAAGGGGGTCCCCTTGGAACTTTTTCGAATTCTTCAGATCGCCATAACTTCCGAACGGATGAACCGATTTTCAACTTCGATCATACCAATCTGCTTGTTTTTTTTCATAGAATCCATTTCTCCAATCGAAAAAACCGAACTCGAAAAAAAAAATGCATCAAAGTGGGCCCCCTTGGAACTTTTTCGAATTCTTCAGATCGCCTTAACTTCCGAACGGATGGACCGATTTTCAACTTCGATCATACCAATCTGCTTGTTTTTTTTTCATAGAATCCATTTCTCCAATTGAAAATACCGAAATAAAAAAAAAATGCATCAAAGGGGGCCCCCTTGGAACTTTTTCGAATTCTTCAGATCGCCATAACTTCCGAACGGATGAACCGATTTTCAACTTCGATCATACCAATCTGCTTGTTTTCTTTCATAGAATCCATTTTTCCAATCAAAAAAACCGAAATCGAAAGAAAAAATGCATCAAAGGGGGCCTTCTTGGAATTTTTTCGAATTCTTCAGATCGCCTTAACTTCCGAACGGATGGACCGATTTTCAATTTCGCGCATACCAATTCGCTTGTTTTTTTCATAGAATCCATTTCTCCAATCGAAAAAACCTAAATCGAAAAAAAAATGCATCAAAGGGGGCCCCCTTGGAACTTTTTCGAATTCTTCAGATCGCCTTAACTTCCGAACGGATGGACCGATTTTCAACTTCGATCATACCAATCTGCTTGTTTTCTTTCATAGAATCCATTTCTCCAATCGAAAAAACCGAAATCGAAAGAAAAAATGCATCACAGGGGGTCCCCTTGGAACTTTTTCGAATTCTTCAGATCGCCTTAACTTCCGAACGGATGGACCGATTTTCAACTTCGATCATACCAATCTGCTTGTTTTTTTTATAAAATCCATTTCTCCAATCGAAAAAACCGAAATCGAAAAAAAAATGCATCAAAGGGGGCCCCCTTGAAACTTTTTCGAATTCTTCAGATCGCCTTAACTTCCGAACGGATGGACCGATTTTCAACTTCGATCATACCAATCTGCTTGTTTTTTTTCATAGAATCTATTTCTCCAATTGAAAAAACCGAAATCGAAAAAAAAAATGCATCAAAGGGGGCCCCCTTGGAACTTTTTCGAATTCTTCAGATCGCCTTAACTTCCGAACGGATGGACCGATTTTCAACTTCGATCATACCAATCTGCTTGTTTTCTTTCATAGAATCCATTTCTCCAATCGAAAAAACTGAAATCGAAAGAAAAAATGCATCAAAGGGGGCCTTCTTGGAATTTTTTCGAATTCTTCAGATCGCCTTAACTTCCAAACGGATGGACCGATTTTCAATTTCGCGCATACCAATTCGCTTGTTTTTTTCATAGAATCCATTTCTCCAATCGAAAAAACCGAAATCGAAAAAAAAATGCATCAAAGGGGGTCCCCTTGGAACTTTTTCGAATTCTTCAAATCGCCTTAACTTTCGAACGGATAAACCGATTTTCAACTTCGATCATACCAATCTGCTTGTTTTTTTTCATAGAGTCCATTTCTCCAATCGAAAAAACTGAAATGAAAAAAAAATGTATCAAAGGGGGCCCCCTTGGAACTTTTTCGAATTCTTCAGATCGCCTTAACTTCCGAACGGATGGACCGATTTTCAACTTCGATCATACCATTCTGCTTGTTTTTTGTCATAGAATCCATTTCTCCAATTGAAAAAACCGAAATCGAAGAAAAAATGCATCAAAGGGGGCCCCCTTGGAACTTTTTCGAATTCTTCAGATCGCCTTAACTTCCGAACGGATGGACCGATTTTCAACTTCGATCATACCAATCTGCTTGTTTTCTTTCATAGAATCCATTTCTCCAATCGAAAAAACCGAAATCGAAAGAAAAAATGCATCAAAGGGGGCCTTCTTGGAATTTTTTCGAATTCTTCAGATCGCCTTAACTTCCGAAAGGATGGACCGATTTTCAATTTCGCGCATACCAATTCGCTTGTTTTTTTCATAGAATCCATTTCTCCAATCGAAAAAACCGAAATCGAAAAAAAAATGCATCAAAGGGGGTCCCCTTGGAACTTTTTCGAATTCTTCAAATCGCCTTAACTTCCGAACGGATGGACCGATTTTCAACTTCGATCATACCAATCTGCTTGTTTTTTTTCATGGAATCCATTTCTCCAATCGAAAAAACCGAAATGAAAAAAAAAATGCTTCAAAGGGGGCCCCCTTGGAACTTTTTCGAATTCTTCAGATCGCCTTAACTTCCGAACGGATGGACCGATTTTCAACTTCGATCATACCAATCTGCTTGTTTTTTTTCATAGAATCCATTTCTCCAATTGAAAAAACCGAAATCGAAAAAAAAATGCATCAAAGGGGGCCCCCTTGGAACTTTTTCGAATTCTTCAGATCGCCTTAACTTCCGAACGGATGGACCGATTTTCAACTTCGATCATACCAATCTGCTTGTTTTCTTTCATAGAATCCATTTCTCCAATCGAAAAAACCGAAATCGAAAGAAAAAATGCATCAAAGGGGGCCTTCTTGGAATTTTTTCGAATTCTTCAGATCGCCTTAACTTCCGAACGGATGGACCGATATTCAATTTCGCGCATACCAATTCGCTTGTTTTTTTCATAGAATCCATTTCTCCAATCGAAAAAACCGAAATCGAAAAAAAAATGCATCAAAGGGGGTCCCCTTGGAACTTTTTCGAATTCTTCAAATCGCCTTAACTTCCGAACGGATGGACCGATTTTCAACTTCGATCATACCAATCTGCTTGTTTTTTTTTTTCATAGAATCCATTTCTCCAATCGAAAAAACCGAAATCGAAAAGAAAAAATGCATCAAAGGGGGTCCCCTTGGAACTTTTTCGAATTCTTCAGATCGCCATAACTTCCGAACGGATGAACCGATTTTCAACTTCGATCATACCCATCTGCTTGTTTTTTCCATAGAATCCATTTCTCCAATCGAAATAACCGAAATCGAAAAAAAAATTCATCAAAGGGGGCCCCCTTGGAACTTTTTCGAATTCTTCAGATCGCCTTAACTTCCGAACGGATGGACCGATTTTCAACTTCGATCATACCAATCTGCTTGTTTTTTTTTCATAGAATCCATTTCTCCAATTGAAAAAACCGAAATCGAAAAAAAAATGCATCAAAGGGGGCCCCCTTGGAACTTTTTCGAATTCTTCAGATCGCCTTAACTTCCGAACGGATGGACCGATTTTCAACTTCGATCATACCAATCTGCTTGTTTTCTTTCATAGAATCCATTACTCCAATCGAAAAAACCGAAATCGAAAAAAAAAATGCATCAAAGGGGGCCTTCTTGGAATTTTTTCGAATTCTTCAGATCGCCTTAACTTCCGAAAGGATGGACCGATTTTCAATTTCGCGCATACCAATTCGCTTGTTTTTTTCATAGAATCCATTTCTCCAATCGAAAAAACCGAAATCGAAAAAAAAATGCATCAAAGGGGGTCCCCTTGGAACTTTTTCGAATTCTTCAAATCGCCTTAACTTCCGAACGGATGGACCGATTTTCAACTTCGATCATACCAATCTGCTTGTTTTTTTTCATGGAATCCATTTCTCCAATCGAAAAAACCAAAATCGAAAAAAAACTTGCATCAAAGGGGGTCCCCTTGAAACTTTTCTGAATTCTTCAGATCGCCTTAACTTCCGAACGGATGGACCGATTTTCAACTTCGATCATACCAATCTGCTTGTTTTTTTTTCATAGAATCCATTTCTCCAATCGAAAAAACCGAAATCGAAAAGAAAAAATGCATCAAAGGGGGTCCCCTTGGAACTTTTTCGAATTCTTCAGATAGCCTTAACTTCCGAACGGATGGACCGATTTTCAACTTCGATCATACCAATCTGCTTGTTTTTTTTCATAGAATCCATTTCTCCAATCGAAAAAACCAAAATCGAAAAAAAACTTGCATCAAAGGGGGTCCCCTTGGAACTTTTCTGAATTCTTCAGATCGCCTTAACTTCCGAACGGATGGACCGATTTTCAACTTCGATCATACCAATCTGCTTGTTTTTTTTTTCATAGAATCCATTTCTCCAATCGAAAAAACCGAAATCGAAAAAAAAATGCATCAAAGGGGGTCCCCTTGGAACTTTTTCGAATTCTTCAAATCGCCTTAACTTCCGAACGGATGGACCGATTTTCAACTTCGATCATACCAATCTGCTTGTTTTTTTTCATGGAATCCATTTCTCCAATCGAAAAAACCAAAATCGAAAAAAAACTTGCATCAAAGGGGGTCCCCTTGGAACTTTTCTGAATTCTTCAGATCGCCTTAACTTCCGAACGGATGGACCGATTTTCAACTTCGATCATACCAATCTGCTTGTTTTTTTTTTCATAGAATCCATTTCTCCAATCGAAAAAACCGAAATCGAAAAGAAAAAATGCATCAAAGGGGGTCCCCTTGGAACTTTTTCGAATTCTTCAGATCGCCATAACTTCCGAACGGATGAACCGATTTTCAACTTCGATCATACCAATCTGCTTGTTTTTTTTCATAGAATCCATTTCTCCAATCGAAAAAACTGAAATCGAAAAAAAAAATGCATCAAAGGGGGCCCCCTTGGAACTTTTTCGAATTCTTCAGATCGCCTTAACTTCCGAACGGATGGACCGATTTTCAACTTCGATCATACCAATCTGCTTGTTTTTTTTTCATAGAATCCATTTCTCCAATTGAAAAAACCGAAATCAAAAAAAAAATGCATCAAAGGGGGCCCCCTTGGAACTTTTTCGAATTCTTCAGATCGCCTTAACTTCCGAACGGATGGACCGATTTTCAACTTCGATCATACCAATCTGCTTGTTTTCTTTCATAGAATCCATTTCTCCAATCGAAAAAACCGAAATCGAAAGAAAAAATGCATCAAAGGGGGCCTTCTTGGAATTTTTTCGAATTCTTCAGATCGCCTTAACTTCCGAACGGATGGACCGATTTTCAATTTCGCGCATACCAATTCGCTTGTTTTTTTCATAGAATCCATTTCTCCAATCGAAAAAACCTAAATCGAAAAAAAAAATGCATCAAAGGGGGCCCCCTTGGAACTTTTTCGAATTCTTCAGATCGCCTTAACTTCCGAACGGATGGACCGATTTTCAACTTCGATCATACCAATCTGCTTGTTTTCTTTCATAGAATCCATTTCTCCAATCGAAAAAACCGAAATCGAAAGAAAAAATGCATCACAGGGGGTCCCCTTGGAACTTTTTCGAATTCTTCAGATCGCCTTAACTTCCGAACGGATGGACCGATTTTCAACTTCGATCATACCAATCTGCTTGTTTTCTTTCATAGAATCCATTTCTCCAATCGAAAAAACCGAAATCGAAAGAAAAAATGCATCAAAGGGGGCCTTCTTGGAATTTTTTCGAATTCTTCAGATCGCCTTAACTTCCGAACGGATGGACCGATATTCAATTTCGCGCATACCAATTCGCTTGTTTTTTTTATAGAATCCATTTCTCCAATCGAAAAAACCGAAATCGAAAAAAAAATGCATCAAAGGGGGTCCCCTTGGAACTTTTTCGAATTCTTCAAATCGCCTTAACTTCCGAACGGATGGACCGATTTTCAACTTCGATCATACCAATCTGCTTGTTTTTTTTTTTCATAGAATCCATTTCTCCAATCGAAAAAACCGAAATCGAAAAGAAAAAATGCATCAAAGGGGGTCCTCTTGGAACTTTTTCGAATTCTTCAGATCGCCATAACTTCCGAACGGATGAACCGATTTTCAACTTCGATCATACCCATCTGCTTGTTTTTTCCATAGAATCCATTTCTCCAATCGAAATAACCGAAATCGAAAAAAAAATGCATCAAAGGGGGCCCCCTTGGAACTTTTTCGAATTCTTCAGATCGCCTTAACTTCCGAACGGATGGACCGATTTTCAACTTCGATCATACCAATCTGCTTGTTTTTTTTCATAGAATCCATTTCTCCAATTGAAAAAACCGAAATCGAAAAAAAAATGCATCAAAGGGGGCCCCCTTGGAACTTTTTCGAATTCTTCAGATCGCCTTAACTTCCGAACGGATGGACCGATTTTCAACTTCGATCATACCAATCTGCTTGTTTTTTTTTCATAGAATCCATTACTCCAATCGAAAAAACCGAAATCGAAAAAAAAATGCATCAAAGGGGGCCTTCTTGGAATTTTTTCGAATTCTTCAGATCGCCTTAACTTCCGAAAGGATGGACCGATTTTCAATTTCGCGCATACCAATTCGCTTGTTTTTTTCATAGAATCCATTTCTCCAATCGAAAAAACCGAAATCGAAAAAAAAATGCATCAAAGGGGGTCCCCTTGGAACTCTTTCGAATTCTTCAAATCGCCTTAACTTCCGAACGGATGGACCGATTTTCAACTTCGATCATACCAATCTGCTTGTTTTTTTTCATGGAATCCATTTCTCCAATCGAAAAAACCAAAATCGAAAAAAAACTTGCATCAAAGGGGGTCCCCTTGGAACTTTTCTGAATTCTTCAGATCGCCTTAACTTCCGAACGGATGGACCGATTTTCAACTTCGATCATACCAATCTGCTTGTTTTTTTTTCATAGAATCCATTTCTACAATCGAAAAAACCGAAATCGAAAAGAAAAAATGCATCAAAGGGGGTCCCCTTGGAACTTTTTCGAATTCTTCAGATAGCCTTAACTTCCGAACGGATGGACCGATTTTCAACTTCGATCATACCAATCTGCTTGTTTTTTTTCATAGAATCCATTTCTCCAATCGAAAAAACCAAAATCGAAAAAAAACTTGCATCAAAGGGGGTCCCCTTGGAACTTTTCTGAATTCTTCAGATCGCCTTGACTTCCGAACGGATGGACCGATTTTCAACTTCGATCATACCAATCTGCTTGTTTTTTTTTTCATAGAATCCATTTCTCCAATCGAAAAAACCGAAATCGAAAAAAAAATGCATCAAAGGGGGTCCCCTTGGAACTTTTTCGAATTCTTCAAATCGCCTTAACTTCCGAACGGATGGACCGATTTTCAACTTCGATCATACCAATCTGCTTGTTTTTTTTCATGGAATCCATTTCTCCAATCGAAAAAACCAAAATCGAAAAAAAACTTGCATCAAAAGGGGTCCCCTTGGAACTTTTCTGAATTCTTCAGATCGCCTTAACTTCCGAACGGATGGACCGATTTTCAACTTCGATCATACCAATCTGCTTGTTTTTTTTTTTCATAGAATCCATTTCTCCAATCGAAAAAACCGAAATCGAAAAGAAAAAATGCATCAAAGGGGGTCCCCTTGGAACTTTTTCGAATTCTTCAGATCGCCATAACTTCCGAACGGATGAACCGATTTTCAACTTCGATCATAACAATCTGCTTGTTTTTTTTCATAGAATCCATTTCTTCAATCGAAAAAACCGAAATCGAAAAAAAAAATGCATCAAAGGGGGCCCCCTTGGAACTTTTTCGAATTCTTCAGATCGCCTTAACTTCCGAACGGATGGACCGATTTTCAACTTCGATCATACCAATCTGCTTGTTTTTTTTTCATAGAATCCATTTCTCCAATTGAAAAAACCGAAATAAAAAAAAAAAATGCATCAAAGGGGGCCCCCTTGGAACTTTTTCGAATTCTTCAGATCGCCTTAACTTCCGAACGGATGGACCGATTTTCAACTTCGATCATACCAATCTGCTTGTTTTCTTTCATAGAATCCATTTCTCCAATCGAAAAAACCGAAATCGAAAGAAAAAATGCATCAAAGGGGGCCTTCTTGGAATTTTTTCGAATTCTTCAGATCGCCTTAACTTCCGAACGGATGGACCGATTTTCAATTTCGCGCATACCAATTCGCTTGTTTTTTTCATAGAATCCATTTCTCCAATCGAAAAAACCTAAATCGAAAAAAAAATGCATCAAAGGGGGCCCCCTTGGAACTTTTTCGAATTCTTCAGATCGCCTTAACTTCCGAACGGATGGACCGATTTTCAACTTCGATCATACCAATCTGCTTGTTTTCTTTCATAGAATCCATTTCTCCAATCGAAAAAACCGAAATCGAAAGAAAAAATGCATCACAGGGGGTCCCCTTGGAACTTTTTCGAATTCTTCAGATCGCCTTAACTTCCGAACGGATGGACCGATTTTCAACTTCGATCATACCAATCTGCTTGTTTTTTTTCTTAGAATCCATTTCTCCAATTAAAAAAACCGAAATCGAAAAAAAAATGCATCAAAGGGGGCCCCTTTGGAACTTTTTCGAATTCTTCAGATCGCCTTAACTTCCGAACGGATGGACCGATTTTCAACTTCGATCATACCAATCTGCTTGTTTTTTTTATAAAATCCATTTCTCCAATCGAAAAAACCGAAATCGAAAAAAAAATAACTTCCGAACGGATGTACCGATTTTCAACTTCGATCATACCAATCTGCTTGTTTTTTTCCATAGAATCCATTTCTCCAATCGAAAAAACCGAAATCGAAAAAAAAATGCATCAAAGGGGGCCCCCTTGGAACTTTTTCGAATTCTTCAGATCGCCTTAACTTCCGTACGGATGGACCGATTTTCAACTTCGATCATACCAATCTGCTTGTTTTTTTTCATAGAATCCATTTCTCCAATTGAAAAAACCGAAATCGAAAGAAAAAATGCATCAAAGGGGGCCCCCTTGGAATTTTTTCGAATTCTTCAGATCGCCTTAACTTCCGAAAGGATGGACCGATTTTCAACTTTGATCATACCAATCTGCTTGTTTTCTTTCATAGAATCCATTTCTCCAATCGAAAAAACCGAAATCGAAAGAAAAAATGCATCAAAGGGGGCCTTCTTGGAATTTTTTCGAATTCTTCAGATCGCCTTAACTTCCGAACGGATGGACCGATTTTCAATTTCGCGCATACCAATTCGCTTGTTTTTTTCATAGAATCCATTTCTCTAATCGAAAAAACCGAAATCGAAAAAAAAATGCATCAAAGGGAGTCCCCTTGGAACTTTTTCGAATTCTTCAAATCGCCTTAACTTCCGAACGGATGGACCGATTTTCAACTTCGATCATACCAATCTGCTTGTTTTTTTTCATGGAATCCATTTCTCCAATCGAAAAAACCGAAATCGAAAAGAAAAAATGCATCAAAGGGGGTCCCCTTGGAACTTTTTCGAATTCTTCAGATCGCCATAACTTCCGAACGGATGAACCGATTTTCAACTTCGATCATACCAATCTGCTTGTTTTTTTCCATAGAATCCATTTCTCCAATCGAAAAAACCGAAATCGAAAAAAAAATGCATCAAAGGGGGCCCCCTTGGAACTTTTTCGAATTCTTCAGATCGCCTTAACTTCCGTACGGATGGACCGATTTTCAACTTCGATCATACCAATCTGCTTGTTTTTTTTCATAGAATCCATTTCTCCAATTGAAAAAACCGAAATCGAAAGAAAAAATGCATCAAAGGGGGCCTTCTTGGAATTTTTTCGAATTCTTCAGATCGCCTTAACTTCCGAAAGGATGGACCGATTTTCAATTTCGCGCATACCAATTCGCTTGTTTTTTTCATAGAATCCATTTCTCCAATCGAAAAAACCGAAATCGAAAAAAAAATGCATCAAAGGGGGTCCCCTTGGAACTTTTTCGAATTATTCAAATCGCCTTAACTTCCGAACGGATGGACCGATTTTCAACTTCGATCATACCAATCTGCTTGTTTTTTTTCATGGAATCCATTTCTCCAATCGAAAAAACCAAAATCGAAAAAAAAATTGCATCAAAGAGGGTCCCCTTGGAACTTTTCTGAATTCTTCAGATCGCCTTAACTTCCGAACGGATGGACCGATTTTCAACTTCGATCATACCAATCTGCTTGTTTTTTTTTTCATAGAATCCATTTCTCCAATCGAAAAAACCGAAATCGAAAAAAAAAAAGGAATCAAAGGGGGCCCCCTTGGAACTTTTTCGAATTCTTCAGATCGCCTTAACTTCCGAACGGATGGACCGATTTTCAACTTCGATCATACCAATCTGCTTGTTTTCTTTCATAGAATCCATTTCTCCAATTGAAAAAACCGAAATCAAAAAAAAATGCATCAAAGGGGAACCCCTTGGAACTTTTTCGAATTCTTCAGATCGCCATAACTTCCGAACGGATGAACCGATTTTCAACTTCGATCATACCAATCTGCTTGTTTTTTTTTCATAGAATCCATTTCTCCAATCGAAAAAACCGAAATCGAAAAAAAAAAAGGAATCAAAGGGGGCCCCCTTGGAACTTTTTCGAATTCTTCAGATCGCCTTAACTTCCGAACGGATGGACCGATTTTCAACTTCGATCATACCAATCTGCTTGTTTTCTTTCATAGAATCCATTTCTCCAATTGAAAAAACCGAAATCAAAAAAAAATGCATCAAAGGGGAACCCCTTGGAACTTTTTCGAATTCTTCAGATCGCCTTAACTTCCGAACGGATGGACCGATTTTCAACTTCGATCATACCAATCTGCTTGTTTTCTTTCATAGAATCCATTTCTACAATCGAAAAAACCAAAATCGAAAGAAAAAATGCATCAAAGGGGGCCTTCTTGGAATTTTTTCGAATTCTTCAGATCGCCTTAACTTCCGAACGGATGGACCGATTTTCAATTTCGCGCATACCAATTCGCTTGTTTTTTTCATAGAATCCATTTCTCCAATCGAAAAAACCTAAATCGAAAAAAAAAATGCATCAAAGGGGGTCCCCTTGGAACTTTTTCGAATTCTTCAAATCGCCTTAACTTCCGAACGGATGGACCGATTTTCAACTTCGATCATACCAATCTGCTTGTTTTTTTTCATGGAATCCATTTCTCCAATCGAAAAAACCAAAATCGAAAAAAAAATTGCATCAAAGGGGGTCCCCTTGGAACTTTTCTGAATTCTTCAGATCGCCTCAACTTCCGAACGGATGGACCGATTTTCAACTTCGATCATACCAATCTGCTTGTTTTTTTTTTCATAGAATCCATTTCTCCAATCGAAAAAACCGAAATCGAAAAAAAAAATGCATCAAATGGGGTCCCATTGGAACTTTTTCGAATTCTTCAGATCGCCATAACTTCCGAACGGATGGACCGATTTTCAACTTCGATCATACCAATCTGCTTGTTTTCTTTCATAGAATCCATTTCTCCAATCGAAAAAACCGAAATCGAAAGAAAAAATGCATCAAAGGGGGCCTTCTTGGAATTTTTTCGAATTCTTCAGATCGCCTTAACTTCCGAACGGATGGACCGATTTTCAATTTCGCGCATACCAATTCGCTTGTTTTTTTCATAGAATCCATTTCTCCAATCGAAAAAACCGAAATCGAAAAAAAAATGCATCAAAGGGAGTCCCCTTGGAACTTTTTCGAATTCTTCAAATCGCCTTAACTTCCGAACGGATGGACCGATTTTCAACTTCGATCATACCAATCTGCTTGTTTTTTTTCATGGAATCCATTTCTCCAATCGAAAAAACCAAAATCGAAAAAAAAATTGCATCAAAGGGGGTCCCCTTGGAACTTTTCTGAATTCTTCAGATCGCCTTAACTTCCGAACGGATGGACCGATTTTCAACTTCGATCATACCAATCTGCTTGTTTTTTTATCATATCCATTTCTCCAATCGAAAAAACCGAAATCGAAAAGAAAAAATATATCAAAGGGGGTCCCCTTGGAACTTTTTCGAATTCTTCAGATCGCCATAACTTCCGAACGGATGAACCGATTTTCAACTTCGATCATACCAATCTGCTTGTTTTTTTCCATAGAATCCATTTCTCCAATCGAAAAAACCGAAATCGAAAAAAAAGTTCATCAAAGGGGGCCCCCTTGGAACTTTTTCGAATTCTTCAGATCGCCTTAACTTCCGTACGGATGGACCGATTTTCAACTTCGATCATACCAATCTGCTTGTTTTTTTTCATAGAATCCATTTCTCCAATTGAAAAAACCGAAATCGAAAGAAAAAATGCATCAAAGGGGGCCTTCTTGGAATTTTTTCGAATTCTTCAGATCGCCTCAACTTCCGAAAGGATGGACCGATTTTCAATTTCGCGCATACCAATTCGCTTGTTTTTTTCATAGAATCCATTTCTCCAATCGAAAAAACCGAAATCGAAAAAAAAATGCATCAAAGGGGGTCCCCTTGGAACTTTTTCGAATTCTTCAAATCGCCTTAACTTCCGAACGGATGGACCGATTTTCAACTTCGATCATACCAATCTGCTTGTTTTTTTTCATGGAATCCATTTCTCCAATCGAAAAAACCAAAATCGAAAAAAAAATTGCATCAAAGAGGGTCCCCTTGGAACTTTTCTGAATTCTTCAGATCGCCTTAACTTCCGAACGGATGGACCGATTTTCAACTTCGATCATACCAATCTGCTTGTTTTTTTTTTCATAGAATCCATTTCTCCAATCGAAAAAACCGAAATCGAAAAGAAAAAATGCATCAAAGGGGGTCCCCTTGGAACTTTTTCGAATTCTTCAGATCGCCATAACTTCCGAACGGATGAACCGATTTTCAACTTCGATCATACCAATCTGCTTGTTTTTTTTTCATAGAATCCATTTCTCCAATCGAAAAAACCAAAATCGAAAAAAAAAAGGAATCAAAGGGGGCCCCCTTGGAACTTTTTCGAATTCTTCAGATCGCCTTAACTTCCGAACGGATGGACCGATTTTCAACTTCGATCATACCAATCTGCTTGTTTTCTTTCATAGAATCCATTTCTCCAATTGAAAAAACCGAAATAAAAAAAAAATGCATCAAAGGGGAACCCCTTGGAACTTTTTCGAATTCTTCAGATCGCCTTAACTTCCGAACGGATGGACCGATTTTCAACTTCGATCATACCAATCTGCTTGTTTTCTTTCATAGAATCCATTTCTACAATCGAAAAAACCGAAATCGAAAGAAAAAATGCATCAAAGGGGGCCTTCTTGGAATTTTTTCGAATTCTTCAGATCGCCTTAACTTCCGAACGGATGGACCGATTTTCAATTTCGCGCATACCAATTCGCTTGTTTTTTTCATAGAATCCATTTCTCCAATCGAAAAAACCTAAATCGAAAAAAAAAATGCATCAAAGGGGGTCCCCTTGGAACTTTTTCGAATTCTTCAAATCGCCTTAACTTCCGAACGGATGGACCGATTTTCAACTTCGATCATACCAATCTGCTTGTTTATTTTTCATGGAATCCATTTCTCCGATCGAAAAAACCAAAATCGAAAAAAAAATTGCATCAAAGGGGGTCCCCTTGGAACTTTTCTGAATTCTTCAGATCGCCTCAACTTCCGAACGGATGGACCGATTTTCAACTTCGATCATACCAATCTGCTTGTTTTTTTTTTCATAGAATCCATTTCTCCAATCGAAAAAACCGAAATCGAAAAAAAAAAATGCATCAAATGGGGTCCCATTGGAACTTTTTCGAATTCTTCAGATCGCCATAACTTCCGAACGGATGGACCGATTTTCAACTTCGATCATACCAATCTGCTTGTTTTTTTTCATAGAATCCATTTCTCCAATCAAAAAAACCGAAATCGAAAAAATAAAAAGCATCAAAGGGAGCCCCCTTGGAACTTTTTCGAATTCTTCAGATCGCCTTAACTTCCGAACGGATGGACCGATTTTCAACTTCGATCATACGAATCTGCTTGTCTTTTTTTCATAGAATCCATTTCTCCAATCGAAAAAACCGAAATCGAAAAAAAAAAATGCATCAAACGGGGCCCCCTTCGAACTTTTTCGAATTCTTCAGATTGCCTCAACTTTCGAACGTATGGACCGATTTTCAACTTCGATCATACCAATCTGCTTGTTTTTTTTTCATAGAATCCATTTCTCCAATCAAAAAAACCGAAATCGAAAAAATAAAAAGCATCAAAGGGAGTCCCCTTGGAACTTTTTCGAATTCTTCAGATCGCCTTAACTTCCGAACGGATGGACCGATTTTCAACTTCGATCATACGAATCTGCTTGTTTTTTTTCATAGAATCCATTTCTCCAATTGAAAAAACCGAAATCGAAAGAAAAAATGCATCAAAGGGGGCCCCCTTGGAATTTTTTCGAATTCTTCAGATCGCCTTAACTTCCGAAAGGATGGACCGATTTTCAACTTCGATCATACCAATCTGCTTGTTTTCTTTCATAGAATCCATTTCTCCAATCGAAAAAAACCGAAATCGAAAGAAAAAATGCATCAAAGGGGGCCTTCTTGGAATTTTTTCGAATTCTTCAGATCGCCTTAACTTCCGAACGGATGGACCGATTTTCAATTTCGCGCATACCAATTCGCTTGTTTTTTTCATAGAATCCATTTCTCCAATCGAAAAAACCGAAATCGAAAAAAAAATGCATCAAAGGGGGTCCCCTTGGAACTTTTTCGAATTCTTCAAATCGCCTTAACTTCCGAACGGATGGACCGATTTTCAACTTCGATCATACCAATCTGCTTGTTTTTTTTCATGGAATCCATTTCTCCAATCAAAAAAACCAAAATCGAAAAAAAAATTGCATCAAAGGGGGTCCCCTTGGAACTTTTCTGAATTCTTCAGATCGCCTTAACTTCCGAACGGATGGACCGATTTTCAACTTCGATCATACCAATCTGCTTGTTTTTTTTCATAGAATCCATTTCTCCAATCGAAAAAACCAAAATCGAAAAAAAAATTGCATCGAAGAGGGTCCCCTTGGAACTTTTCTGAATTCTTCAGATCGCCTTAACTTCCGAACGGATGGACCGATTTTCAACTTCGATCATACCAATCTGCTTGTTTTTTTTTTCATAGAATCCATTTCTCCAATCGAAAAAACCGAAATCGAAAAAAAAATGCATCAAAGGGGGCCCCCTTGGAACTTTTTCGAATTCTTCAGATCGCCTTAACTTCCGAACGGATGGACCGATTTTCAACTTCGATCATACCAATCTGCTTGTTTTTTTTCTTAGAATCCATTTCTCCAATCAAAAAAACCGAAATCGAAAAAAAAATGCATCAAAGGGGGCCCCTTTGGAACTTTTTCGAATTCTTCAGATCGCCTTAACTTCCGAACGGATGGACCGATTTTCAACTTCGATCATACCAATCTGCTTGTTTTTTTTATAAAATCCATTTCTCCAATCGAAAAAACCGAAATCGAAAAAAAAATAACTTCCGAACGGATGAACCGATTTTCAACTTCGATCATACCAATCTGCTTGTTTTTTTCCATAGAATCCATTTCTCCAATCGAAAAAACCGAAATCGAAAAAAAAATGCATCAAAGGGGGCCCCCTTGGAACTTTTTCGAATTCTTCAGATCGCCTTAACTTCCGTACGGATGGACCGATTTTCAACTTCGATCATACCAATCTGCTTGTTTTTTTTCATAGAATCCATTTCTCCAATTGAAAAAACCGAAATCGAAAGAAAAAATGCATCAAAGGGGGCCCCCTTGGAATTTTTTCGAATTCTTCAGATCGCCTTAACTTCCGAAAGGATGGACCGATTTTCAACTTCGATCATACCAATCTGCTTGTTTTCTTTCATAGAATCCATTTCTCCAATCGAAAAAACCGAAATCGAAAGAAAAAATGCATCAAAGGGGGCCTTCTTGGAATTTTTTCGAATTCTTCAGATCGCCTTAACTTCCGAACGGATGGACCGATTTTCAATTTCGCGCATACCAATTCGCTTGTTTTTTTCATAGAATCCATTTCTCCAATCGAAAAAACCGAAATCGAAAAAAAAATGCATCAAAGGGAGTCCCCTTGGAACTTTTTCGAATTCTTCAAATCGCCTTAACTTCCGAACGGATGGACCGATTTTCAACTTCGATCATACCAATCTGCTTGTTTTTTTTCATGGAATCCATTTCTCCAATCGAAAAAACCAAAATCGAAAAAAAAATTGCATCAAAGGGGGTCCCCTTGGAACTTTTCTGAATTCTTCAGATCGCCTTAACTTCCGAACGGATGGACCGATTTTCAACTTCGATCATACCAATCTGCTTGTTTTTTTATCATAGAATCCATTTCTCCAATCGAAAAAACCGAAATCGAAAAGAAAAAATGCATCAAAGGGGGTCCCCTTGGAACTTTTTCGAATTCTTCAGATCGCCATAACTTCCGAACGGATGAACCGATTTTCAACTTCGATCATACCAATCTGCTTGTTTTTTTCCATAGAATCCATTTCTCCAATCGAAAAAACCGAAATCGAAAAAAAAATGCATCAAAGGGGGCCCCCTTGGAACTTTTTCGAATTCTTCAGATCGCCTTAACTTCCGTACGGATGGACCGATTTTCAACTTCGATCATACCAATCTGCTTGTTTTTTTTTCATAGAATCCATTTCTCCAATTGAAAAAACCGAAATCGAAAGAAAAAATGCATCAAAGGGGGCCTTCTTGGAATTTTTTCGAATTCTTCAGATCGCCTTAACTTCCGAAAGGATGGACCGATTTTCAATTTCGCGCATACCAATTCGCTTGTTTTTTTCATAGAATCCATTTCTCCAATCGAAAAAACCTAAATCGAAAAAAAAATGCATCAAAGGGGGTCCCCTTGGAACTTTTTCGAATTCTTCAAATCGCCTTAACTTCCGAACGGATGGACCGATTTTCAACTTCGATCATACCAATCTGCTTGTTTTTTTTCATGGAATCCATTTCTCCAATCGAAAAAACCAAAATCGAAAAAAAAAAATTGCATCAAAGAGGGTCCCCTTGGAACTTTTCTGAATTCTTCAGATCGCCTTAACTTCCGAACGGATGGACCGATTTTCAACTTCGATCATACCAATCTGCTTGTTTTTTTTCATAGAATCCATTTCTCCAATTGAAAAAACCGAAATCGAAAAGAAAAAATGCATCAAAGGGGGTCCCCTTGGAACTTTTTCGAATTCTTCAGATCGCCATAACTTCCGAACGGATGAACCGATTTTCAACTTCGATCATACCAATCTGCTTGTTTTTTTTTCATAGAATCCATTTCTCCAATCGAAAAAACCGAAATCGAAAAAAAAAGGAATCAAAGGGGGCCCCCTTGGAACTTTTTCGAATTCTTCAGATCGCCTTAACTTCCGAACGGATGGACCGATTTTCAACTTCGATCATACCAATCTGCTTGTTTTCTTTCATAGAATCCATTTCTCCAATTGAAAAAACCGAAATCAAAAAAAAATGCATCAAAGGGGAACCCCTTGGAACTTCTTCGAATTCTTCAGATCGCCTTAACTTCCGAACGGATGGACCGATTTTCAACTTCGATCATACCAATCTGCTTGTTTTCTTTCATAGAATCCATTTCTACAATCGAAAAAACCGAAATCGAAAGAAAAAATGCATCAAAGGGGGCCTTCTTGGAATTTTTTCGAATTCTTCAGATCGCCTTAACTTCCGAACGGATGGACCGATTTTCAATTTCGCGCATACCAATTCGCTTGTTTTTTTCATAGAATCCATTTCTCCAATCGAAAAAACCTAAATCGAAAAAAAAAAATGCATCAAAGGGGGTCCCCTTGGAACTTTTTCGAATTCTTCAAATCGCCTTAACTTCCGAACGGATGGACCGATTTTCAACTTCGATCATACCAATCTGCTTGTTTTTTTTCATGGAATCCATTTCTCCAATCGAAAAAACCAAAATCGAAAAAAAAATTGCATCAAAGGGGGTCCCCTTGGAACTTTTCTGAATTCTTCAGATCGCCTCAACTTCCGAACGGATGGACCGATTTTCAACTTCGATCATACCAATCTGCTTGTTTTCTTTCATAGAATCCATTTCTCCAATCGAAAAAACCGAAATCGAAAGAAAAAATGCATCAAAGGGGGCCTTCTTGGAATTTTTTCGAATTCTTCAGATCGCCTTAACTTCCGAAAGGATGGACCGATTTTCAATTTCGCGCATACCAATTCGCTTGTTTTTTTCATAGAATCCATTTCTCCAATCGAAAAAACCGAAATCGAAAAAAAAATGCATCAAAGGGGGTCCCCTTGGAACTTTTTCGAATTCTTCAAATCGCCTTAACTTCCGAACGGATGGACCGATTTTCAACTTCGACCATACCAATCTGCTTGTTTTTTTTCATGGAATCCATTTCTCCAATCGAAAAAACCAAAATCGAAAAAAAAATTGCATCAAAGAGGGTCCCCTTGGAACTTTTCTGAATTCTTCAGATCGCCTTAACTTCCGAACGGATGGACCGATTTTCAACTTCGATCATACCAATCTGCTTGTTTTTTTTTTCATAGAATCCATTTCTCCAATCGAAAAAACCGAAATCGAAAAGAAAAAATGCATCAAAGGGGGTCCCCTTGGAACTTTTTCGAATTCTTCAGATCGCCATAACTTCCGAACGGATGAACCGATTTTCAACTTCGATCATACCAATCTGCTTGTTTTTTTTTCATAGAATCCATTTCTCCAATCGAAAAAACCGAAATCGAAAAAAAAAAGGAATCAAAGGGGGCCCCCTTGGAACTTTTTCGAATTCTTCAGATCGCCTTAACTTCCGAACGGATGGACCGATTTTCAACTTCGATCATACCAATCTGCTTGTTTTCTTTCATAGAATCCATTTCTCCAATTGAAAAAACCGAAATAAAAAAAAAATGCATCAAAGGGGAACCCCTTGGAACTTTTTCGAATTCTTCAGATCGCCTTAACTTCCGAACGGATGGACCGATTTTCAACTTCGATCATACCAATCTGCTTGTTTTCTTTCATAGAATCCATTTCTACAATCGAAAAAACCGAAATCGAAAGAAAAAATGCATCAAAGGGGGCCTTCTTGGAATTTTTTCGAATTCTTCAGATCGCCTTAACTTCCGAACGGATGGACCGATTTTCAATTTCGCGCATACCAATTCGCTTGTTTTTTTCATAGAATCCATTTCTCCAATCGAAAAAACCTAAATCGAAAAAAAAAAAAATGCATCAAAGGGGGTCCCCTTGGAACTTTTTCGAATTCTTCAAATCGCCTTAACTTCCGAACGGATGGACCGATTTTCAACTTCGATCATACCAATCTGCTTGTTTTTTTTCATGGAATCCATTTCTCCGATCGAAAAAACCAAAATCGAAAAAAAAATTGCATCAAAGGGGGTCCCCTTGGAACTTTTCTGAATTCTTCAGATCGCCTCAACTTCCGAACGGATGGACCGATTTTCAACTTCGATCATACCAATCTGCTTGTTTTTTTTTTCATAGAATCCATTTCTCCAATCGAAAAAACCGAAATCGAAAAAAAAAATGCATCAAATGGGGTCCCATTGGAACTTTTTCGAATTCTTCAGATCGCCATAACTTCCGAACGGATGGACCGATTTTCAACTTCGATCATACCAATCTGCTTGTTTTTTTTCATAGAATCCATTTCTCCAATCAAAAAAACCGAAATCGAAAAAATAAAAAGCATCAAAGGGAGCCCCCTTGGAACTTTTTCGAATTCTTCAGATCGCCTTAACTTCCGAACGGATGGACCTATTTTCAACTTCGATCATACGAATCTGCTTGTCTTTTTTTCATAGAATCCATTTCTCCAATCGAAAAAACCGAAATCGAAAAAAAAAATGCATCAAACGGGGCCCCCTTCGAACTTTTTCGAATTCTTCGGATTGCCTCAACTTTCGAACGTATGGACCGATTTTCAACTTCGATCATACCAATCTGCTTGTTTTTTTTTCATAGAATCCATTTCTCCAATCAGAGAAACCGAAATCGAAAAAATAAAAAGCATCAAAGGGAGCCCCCTTGGAACTTTTTCGAATTCTTCAGATCGCCTTAACTTCCGAACGGATGGACCGATTTTCAACTTCGATCATACGAATCTGCTTGTTTTTTTTCATAGAATCCATTTCTCCAATTGAAAAAACCGAAATCGAAAGAAAAAATGCATCAAAGGGGGCCCCCTTGGAATTTTTTCGAATTCTTCAGATCGCCTTAGCTTCCGAAAGGATGGACCGATTTTCAACTTCGATCATACCAATCTGCTTGTTTTCTTTCATAGAATCCATTTCTCCAATCGAAAAAACCGAAATCGAAAGAAAAAATGCATCAAAGGGGGCCTTCTTGGAATTTTTTCGAATTCTTCAGATCGCCTTAACTTCCGAACGGATGGACCGATTTTCAATTTCGCGCATACCAATTCGCTTGTTTTTTTCATAGAATCCATTTCTCCAATCGAAAAAACCGAAATCGGAAAAAAAATGCATCAAAGGGGGTCCCCTTGGAACTTTTTCGAATTCTTCAAATCGCCTTAACTTCCGAACGGATGGACCGATTTTCAACTTCGATCATACCAATCTGCTTGTTTTTTTTCATGGAATCCATTTCTCCAATCGAAAAAACCAAAATCGAAAAAAAAATTGCATCAAAGGGGGTCCCCTTGGAACTTTTCTGAATTCTTCAGATCGCCTTAACTTCCGAACGGATAGACCGATTTTCAACTTCGATCATACCAATCTGCTTGTTTTTTTTCATAGAATCCATTTCTCCAATCGAAAAAACCGAAATCGAAAAGAAAAAATGCATCAAAGGGGGTCCCCTTGGAACTTTTTCGAATTCTTCAGATCGCCATAACTTCCGAACGGATGAACCGATTTTCAACTTCGATCATACCAATCTGCTTGTTTTTTTCCATAGAATCCATTTCTCCAATCGAAAAAACCGAAATCGAAAAAAAAATGCATCAAAGGGGGCCCCCTTGGAACTTTTTCGAATTCTTCAGATCGCCTTAACTTCCGTACGGATGGACCGATTTTCAACTTCGATCATACCAATCTGCTTGTTTTTTTTCATAGAATCCATTTCTCCAATTGAAAAAACCGAAATCGAAAGAAAAAATGCATCAAAGGGGGCCTTCTTGGAATTTTTTCGAATTCTTCAGATCGCCTTAACTTCCGAAAGGATGGACCGATTTTCAATTTCGCGCATACCAATTCGCTTGTTTTTTTCATAGAATCCATTTCTCCAATCGAAAAAACCGAAATCGAAAAGAAAAAATGCATCAAAGGGGGTCCCCTTGGAACTTTTTCGAATTCTTCAGATCGCCATAACTTCCGAACGGATGAACCGATTTTCAACTTCGATCATACCAATCTGCTTGTTTTTTTTTCATAGAATCCATTTCTCCAATCGAAAAAACCGAAATCGAAAAAAAAAATGCATCAAAGGGGGCCCCCTTGGAACTTTTTCGAATTCTTCAGATCGCCTTAACTTCCGAACGGATGGACCGATTTTCAACTTCGATCATACCAATCTGCTTGTTTTCTTTCATAGAATCCATTTCTACAATCGAAAAAACCGAAATCGAAACAAAAAATGCATCAAAGGGGGCCTTCTTGGAATTTTTTCGAATTCTTCAGATCGCCTTAACTTCCGAACGAATGGACCGATTTTCAATTTCGCGCATACCAATTCGCTTGTTTTTTTCATAGAATCCATTTCTCCAATCGAAAAAACCTAAATCGAAAAAAAAAATGCATCAAAGGGTGTCCCCTTGGAACTTTTTCGAATTCTTCAAATCGCCTTAACTTCCGAACGGATGGACCGATTTTCAACTTCGATCATACCAATCTGCTTGTTTTTTTTCATGGAATCCATTTCTCCAATCGAAAAAACCAAAATCGAAAAAAAAATTGCATCAAAGGGGGTCCCCTTGGAACTTTTCTGAATTCTTCAGATCGCCTCAACTTCCGAACGGATGGACCGATTTTCAACTTCGATCATACCAATCTGCTTGTTTTTTTTTCATAGAATCCATTTCTCCAATCGAAAAAACCGAAATCGAAAAAAAAAAATGCATCAAATGGGGTCCCATTGGAACTTTTTCGAATTCTTCAGATCGCCATAACTTCCGAACGGATGGACCGATTTTCAACTTCGATCATACCAATCTGCTTGTTTTTTTTCAAAGAATCCATTTCTCCAATCAAAAAAACCGAAATCGAAAAAATAAAAAGCATCAAAGGGAGCCCCCTTGGAACTTTTTCGAATTCTTCAGATCGCCTTAACTTCCGAACGGATGGACCGATTTTCAACTTCGATCATACGAATCTGCTTGTCTTTTTTTCATAGAATCCATTTCTTCAATCGAAAAAACCGAAATCGAAAAAAAAAATGCATCAAACGGGGCCCCCTTCGAACTTTTTCGAATTCTTCAGATTGCCTCAACTTTCGAACGTATGGACCGATTTTCAACTTCGATCATACCAATCTGCTTGTTTTTTTTTCATAGAATCCATTTCTCCAATCAAAAAAACCGAAATCGAAAAAATAAAAAGCATCAAAGGGAGCCCCCTTGGAACTTTTTCGAATTCTTCAGATCGCCTTAACTTCCGAACGGATGGACCGATTTTCAACTTCGATCATACGAATCTGCTTGTTTTTTTTCATAGAATCCATTTTTCCAATCGAAAAAACCGAAATCGAAAAAAAAAATGCATCAAAGGGGGCCCCTTTGGAACATTTTCGAATTCTTCAGATTGCCTTAACTTTCGAACGTATGGACCGATTTTCAACTTCGATCATACCTGCTTTTTTTTTCATAGAATCCATTTCTCCGATCAAAAAAACCGAAATCGAAAAAAAAAATGCATCAAAGGGGGCCCCCTTGGAACTTTTTCGAATTCTTCAGATTGCCTTAACTTTCGAACGTATGG
This sequence comes from Chrysomela aeneicollis, assembly GCA_029955515.1. NCBI lineage: Eukaryota > Metazoa > Arthropoda > Insecta > Coleoptera > Chrysomelidae > Chrysomela > Chrysomela aeneicollis. The sequence continues at coordinate 1,730,195 of JARUHQ010000032.1, read as the reverse complement.
ACCGATTTTCAACTTCGATCATACCAATCTGCTTGTTTTTTTCATAGAATCCATTTCTCCAATCGGAAAAACCGAAATCGAAAAAAAAATGCATCAAAGGGGGCCCCCTTGGAACTTTTTCGAATTCTTCAGATCGCCTTAACATCCGAACGGATGGACCGATTTTCAACTTCGATCATACCAATCTGCTTGTTTTTTTCCATAGAATCCATTTCTCCAATCGAAAAAACCGAAATCGAAAAAAAAATGCATCAAAGGGGGCCCCCTTGGAACTTTTTCGAATTCTTCAGATCGCCTTAACTTCCGTACGGATGGACCGATTTTCAACTTCGATCATACCAATCTGCTTGTTTTTTTTCATAGAATCCATTTCTCCAATTGAAAAAACCGAAATCGAAAGAAAAAATGCATCAAAGGGGGCCTTCTTGGAATTTTTTCGAATTCTTCAGATCGCCTTAACTTCCGAAAGGATGGACCGATTTTCAATTTCGCGCATACCAATTCGCTTGTTTTTTTCATAGAATCCATTTCTCCAATCGAAAAAACCGAAATCGAAAAGAAAAAATGCATCAAAGGGGGTCCCCTTGGAACTTTTTCGAATTCTTCAGATCGCCATAACTTCCGAACGGATGAACCGATTTTCAACTTCGATCATACCAATCTGCTTGTTTTTTTTTCATAGAATCCATTTCTCCAATCGAAAAAACCGAAATCGAAAAAAAAAATGCATCAAAGGGGGCCCCCTTGGAACTTTTTCGAATTCTTCAGATCGCCTTAACTTCCGAACGGATGGACCGATTTTCAACTTCGATCATACCAATCTGCTTGTTTTCTTTCATAGAATCCATTTCTACAATCGAAAAAACCGAAATCGAAACAAAAAATGCATCAAAGGGGGCCTTCTTGGAATTTTTTCGAATTCTTCAGATCGCCTTAACTTCCGAACGAATGGACCGATTTTCAATTTCGCGCATACCAATTCGCTTGTTTTTTTCATAGAATCCATTTCTCCAATCGAAAAAACCTAAATCGAAAAAAAAAAATGCATCAAAGGGGGTCCCCTTGGAACTTTTTCGAATTCTTCAAATCGCCTTAACTTCCGAACGGATGGACCGATTTTCAACTTCGATCATACCAATCTGCTTGTTTTTTTTCATGGAATCCATTTCTCCAATCGAAAAAACCAAAATCGAAAAAAAAATTGCATCAAAGGGGGTCCCTTTGGAACTTTTCTGAATTCTTCAGATCGCCTCAACTTCCGAACGGATGGACCGATTTTCAACTTCGATCATACCAATCTGCTTGTTTTTTTTCATAGAATCCATTTCTCCAATCGAAAAAACCGAAATCGAAAAAAAAAAATGCATCAAATGGGGTCCCATTGGAACTTTTTCGAATTCTTCAGATCGCCATAACTTCCGAACGGATGGACCGATTTTCAACTTCGATCATACCAATCTGCTTGTTTTTTTTCATAGAATCCATTTCTCCAATCAAAAAAACCGAAATCGAAAAAATAAAAAGCATCAAAGGGAGCCCCCTTGGAACTTTTTCGAATTCTTCAGATCGCCTTAACTTCCGAACGGATGGACCGATTTTCAACTTCGATCATACGAATCTGCTTGTCTTTTTTTCATAGAATCCATTTCTTCAATCGTAAAAACCGAAATCGAAAAAAAAAAATGCATCAAACGGGGCCCCCTTCGAACTTTTTCGAATTCTTCAGATTGCCTCAACTTTCGAACGTATGGACCGATTTTCAACTTCGATCATACCAATCTGCTTGTTTTTTTTTCATAGAATCCATTTCTCCAATCAAAAAAACCGAAATCGAAAAAATAAAAAGCATCAAAGGGAGCCCCCTTGGAACTTTTTCGAATTCTTCAGATCGCCTTAACTTCCGAACGGATGGACCGATTTTCAACTTCGATCATACGAATCTGCTTGTTTTTTTTCATAGAATCCATTTTTCCAATCGAAAAAACCGAAATCGAAAAAAAAAATGCATCAAAGGGGGCCCCTTTGGAACATTTTCGAATTCTTCAGATTGCCTTAACTTTCGAACGTATGGACCGATTTTCAACTTCGATCATACCTGCTTTTTTTTTCATAGAATCCATTTCTCCGATCAAAAAAACCGAAATCGAAAAAAAAAATGCATCAAAGGGGGCCCCCTTGGAACTTTTTCGAATTCTTCAGATTGCCTTAACTTTCGAACGTATGGACCGATTTTCAACTTCGATCATACCAATCTGCTTGTTTTTTTTCATGGAATCCATTTCTCCAATCGAAAAAACCAAAATCGAAAAAAAAATTGCATCAAAGGGGGTCCCTTTGGAACTTTTCTGAATTCTTCAGATCGCCTCAACTTCCGAACGGATGGACCGATTTTCAACTTCGATCATACCAATCTGCTTGTTTTTTTTCATAGAATCCATTTCTCCAATCGAAAAAACCGAAATCGAAAAAAAAAAATGCATCAAATGGGGTCCCATTGGAACTTTTTCGAATTCTTCAGATCGCCATAACTTCCGAACGGATGGACCGATTTTCAACTTCGATCATACCAATCTGCTTGTTTTTTTTCATAGAATCCATTTCTCCAATCAAAAAAACCGAAATCGAAAAAATAAAAAGCATCAAAGGGAGCCCCCGTGGAACTTTTTCGAATTCTTCAGATCGCCTTAACTTCCGAACGGATGGACCGATTTTCAACTTCGATCATACGAATCTGCTTGTCTTTTTTTCATAGAATCCATTTCTTCAATCGTAAAAACCGAAATCGAAAAAAAAAAATGCATCAAACGGGGCCCCCTTCGAACTTTTTCGAATTCTTCAGATTGCCTCAACTTTCGAACGTATGGACCGATTTTCAACTTCGATCATACCAATCTGCTTGTTTTTTTTTCATAGAATCCATTTCTCCAATCAAAAAAACCGAAATCGAAAAAATAAAAAGCATCAAAGGGAGCCCCCTTGGAACTTTTTCGAATTCTTCAGATCGCCTTAACTTCCGAACGGATGGACCGATTTTCAACTTCGATCATACGAATCTGCTTGTTTTTTTTCATAGAATCCATTTTTCCAATCGAAAAAACCGAAATCGAAAAAAAAAATGCATCAAAGGGGGCCCCTTTGGAACATTTTCGAATTCTTCAGATTGCCTTAACTTTCGAACGTATGGACCGATTTTCAACTTCGATCATACCTGCTTTTTTTTTCATAGAATCCATTTCTCCGATCAAAAAAACCGAAATCGAAAAAAAAAATGCATCAAAGGGGGCCCCCTTGGAACTTTTTCGAATTCTTCAGATTGCCTTAACTTTCGAACGTATGGACCGATTTTCAACTTCGATCATACCAATCTGCTTGTTTTTTTCATAGAATCCATTTCTCCAATCGGAAAAACCGAAATCGAAAAAAAAATGCATCAAAGGGGGCCCCCTTGGAACTTTTTCGAATTCTTCAGATCGCCTTAACATCCGAACGGATGGACCGATTTTCAACTTCGATCATACCAATCTGCTTGTTTTTTTTTCATAGAATCCATTTCTCCGATCGAAAGAACCGAAATCGAAAAAAAAAATGCATCAAAGGGGGCCTCCTTGGAATTTTTTCGAATTCTTCAGATCGCCTAACTTCCGAACGGATGGACCGATTTTCAATTTCGCGCATATCAATTCGCTTGTTTCTTTCACAGAATCCATTTCTCCAATCGAAAAAACCGAAATCGATAAAAAAAATGCATCAAAGGGGGCCCCCTTGGAACTTTTTCGAATTCTTCAGATCGCCTTAACTTCCGAACGGATGGACCGATTTTCAACTTCGATCATACCAATCTGCTTGTTTTTTTTTCATAGAATCCATTTCTCCAATCGAAAAAACCGAAATCGAAAAAAAAATGCATCAAAGGGGGCCACCTTGGAACTTTTTCGAATTCTTCAGACCGCCTCAACTTCCGAACGGATCGACCGATTTTCAATTTCGCGCATACCAATTTGCTTGTTTTTTTATAGAATCCATTTCTTCAATAGAAAAAACCGAAATCGAAAAAAAAAATTGCATCAAAGGGTGTCCCCTTGGAATTTTTTTCGAATTCTTCAGATCGCCTTAACTTCCGAACGGATGGACCGATTTTCAACTTCGATCATACCAAACTGCTTGTTTTTTTTTCATAGAATTCATTTCTCCAATCGAAAAAACCGAAATCTGAAAAAAAATTGCATCGAAGGGGGTCCCCTTGGAACTTTTTCGAATTCTTCAAATCGCCTTAACTTCCGAACGGATGGACCGATTTTCAACTTCGATCATACCAATCTGCTTGTTTTTTTTTCATAGAATCCATTTTTCCAATCGAAAAAACCAAAATCGAAAAAAAAATTGCATCAAAAGGGGTCCCCTTGGAACTTTTCTGAATTCTTCAGATCGCCTTAACTTCCGAACGGATGGACCGATTTTCAACTTCGATCATACAAATCTGCTTGTTTTTTTTCATAGAATCCATTTCTCCAATCGGAAAAACCGAAATCGAAAAGAAAAGTTGCATCAAAGGGGATCCCCTTGGAACTTTTTCGAATTCTTCAGATCGCCTTAACTTCCGAACGGATGGACCGATTTTCAACTTCGATCATACCAATCTGCTTGTTTTTTTTCATAGAATCCATTTCTCCAATCAAAAAAACCGAAATCAAAAAAATAAAAAGCATCAAGGGGAGCCCCCTTGGAACTTTTTCGAATTCTTCAGATCGCCTTAACTTCCGAACGGATGGACCGATTTTCAACTTCGATCATACGAATCTGCTTTTTTTTTTCATAGAATCCATTTCTGCAATCGAAAAAACCAAAATCTGAAAAAAAATTGCATCAAAGGGCCCGGTAAACATTTGTGTTCACACATTTCAGTCATATGATGGTTTTTGTGAAACGTATCATGAACGACGTTTAATGAAGTACATATAAACGTACGTTAGAAATCGATCACATCCGAGACTAAATGTATGCCAATATACGATCATCATACTCCAGAGGTTTGCCATATGACATCAAACTTATGTCAAGTTCTTGATTAAAATCTTCGATCACGATTCTTTGATCATGAATACATCAATTATATGATGATAATATTGAAGATCGATTGAAAACGTATATTTTCGATATTTTATCGAATATCATTAAGAAAACGTTACAGAAATTACGGGCAAAATATCGAATCATTACATTGTTTAGATGATATTGCAAAAATGTTCCTTCAAAGACGATCGTTTTAAGAATTGAAAAATTATGTATTTTTTATACCACGTCAGATGTCGTGAGTCGATCATATCTATGACTGAATATATGCCAATTGGTGATAAACACACTCCAGACGTTTGCAATATGATATCAAACTAACTATCGAGTTCTTGATTGAAATCTTCGATCACGATTCTTTGATCATGAATACATCCCTTATATGATGATAATATTGAAGATCGAATGAATACGTATATTTTCGATATTTTATTTTATATCATCGGGAAAAAATTCCAGAAATTACGGGCAGGATATCGAATCATTACATTGCTTAGATGATATTGCAAAGATTTTTTTTTGAAGACGATCAATTTAAGGATTGAAAAATAATGTTTATTCTATACCGCGTTTGACGTCGAAAAACGATCATGTCCATGACTGAATATATACCAATTTATGATCAACACACTCCAGACGTTTGCCATATGACATCAAACTTATGTCAAGTTCTTGAATGAAATCTTCGATCACGATTCTTTGATCATGAATACATCCCTTATATGATGATAATATTGAAGATCGAATGAATACGTATATTTTCGATATTTTATCGAATATCATTAAGAAAAAATTCCAGAAATTACGGGCAGGATATCGAATCATTACATTGTTCAGATGATATTGCAAAAAGGTTTGTTTGACGACGATCAATTTAAGGATTGAAAAATGATGTTTTTTCTATACCGCGTTTGACGTCGAGAAACGATCATATCCATGACTGAATATATACCAATTTATGATCAACACACTCCAGGCGTTTGCCATATGACATCAAACTTATGTCAAGTTCTTGATTGAAATCTTCGATCACGATTCTTTGATCATGAATACATCCCTTATATGATGATAATATTAAAGATCGAATGAATACGTATATTTTCGATATTTTATCGAATAATCATCAAGAAAAAATTCCAGAAATTACGGGCAGGATATCGAATCATTACATTGTTCAGATGATATTGCAAAAATGTTTGTTTGACGACGATCAATTTAAGGATTGAAAAATGATGTTTTTTCTATACCGCGTTTGACGTCGAAAAACGATCATATCCATGACTGAATATATGCTAAATTATGATCAACCCACTACAGACGTTTGCCATAATATGACATTAGGTTTTGTCGAGTTCTTGATTGAAATCTTCGATCACGATTCTTTGATCATGAATACATCCCTTATATGATGATAATATTAAAGATCGAATGAATACGTATATTTTCGATATTTTATCGGAATATCATCAAGAAAATGTTTCGAGAAATTGAAGGCAAGATATCGAATCATTACATCGTTTATATGACATTGCAAACATGTTTTTTTGAAGACGATCAATTTGAGGATTGAAAAATGATGTTCATCTTCATACCGCGTTAGACGTCGAAAGTCGATCATATCCATGACTGAATATATGCCAATTAATGATCAACACACTCCAGACATTTGCCATAATATGACATCAGGTTATGTCGAGTTCTTGATTGGAATCTTCGATCACGATTCTTCAATCATGAATACATCCCTCACATGATGATAATATTGAAGATCAATTGAATTTTCCGATATTTTATCGAATATTATCAAAAACTTTCCAGAAATTATGGGCAACATAATATCGTATCAATTGAATAGTTTAGATGATATTGCAAGGATGACTTTTCAAAGAAGACCAATTTAGAAATTGAAAATATATGTATTTTTGTATACCGCGTTAAACGTTGAAAGTCGATCATATTCGAGACTGAATATATGCCAATTAACGATCAACACACTCCAGACGTTCGCCATATGACATCAACTAGCATCAAACTTGTGTCAATTTCAAGATAAAAATCTTCGATTACGATTCTTTGATCATAAATAATAAATTAGGTAAAATAAACTTATACTCGATGAGTGATGAAACATTCGTTTCGAGAAAAGTGATGTACATACGTAATATAGGAAATAGATACATCCGTTATATGATGTTAATATTGAAGATCGATTGAAAACGTATATTTTCGATGTTTTATCGAATATCATCAAGAAAACGTTCCAGTAATCACTGGCAAAATATCGAATCATTACATTGTTTAGACAATATTGCCAACATCTTTTTTCAAAGATGATCAATTTGATGATTGAAAAAATATGTTTTTTCTATACCGCGTTAGACGCCGAAAGTCGATCACATCCATGACTGAATATATGCCAATATATGTTCAACACAGTCCAGTCATTTGTCATATGACTTCAAACTTATGTCTTGATCGAAATGTTCGATCACGATTTTTTTATCATGAATATATCCCTTATTTGATGATAATATCGAAGATCGATTGAAAACGTATATTTTCGATAATTTATCGAATATCATCAAGAAAACGTTCTAGAACGGGCAAAATATCGAATTATTACATTGTTTAGATGCTATTGCAACAATCACTTTCCAAAGATAATCAATTCAATAATCGAAAAATGATGTTTTTTTTCCTGCATTAGACGTTGAAGGTCGATCATATCCGTGACTTGATATATATGCCAATACATATCAAACTCATGTCATGTTCAATCTTCGATAACGATTTTTCGGACATGAATGTATCTCTCGAATTATAATAATATTGAATATTGAAAACGAATATATTTGATATGTTATTGAATGGCAGCAAAAAAATGTTTAACGATTTCTACCAAATATCGAATTATTACATTGTTGAGGTGATATACGGAGAATAAAGGTCATCAGATTTGAGGTTTCATAGGGGCGAGTATAGCCAAAGCCCCCACTAGCGACAGTTGTTCAGTGATAGTGTTTCGAGTCCTGTAAGAAGTGTATCATGTTATAAAAATAACTGGTTCACGGTTTTGATCGTGTCGTCGTTTCGACCGACGCCTTAGAAGTGGTTTGGAATGCACTATAAGCTGTAGGGTTCCGCTCTCCTTCACCTCGCACAAGTTTTGACTTTTGGTAGTTGGTCTCTAACTAGCGGTATTGGGAATTGGAAAAGCGAGGTCAGCATTCAGAAGTCGATCATATCCATGACTAAATATATACTAATATAACATCAAACTTATGTCAAGTTCTTGAATGAAAGTTTCAATCATAATTTTTTCATCATTCATATATTTCTGATATGATGGTGAAATTAAAGATCGATTGAAATCGTATACGTAAATATATGTAATCATTAGATTGTTCGAATACTCAATATTCCAAAAGACGATTATTTCTTGTGAATACCATTCGTTAGACATCTATGGCTATAATTCACGAGCAACACACTCGATACGTTCACTAGGTGAACTGAAATATACATAATAACTTATATGGTGACTATATAGTTGGGGATCAATTAGTTTCAGGCGATTTCAAGTGCATCAATCCATAACCAACTTATGTAATAGGTATATGAAATTCGAGAAATCAGATAGTATATTTTGCAGATTTCGTTGCTTCAGAACTTTTTTTCTCAACTCAACTTGTAGGTTTATGTGAAATACATAGTCGCTACGAAAGTGTTCTTGATATTTCCAAGATTAGTCTACCACTTATAATAATATAAGTCTTGATACTGAAAGCTACCACCCAGGCAGCACAGTGATGGTCGATCAAGGTGTATTTGACGTCTACATCGTGATGACTTCTCGTAGAAAAATACCCTGAATAATTTGATGACCAATACTCAGCGTCAATTGAACGTTGGGTTTTTAACATATTTCAGATGTGTCTATAAAACGTCTTTATTACGTCTTTATTACATCTTTATAACGTTGATGCGTCCGATAAAAATAATTGAACCTATTTCATTCAAGAATTGGCAAGACAAAACAATAAATTGAATACTAATAGAGAAATCAATTCAAGAAACTAGTACGCACTCCAGACTCTAGAGTGTATAGGTACATTTTCTTTTCACTACATATCGAAAAGGAATTAGATAAATATACGGAATGCATAGGGAATTCCCTACGTTATTTCCAATCGAATTCGCTGTTACCCTCTTCACAAAATGATATATCCCCCATTGTAGTGTAGAAAATTCTCATATAATTCTCATATTTAAAGTTCCCGCCATCATATCTATACCCGTTAGGTCGAGCCCGCTTGGTCCAGTCCATTATTGAATTCACATGACGCCAGACGTGGCCAGACGCTTCTTGTACTGACCTTGATACAATGCAAAGCAAAAGCATCCCAGATGCGCGGTCGTCCATGGTTCTTGTATTTTGATCACGACAACGCAGCGTTGGACGGTTATTTGTATAATTTTTGGTGCTAGTGTGAGCAATAATTCGTCTTAATAGTATCAGGTAAGCTACACAAACTTTGGCTAGCTTATAGTATAATAGAAAATGATACCTATGTGTGAACCTCGGTGTGAACAATTACCGTAACTCGCATTCATAGGCATTTTCTGGCTTAATTCCGTCGTTGAATCAAAGAAAACTATAGTACTACGTACGTACTGACTACTTCTGTTTGGTTGAATTGGATCGTTATGAAAAGAATTCTCATTTGATGACAATGATTTCCATAACCATAAAAGACACACCTAACCTAAGTTTTTTTTGTTGGGGCTGTTGTGAGCCGATCAGGCTGTTGTCTCATATTTTATGTAATAAAACCTATCCCTCTGAATAGTCTGAATACCTACCTACATCGAAGGCTACAAAATTCAAAAGTTTTTGATTTGGGCCAGTCCATTATTGAATTCACATGACGCCAGGCGTGGCCAGACGCTTCTTGTACTGTACTGACCTTGAGACAACGCAAAAGCATGTAGAATAATTTATTATTTTTCCTAGTATTCAGAAAATGGTTTGTGTGGCAATATATTTTTTGCAGATGCTGATATGGAGTGCCTACAATCCATAAAAATTGGCCAACCCTCAAGAAAAAATAAATTGAGTTTAGTGCCTGACCACCACTAAATCAATAACATTTTTCAAGTTCACCCAGAAGAAGTGATTCCTTCTTGCAGCCAATTGTAGTGTAGCTACAACTGTTTATGAGGAAGGTGAGACTGATCTATTCATGTGGAGATTAATCTTTCCATATTCTAATCAGTGGATATAAATCTGAATGAGGTGTCAACCCCAATGATTTTGTTATCAACATATATTTGTCATTCGAAAACTTCTCTTGAGAAATTTTTTTATGAATGTGACCTCAATTTTCTATGTATCAACAAAACTCAGGGTGGTTCGTTTTTTATTTGAAGTTACCTGATGTAATCATGACTGGTATCATTTTTTCAAAACCCTAAACAAAAAGCCCTAAACAAAAATTAGGTCAGATTATATGAAAAAATAGTCAATGCATTTTTTTGAATGATGAATAATTTGGGAATTATAAATCATCAAGGTATTTATAGAAGTATATGAAAAATATCACTATTTTTTAGATGACTTCACCAGGGCCTCAAAGAAAATAAAGTTGGCTGGACAGGTTTTGGATATACTGAGTGGAAATGAAGACTTGCCTTCAGTCAGACGGAAGAAGAGTTCTTGGGCCCAGTTGATTCCTTGAGAAAAATAATAAAGACTTGTGTGGTAAGATGAAACTTTTCCCAATAATTTGAATAAAATATATTCTCAATAATTGCAGGCAATAGAATATTGCTATCAAGGTTCATATTTTCTCGATGCATCTAAAATATTGTTTGTATCATTTATCTTGTATATGTTATTTAATTTCAGCAGTTACACTCAATAACAGGTTATAGAGTCGGGCAGGAGGGTCGAGGAATATGTATCGATGAAATTAATGTGATCAAGAACCTTCTAAAAATATAATTTGCGCTAGATAGAAAACAAGGCCAACAAAACAATGATATCTTCATCACTGACACTTCAAAATGGTAAGTTTCCTTGATTCAATCCATCATCCAGTATGAATAGGTACATTTAAATTTTCTCAGATTATTTGTTAATTCAAAGTAGCATGAGTTCTCAACTTTTTCTTCAAAAAAATTCAGAATTTATGAATGTGACGAAAATTCTTTTTTTGACAATTCACTTGACCTTCATTATTCACTTCCAAATGTTTGAGAAATTACATTGAATTCAGAAGTTGAGAAAGATAAGTTCATACTATAATACTGAGTCGAAAAAAGTTGAAAACTTTCAAAGCAAATCAATGAATTTTTCAATTTATAGTATATTATTTCTGTAGAACCTAACCCAACCTAAGAATTTGAAAACATATACATACATACTCGACATTATTTTCAGATTTGAAAAATGACTATTACCTACTAAGTGGCCACAAAAAACCAGAATAACGGAATGGTTGCCCGGCTTGAAGAAATTGAAAAATATTGCAGCTGTTGGTATAAATTTCATTCAATTTTTATTCTGAAATCTTGAGTTTTCGTTAATTAGTATCTTAATATTTTTTTTGGTAGGTACTTATTATAAAACATATGTTTTGTTCTGTGAAAATATCAATGTATTGTACATACCTACTAGAAAGATGGATTGAGGTTCTATTATTTTTTGTTATTATTTATAGGTAGGTTTTGAATTTTTATTTATTCACTTCTATAATTTTGACTTTATCATTGAGTATCTTTATAGTTTCTAGAGTTACCCATTATGAAATAAATATTATGATCGATTATATACTACCATTTTATTTGGAACGAAATTTTTCAATCCATTTTTTGACGTAATTATAATTATGTGTTCTGAACATTCATTATAATATATCACTTTGAAGATGCAAATATGACATTTTTGAACCGACGTATGTGAATCGCGGAAAATTTTGAATTATCGCCTCAAAAAAGACCATTTTATACAAAACATAAGATTTGCATCTATTTTATGACGTATATTTGAATATGTATGTTGAATATTCGTTACGTTACATCATTCTGAAGATGCAAATAAGACGGTTTCTATTTGACGTATATACAACGCTGCAAGTTGAGACTTATCGCCCGAAAAAAGACCATTTTATTCAAAACATAAGAGTTGCATCTATTTTATGACGTATATTTTAATATGTATGTTGAACATTCGTTACGTTACATCATTCTGAAGATGCAAATATGACGGTTTTTATTTGACGTATATACAACGCTGAAAGTTGGGACTTATCGCCTGAAAAAATACCATTTTATTCAAATTACAAGAGTTGCATCTATTTTATGACGTATATTTGAATATGTAAGTTGAACATTCGTTACGTTATATCATTCTGAAGATGCAAATAAGACGGTTTTTATCTGACGTATATACAACGCTGGAAGTTGGGACTTATCGCCTCAAAAAATACCATTTTATTCAAAACATAAGATTTGCATCCATTTAGTGACGTATATTTGAATATGTTTCTTGAACATTCGTTACGTTACATCATTCTGAAGATGCAAATAAGACGGTTTTTATCTGACGTATATACAACGCTGAAAGTTGGGACTTATCGCCTCAGAAAATACGTCTTTCAGATACGTATTAATGATGTTGACCATCATTTATATGACATAAAATTGATGTATCATTTATGTATTCGTGGAAAAAATGTTTACCGGGGGGGTTCCCTTGGAACTTTTTCGAATTCTTCAAATCGCCTTAACTTCCGAACGGATTTACCGATTTTCAACTACGATCATACCAATCTGCTTGTTTTTTTTCATTGAATCCATTTCTCCAATCGAAAAAACCGGAATCTGAAAAAAAATTGCATCGAAGGGGGTCCCCTTGGAACTTTTTCGAATTCTTCAAATCGCCTTAACTTCCGAACGGATGGACCGATTTTCAACTTCGATCATACCAATCTGCTTGTTTTTTTTTTCATAGAATCCATTTCTCCAATCGAAAAAACCAAAATCGAAAAAAAAATTGCATCAAAGGGGGTCCCCTTGGAACTTTTCTGAATTCTTCAGATCGCCTTAACTTCCGAACGGATGGACTGATTTTCAACTTCGATCATACCAATCTGCTTGTTTTTTTTCATAGAATCCATTTCTCCAATCGGAAAAACCGAAATCGAAAAGAAAAATTGCATCAAAGGGGATCCCCTTGGAACTTTTTCGAATTCTTCAGATCGCTTTAACTTCCGAACGGATGGACCGATTTTCAACTTCGATCATACGAATCTGCTTTTTTTTTTCATAGAATCCATTTCTGCAATCGAAAAAACCAAAATCTGAAAAAAAATTGCATCAAAGGGGGTCCCCTTGGAACTTTTTCGAATTCTTCAAATCGCCTTAACTTCCGAACGGATGGACCGATTTTCAACTACGATCATACCAATCTGCTTGTTTTTTTTTCATAGAATCCATTTCTCCAATCGAAAAAACCGGAATCGAGAAAAAAATTGCATCAAAGGGGGCCCCCTTGGAACTTTTTCGAATTCTTCAGATCGCCTTAACTTCCGAACGGATGGACCGATTTTCAACTTCGATCATACCAAACTGCTTGTTTTTATTTCATAGAATCCATTTCTCCAATCGAAAAAACCAAAATCGAAAAAAAAATGCATCAAAGGGGGCCCCCTTGGAACTTTTTCGAATTCTTCAGATCGCCTTAACTTCCGAACGGATGGACCGATTTTCAACTTTGATCATACCAATCTGCTTGTTTTTTCTTCATAGAATCCATTTCTCCAATCGAAAAAACTGAAATCGAAAAAAAATGCATCAATGGGGGCCCCCTTGGAACTTTCTCGAATTCTTCAGATCGCCTCAACTTCCGAACGGATGGACCGATTTTCAACTTCGATCATACCAATCTGCTTGTTTTCTCTCATAGAATCCATTTCTCCAATCGAAAAAACCGAAATCGAAAAAAAAAATGCATCAAAGGGGGCCATCTTGGAACTTTTTCGAATTCTTCAGATCGCCTTAACTTCCGAACGGATGGACCGATTTTCAACTTCGATCATACCAATCTGCTTGTTTTTTTTCATAGAATTCATTTCTCCAATCGAAAAAACCGAAATCTAAAAAAAAAATTGCATCAAAGGGGGCCCCCTTGGAACTTTTTCGAATTCTTCAGATCGCCTTAACTTCCGAACGGATTGACCGATTTTCAACTTTGATCATACCAATCTGCTTGTTTTTTTCATAGAATCCATTTCTCCAATCGAAAAAACCAAAATCGAAGAAAACATGCATCAAAGGGGGCCCCCTTGGAACTTTTTCGAATTCTTCAGATCGCCTTAACTTCCGAACGGATGGACCGATTTTCAACTTCGATCATACCAATCTGCTTGTTTTTTTTCATAGAATCCATTTCTCCAATCGGAAAAACCGAAATCGAAAAAATAATGCATCAAAGGGGGCCACCTTGGAACTTTTCCGAATTCTTCAGACCGCCTCAAATTCCGAACGGACCGACCGATTTTCAATTTCGCGCATACCAATTTGCTTGTTTTTTCATAGAATCCATTTCTTCAATAGAAAAAACCGAAATCGAAAAAAAAATTGCATCAAAGGGGGTCCCCTTGGAACTTTTTCGAATTCTTCAGCTCGCCTTAACTTCCGAACGGATGGACCGATTTTCAACTTCGATCATACCAAACTGCTTGTTTTTTTTCAGAGAATCCATTTCTTCAATCGAAAAAAAAGAAATATGAAAGAAAATTGCATCAAAGGGGGTCCCCTTGGAACTTTTTCGAATTCTTCAAATCGCCTTAACTTCCGAACGGATGGACCGATTTTCAACTTCGATCGTACCAATCTGCTTGTTTTTTTTCATAGAATCCATTTCTCCAATCGAAAAAACCAAAATCGAAAAAAAAAATTCATCAAAGGGGGTCCTCTTGGAACTTTTCTGAATTCTTCAGATCGCCTTAACTTCCGAACGGATGGACCGATTTTCAACTTCGATCATACCAATCTGCTTTTTTTTTACATAGAATCCATTTCTCCAATCGAAAAAACCGAAATCGAAAAAATAAAAAGCATCAAAGGGAGCCCCCTTGGAACTTTTTCAAATTCTTCAGATCGCCTTAACTTCCGAACGGATGGACCGATTTTCAACTTCGATCATACGAATCTGCTTTTTTTTCATAGAATCCATTTCTGCAATCGAAAAAACCGAAATCGAAAATCAAAATGCATCAAAGGGGGCCCCCTTGGAACTTTTTCGAATTCTTCAAATCGCCTTAACTTCCGAACGGATGGACCGATTTTCAACTTCGATCATACCAATCTGCTTGTTTTTTTTTCATAGAATCCATTTCTCCAATCGAAAAAACCAAAATCGAAAAAAAAATTGCATCAACGGGGGTCCCCTTGGAACTTTTCTGAATTCTTCAGATCGCCTTAACTTCCGAACGGATGGACCGATTTTCAACTTCGATCATACCAATCTGCTTGTTTTTTTTCATAGAATCCATTTCTCCAATCGGAAAAACCGAAATCGAAAAGAAAAATTGCATCAAAGGGGATCCCCTTGGAACTTTTTCGAATTCTTCAGATCGCCTTAACTTCCGAACGGATGGACCGATTTTCAACTTCGATCATACCAATCTGCTTGTTTTTTTTTCATAGAATCCATTTCTCCAATCGAAAAAACCAAAATCGAAAAAAAAATTGCATCAAAGGGGGTCCCCTTGGAACTTTTCTGAATTCTTCAGATCGCCTTAACTTCCGAACGGATGGACCGATTTTCAACTTCGATCATACCAATCTGCTTGTTTTTTTTCATAGAATCCATTTCTCCAATCGGAAAAACCGAAATCGAAAAGAAAAATTGCATCAAAGGGGATCCCCTTGGAATTTTTTCGAATTCTTCAGATCGCCTTAACTTCCGAACGGATGGACCGATTTTCAACTTCGATCATACCAATCTGCTTGTTTTTTTTCATAGAATCCATTTCTCCAATCGGAAAAACCGAAATCGAAAGGAAAATTGCATCAAAGGGGATCCCCTTCGAACTTTTTCGAATTCTTCAGATCGCCTTAACTTCCGAACGGATGGACCGATTTTCAACTTCGATCATACGAATCTGCTTTTTTTTTTTTCATAGAATCCATTTCTGCAATCGAAAAAACCAAAATCTGAAAAAAAATTGCATCAAAGGGGGTCCCCTTGGAACTTTTTCGAATTCTTCAAATCGCCTTAACTTCCGAACGGATGGACCGATTTTCAACTACGATCATACCAATCTGCTTGTTTTTTTTTCAAAGAATCCATTTCTCCAATCGAAAAAACCGGAATCGAGAAAAAAATTGCATCAAAGGGGGCCCCCTTGGAACTTTTTCGAATTCTTCAGATCGCCTTAACTTCCGAACGGATGGACCGATTTTCAACTTCGATCATACCAAACTGCTTGTTTTTATTTCATACAATCCATTTCTCCAATCGAAAAAACCAGAATCGAAAAAAAAAATGCATCAAAGGGGGCCCCCTTGGAACTTTTTCGAATTCTTCAGATCGCCTTAACTTCCGAACGGATGGACCGATTTTCAACTTCGATCATACCAATCTGCTTGTTTTTTCTTCATAGAATCCATTTCTCCAATCGAAAAAACTGAAATCGAAAAAAAAATGCATCAATGGGGGCCCCCTTGGAACTTTCTCGAATTCTTCAGATCGCCTCAACTTCCGAACGGATGGACCGATTTTCAACTTCGAACATACCAATCTGCTTGTTTTCTCTCATAGAATCCATTTCTCCAATCGAAAAAACCGAAATCGAAAAAAAAAATGCATCAAAGGGGGCCATCTTGGAACTTTTTCGAATTCTTCAGATCGCCTTAACTTCCGAACGGATGGACCGATTTTCAACTTCGATCATACCAATCTGCTTGTTTTTTTTCATAGAATTCATTTCTCCAATCGAAAAAACCGAAATCTAAAAAAAAAATTGCATCAAAGGGGGCCCCCTTGGAACTTTTTCGAATTCTTCAGATCGCCTTAACTTCCGAACGGATGGACCGATTTTCAACTTCGATCATACCAAACTGCTTGTTTTTATTTCATACAATCCATTTCTCCAATCGAAAAAACCAGAATCGAAAAAAAAAATGCATCAAAGGGGGCCCCCTTGGAACTTTTTCGAATTCTTCAGATCGCCTTAACTTCCGAACGGATGGACCGATTTTCAACTTCGATCATACCAATCTGCTTGTTTTTTCTTCATAGAATCCATTTCTCCAATCGAAAAAACTGAAATCGAAAAAAAAATGCATCAATGGGGGCCCCCTTGGAACTTTCTCGAATTCTTCAGATCGCCTCAACTTCCGAACGGATGGACCGATTTTCAACTTCGATCATACCAATCTGCTTGTTTTCTCTCATAGAATCCATTTCTCCAATCGAAAAAACCGAAATCGAAAAAAAAAATGCATCAAAGGGGGCCATCTTGGAACTTTTTCGAATTCTTCAGATCGCCTTAACTTCCGAACGGATGGACCGATTTTCAACTTCGATCATACCAATCTGCTTGTTTTTTTCATAGAATCCATTTCTCCAATCGAAAAAACCAAAATCGAAAAAAACATGCATCAAAGGGGGCCCCCTTGGAACTTTTTCGAATTCTTCAGATCGCCTTAACTTCCGAACGGATGGACCGATTTTCAACTTCGATCATACCAATCTGCTTGTTTTTTTTCATAGAATCCATTTCTCCAATCGGAAAAACCGAAATCGAAAAAATAATGCATCAAAGAGGGCCACCTTGGAACTTTTCCGAATTCTTCAGACCGCCTCAAATTCCGAACGGACCGACCGATTTTCAATTTCGCGCATACCAATTTGCTTGTTTTTTCATAGAATCCATTTCTTCAATAGAAAAAACCGAAATCGAAAAAAAAATTGCATCAAAGGGGGTCCCCTTGGAACTTTTTCGAATTCTTCAGCTCGCCTTAACTTCCGAACGGATGGACCGATTTTCAACTTCGATCATACCAAACTGCTTGTTTTTTTTCAGAGAATCCATTTCTTCAATCGAAAAAAAAAAAATATGAAAGAAAATTGCATCAAAGGGGGTCCCCTTGGAACTTTTTCGAATTCTTCAAATCGCCTTAACTTCCGAACGGATGGACCGATTTTCAACTTCGATCGTACCAATCTGCTTGTTTTTTTTCATAGAATCCATTTCTCCAATCGAAAAAACCAAAATCGAAAAAAAAAATTCATCAAAGGGGGTCCTCTTGGAACTTTTCTGAATTCTTCAGATCGCCTTAACTTCCGAACGGATGGACCGATTTTCAACTTCGATCATACCAATCTGCTTTTTTTTACATAGAATCCATTTCTCCAATCGAAAAAACCGAAATCGAAAAAATAAAAAGCATCAAAGGGAGCCCCCTTGGAACTTTTTCGAATTCTTCAGATAGCCTTAACTTCCGAACGGATGGACCGATTTTCAACTTCGATCATACGAATCTGCTTCTTTTTCATAGAATCCATTTCTGCAATCGAAAAAACCGAAATCGAAAATCAAAATGCATCAAAGGGGGCCTCCTTGGAACTTTTTCGAATTCTTCAGATCGACTTAACTTCCGAACGGATGGACCGATTTCCAACTTCGATTATACCAATCTGCTTTTTTTTTTCATAGAATCCATTTCTCCGATCAAAAAAACCGAAATCAAAAAAAAATGCATCAATGGGGGCCCCCTTGGAACTTTTTCGAATTCTTCAGATTGCCATAATTTTCGAACGTATGGACCGATTTCCAACTTCGATCATACCAATCTGCTTGTTTTTTTTTTCATAGAATCCATTTCTTCAATCAAAAAAACCGAAATCGAAAAAATAAAAAGCATCAAAGGGAGCCCCCTTGGAACTTTTTCGAATTCTTCAGATCGCCTTAACTTCCGAACGGATGGACCGATTTTCAACTTCGATCATACGAATCTGCTTGTTTTTTTTCATAGAATCCATTTCTGCAATCGAAAGAACCGAAATCGGAAAAGAATTGCATCAAAGGGGGCCCCCTTGGAACTTTTTCGAATTCTTCAGATCGACCTAACTTCCGAACGGATGGACCGATTTTCAACTTCGATCATACTAATCTGTTTTTTTTTTATAGAATCCATTTTCCGATCAAAAAAACCGAAATCGAAACAAAAAAATGCATCAAAGGGGGCCCCCTTGGAACTTTTTCGAATTCTTCAGATCGCCTTAACTTCCGAACGGATGGACCGATTTTCAACTTCGATCATACCAAACTGCTTGTTTTTTCTCATAGAATCCATTTCTCCAATCGAAAAAACCGAAATCTGAAAAAAAATTGCATCAAGTGGGGCCCCCTTGGAACTTTTTCGAATTCTTCAGATCGCCTTAACTTCCGAACGGATGGACCGATTTTCAACTTCGATTATACCAAACTGCTTGTTTTTTCTCATAGAATCTATTTCTCCAATCGAAAAAACCGAAATCTGAAAAAAAATTGCATCAAAGGGGGTCCCCTTGGAACTTTTTCGAATTCTTCAAATCGCCTCAACTTCCGAACGGATGGACCGATTTTCAACTTCGATCATACCAATCTGCTTGTTTTTTTCATAGAATCCATTTCTCCAATCGAAAAATCCAAAATCGAAAAAAAATCGCATCAAAGGGGGTCCCCTTGGAACTTTTCTGAATTCTTCAGATCGCCTTAACTTCCGAACGGATGGACCGATTTTCAACTTCGATCATACCAATCTGCTTGTTTTTTTTCATAGAATCCATTTCTCCAATCGAAAAAACCGAAATCGAAAAAAAAAAAATTGCATCAGAGGGGGTCCCCTTGGAACTTTTTCGAATTCTTCAGATCGCCTTAACTTCCGAACGGATGGACCGATTTTCAACTTCGATCATACCAATCTGCTTGTTTTTTTTTCATAGAATCCATTTCTCCAATCAAAAAAACCGAAATCGAAAAAATAAATAGCATCAAAGGGAGCCCCCTTGGAACTTCTTCGAATTCTTCAGATCGCCTTAACTTCCGAACGGATGGACCGATTTTCAACTTCGATTATACGAATCTGCTTGTTTTTTTTCATAGAATCCATTTCTGCAATCGAAAAGACCAAAATCGAAAAAAAAATGCATCAAAGGGGGCCCCCTTGGAGTTTTTTCGAATTCTTCAGATCGACTTAACTTCCGAACGGATGGACCGATTTTCAACTTCGATCATACCAATCTGCTTTTTTTTTCATAGAATCCATTTCTCCGATCAAAAAAACCGAAATCAAAAATAAAAAATGCATCAAAGGGGGCCCCCTTGGAACTTTTTCGAATTCTTCAGATTGCCTTAACTTTCGAACGTATGGACCGATTTTCAACTTCGATCATACCAATCTGCTTGTTTTTTTTCATAGAATCCATTTCTCCAATCAAAAAAACCAAAATCGAAAAAATAAAAAGCATCAAAGGGAGCCCCCTTGGAACTTTTTCGAATTCTTCAGATCGCCTTAACTTCCTAACGGATGGACCGATTTTCAACTTCGATCATGCGAATCTGCTTGTTTTTTTTTCATCGAATCCATTTCTCCAATCGAAAAAACCGAAATCGAAAAAAAAATGCATCAAAGGGGGCCCCCTTGGAACTTTTTCGAATTCTTCAGATCGCCTTAACTTCCGAACGGGTGGACCGATTTTCAACTTCGATCATACCAATCTGCTTGTTTTCTTTCATAGAATCCATTTCTCCAATCGAAAAAACCGATATCGAAAAAAAAAATGCATCAAAGGGGGCCCCCTTGGAACTTTTTCGAATTCTTCAGATCGCCTTAACTTCCGAACGGATGGACCGATTTTCAACTTCGATCATACCAATCTGCTTGTTTTCTTTCATAGAATCCATTTCTCCAATCGAAAAACCGAAATCGAAAGAAAAAATGCATCACAGGGGGTCCCCTTGGAACTTTTTCGAATTCTTCAGATCGCCTTAACTTCCTAACGGATGGACCGATTTTCAACTTCGATCATACGAATCTGCTTGTTTTTTTTTCATAGAATCCATTTCTCCAATCGAAAAAACCGAAATCGAAAAAAAAATGCATCAAAGGGGGCCCCCTTGGAACTTTTTCGAATTCTTCAGATCGCCTTAACTTCCGAACGGGTGGACCGATTTTCAACTTCGATCATACCAATCTGCTTGTTTTCTTTCATAGAATCCATTTCTCCAATCGAAAAAACCGATATCGAAAAAAAAATGCATCAAAGGGGGCCTTCTTGGAATTTTTTCGAATTCTTCAGATCGCCTTAACTTCCGAACGGATGGACCGATTTTCAATTTCGCGCATACCAATTCGCTTGTTTTTTTCATAGAATCCATTTCTCCAATCGAAAAAACCGAAATCGAAAAAAATTGCATCAGAGGGGGTCCCCTTGGAACTTTTTCGAATTCTTCAGATCGCCTTAACTTCCGAACGGATGGACCGATTTTCAACTTCGATCATACCAATCTGCTTGTTTCTTTCATAGATTCCATTTCTCCAATCGAAAAAACCGAAATCGAAAAAAAATGCATCAAAGGGGGCCCCCTTGGAACTTTTTCGAATTCTTCAGATCGCCTTAACGGACGGAACGATAATTGTAACTGAGTTGTATTCGATTATATCGTGGTGATGTTTATATAGTAATACTCACCAGGTGACTGTTCTTGCGTTATACATACGAGCGACCCAATCGAACAGAAGGTTGGATGGATAGACGGTATGATTATTGTATCTGAGTTGTATTCGATTATATCTTGATGATGTTTTATAGTTATACTCACCAGGAAACTGTTCTCCAGTTATACATAAGAGCGACTGAACTGAACAGAAAGTCGAATGGATAGACTGAACAATCAATGTATCTGGGTGGTATCCGATTATATCGCAATACTGTATATATAGTGATACTTACCAGGTGACGGTACTTCCGTAACACATACTAGCGACTGAATCGAACAGAAGGTTGAATGGTTAGACGAAATGATAATTGTATCTCTGAGTTGTATTCGATGATATCGTGATGATGTTCATATAGCAATACTCACCACGTAACTGTTCTTCCGTTTTACATACAAGCGACCGAATCGAGCAGAAGCTTAAATTTAGTATGGATTGAACAATCATCGTATCTGGGTTGTATTCGATTATGTTTATATAGTTATACTCACCAGGTAACTGTTCTTCCGTTATACATACGAGCGACTGAATTGAACAGAAGGTTGAATGGATAGACTAAACAATAATCGTATCTGGGGTTGTATTCGATTATATCTTGATGATGTTCATATAGTTATACTCACCAGGAAACTGTTCTCCAGTGATACATAAGAGCGACTGAACTGAACAGAAGGTTGAATGGATAGACTGAACATTCATCGTATCTGGGTTGTATTTGATTATATCGTGATTATTATCATATAGTATGACTCACCAGGTAACAGTTCTTCCGTTATACATACGAGCAACCGAATCGAACATAAGGTTGGATGGATAGATTGAACAATCATTGTATCTGGGTTGTCTCCGATTATATCGTTATGCTGTATATTTAGTTACACCTACCATGTAACGGTTCTTTCGTTACACATACGAGCGTCTGAATTCATTCAACTTTCTATTCGTTTCGTTCGCTCGTATGTAAAACGGGAATACCGTCACCTAGTGTGTAAAACTATATACACAGCATAACATCATAATCGATTACAACCCAGATACTATCCATTCAACCTTCTGTTCGATTCGGTTGCTCGTATATATAACGAAAGAACAGTAACCTGGTGAGTATCCTAACCTAACCTAACCTAACCTGGTGAGTATTTCCATATGAACTTAATCACGATATAATCGAATACAACTCAGATATAATGGTCATTCCGTCTATCCATCCAACCTTCTGTTCGATTTGGTCGCTCGTACGTATAACGCAAGAACAGTCACCTGGTGAGTATTACTATATAAACATTACCACGATATAATCGAATACAACTCAGTTACAATTATCGTTCCGTCTAACCATCCAACCTTATGTTCGATTCAGACGCTCGTATGTGTAACGAAAGAACCGTTACATGGTATGTTTATCTAAATATACAGCATAACGATATAATCGGAAACAACCCAGATACAATGATTGTTCAATCTATCCATTCAACCTTATGTTCGATTCGTTTGCTGGTATGTATAACGGAAAAACAGTAATATATAATAATCATCACGAAATAATCGAATACAACCCAGATACGATGATTGTTCAGTCTATCCATTCAACCTTCTGTTCAGTTCAGTCGCTCTTATGTATAACTGGAGAACAGTTACCTGGTGAGTATAACTATATAAACATCATCACGATATAATCGAATACAACCCCAGATACGATCATTGTTTAGTCTATCCATTCAACCTTCTGTTCAATTCAGTCGCTCGTATGTATAACGGAAGAACAGTTACCTGGTGAGTATAAATATATAAACATAATCGAATACAACCCAGATACGATGATTGTTCAATCTATACTGAATTCAACCTTCTGCTCGATTCGGTCGCTTGTATGTAAAACGGAAGAACAGTTACCTGGTGAGTATTGCTATATAAACATCATCATGATATCATCGAATACAACTCAGATACAATTATCGTTTCGTCTAACCATTCAACCTTCTGTTCGATTCAGTCGCTAGTATGTATAACTGGAGTACCGTCACCTGGTAAGTATCACTATATATACAGTATTGCGATAAAATCGGATACCACCCAGGTACATTGATTGTTCAGTCTATCCATTCAACTTTCTGTTCGTTTCGGTCGCTCGTATGTGAAACGGGAATACCGTCACCTTATGTGTATAACTATATACACAGCATAACATCTTAATCGAATACAACCCAGATACTATCCATTCAACCTTCTGTTCGATTCGGTTTCTCGTATGTATAACGAAAGAACAGTAACCTGGTGAGTATTTCCATATGAACGTCATCACGATATAATCGAATACAACTCAGATACAATGATCATTCCGTCTATCCATCCAACCTTCTGTTCGATTGGGTCGCTCGTATGTATAACGCAAGAACAGTCACCTGGTGAGTATTACTATATAAACATCACCACGATATAATCGAATACAACTCAGTTACAATTATCGTTCCGTCTAACCATCCAACCTTATGTTCGGTTTAGACGCTCGTATGTGTAACGAAATAACCGTTACATGGTAGGTGTAACTAAATATACAGCATAACGATATAATCGGAGACAACCCAGATACAATGATTGTTCAATCTATCCATTCAACCTTATGTTCGATTCGGTTGCTCGTATGTTTAACGGAAGAACTGTTACCTGGTTAGACATACTATATGATAATCATCACGATATACTCGAATACAACCCCAGATACGATTATTGTTTAGTCTATCCATTCAACTTTCTGTTCAATTCAGTCGTTCTTATGAAAAACGGAAGAACAGTTACCTGGTGAGTATAACTATATAAACCTAATCGAATACAACCCAGATACGATGAATTTTCAATCTTTTCATTGAACCTTCTGCTCGATTTGGTCGCTTTTATGTAAAACGGAAGAACAGTTACCTGGTGAATATTGCTATATAAACATCATCACGATATCATCGAATACAACTCAGATACAATTATCGCTTCGTCTAACCATTCAACCTTCTGTTCGATTCAGTCGCTAGTATGTGTAACGGAAGTACCGTCACCTGGTAAGTATCACTATATATACAGTATTGCGATATACTCAGATACCAACCAGATACATTGATTGTTCAGTCTATCCATTCAACTTTCCGTTCGTTTCGGTCGCTCGTATGTAAAACGGGAATACCGTCACCTAGTGTGTATAACTATATACACAGCATAACATCATAATCGAATACAACCCAGATACTATCCATTCAACCTTCTGTTCGATTCGGTTTCTCGTATGTATAACGAAAGAACAGTAACCTGGTGAGTATTTCTATATGAACGTCATCACGATATAATCGAATACAACTCAGATACAATGATCATTCCGTCTATCCATCCAACCTTCTGTTCGATTGGGTCGCTCGTATGTATAACGCAAGAACAGTCACCTGGTGAGTATTACTATATAAACATCACCACGATATACTCGAATACAACTCAGTTACAATTATCGTTTCGTCTAACCATCCAACCTTATGTTCGATTTAGACGCTCGTATGTGTAACGAAAGAACCGTTACATGGTAGGTGTAACTAAATATACAGCATAACGTTATACTCGGAGACAACCCAGATACAATGATTGTTCAATCTATCCATCCAACCTTATGTTCGATTCGGTTGCTCGTATGTTCAACGGAAGAACTGTTACCTCGTTAGACATACTTTATGATAATCATCACGATATACTCGAATACAACCCCAGATACGATTATTGTTTAGTCTATCCATTCAACTTTCTGTTCAATTTAGTCGTTCTTATGAAAAACGGAAGAACAGTTACCTGGTGAGTATTACTATATAAACCTAATCGAATACAACCCAGATACGATGAATTTTCAATCTATTCATTTAACCTTCTGCTCGATTTGGTCGCTTTTATGTAAAACGGAAGAATAGTTACCTGGTGAATATTGCTATATAAACATCATCACGATATAATCGAATACAACTCAGATACAATTATCGCTTCGTCTAACCATTTAACCTTCTGTTCGATTCAGTCGCTAGTATGTGTAACGGAAGTACCGTCACCTGGTAAGTATCACTATATATACAGTATTGCGATATAATCGGATACCAACCAGATACATTGATTGTTCAGTCTATCCATTCAACTTTCCGTTCGTTTCGGTCTCTCGTATGTAAAACGGGAATACCGTCACCTAGTGTGTATAACTATATACACAGCATAATATCATAATCGAATACAACCCAGATACTATCCATTCAACCTTCTGTTCGATTCGGTTTCTCGTATGTATAACGAAAGAACAGTAACCTGGTGAGTATTTCTATATGAACGTCATCACGATATAATCGAATACAACTCAGATACAATGATCATTCCGTCTATCCATCCAACATTATGTTCGATTGGGTCGCTCGTATGTATAACGCAAGATTAGTCACCTGGTGAGTATTACTATATAAACATCACCACGATATAATCGAATACAACTCAGTTACAATTATCGTTCCGTCTAACCATCCAATTTTATGTTCGATTCAGACGCTCGTATGTGTAACGAAAGAACCGTTACATGGTAGGTGTAACTAAATATACAGCATAACGATATAATCGGAGACAACCCAGATACAATGATTGTTCAATCTATCCATTCTACCTTATGTTCGATTTGGTTGCTCGTTTGTATAACGGAAGAACTGTTGCCTGGTTAGACATACTATGTGATGATAATCACGATATAATCTAATACAACCCAGATACGATGATTGTTCAGTCTATCCATTCAACCTTCTGTTCAGTTCAGTCGCTCTTATGTATAACTGGAGAACAGTTTCCTGGTGAGTATAATTATATGAACATCATCAAGATATAATCGAATACAACCCCAGATACGATTATTGTTTAGTCTATCCATTCAACCATCTGTTCAATTCAGTCGCTCGTATGTATAACGGAAGAACAGTTACCTGGTGAGTATAACTATATAAACATAATCGAATACAACCCAGATACGATGATTGTTCAATCTATACTAAATTCAACCTTCTGCTCGATTCGGTCGCTTGTATGTAAAACGGAAGAACAGTTACCTGGTGAGTATTGCTATATAAACATCATCACGATATCATCGAATACAACTCAGATACAATTATCGTTTCGTCTAACCATTCAACCTTCTGTTCGATTTAGTCGCTAGCATGTGTAACGGAAGTACCGTCACCTGGTAAGTATCACTATATATACAGTATTGCGATATAATCGGATACCACCCAGATACATTGATTGTTCAGTCTATCTATTCAACTTTCTTTTCGTTTCGGTCGCTCGTATGTAAAACGGGAATACCGTCTCCTAGTGTGTATAACTATATACACAGCATAACATCATAATCGAATACAACCCATATACTATCCATTCAACCTTCTGTTCAATTCAGTCGCTCGTATGTATAACGGAAGAACAGTTACCTGGTGAGTATACCTATATAAACATAATTGAATACAACCCAGATACGATGATTGTTCAATCTATACTGAATTCAACCTTCTGCTCGATTCGGTCGCTTGTATATAAAACGGAAGAACAGTTACCTGGTGAGTATTGCTATATAAACATCATCACGATATCATCGAATACAACTCAGATACAATTATCGTTTCGTCTAACCATTCAACCTTCTGTTCGATTCAGTCGCTAGTATGTGTTACGGAAGTACTGTCACCTGGTAAATATCACTATATATACAGTATTGCGATATAATCGGATACCACCCAGATACATTGATTGTTCAGTCTATCCATTCAACTTTCTGTTCGTTTCGGTCGCTCGTATGTGAAACGGGAATACCGTCACCTTATGTGTATAACTATATACACAGCATAACATCATAATCGAATACAACCCAGATACTATCCATTCAACCTTCTGTTCGATTCGGCTGCTCGTATGTATAACGAAAGAACAGTAACCTGGTGAGTATTTCTATATGAACGTCATCACAATATAATCTAATACAACTCAGTTACAATTATCGTTCCGTCTAACCATCCAACCTTATGTTCGATTCAGACGCTCGTATGTGTAACGAAAGAACCGTTACATGGTAGGTGTAGTTAAATATACAACATAACGATATAATCGGAGACAACTGTAAGGCTCTTTTCTCGGTAAAGAGCCCTACAAAGGGCCTCAGGGCTTATTTCTCTATTTAAGTTAGAGCGGTTGCTTCGAGCGCCAGTTTTTTATTAAGTGGTATGCTCCACTTTCTTCCAGAACTAAAGTTCTTTGGAAGGCCCTAGGGTAGCTACAGTGAAGAAGGGACGCAGAGTAAATCCATACAATGCACCCCCTTGTGTAAACCAGAGGTCAGCTAGTTAGACCAGGATAACAATAAACTTCTAAGAAAATGTAGTCTGTAGTTACACCTCCTTAGACTAGACTGGAATACAAGCTACGTTAAACAGAATTGATGTTATTTAAATTTTTTTTTTCCACAGGTTTTATTCAAAATAACTAGATAAAAGATCTAAGTACAGGCAAAATCAAATCATACAATCAGGCACAAAATACACAATGAAAATCGGAACCGGTTTCAGACTATTTATTTCATGAAAAACATTTTCCACACATCGTCAAATCAAGTACAGGTACGATTTTCCGGAAATTAAACAAAACATCAGTCTCAAACAACGCAACAAAGAAAATCACAATTTCCAACAGCTGATTAAAATACAACATGAAGTTTACGTCCAATTGTCGCAGAATCGGATACGATCACAAAATTTCTGTCTTCGCGGAAATAAACGAGCTATCAATGACAGGCCTGTTCAGGTCGTTAGTTTAACTGGATACAGGTTATGTTTTTATCACAATCAACACTGGAATACAATATATCGGATAGATAGAATAATTCACCGCTAACAGCAAAGACAATGGCAATGTGACGGTGCTCTTTCGATTTCTCTATACAGGGCGTTACGTGAAAGCAGGATTGTGACAATTCATGAGATGTACGTTTAAAAAATTCAATATTCAGGCAGAGTGCAAATCAATACAGATGGTCAGGTAAAGTGCAAAACAGATTCGAGAAAGTGATAATCTGGTCTGGGGAATTATATTGATTCTCAGGCAGTGATTTCTGGTCTGGATTTTCCGGTGGAAAAATGGACGCTTGCAAGAAAATACTCTAAAAGTTCTACAACAAGTACTGTCGCTTGCAATACTACTTTGCTATACTGTTTCGAAAGGTTTCGTTGTTGTATAAAATATATGGGATCCCGTAGAGATGAAATAAAGAAAGTTTGAAACAGGCTTGCGATTTGATCGTAATCCGGTACAAATCCACTTCGACGATCAATTCACAAATTCTGGTGTGCAAAGAATTGGAAATGAAGAAATGAGAAATACCGCGAACGGGATACCACTGACTTTATGTTTGTCTTGCGAGTTGATCGTAGTCCGGTTCAAATCCAATTCGACGATCAATTCGAAATTCCAACAGTGAACATACAGGCAGTGAAAGGACAGGAAAAGTGAGAAAATTACGAGATATAAAATAAATCCCGACTACTTCTGATTTTTACAGTACTTGCTTGTGAATTGATCGTAGTCCGGGGCAAATCCAATTCGACGATCAATTCTCAAGTTCAGGAATCTGGAAACAGCACGGTCCTTTCACTTATGAAAAAGTCAGGGATAATTGTTAATTTCAACTGGCCTGACGAAACAGTAACAGTTAAAATTGAATTTCCACGTTTCACTATTTGTAAAAGAAGTTGATCAGGATTAGGGAATCAATATAACTCCGGAAAATCGCTTACGGTTATACTGGGTGGTAAGCTGGACAAAATACCACGGGTCGGCTAATCCAAAATTAGGCAATAGCACTTGCACTACACAGGGTGTCTGGTTTACTCGGTTCACTTGATATATCGGGCACTCACGAAAATCGACAATCGCACTTTCACGGCTCAAAACGTTGTTCGCGAAGAACTCAAACTGACTGACCTAATGCCCTTTCTGGGGGTATTTATGTGAAATCTGGATTTTTGAAAAAATCAGGGTAAAAACCGGACATTTTGTCATTGTTTGTCATTGATTGTCATTGTGTGACCTCTAGAACGCAGCAAGAACTGAAGCAAAATACCCTCAATAAAAAAAACCGATAGTAAAGTGTTAGAAAGAATATGAATAAAAATGCCCGGAATAACATTTCTTTTATATAGGATACTTATGAATATTTCTGCACCAACATCTAGGATTTCCCGGAAAAGGGAATATCGGTACATTGCCACTGCCGCTGTTCACTTAATTACCATATAATCTCACATTCTATAATCAGGAATATAGTTATAGTTCTACTTATGTTTCTATTTTTCCTCTCGAGGATATTCTATACGGGGCTATTCGGAAAGTGAAGCTATACGATTGGAGACTGAACATTTTCGCCCCCCTTTCAAAGGTCGGGAACTATACAGGGGAATACTTGGTTTCCTTGACATTTTCCTGGATTTCTGGTTTACTTTTCACAACGTAGTAAAAAAAATGTCCTTACTCGGTCGGACTTATCCTGAACCTGTAGTAGTGAAGTTTACTGAAAAACACTTCATTACACACCCCTCCTACTTGCAAAAAAAAAAATAATGCTTCAGCTGTAAAACTTTTTTTTTTTATTAACTAAAAATTTACTTTCTCAACTTTACTGGTAAGACAAAAGAAAAAAAAACTTAAACATTTCTGTGTTCGAGAGGATAAAATTTTCAAACATAAGAAGAACGAACGGGAAGAAAAAAAATTATTCATACATCATGGTACTGGGTCTGTTGGTGCTGGTATCATCGTCGGAAGCCAATCCCGGGCCTCCGGCAGGTGCAGAAGTCGCACTGAGTGGCTCGATTCGCCACGATCACGGTGCTGGTCTGTGTCCTCTGGTTGACTTGGTTGGTTCTCAACCTTGGCTGCGGGGGTCGTTGTTGAACCAGCTGACGTTCGGGTGTCAGCTTCGGGACGTGCGCCGGGAATTGGTGGTGTCGAGGCAGGCAGAGACACGCACACGACCTAACCCCTACGAGGCCGCACCTCGAGCAGAACAGCCGGCTAGGGCCTTGGCAATCCAGACGGGTGTGGCCGGGATAGCCACAACGCCAGCATAGCTGCCGTTCTACCGGCAGGTAGATATCGGTCGTTAGACTGCGGTGTACTACTTCATCCAGGCGAAGCGGTGGTGGCGTTGTCGTGTAGTATCCAGCGGCGCCCTGGGTTCGCTGTCTGGATGGAGCTGGGGAGCGGCGTCTGGCGTACTGCGTCGCCTCCGCCTGGGTCGACGGCAAGTCTTTGGCAGGGTCGGGGCGTTTCTCGAGCTCCTGACGGGGAGCCAGGGCCTCGGGGTCTGGAAGCAGGGGCGAGATGTCTGGAAGCGGGGCCTCAATTTCCGGAAGCGGGGCATCAATGTCTGGAAGCAGGGGCTGAATGTCTGGAAGCGGGGCCTCACTGGCTGGAAGTAGGGCCGGAATGTCTGGAAGCGGGGCCTCGGTGTTGTTTTCCGCGGCGGGTTTGACGGGGATGATTTCCAGCTCCCACCCGTCAAGGGAGTTGAAATCTAAATCTAGGATGTCTTCCATCTAGAACAGAAACATTATGGCAATTCTGGTAGACATCACCTCGGTCTCTCGTGCCTCTCAGCTTAATGCCGGCCTACTCCGGCCGGGATGGTGATCCACACCCGCTTGCCCTCTGGAGTCATCAACCGTCGGCGATAGCGGACGTCGATAGGGACGTGGGACGATCGGAGTTGGCCAACCATTTGCTGCATTAACGGCGTCCACTCCTCGAAGTTGTTGTACCGCGGGTATTCGGCCAATACCCACTGTACAATTCCCTCGTCCAAGTCCGGGTTGGCCGTCATCGGACTGGTGGGGGCGGGAGGCAGTGGTAGTACTCCGACCAGGCTCGCCGTATGCTGACCCTCGTCCACCTCAAGGCCAATCATCCTACGGTAGAGTTCCGGGAACTCATGAGGTGGGCTGGGGCTCAGGTTCGGCATGTCTCGAGCTGGACCCGCCGCCACAGAAGAGATGGGCGAGTAGTGAGGTTCCGGCGGGACGAAATATAGGGTTTGCCGGTATTCCTCCAGCAGTTCTTCCAACGTCGGAGTACCCAACTCTGGATTGACGGCCGGTGACACCATGTCCAGGGACATTATCTCCGGTATGGCTTCGGGGCTACGCCAGACAGCAACGGGTCGGGCTGGCCGTATCGTCACGTCCTGGAGGACAACGATTTTCCGGGCGGGACTGGCGGGGCTACAGGTCACGGATCGTTTGGACATCTACAGGAAGTGTCACGGTTTATCGGGGTGATATGGTTTCAGATCCTTTATATGAATCCGGCTATATCGTATTCCTGTGCTACTCTTGAGGTCGTATACTACTGGGGAAATGACTCGGGTGACAATGAAAGGTCCGGAATATTTTGGGGCCAATTTTGCTGCATAGCCACGGATTCCAGAAGAATGATGATGTTCTCTCTTCATTACCTGGTCACCCAGGTGACATTTCCATTCACGTCGCCGGAGGTTATAGTAGTGACTCTGGGAGTTGAAAGCACGGGCCAAGTTCATCCTGACTAATTCATGTACTTCCTGGAGTTTCTCCAAATGCTTGATCCAGATTGATGAAGCGGTGTTTTCGGTCTCGTCTGGTGTCTCTGTCGACTCTGTTCGGGTGATTCGGTGTAGAGCCTTCGGTGGTTCCGGTTCTCGTCCGAAAACGAGGAAAGAGGGACTAAACCCAGTTGAGTCATGACGGGCGGTATTCAGGGCGAACTGGAGTTCTGGAAGGTACTGGTCCCATTTACGGTGATCATTATCGCAGTACTGGGCGATCATAGTTTTTACCGTTTTATTGGTTCTCTCGACAGGATTGGCTTGCGGAGTATAGGGAGGCGTTAGGCGGTGTTTTATTCCCAGGTCCCTCAACAGTTCTTCGAACACTTTTCCGGTATACTGGGTGCCATTGTCACTGATGACGGTTTCCGGACGTCCAAATCTCAAGACGATATCCTCATAAAAAGCTTGGGAAACGGCTCTGGACGTAGCTTTGCGAAGGGCTTTCAATTGTACCCACTTCGTGAAACGGTCCTGGTATACGGCTAGGTAACAGTTTCCCTTACTGGAACGGGGTAACGGGCCGACCAAGTCGGTGGAGACAGTATCCCACGGTTTGGTATTCCGGGACGGATGCATTTTTCCAGGAGGTTGTTGTTGAGAACTCTTATATTCCTGGCAGGTTTTACAACTCCGTACATATCGGGCAATTTCTCGAAACATTCCAGGCCAATAGTATTTCTGTGTGATACGGGCGGTGGTCTTTGCAATCCCCATGTGTCCAGCCGTGACGTCATCATGGTTTTCCTGGAGTACTCGTGCACGCAGTGATTTTGGGACACATAGCTTCCAGGGATCGCCCATTTCCAGTTCACACAGATTATTGGCATCCCAGAAATGGCGAAATAACCGGCCGTCCTTGAGGCAGTAATCGGGATGCGTCTCAGGATTTTTCTCGATTTCGGCCTTTCTTCCTTGATACCAGGAACATTTCTGTCCCGCCTCTATTTCGGCGTCGGTAGCACACAGGAGAACATTTAAGTCGGATTCTTCGGTACTGGTATCCGGTAACGGTTGACGGGACAAGGCATCGGCAACTTTGTTCAGAACTCCACGACGGTATTTGACTTCGAAGTCAAACTGTTGCAAGAACATAGCCCATCGGGCTATACGGCTGGCAGGACTCTTTATGGACTGTAACCATTTCAGAGACAAATGATCGGTGAGGACGGTGAAGTGATAGCCTTCCAGGTAGGGTCTGAGCTTTTCTATGCTCCAGACTATCGCCAAGCATTCCTTCTCGGTCACGGAGTAGTTACGTTCTGGTCCGGTTAACATCCTACTCGCGTACGCCACTACCTTTTCCTGACCCTCTATGTCCTGTGTGAGCGCAGCTCCCAGTCCACAATCGGAGGCATCAGTTTGTAGTATGAACGGCTTGGTGAAATCTGGACAGGTCAAAGCAGGAGCTTCGGTAAGCCGAGTTTTCAGAAACTCGAAGGCGGTATCTTCAGTCTCTGTCCACTTCCACCGGTTACCTTTTTTCAGAAGCTTCGTCAGTGGTGCCACTATCCCGGAGAAATTCGGTATAAATCTCCTATACCAGGATGCCATTCCCAAGAATTGGCGAAGTTTCTTCAGGGTGTTTGGGGCAGGCCACTGTACTATAGACTCTATTTTGTCCGGATCGGTTTTTATTCCGTCGGCGGTCACTACATGTCCCAGGTACTTCAGCGAGCTCAGGCAAAACTTGCATTTCTCCGGGTTGAGTTGCAGGTTAGCCTGACGTAGCTGGTCAAAAACTCGCTGCAGGTTGATCAAATGCTCGTCGAAGGTTTTGCTTAGCACAATTATGTCATCTAAGTATGCAAAGGCAAACGGTTCCATTTCGGGTCCTATCAGGGTGTCCATCAATCTCTGGAACGTGGCAGGTGCGGAGTGAAGCCCAAACGGCATTACCTTAAACTGGAATAACCCCCTTCCAGGTACGGTGAAGGCGGTTATCGGTTTGCTATCGGCTGATAGCGGTATTTGCCAATATCCCTGCCTCAGGTCTAGGCTAGAGATGAATTTTGCTTCTCTCAACTTGTCCAGGATAGCATTGATGAACGGCAGCGGATATGCATCTTTTTCGGCTACGTCGTTGATTTTCTGGAAATCGATGCAAAATCGGTGCTTTCCATCTTTCTTTTTCACAATTACAACAGGGGAACTCCATGGACTACTGGAAGGTTCGATGATGCCATCTGTCAACATCTTATCGACTTCTTCATTGATTACCTCTTGCATTTTCGGATTTTGTGGGCGGTACCTTTGTTTGATCGGTTCTGTCGTCTTCAAACGAATGCGATGTTCCACTAAAGGTGTAGGTCCTCTAATCCTCTCAAATGCAGGTAATTCATGGTCCAGGAATCGTTGCAATCTACTGTGTTGTTCCGGTGAAAGATTTCGGCACGGTGGGTCCTCAACTACTATCGGGCTGCAGGTAGTTTCTGGTTCCCATTGATTTTCCGTTGCTCTGGTTCCGGATGTTCTGCAGTTTTTATGTTTTCTGGCTCTATTTCGTTTTCGAGTTTTTCTACGGTTTTCGGATTTCCTGTCCTTAGGAAATTGTCTGGTTCCGGAAAGCCCCGGAATGTTTTCCTTTTCGGTTTTCCTATTCTCCGGATTCTCAGTTTCTGGCTGCAGGTGAGGTGTCGGATCTGGAACTAGTTCTGTCTTTCTCTGGGAACCAAAAACTGACACGTTCTTCTGATTCCAATACACAGTGGCGGTTTGTAGATCAATCCCAAAGCCTTGTGTGCGAAGTACATCCATTCCTATCACGATATCTGCGGCCAGGCTGGGAATTATAAGTAACTCACAGGGGATTTCCTCGGTGCCGATCGTCATCACAGGTTTGAAAACTCCGGTTACCTGGATGAGCGAACCATCAGCTTGTCGGGACTGGACTACTGTGTTCGGGTATTCTTTATACCTATGTCGTTTGCAGCAGTTAGCTACTCTGATATTCGCAAACGACCTAGTAGCTCCGGTATCCACTAAAGCGGAGAAGATCGTATCCCCAATAGCTACTGGAATAAACGGCCGGTTATCATCGGGTCGGGATTTCGGTAGATTTTCCGGGATAGTTAACTGCTGGAGCCGGCCTGTCCTCGGTTCGGGCGGGCTCCGGTGGAGTTTTCCGGCTGGGCACAGGTACAATCCTTCGAAAGGATTCCATCACGGCCACACCTTGAGCAAAATAACCTAAAGGCATTGCGACAATCTGCTCGTTGATGCCCAGACTGTCCACATCTCCAGCAGGTATTTCCTCGGTTGTATACGGGTTCTCCGGATGCTGGTGGTATCGCCGGCGTATTTGAGGTCGGGGGCAGGAAAGCCCTCGGCGGCGGTCTACTGGTCAGGGGTTGGCTAGCTGGTAGTGGTCGAGCGATTGGTGGCGGTTCGGGGTAAGACATTCGAACCGGGGGAGCAGAAGGCGGGTTCCGGTAGTACATTCGGCGGATCTCGCCACGTAACTGCTGGAATTCCAAGATTAAGGAAATCAAGGAAGGGACATCGAAGAAATCATTCTTTTTGATGTATTGGCGGTAGTCCGGAAGAAGGTTCCTATATAACCAGGTTAGTTCTTGGGCCGGATCAAGATTTCCATGACGTCGGATGAGAGTTTGTTAATCTACCACATAATCCATGGCAGGCTCGTTATCTCTTTGAAGTCTTCGACTTATGGCCATTTCCAAGTCATCCTGGTATCCGATGGGAAAATATGATTTTTGGAAGACTCTTTTGAAGGACGACCACGAATTCCAAAATCTTTTATTGCAACGGTACCATAACAGTACTCGTCCTTGCAATAATTCCGGCAATACATCGAGGAGTTGTTCTGGTCGGGCTTTTTCAGCTTGCCCTATTTCTTCGAGTCTTTCCAGGAACGCCACTGGATCTCTGGTTCCATCAAAGTGAAGATTCCAGTGATGCGTTTTCAGTTTTGTGGGTATAGGGACTGGCAACGGCGGTCGGTATTGTAGCCACTGTGGTGGTGACGTCTGATCAGTGTTGACAGTTGGAATATTATTTTGCGGGGGTTCCGGGGGGTTTGTTTGGTTTGTCGGGTTATTCACTCCGGGTTGTGTTCCAAAACATCCGGGGGGTACGTTGGGGTTAGTGGTGGCTGTGGATCCCGCCTGCTGATATTTGTATCCAATCAGCTTGGGAAGTTCTTCCCTCAAGAACCACACCAAACGTTTCCGGAGTTCACTCACTGTTCCCTCAGATGACAGGCCATATCTGTTAAGTTCTTCTTCTAAATCAGGTTTCTTCAGGCGATAAACCCACCCTACTCTAGGTTCTAGAGTTGTACCGAAATCTTCGTTATATTCCCGGTCTGGATCAGGAGAAGATGCTCTGCTACTCTGTTTAGAGTGTTCCGGGGGAACGAATAGCTGGTCGGGGTTGTCACAGGGTAGTTTATCTTGAGACATGGCTATGCAATCGGGTATAAATCAAAACTCAAGGAAAAACTCAACTGGTACACGATGCAAGCAAATTCAGGAAAATCAACAACAGGTTTTCTGGGTGTCTGGTAATTTGATTCAGGTCAGGATATCCAAAAAGTTACCACCCAGAGTAACAGGTTATAGGTTATACTATAGAAAGTTTATTATCTGAATTCACTTTCAAGACCAACTGTATTGTTTAAGATTTTGAGAAACAGAGTCCAAAGTTGTACTGGGGTTGAATATCCCTCAGGTTTTAGTAATAGCAATCAGGTATTCTCAAACAAAGAGAAAATGCCAGGATTCAAACTTAGTGGTGGAATTTATCAAAATCAATTTAATCAAGTTAATAATCAGGTTATGGCACTCTGTCAATTCAAAGTTCGGATACCCTCTCTATCAGGTTTTCTAATTATATCCAGGTATAAAAAAAAATTCCGAAAAATGAAATATTTTGGAAAATCAGGAATTTATCTCAATCAGTGTTTTTAAGCCCAGGATTTAACTTAAATTTCCTAACTCCGGTTTTCTATCAGGGTTTGTAATTTAAGTTTTCCCGGAAATGAAAATTCCTAGGAAATGAGACTGCAACAGCTGACAATGTTTATATTAGATAGTGAAATAATAAAAATTGTATTCAGGTTAGAGCTTTCCTTTTTTACTCTGCTTGACTGAAGATTGGTGACTGTGAAAAGCTCGGTGGAAAGTTCAGTGAAAATCAAGAGTGGAATATATTTTCGAAGTGATTTGATTTTACCTAGTGGTGAAAAGAATATTATTGATCGTGTTTTCAAGCAGCAACTACAGATTTATCAGGAATTTTTTTTTTTTTTTTTTGAAACAGGTCTAGTTACAAAATTTCAAATTTGATTTTTCACAGGTTTTCCTCGGATTTTCTTTCAGGTTTTCCTAACTCAGGTCCCTGCTCGGGCGCCAATTTGTAAGGCTCTTTTCTCGGTAAAGAGCCCTACAAAGGGCCTCAGGGCTTATTTCTCTATTTAAGTTAGAGCGGTTGCCTCGAGCGCCAGTTTTTTATTAAGTGGTATGCTCCACTTTCTTCCAGAACTAAAGTTCTTTGGAAGGCCCTAGGGTAGCTACAGTGAAGAAGGGACGCAGAGTAAATCCATACAATGCACCCCCTTGTGTAAACCAGAGGTCAGCTAGTTAGACCAGGATAACAATAAACTTCTAAGAAAATGTAGTCTTTAGTTACACCTCCTTAGACTAGACTGGAATACAAGCTACGTTAAACAGAATTGATGTTATTTAAATTTTTTTTTTCCACAGGTTTTATTCAAAATAACTAGATAAAAGATCTAAGTACAGGCAAAATCAAATCATACAATCAGGCACAAAATACACAATGAAAATCGGAACCGGTTTCAGACTATTTATTTCATGAAAAACATTTTCCACACATCGTCAAATCAAGTACAGGTACGATTTTCCGGAAATTAAACAAAACATCAGTCTCAAACAACGCAACAAAGAAAATCACAATTTCCAACAGCTGATTAAAATACAACATGAAGTTTACGTCCAATTGTCGCAGAATCGGATACGATCACAAAATTTCTGTCTTCGCGGAAATAAACGAGCTATCAATGACAGGCCTGTTCAGGTCGTTAGTTTAACTGGATACAGGTTATGTTTTTATCACAATCAACACTGGAATACAATATATCGGATAGATAGAATAATTCACCGCTAACAGCAAAGACAATGGCAATGTGACGGTGCTCTTTCGATTTCTCTATACAGGGCGTTACGTGAAAGCAGGATTGTGACAATTCATGAGATGTACGTTTAAAAAATTCAATATTCAGGCAGAGTGCAAATCAATACAGATGGTCAGGTAAAGTGCAAAACAGATTCGAGAAAGTGATAATCTGGTCTGGGGAATTATATTGATTCTCAGGCAGTGATTTCTGGTCTGGATTTTCCGGTGGAAAAATGGACGCTTGCAAGAAAATACTCTAAAAGTTCTACAACAAGTACTGTCGCTTGCAATACTACTTTGCTATACTGTTTCGAAAGGTTTCGTTGTTGTATAAAATATATGGGATCCCGTAGAGATGAAATAAAGAAAGTTTGAAACAGGCTTGCGATTTGATCGTAATCCGGTACAAATCCACTTCGACGATCAATTCACAAATTCTGGTGTGCAAAGAATTGGAAATGAAGAAATGAGAAATACCGCGAACGGGATACCACTGACTTTATGTTTGTCTTGCGAGTTGATCGTAGTCCGGTTCAAATCCAATTCGACGATCAATTCGAAATTCCAACAGTGAACATACA
Organism: Chrysomela aeneicollis; assembly: GCA_029955515.1. Taxonomy (NCBI): domain Eukaryota; kingdom Metazoa; phylum Arthropoda; class Insecta; order Coleoptera; family Chrysomelidae; genus Chrysomela; species Chrysomela aeneicollis. The sequence goes on along the minus strand of JARUHQ010000032.1, from coordinate 1,690,940 downwards.
GGCAGTGAAAGGTCAGGAAAAGTGAGAAAATTACGAGATATAAAATAAATCCCGACTACTTCTGATTTTTACAGTACTTGCTTGTGAATTGATCGTAGTCCGGGGCAAATCCAATTCGACGATCAATTCTCAAGTTCAGGAATCTGGAAACAGCACGGTCCTTTCACTTATGAAAAAGTCAGGGATAATTGTTAATTTCAACTGGCCTGACGAAACAGTAACAGTTAAAATTGAATTTCCACGTTTCACTATTTGTAAAAGAAGTTGATCAGGATTAGGGAATCAATATAACTCCGGAAAATCGCTTACGGTTATACTGGGTGGTAAGCTGGACAAAATACCACGGGTCGGCTAATCCAAAATTAGGCAATAGCACTTGCACTACACAGGGTGTCTGGTTTACTCGGTTCACTTGATATATCGGGCACTCACGAAAATCGACAATCGCACTTTCACGGCTCAAAACGTTGTTCGCGAAGAACTCAAACTGACTGACCTAATGCCCTTTCTGGGGGTATTTATGTGAAATCTGGATTTTTGAAAAAATCAGGGTAAAAACCGGACATTTTGTCATTGTTTGTCATTGATTGTCATTGTGTGACCTCTAGAACGCAGCAAGAACTGAAGCAAAATACCCTCAATAAAAAAAACCGATAGTAAAGTGTTAGAAAGAATATGAATAAAAATGCCCGGAATAACATTTCTTTTATATAGGATACTTATGAATATTTCTGCACCAACATCTAGGATTTCCCGGAAAAGGGAATATCGGTACATTGCCACTGCCGCTGTTCACTTAATTACCATATAATCTCACATTCTATAATCAGGAATATAGTTATACTTCTACTTATGTTTCTATTTTTCCTCTCGAGGATATTCTATACGGGGCTATTTGGAAAGTGAAGCTATACGATTGGAGACTGAACATTTTCGCCCCCCTTTCAAAGGTCGGGAACTATACAGGGGAATACTTGGTTTCCTTGACATTTTCCTGGATTTCTGGTTTACTTTTCACAACATAGTAAAAAAAATGTCCTTACTCGGTCGGACTTATCCTGAACCTGTAGTAGTGAAGTTTACTGAAAAACACTTCATTACACAACCCAGATACAATGATTGTTCAATCTATCCATTCAACCTTATGTTCGATTCGGTTGCTCGTATGTATAACGGAAGAACTGTTACCTGGTTAGACATACTATATGATAATCATCACGATATACTCGAATACAACCCCAGATACGATTATTGTTTAGTCTATCCATTCAACTTTCTGTTCAATTCAGTCGTTCTTATGAAAAACGGAAGAACAGTTACCTGGTGAGTAAAACTATATAAACCTAATCGAATACAACCCAGATACGATGAATTTTCAATCTATTCATTTAACCTTCTGCTCGATTCGGTCGCTTCTATGTAAAACGGAAGAACAGTTACCTGGTGAATATTGCTATATAAACATCATCACGATATAATCGAATACAACTCAGATACAATTATCGCTTCGTCTAACCATTTAACCTTCTGTTCGATTCAGTCGCTAGTATGTGTAACGGAAGTACCGTCACCTGGTAAGTATCACTATATATACAGTATTGCGATATAATCGGATACCAACCAGATACATTGATTGTTCAGTCTATCCATTCAACTTTCCGTTCGTTTCGGTCGCTCGTATGTAAAACGGGAATACCGTCACCTAGTGTGTATAACTATATACACAGCATAACATCATAATCAAATACAACCCAGATACTATCCATTCAACCTTCTGTTCGATTCGGTTTCTCGTATATATAACGAAAGAACAGTAACCTGGTGAGTATTTCTATATGAACGTCATCACGATATAATCGAATACAACTCAGATACAATGATCATTCCGTCTATCCATCCAACCTTATGTTCGATTGGGTCGCTCGTATGTATAACGCAAGAACAGTCACCTGGTGAGTATTACTATATAAACATCACCACGATATAATCGAATACAACTCAGTTACAATTATCGTTCCGTCTAACCATCCAACCTTATGTTCGATTCAGACGCTCGTATGTGTAACGAAAGAACCGTTACATGGTAGGTGTAACTAAATATACAGCATAACGATATAATAGGAGACAACCCAGATACAATGATTGTTCAATCTATCCATTCAACCTTATGTTCGATTTGGTTGCTCGTATGTATAACAGAAGAACTGTTACCTGGTTAGACATACTATGTGATGATAATCACGATATAATCAAATACAACCCAGATACGATGATTGTTCAGTCTATCCATTCAACCTTCTGTTCAGTTCAGTCGCTCTTATGTATAACTGGAGAACAGTTTCCTGGTGAGTATAATTATATGAACATCATCAAGATATAATCGAATACAACCCCAGATACGATTATTGTTTAGTCTATCCATTCAACCTTCTGTTCAATTCAGTCGCTCGTATGTAAAACGGAAGAACAGTTACCTGGTGAGTATAACTATATAAACATAATCGAATACAACCCAGATACGATGATTGTTCAATCTATACTAAATTTAACCTTCTGCTCGATTCGGTCGCTTGTATGTAAAACGGAAGAACAGTTACCTGTTGAGTATTACTATATAAACCTAATCGAATACAACCCAGATACGATGAATTTTCAATCTATTCATTTAACCTTCTGCTCGATTTGGTCGCTTTTATGTAAAACGGAAGAATAGTTACCTGGTGAATATTGCTATATAAACATCATCACGATATAATCGAATACAACTCAGATACAATTATCGCTTCGTCTAACCATTTAACCTTCTGTTCGATTCAGTCGCTAGTATGTGTAACGGAAGTACCGTCACCTGGTAAGTATCACTATATATACAGTATTGCGATATAATCGGATACCAACCAGATACATTGATTGTTCAGTCTATCCATTCAACTTTCCGTTCGTTTCGGTCTCTCGTATGTAAAACGGGAATACCGTCACCTAGTGTGTATAACTATATACACAGCATAATATCATAATCGAATACAACCCAGATACTATCCATTCAACCTTCTGTTCGATTCGGTTTCTCGTATGTATAACGAAAGAACAGTAACCTGGTGAGTATTTCTATATGAACGTCATCACGATATAATCGAATACAACTCAGATACAATGATCATTCCGTCTATCCATCCAACATTATGTTCGATTGGGTCGCTCGTATGTATAACGCAAGATTAGTCACCTGGTGAGTATTACTATATAAACATCACCACGATATAATCGAATACAACTCAGTTACAATTATCGTTCCGTCTAACCATCCAATTTTATGTTCGATTCAGACGCTCGTATGTGTAACGAAAGAACCGTTACATGGTAGGTGTAACTAAATATACAGCATAACGATATAATCGGAGACAACCCAGATACAATGATTGTTCAATCTATCCATTCTACCTTATGTTCGATTTGGTTGCTCGTTTGTATAACGGAAGAACTGTTGCCTGGTTAGACATACTATGTGATGATAATCACGATATAATCTAATACAACCCAGATACGATGATTGTTCAGTCTATCCATTCAACCTTCTGTTCAGTTCAGTCGCTCTTATGTATAACTGGAGAACAGTTTCCTGGTGAGTATAATTATATGAACATCATCAAGATATAATCGAATACAACCCCAGATACGATTATTGTTTAGTCTATCCATTCAACCTTCTGTTCAATTCAGTCGCTCGTATGTATAACGGAAGAACAGTTACCTGGTGAGTATAACTATATAAACATAATCGAATACAACCCAGATACGATGATTGTTCAATCTATACTAAATTCAACCTTCTGCTCGATTCGGTCGCTTGTATGTAAAACGGAAGAACAGTTACCTGGTGAGTATTGCTATATAAACATCATCACGATATCATCGAATACAACTCAGATACAATTATCGTTTCGTCTAACCATTCAACCTTCTGTTCGATTTAGTCGCTAGCATGTGTAACGGAAGTACCGTCACCTGGTAAGTATCACTATATATACAGTATTGCGATATAATCGGATACCACCCAGATACATTGATTGTTCAGTCTATCTATTCAACTTTCTTTTCGTTTCGGTCGCTCGTATGTAAAACGGGAATACCGTCTCCTAGTGTGTATAACTATATACACAGCATAACATCATAATCGAATACAACCCATATACTATCCATTCAACCTTCTGTTCAATTCAGTCGCTCGTATGTATAACGGAAGAACAGTTACCTGGTGAGTATACCTATATAAACATAATTGAATACAACCCAGATACGATGATTGTTCAATCTATACTGAATTCAACCTTCTGCTCGATTCGGTCGCTTGTATATAAAACGGAAGAACAGTTACCTGGTGAGTATTGCTATATAAACATCATCACGATATCATCGAATACAACTCAGATACAATTATCGTTTCGTCTAACCATTCAACCTTCTGTTCGATTCAGTCGCTAGTATGTGTAACGGAAGTACTGTCACCTGGTAAATATCACTATATATACAGTATTGCGATATAATCGGATACCACCCAGATACATTGATTGTTCAGTCTATCCATTCAACTTTCTGTTCGTTTCGGTCGCTCGTATGTGAAACGGGAATACCGTCACCTTATGTGTATAACTATATACACAGCATAACATCATAATCGAATACAACCCAGATACTATCCATTCAACCTTCTGTTCGATTCGGCTGCTCGTATGTATAACGAAAGAACAGTAACCTGGTGAGTATTTCTATATGAACGTCATCACAATATAATCTAATACAACTCAGTTACAATTATCGTTCCGTCTAACCATCCAACCTTATGTTCGATTCAGACGCTCGTATGTGTAACGAAAGAACCGTTACATGGTAGGTGTAGTTAAATATAAAACATAACGATATAATCGGAGACAACCCAGATACAATGATTGTTCAATCTATCCATTCAACCTTATGTTCGATTCGGTTGCTCGTATGTATAACGGAAGAACTGTAACCTGGTTAGACATACTATATGATAATCATCACGATATACTCGAATACAACCCCAGATACGATTATTGTTTAGTCTATCCATTCAACTTTCTGTTCAATTCAGTCGTTCTTATGAAAAACGGAAGAACAGTTACCTGGTGAGTAAAACTATATAAACCTAATCGAATACAACCCAGATACGATGAATTTTCAATCTATTCATTTAACCTTCTGCTCGATTCGGTCGCTTCTATGTAAAACGGAAGAACAGTTACCTGGTGAAAATTGCTATATAAACATCATCACGATATAATCGAATACAACTCAGATACAATTATCGCTTCGTCTAACCATTTAACCTTCTGTTCGATTCAGTCGCTAGTATGTGTAACGGAAGTACCGTCACCTGGTAAGTATCACTATATATACAGTATTGCGATATAATCGGATACCAACCAGATACATTGATTGTTCAGTCTATCCATTCAACTTTCCGTTCGTTTCGGTCGCCCGTATGTAAAACGGGAATTCCGTCACCTAGTGTGTATAACTATATACACAGCATAACATCATAATCAAATACAACCCAGATACTATCCATTCAACCTTCTGTTCGATTCGGTTTCTCGTATATATAACGAAAGAACAGTAACCTGGTGAGTATTTCTATATGAACGTCATCACGATATAATCGAATACAACTCAGATACAATGATCATTCCGTCTATCCATCCAACCTTATGTTCGATTGGGTCGCTCGTATGTATAACGCAAGAACAGTCACCTGGTGAGTATTACTATATAAACATCACCACGATATAATCGAATACAACTCAGTTACAATTATCGTTCCGTCTAACCATCCAACCTTATGTTCGATTCAGACGCTCGTATGTGTAACGAAAGAACCGTTACATGGTAGGTGTAACTAAATATACAGCATAACGATATAATAGGAGACAACCCAGATACAATGATTGTTCAATCTATCCATTCAACCTTATGTTCGATTTGGTTGCTCGTATGTATAACAGAAGAACTGTTACCTGGTTAGACATACTATGTGATGATAATCACGATATAATCAAATACAACCCAGATACGATGATTGTTCAGTCTATCCATTCAACCTTCTGTTCAGTTCAGTCGCTCTTATGTATAACTGGAGAACAGTTTCCTGGTGAGTATAATTATATGAACATCATCAAGATATAATCGAATACAACCCCAGATACGATTATTGTTTAGTCTATCCATTCAACCTTCTGTTCAATTCAGTCGCTCGTATGTAAAACGGAAGAACAGTTACCTGGTGAGTATAACTATATAAACATAATCGAATACAACCCAGATACGATGATTGTTCAATCTATACTAAATTTAACCTTCTGCTCGATTCGGTCGCTTGTATGTAAAACGGAAGAACAGTTACCTGGTGAGTATTACTATATAAACCTAATCGAATACAACCCAGATACGATGAATTTTCAATCTATTCATTTAACCTTCTGCTCGATTTGGTCGCTTTTATGTAAAACGGAAGAATAGTTACCTGGTGAATATTGCTATATAAACATCATCACGATATAATCGAATACAACTCAGATACAATTATCGCTTCGTCTAACCATTTAACCTTCTGTTCGATTCAGTCGCTAGTATGTGTAACGGAAGTACCGTCACCTGGTGAGTATCACTATATATACAGTAATGCGATATAATCGGATACCAACCAGATACATTGATTGTTCAGTCTATCCATTCAACTTTCCGTTCGTTTCGGTCTCTCGTATGTAAAACGGGAATACCGTCACCTAGTGTGTATAACTATATACACAGCATAATATCATAATCGAATACAACCCAGATACTATCCATTCAACCTTCTGTTCGATTCGGTTTCTCGTATGTATAACGAAAGAACAGTAACCTGGTGAGTATTTCTATATGAACGTCATCACGATATAATCGAATACAACTCAGATACAATGATCATTCCGTCTATCCATCCAACATTATGTTCGATTGGGTCGCTCGTATGTATAACGAAAGATTAGTCACCTGGTGAGTATTACTATATAAACATCACCACGATATAATCGAATACAACTCAGTTACAATTATCGTTCCGTCTAACCATCCAATTTTATGTTCGATTCAGACGCTCGTATGTGTAACGAAAGAACCGTTACATGGTAGGTGTAACTAAATATACAGCATAACGATATAATCGGAGACAACCCAGATACAATGATTGTTCAATCTATCCATTCTACCTTATGTTCGATTTGGTTGCTCGTTTGTATAACGGAAGAACTGTTGCCTGGTTAGACATACTATGTGATGATAATCACGATATAATCTAATACAACCCAGATACGATGATTGTTCAGTCTATCCATTCAACCTTCTGTTCAGTTCAGTCGCTCTTATGTATAACTGGAGAACAGTTTCCTGGTGAGTATAATTATATGAACATCATCAAGATATAATCGAATACAACCCCAGATACGATTATTGTTTAGTCTATCCATTCAACCTTCTGTTCAATTCAGTCGCTCGTATGTATAACGGAAGAACAGTTACCTGGTGAGTATAACTATATAAACATAATCGAATACAACCCAGATACGATGATTGTTCAATCTATACTAAATTCAACCTTCTGCTCGATTCGGTCGCTTGTATGTAAAACGGAAGAACAGTTACCTGGTGAGTATTGCTATATAAACATCATCACGATATCATCGAATACAACTCAGATACAATTATCGTTTCGTCTAACCATTCAACCTTCTGTTCGATTTAGTCGCTAGCATGTGTAACGGAAGTACCGTCACCTGGTAAGTATCACTATATATACAGTATTGCGATATAATCGGATACCACCCAGATACATTGATTGTTCAGTCTATCTATTCAACTTTCTTTTCGTTTCGGTCGCTCGTATGTAAAACGGGAATACCGTCTCCTAGTGTGTATAACTATATACACAGCATAACATCATAATCGAATACAACCCATATACTATCCATTCAACCTTCTGTTCAATTCAGTCGCTCGTATGTATAACGGAAGAACAGTTACCTGGTGAGTATACCTATATAAACATAATTGAATACAACCCAGATACGATGATTGTTCAATCTATACTGAATTCAACCTTCTGCTCGATTCGGTCGCTTGTATATAAAACGGAAGAACAGTTACCTGGTGAGTATTGCTATATAAACATCATCACGATATCATCGAATACAACTCAGATACAATTATCGTTTCGTCTAACCATTCAACCTTCTGTTCGATTCAGTCGCTAGTATGTGTAACGGAAGTACTGTCACCTGGTAAATATCACTATATATACAGTATTGCGATATAATCGGATACCACCCAGATACATTGATTGTTCAGTCTATCCATTCAACTTTCTGTTCGTTTCGGTCGCTCGTATGTGAAACGGGAATACCGTCACCTTATGTGTATAACTATATACACAGCATAACATCATAATCGAATACAACCCAGATACTATCCATTCAACCTTCTGTTCGATTCGGCTGCTCGTATGTATAACGAAAGAACAGTAACCTGGTGAGTATTTCTATATGAACGTCATCACAATATAATCTAATACAACTCAGTTACAATTATCGTTCCGTCTAACCATCCAACCTTATGTTCGATTCAGACGCTCGTATGTGTAACGAAAGAACCGTTACATGGTAGGTGTAGTTAAATATACAACATAACGATATAATCGGAGACAACCCAGATACAATGATTGTTCAATCTATCCATTCAACCTTATGTTCGATTCGGTTGCTCGTATGTATAACGGAAGAACTGTTACCTGGTTAGACATACTATATGATAATCATCACGATATACTCGAATACAACCCCAGATACGATTATTGTTTAGTCTATCCATTCAACTTTCTGTTCAATTCAGTCGTTCTTATGAAAAACGGAAGAACAGTTACCTGGTGAGTAAAACTATATAAACCTAATCGAATACAACCCAGATACGATGAATTTTCAATCTATTCATTTAACCTTCTGCTCGATTCGGTCGCTTCTATGTAAAACGGAAGAACAGTTACCTGGTGAAAATTGCTATATAAACATCATCACGATATAATCGAATACAACTCAGATACAATTATCGCTTCGTCTAACCATTTAACCTTCTGTTCGATTCAGTCGCTAGTATGTGTAACGGAAGTACCGTCACCTGGTAAGTATCACTATATATACAGTATTGCGATATAATCGGATACCAACCAGATACATTGATTGTTCAGTCTATCCATTCAACTTTCCGTTCGTTTCGGTCGCTCGTATGTGAAACGGGAATACCGTCACCTAGTGTGTATAACTATATACACAGCATAACATCATAATCAAATACAACCCAGATACTATCCATTCAACCTTCTGTTCGATTCGGTTTCTCGTATATATAACGAAAGAACAGTAACCTGGTGAGTATTTCTATATGAACGTCATCACGATATAATCGAATACAACTCAGATACAATGATCATTCCGTCTATCCATCCAACCTTATGTTCGATTGGGTCGCTCGCATGTATAACGCAAGAACAGTCACCTGGTGAGTATTACTATATAAACATCACCACGATATAATCGAATACAACTCAGTTACAATTATCGTTCCGTCTAACCATCCAACCTTATGTTCGATTCAGACGCTCGTATGTGTAACGAAAGAACCGTTACATGGTAGGTGTAACTAAATATACAGCATAACGATATAATAGGAGACAACCCAGATACAATGATTGTTCAATCTATCCATTCAACCTTATGTTCGATTTGGTTGCTCGTATGTATAACAGAAGAACTGTTACCTGGTTAGACATACTATGTGATGATAATCACGATATAATCAAATACAACCCAGATACGATGATTGTTCAGTCTATCCATTCAACCTTCTGTTCAGTTCAGTCGCTCTTATGTATAACTGGAGAACAGTTTCCTGGTGAGTATAATTATATGAACATCATCAAGATATAATCGAATACAACCCCAGATACGATTATTGTTTAGTCTATCCATTCAACCTTCTGTTCAATTCAGTCGCTCGTATGTAAAACGGAAGAACAGTTACCTGGTGAGTATAACTATATAAACATAATCGAATACAACCCAGATACGATGATTGTTCAATCTATACTAAATTTAACCTTCTGCTCGATTCGGTCGCTTGTATGTAAAACGGAAGAACAGTTACCTGGTGAGTATTACTATATAAACATAATCGAATACAACCCAGATACGATGATTGTTCAATCTATTCATTTAACCTTCTGCTCGATTCGATCGCTTGTATGTAAAACGGAAGAACAGTTACCTGGTGAGTATTGCTATATGAACATCATCACGATATCATCGAATACAACTCAGATACAATTATCGTTTCGTCTAACCATTCAACCTTCTGTTCGATTTAGTCGCTAGCATGTGTAACGGAAGTACCGTCACCTGGTAAGTATCACTATTTATACAGTATTGCGATATAATCGGATACCACCCAGATACATTGATTGTTCAGTCTATCCATTCAACTTTCTTTTCGTTTCGGTCGCTCGTATGTAAAACGGGAATACCGTCTCCTAGTGTGTATAACTATATACACAGCATAACATCATAATCGAATACAACCCATATACTATCCATTCAACCTTCTGTTCAATTCAGTCGCTCGTATGTATAACGGAAGAACAGTTACCTGGTGAGTATACCTATATAAACATAATTGAATACAACCCAGATACGATGATTGTTCAATCTATACTGAATTCAACCTTCTGCTCGATTCGGTCGCTTGTATATAAAACGGAAGAACAGTTACCTGGTGAGTATTGCTATATAAACATCATCACGATATCATCGAATACAACTCAGATACAATTATCGTTTCGTCTAACCATTTAACCTTCTGTTCGATTCAGTCGCTAGTATGTGTAACGGAAGTACCGTCACCTGGTGAGTATCACTATATATACAGTATTGCGATATAATCGGATACCACCCAGATACATTGATTGTTCAGTCTATCCATTCAACTTTCTGTTCGTTTCGGTCGCTCGTATGTGAAACGGGAATACCGTCACCTTATGTGTATAACTATATACACAGCATAACATCATAATCGAATACAACCCATATACTATCCATTCAACCTTCTGTTCAATTCAGTCGCTCGTATGTATAACGGAAGAACAGTTACCTGGTGAGTATAACTATATAAACATAATCGAATACAACCCAGATACGATGATTGTTCAATCTATACTGAATTCAACCTTCTGCTCGATTCGTTCGCATGTATGTAAAACGGAAGGACAGTTACCTGGTGAGTATTGCTATATAAACATCATCACGATATCATCGAATACAACTCAGATACAATTATCGTTTCGTCTAACCATTCAACATTCTGTTCGATTCAGTCGCTAGTATGTGTAACGGAAGTATCGTCACCTGGTAAGTATCACTATATATACAGTATTGCGATATAATCGGATACCACCCAGATACATTGATTGTTCAGTCTATCCATTCAACTTTCTTTTCGTTTCGGTCGCTCGTATGTAAAACAGGAATACCGTCTCCTAGTGTGTATAACTATATACACAGCATAACATCATAATCGAATACAACCCATATACTATCCATTCAACCTTCTGTTCAATTCAGTCGCTCGTTTGTATAACGGAAGAACAGTTACCTGGTGAGTATAACTATATAAACATAATCGAATACAACCCAGATACGATGATTGTTCAATCTATACTGAATTCAACCTTCTGCTCGATTCGGTCGCTTGTATGTAAAACGGAAGAACAGTTACCTGGTGAGTATTGCTATATAAACATCATCACGATATCATCGAATACAACTCAGATACAATTATCGTTTCGTCTAACCATTTAACCTTCTGTTCGATTCAGTCGCTAGTATGTGTAACGGAAGTACCGTCACCTGGTAAGTATCACTATATATACAGTATTGCGATATAATCGGATACCACCCAGATACATTGATTGTTCAGTCTATCCATTCAACTTTCTGTTCGTTTCGGTCGCTCGTATGTGAAACGGGAATACCGTCACCTTATGTGTATAACTATATACACAGCATAACATCATAATCGAATACAACCAGATACTATCCATTCAACCTTCTGTTCGATTCGGTTACTCGTATATATAACGAAAGAACAGTAACCTGGTGAGTATTTCTATATGAACGTCATCACGATATAATCGAATACAACTCAGATACAATGATCATTCCGTCTATCCATCCAACCTTATGTTCGATTGGGTCGCTCGTATGTATAACGCAAGAACAGTCACCTGGTGAGTATTACTATATAAACATCACCACGATATAATCGAATACAACTCAGTTACAATTATCGTTCCGTCTAACCATCCAACCTTATGTTCGATTCAGACGCTCGTATGTGTAACGAAAGAACCGTTACATGGTAGGTGTAACTAAATATACAGCATAACGATATAATAGGAGACAACCCTGATACAATGATTGTTCAATCTATCCATTCAACCTTATGTTCGATTTGGTTGCTCGTATGTATAACAGAAGAACTGTTACCTGGTTAGACATACTATGTGATGATAATCACGATATAATCAAATACAACCCAGATACGATGATTGTTCAGTCTATCCATTCAACCTTCTGTTCAGTTCAGTCGCTCTTATGTATAACTGGAGAACAGTTTCCTGGTGAGTATAATTATATGAACATCATCAAGATATAATCGAATACAACCCCAGATACGATTATTGTTTAGTCTATCCATTCAACCTTCTGTTCAATTCAGTCGCTCGTATGTAAAACGGAAGAACAGTTACCTGGTGAGTATAACTATTTAAACATAATCGAATACAACCCAGATACGATGATTGTTCAATCTATACTAAATTTAACCTTCTGCTCGATTCGGTCGCTTGTATGTAAAACGGAAGAACAGTTACCTGGTGAGTATTACTATATAAACATAATCGAATACAACCCAGATACGATGATTGTTCAATCTATTCATTTAACCTTCTGCTCGATTCGATCGCTTGTATGTAAAACGGAAGAACAGTTACCTGGTGAGTATTGCTATATGAACATCATCACGATATCATCGAATACAACTCAGATACAATTATCGTTTCGTCTAACCATTCAACCTTCTGTTCGATTTAGTCGCTAGCATGTGTAACGGAAGTACCGTCACCTGGTAAGTATCACTATATATACAGTATTGCGATATAATCGGATACCACCCAGATACATTGATTGTTCAGTCTATCCATTCAACTTTCTTTTCGTTTCGGTCGCTCGTATGTAAAACGGGAATACCGTCTCCTAGTGTGTATAACTATATACACAGCATAACATCATAATCGAATACAACCCATATACTATCCATTCAACCTTCTGTTCAATTCAGTCGCTCGTATGTATAACGGAAGAACAGTTACCTGGTGAGTATACCTATATAAACATAATTGAATACAACCCAGATACGATGATTGTTCAATCTATACTGAATCCAACCTTCTGCTCGATTCGGTCGCTTGTATATAAAACGGAAGAACAGTTACCTGGTGAGTATTGATATATAAACATCATCACGATATCATCGAATACAACTCAGATACAATTATCGTTTCGTCTAACCATTTAACCTTCTGTTCGATTCAGTCGCTAGTATGTGTAACGGAAGTACCGTCACCTGGTGAGTATCACTATATATACAGTATTGCGATATAATCGGATACCACCCAGATACATTGATTGTTCAGTCTATCCATTCAACTTTCTGTTCGTTTCGGTCGCTCGTATGTGAAACGGGAATACCGTCACCTTATGTGTATAACTATATACACAGCATAACATCATAATCGAATACAACCCATATACTATCCATTCAACCTTCTGTTCAATTCAGTCGCTCGTATGTATAACGGAAGAACAGTTACCTGGTGAGTATAACTATATAAACATAATCGAATACAACCCAGATACGATGATTGTTCAATCTATACTGAATTCAACCTTCTGCTCGATTCGGTCGCATGTATGTAAAACGGAAGGACAGTTACCTGGTGAGTATTGCTATATAAACATCATCACGATATCATCGAATACAACTCAGATACAATTATCGTTTCGTCTAACCATTCAACATTCTGTTCGATTCAGTCGCTAGTATGTGTAACGGAAGTATCGTCACCTGGTAAGTATCACTATATATACAGTATTGCGATATAATCGGATACCACCCAGATACATTGATTGTTCAGTCTATCCATTCAACTTTCTTTTCGTTTCGGTCGCTCGTATGTAAAACAGGAATACCGTCTCCTAGTGTGTATAACTATATACACAGCATAACATCATAATCGAATACAACCCATATACTATCCATTCAACCTTCTGTTCAATTCAGTCGCTCGTTTGTATAACGGAAGAACAGTTACCTGGTGAGTATAACTATATAAACATAATCGAATACAACCCAGATACGATGATTGTTCAATCTATACTGAATTCAACCTTCTGCTCGATTCGGTCGCTTGTATGTAAAACGGAAGAACAGTTACCTGGTGAGTATTGCTATATAAACATCATCACGATATCATCGAATACAACTCAGATACAATTATCGTTTCGTCTAACCATTTAACCTTCTGTTCGATTCAGTCGCTAGTATGTGTAACGGAAGTACCGTCACCTGGTAAGTATCACTATATATACAGTATTGCGATATAATCGGATACCACCCAGATACATTGATTGTTCAGTCTATCCATTCAACTTTCTGTTCGTTTCGGTCGCTCGTATGTGAAACGGGAATACCGTCACCTTATGTGTATAACTATATACACAGCATAACATCATAATCGAATACAACCAGATACTATCCATTCAACCTTCTGTTCGATTCGGTTGCTCGTATGTATAACGAAAGAACAGTCACCTGGTGAGTATTTCTATATGAACGTCATCACGATATAATCGAATACAACTTAGTTACAATTATCGTTCCGTCTAACCATCCAACCTTATGTTCGATTCAGACGCTCGTATGTGTAACGAAAGAACCGTTACATGTAGGTGTAGTTAAATATACAACATAACGATATAATCGGAGACAACCCAGATACAATGATTGTTCAATCTATCCATTCAACCTTATGTTCGATTCGGTTGCTAGTATGTATAACGAAAGAACAGTTACCTGGTTAGACATAATATATAATAATCATCACGAAATAATCGAATACAACCCAGATACCATGATTGTTCAGTCTATCCATTCAACCTTCAGTTCAATTCAGTCGCTCGTATGTATAACGGAAGAACAGTTACCTGGTGAGTATAACTATATAAACATAATCGAATACAACTCAGATACGATGATTGTTCAATCTATCCATTCAACCTTATGTTCGATTCGGTTGCTCGTATGTATATCGGAAGAACAGGTACCTGGTGAGTATATCTATATAAACATAATCGAATACAACTCAGATACGATGATTGTTCAATCTATCCATTTGACCTTCTGCTCGATTCGGTCGCTTGTATGTAAAACGGAAGGACAGTTACCTGGTGAGTATTGCTATATAAACATCATCACGATATCATCGAATACAACTCAGATACAATTATCGTTTCGTCTAACCATTCAACATTCTGTTCGATTCAGTCGCTAGTATGTGTAACGGAAGTATCGTCACCTGGTAAGTATCACTATATATACAGTATTGCGATATAATCGGATACCACCCAGATACATTGATTGTTCAGTCTATCCATTCAACTTTCTTTTCGTTTCGGTCGCTCGTATGTAAAACGGGAATACCGTCTCCTAGTGTGTATAACTATATACACAGCATAACATCATAATCGAATACAACCCATATACTATCCATTCAACCTTCTGTTCAATTCAGTCGCTCGTATGTATAACGGAAGAACAGTTACCTGGTGAGTATAACTATATAAACATAATCGAATACAACCCAGATACGATGATTGTTCAATCTATACTGAATTCAACCTTCTGCTCGATTCGGTCGCTTGTATGTAAAACGGAAGAACAGTTACCTGGTGAGTATTGCTATATAAACATCATCACGATATCATCGAATACAATTCAGATACAATTATCGTTTCGTCTAACCATTCAACATTCTGTTCGATTCAGTCGCTAGTATGTGTAACGGAAGTATCGTCACCTGGTAAGTATCACTATATATACAGTATTGCGATATAATCGGATACCACCCAGATACATTGATTGTTCAGTCTATCCATTCAACTTTCTTTTTGTTTCGGTCGCTCGTATGTAAAACGGGAATACCGTCTCCTAGTGTGTATAACTATATACACAGCATAACATCATAAGTAGAAGGTTTATGTTCGTGCAGACGATCCTCCTCTGAGGAGGAGGAGTGAGGAGGAGGAGTGAGGAGGAGGAGTGAGGAGGATGAGGAGGAGGATGAGGAGAAAGAGTGAGGAGGATGAGAAGGAAGAGTGAGGAGGATGAGAAGTGAAATGTAGGAGGAGGGGGAGGGGGGTGAACGACCGGAGGTATAGCCTTCGAGCCGAATAATGCATAAACCTAAAATTGCCAATTCCACGTTCTCGCGTAGGTAGAATATAATTTATCACATCTATTAAATTCTCAAGTTATGGGGTAGTGTGACGTAACAATGAACGATAAACTACGACATCTGATGCCGAAAAGAACGAGGGCCCTTCCCCTAAAGAAATCTTTGAGCCGAAGACTGCATAGTCCCGAAATTGCCGAGCCCATGTTCTCACGCAGACGTTTAAAATAAAATAAAATGTATTACATTTACCAAATTCCAAAGTTATGGACATGAATAGTGTGACACAACAATGGACGATAAACTACGACATCTAATGCCTAGAAGAAGAAGAAGAAGACAGACGAAATGGGCCTCCTTTCGAATAAATTTCATCCTAATAAAATCTTTGTTCAAAACTATTCTCACCATAATAATAAAAATTCGATGGTTTTGTTGTCCCAGGTAATAAAAAACGCCAGTGCGGGCTTCATCGTTGACCCTTCCAATGGGTAATCTCATGAATTTAATAATTTATTTTAAGCAGATGGAAATCAATTTATTTATTTGAAAGCTTTAAATGATGAGGACTTTATCAGTTGTTGGGAGAAAACAAAAAATAAATACAGGATGAACCAGAGAAATCATTGGGACATTAGGATGAATGAAACAATTTGTCGTCCAGAAGTGCAGAGTGATTTCAGCGTTTGATTTATCGAAAAATTATATACGGAATATATAAAAAATTGATATACAGAATGTATCAAAAGAATTATATACAGAATGTATCGAAAGAATTATATACTGGGTGTATTGAAAAATGATGTAAATACGCATAAATAGAATCGATAAGGGAAAAATGGGTCAAGCAGACGGCTATCTTTGCGCATAATGGTAAATCAGCGTGTATTAGAACAGGATGGGCCGAAAACATGGCATCGATCAAAATAATCAAGATGACCGCCTAGAGAAAACAAATATGGCGTTGATGGAAATATAAATTGGGTAAGTCACCTATAGAGAAAATCGAACAAGCCATCGAAGATATGAAATAAGATGGTCTTCTAGAAAGGAAAAATCAATATGGCGTCGAATTTTTGGATTAAAATGGCTCTCTACTGAAAATACAAAGGATATGTATATAATGAATGAAGCAATTCGCTCCCTCAGATTTTATATATGGGGTTATTCTACTATGGAGCGTGTAAATGAAAAAATAAAGCAATGTATAAATATATAGAATTTTATTTCATTCGAATCTTCTTCTGGATTTCCCCGAGATACGGTATTTTTGTAATCTCCCTAGGTTTTTACTGATAATTAATAAAATAATTAGGACCGTACTGCATAGAACAAAACAAAGATTGATTATATGTCCTTTGCACATGTCGTTGTTTCATTACTGGTATACATCGAATAAAACTTAATTCGGTAGCGATTATAATTGATACATTCAGCTATATAATAATCTGAAAGCTATCTATATAACACAATCTTCATTGAAAAGTGGAATAACTGATTGAATTTCGAAAATGCCCCATAGGTTTTCGAGCTCCATTTCTGGTATATACTTACGCTAAATAGGTAATAAATCGGGTACCATTTCTAGTTTTTATAATCATCTATCAGAGCAATCTAATAATTATAGCGCCATCTACACTGAAATGTGAAAATAATTATTGGTATCGGTTTATCTTTGGAAATAATAATGAGTCGAGTAATTTCAAACTTTTGTGATCGAATGAATCGAGCAGTTATATATACTAATTATTCGTCGATACGAAATAAAGGACTATAATGCGCAATACCTTTGACATATTATGAAATAAAGTATATCATATATTATTTATATTTTGGTATATTATTTGATGATTTTCAAACAACACGCAACACGTTTTGCCGAAATTAATGAAATATCTGTCTGATTGGAAAAATAATCGAATGAAATGGCAAGTAGGAGATCGCGAGATAATATATTGAAGGTTAGTTCGTAGTTGGATTAAGCTCTCATATTACAGATGTTTGTACTAAGTCGGTGAGGTAGAATTAGATTTTATTCATCTACCCATCAGTAAAGAATTAATCAAAGAGTTGCGAGTAATCAACTACCGACGACAATATATGAAAATATTTCGATCTATTCGACAGCAGCTTTGAAATTCCTTCCTGATCCTCCCTCTCTCTTTTTATCTCCAGTAAATCATTTTTAGTCATATATTCAATACATCATATATTCAATACATCAGTTGAGATGAGCAATAACACATCATTCCTTGAAGAGGGCTATAGATAAATGATGATATGAATTCACAAATAATGGGGAATATATTATTTTAAATGATAATGAGATTATAACCAATCCGCTCTTACCACACTACCTACCTCTCCATTATACGGCCATTCGAAACGATTGAATGGGGGATTCATACCTGAGGACCAATAACATTTTAAGGTGCTTCTGGGTGTATGCCGCAAAATTCGGACAAAAGACACAAAAAGTCTTTCACACAAAATACGATGATTTTCAATCATCCTTGGTTTTTACTGACAATCAATCAAATAATTAGGAAACACATATCGTATATGGCATAGTACAGAACAGAAATTAATATATATCATATGTCCTTCGCACATGTTGTTGCTTCATTACTGGTATACATCGGAAACTTAATCCGGTAGTGATTATAATTGATACATTCAGCTATATAATAATCTAAGAGATATATAGAATATAACACCATCTGCATTGAAAAGTGGGATAACTTATAGATTTTTGAAATGTCCCATAGGTTTTCGAGTTCCATAATACCTCAGTTTCTGGTATACTTATATTTCTACTTTGTATAATCAGCTATCAGAATAATCTTAAAACTAGCACCATCTACACTGAATGGCGGAAATAATTATCGGTCTATCTTCGAAAATAATATACACTCTATCTATGATATATATCGGTACAAATTGTTGGATGAGGGTAATGGAAACATGAAGAAAAGAGAAGAAAGCTGCTCTTCACGGGACGTCAAACTTCCAAATCTGTTCATGTGATTAAAATAAACTAGAAATTTTATGCGGCATCTCGCGGTTGGGGGTCAGGTGTTTTTTAACAACAAGACGATTTCATTTGAAAATCATCAACTGATGGATGCGATTGAACCTGTAATATAGTAGCAGACAAACTAATGAACAGAGATTTTGCGTGTGCTACAACGTTGCTTGTATCACAACCTTTGTGATTTGTGGTCCTTTATTGATTCGAAAGAGATTCTAATACCTATCCGACAACAATAATATACTTAACATCTCCCGTTAAAATAAAAATAACAACATAATTACAAAGTACTTTAATAGATAATGCCGATATACCTCAATAAAGTTACGATACATTTCATTTCTTTGGTATTTTCAATACTCGTAGGTGACGATGTTATTGCTCTCATCCTATCGATTAATTCATTTACATCAGTCCAATTTTCCCACTCGTACACCAAGTTTTCTGGAATTTTATCCGCATTATTCGTACTAATTCGTTTTGATGGAAATCCTCTTCCGGTATCAATCTGCCCTGGCCCCTTTCTGTTACGGTTTGGTGGAAATAATAACGAAATAACGAATCTATACTTCCAAGATGAATTGGCGTTTGTAGAATTCCTCTGGTCATATTTCTTTTTATGCGCACTACGCATAATTAATATTTTCTTGTATTCTCTCAAGTCTTCTTCGGTGTATTCCGCAGGTTCTTTCTTGGGCAAAAGTTGCTTCAAACCTTCTGTCAGATGAATTTTCTCATCATGGATTATTAATTCATCCTCTTCAATATTCACTGATGTATTGCCAATATTCAATGAGACATCCTATGGGGATATGATGCAATTCATGCTCAGTGAATTCCGTCAGACCATTTCTAGGAGTTTTCAGGAATTTTACGAAAACAGTTGTTTCTGACTTCATTGTAGATGATTCAGGGTTTATTTAACTTTGCAGACTGAATGAAATTCAGCAAACACATTATATTCATAGTTTTTTTTTCAAATCTGATATTATTTGGGATTTACTATAATACAAGTATTCCAACAGTACATTACTCAACAAACTATTGGAAGCTTCACAAAATCCAAATATTATTTCTTCTATACTCAAAACAGTTTGGTTAGTTTTAATCCAATGAGCTGCAGTATTCAAAAGATTATGATAGAAATCACATAAGTTCAATTCGTTGATCATGGTTATTCTATGTGATACCAGACACATCTCGGCACTCAAAATATCTGCAACATCCCCCTCCATCAAGTCAAATTTAACGTGATATTTGACAATTGTAAGCATCTCGACTCCATCCCAGACGGCCCTTGTAACGGTGGTGTAATCTCCGAATGCACTGTTCACAGGGTCATATTCATCCACGTAGCCAGGTAGAGGTTCTTGAAATTTGGTAGTTGACGTCTGACATCTGAACATTAGCGTCGTACGTGAGGAGGCGTTAGACTCGGAGGTTAGGTGAGGCCTCGAGACGCTAGATTCAGAGGTTAGGTTAGGTTAGGTTAGGCCTCGAGACTCTAGATTCAGAGGTTAGGTCAGGTTAGGTCTCGAGACGTTAGATTCAGAGGTTAGGTTAGGTCGGAGACCTAACCTAACCTAACAAACTAACGTCTCGAGACCTAACCTAACCTAACCTCTGAATCTAGAGTCTCGAGGCCTAACCTAACCTAACCTAACCTCTGAATCTAGCGTCTCGAGGCCTCACCTAACCTCCGAGTCTAACGCCTCCTCACGTACGACGCTAATGTTCAGATGTCAGACGTCAACTACCAAATTTCAAGAACCTCTACCTGGCTACGTGGATGAATATGACCCTGTGAACAGTGCATTCGGAGATTACACCACCGTTACAAGGGCCGTCTGGGATGGAGTCGAGATGCTTACAATTGTCAAATATCACGTTAAATTTGACTTGATGGAGGGGGATGTTGCAGATATTTTGAGTGCCGAGATGTGTCTGGTATCACATAGAATAACCATGATCAACGAATTGAACTTATGTGATTTCTATCATAATCTTTTGAATACTGCAGCTCATTGGATTAAAACTAACCAAACTGTTTTGAGTATAGAAGAAATAATATTTGGATTTTGTGAAGCTTCCAATAGTTTGTTGAGTAATGTACTGTTGGAATACTTGTATTATAGTAAATCCCAAATAATATCAGATTTGAAAAAAAAAACTATGAATATAATGTGTTTGCTGAATTTCATTCAGTCTGCAAAGTTAAATAAACCCTGAATCATCTACAATGAAGTCAGAAACAACTGTTTTCGTAAAATTCCTGAAAACTCCTAGAAATGGTCTGACGGAATTCACTGAGCATGAATTGCATCATATCCCCATAGGATGTCTCATTGAATATTGGCAATACATCAGTGAATATTGAAGAGGATGAATTAATAATCCATGATGAGAAAATTCATCTGACAGAAGGTTTGAAGCAACTTTTGCCCAAGAAAGAACCTGCGGAATACACCGAAGAAGACTTGAGAGAATACAAGAAAATATTAATTATGCGTAGTGCGCATAAAAAGAAATATGACCAGAGGAATTCTACAAACGCCAATTCATCTTGGAAGTATAGATTCGTTATTTCGTTATTATTTCCACCAAACCGTAACAGAAAGGGGCCAGGGCAGATTGATACCGGAAGAGGATTTCCATCAAAACGAATTAGTACGAATAATGCGGATAAAATTCCAAAAAACTTGGTGTACGAGTGGGAAAATTGGACTGATGTAAATGAATTAATCGATAGGATGAGAGCAATAACATCGTCACCTACGAGTATTGAAAATACCAAAGAAATGAAATGTATCGTAACTTTATTGAGGTATATCGGCATTATCTATTAAAGTACTTTGTAATTATGTTGTTATTTTTATTTTAACGGGAGATGTTAAGTATATTATTGTTGTCGGATAGGTATTAGAATCTCTTTCGAATCAATAAAGGACCACAAATCACAAAGGTTGTGATACAAGCAACGTTGTAGCACACGCAAAATCTCTGTTCATTAGTTTGTCTGCTACTATATTACAGGTTCAATCGCATCCATCAGTTGATGATTTTCAAATGAAATCGTCTTGTTGTTAAAAAACACCTGACCCCCAACCGCGAGATGCCGCATAAAATTTCTAGTTTATTTTAATCACATGAACAGATTTGGAAGTTTGACGTCCCGTGAAGAGCAGCTTTCTTCTCTTTTCTTCATGTTTCCATTACCCTCATCCAACAATTTGTACCGATATATATCATAGATAGAGTGTATATTATTTTCGAAGATAGACCGATAATTATTTCCGCCATTCAGTGTAGATGGTGCTAGTTTTAAGATTATTCTGATAGCTGATTATACAAAGTAGAAATATAAGTATACCAGAAACTGAGGTATTATGGAACTCGAAAACCTATGGGACATTTCAAAAATCTATAAGTTATCCCACTTTTCAATGCAGATGGTGTTATATTCTATATATCTCTTAGATTATTATATAGCTGAATGTATCAATTATAATCACTACCGGATTAAGTTTCCGATGTATACCAGTAATGAAGCAACAACATGTGCGAAGGACATATGATATATATTAATTTCTGTTCTGTACTATGCCATATACGATATGTGTTTCCTAATTATTTGATTGATTGTCAGTAAAAACCAAGGATGATTGAAAATCATCGTATTTTGTGTGAAAGACTTTTTGTGTCTTTTGTCCGAATTTTGCGGCATACACCCAGAAGCACCTTAAAATGTTATTGGTCCTCAGGTATGAATCCCCCATTCAATCGTTTCGAATGGCCGTATAATGGAGAGGTAGGTAGTGTGGTAAGAGCGGATTGGTTATAATCTCATTATCATTTAAAATAATATATTCCCCATTATTTGTGAATTCATATCATCATTTATCTATAGCCCTCTTCAAGGAATGATGTGTTATTGCTCATCTCAACTGATGTATTGAATATATGATGTATTGAATATATGACTAAAAATGATTTACTGGAGATAAAAAGAGAGAGGGAGGATCAGGAAGGAATTTCAAAGCTGCTGTCGAATAGATCGAAATATTTTCATATATTGTCGTCGGTAGTTGATTACTCGCAACTCTTTGATTAATTCTTTACTGATGGGTAGATGAATAAAATCTAATTCTACCTCACCGACTTAGTACAAACATCTGTAATATGAGAGCTTCATCCAACTACGAACTAACCTTCAATATATTATCTCGCGATCTCCTACTTGCCATTTCATTCGATTATTTTTCCAATCAGACAGATATTTCATTAATTTCGGCAAAACGTGTTGCGTGTTGTTTGAAAATCATCAAATAATATACCAAAATATAAATAATATATGATATACTTTATTTCATAATATGTCAAAGGTATTGCGCATTATAGTCCTTTATTTCGTATCGACGAATAATTAGTATATATAACTGCTCGATTCATTCGATCACAAAAGTTTGAAATTACTCGACTCATTATTATTTCCAAAGATAAACCGATACCAATAATTATTTTCACATTTCAGTGTAGATGGCGCTATAATTATTAGATTGCTCTGATAGATGATTATAAAAACTAGAAATGGTACCCGATTTATTACCTATTTAGCGTAAGTATATACCAGAAATGGAGCTCGAAAACCTATGGGGCATTTTCGAAATTCAATCAGTTATTCCACTTTTCAATGAAGATTGTGTTATATAGATAGCTTTCAGATTATTATATAGCTGAATGTATCAATTATAATCGCTACCGAATTAAGTTTTATTCGATGTATACCAGTAATGAAACAACGACATGTGCAAAGGACATATAATCAATCTTTGTTTTGTTCTATGCAGTACGGTCCTAATTATTTTATTAATTATCAGTAAAAACCTAGGGAGATTACAAAAATACCGTATCTCGGGGAAATCCAGAAGAAGATTCGAATGAAATAAAATTCTATATATTTATACATTGCTTTATTTTTTCATTTACACGCTCCATAGTAGAATAACCCCATATATAAAATCTGAGGGAGCGAATTGCTTCATTCATTATATACATATCCTTTGTATTTTCAGTAGAGAGCCATTTTAATCCAAAAATTCGACGCCATATTGATTTTTCCTTTCTAGAAGACCATCTTATTTCATATCTTCGATGGCTTGTTCGATTTTCTCTATAGGTGACTTACCCAATTTATATTTCCATCAACGCCATATTTGTTTTCTCTAGGCGGTCATCTTGATTATTTTGATCGATGCCATGTTTTCGGCCCATCCTGTTCTAATACACGCTGATTTACCACTATGCGCAAAGATAGCCGTCTGCTTGACCCATTTTTCCCTTATCGATTCTATTTATGCGTATTTACATCATTTTTCAATACACCCAGTATATAATTCTTTCGATACATTCTGTATATAATTCTTTTGATACATTCTGTATATCAATTTTTTATATATTCCGTATATAATTTTTCGATAAATCAAACGCTGAAATCACTCTGCACTTCTGGACGACAAATTGTTTCATTCATCCTAATGTCCCAATGATTTCTCTGGTTCATCCTGTATTTATTTTTTGTTTTCTCCCAACAACTGATAAAGTCCTCACCATTTAAAGCTTTCAAATAAATAAATTGATTTCCATCTGCTTAAAATAAATTATTAAATTCATGAGATTACCCATTGGAAGGGTCAACGATGAAGCCCGCACTGGCGTTTTTTATTACCTGGGACAACAAAACCATCGAATTTTTATTATTATGGTGAGAATAGTTTTGAACAAAGATTTTATTAGGATGAAATTTATTCGAAAGGAGGCCCATTTCGTCTGTCTTCTTCTTCTTCTTCTAGGCATTAGATGTCGTAGTTTATCGTCCATTGTTGTGTCACACTATTCATGTCCATAACTTTGGAATTTGGTAAATGTAATACATTTTATTTTATTTTAAACGTCTGCGTGAGAACATGGGCTCGGCAATTTCGGGACTATGCAGTCTTCGGCTCAAAGATTTCTTTAGGGGAAGGGCCCTCGTTCTTTTCGGCATCAGATGTCGTAGTTTATCGTTCATTGTTACGTCACACTACCCCATAACTTGAGAATTTAATAGATGTGATAAATTATATTCTACCTACGCGAGAACGTGGAATTGGCAATTTTAGGTTTATGCATTATTCGGCTCGAAGGCTATACCTCCGGTCGTTCACCCCCCTCCCCCTCCTCCTACATTTCACTTCTCATCCTCCTCACTCTTCCTTCTCATCCTCCTCACTCTTTCTCCTCATCCTCCTCCTCATCCTCCTCACTCCTCCTCCTCACTCCTCCTCCTCACTCCTCCTCCTCAGAGGAGGATCGTCTGCACGAACATAAACCTTCTACTATCATAATCGAATACAACCTATATACTATCCATTAAACCTTCTGTTCAATTCAGTCGCTCGTATGTATAACGGAAGAACAGTTACCTGGTGAGTATAACTATATAAACATAATCGAATACAACCCAGATACGATGATTGTTCAATCTATACTGAATTCAA
This sequence comes from Chrysomela aeneicollis, assembly GCA_029955515.1. Classification (NCBI taxonomy): domain Eukaryota; kingdom Metazoa; phylum Arthropoda; class Insecta; order Coleoptera; family Chrysomelidae; genus Chrysomela; species Chrysomela aeneicollis. The sequence goes on along the minus strand of JARUHQ010000032.1, from coordinate 1,664,704 downwards.
CTTTCTGCTCGATTCGGTCGCTTGTATGTAAAACGGAGGAACAGTTACCTGGTGAGTATTGCTATATAAACATCATCACGATATCATCGAATAAAACTCAGATACAATTATCGTTTCGTCTAACCATTTAACCTTCTGTTCGATTCAGTCGCTAGTATGTGTAACGGAAGTACCGTCACCTGGTAAGTATCACTATATATACAGTATTGCGATATAATCGGATACCACCCAGATACATTGATTGTTCAGTCTATCCATTCAACTTTCTGTTCGTTTCGGTCGCTCGTATGTGAAACGGGAATACCGTCACCTTATGTGTATAACTATATACACAGCATAACATCATAATCGAATACAACCCAGATACTATCCATTCAACCTTCTGTTCGATTCGGTTGCTCGTATGTATAACGAAAGAACAGTAACCTGGTGAGTATTTCTATATGAACGTCATCACGATATAATCGAATACAACTTAGTTACAATTATCGTTCCGTCTAACCATCCAACCTCATGTTCGATTCAGACGCTCGTATGTGTAACGAAAGAACCGTTACATGGTAGGTGTAGTTAAATATACAACATAACGATATAATCGGAGACAACCCAGATACAATGATTGTTCAATCTATCCATTCAACCTTATGTTCGATTCGGTTGCTAGTATGTATAACGAAAGAACAGTTACCTGGTTAGACATAACATATAATAATCATCACGAAATAATCGAATACAACCCAGATACGATGATTGTTCAGTCTATCCATTTAACCTTCTGTTCAGTTCAGTCGCTCTTATGTATAACTGGAGAACAGTTACCTGGTGAGTATAACTATATGAACATCATCACGATATAATCGAATACAACCCCAGATACGATCATTGTTTAGTCTATCCATTCAACCTTCAGTTCAATTCAGTCGGTCGTATGTATAACGGAAGAACAGTTACCTGGTGAGTATAACTATATAAACATAATCGAATACAACTAAGATACGATGATTGTTCAATCTATCCATTCAACCTTATGTTCGATTCGGTTGCTCGTATGTATATCGGAAGAACAGGTACCTGGTGAGTATATCTATATAAACATAATCGAATACAACTCAGATACGATGATTGTTCAATCTATCCATTTAACCTTCTGCTCGATTCGGTCGCTTGTATGTAAAACGGAAGGACAGTTACCTGGTGAGTATTGCTATATAAACATCATCACGATATCATCGAATACAACTCAGATACAATTATCGTTTCGTCTAACCATTCAACATTCTGTTCGATTCAGTCGATAGTATGTGTAACGGAAGTATCGTCACCTGGTAAGTATCACTATATATACAGTATTGCGATATAATCGGATACCACCCAGATACATTGATTGTTCAGTCTATCCATTCAACTTTCTTTTCGTTTCGGTCGCTCGTATGTAAAACGGGAATACCGTCTCCTAGTGTGTATAACTATATACACAGCATAACATCATAATCGAATACAACCCATATACTATCCATTCAACATTCTGTTCAATTCAGTCGCTCGTATGTATAACGGAAGAACAGTTACCTGGTGAGTATACCTATATAAACATAATTGAATACAACCCAGATACGATGATTGTTCAATCTATACTGAATTCAACCTTCTGCTCGATTCGGTCGCTTGTATATAAAACGGAAGAACAGTTACCTGGTGAGTATTGCTATATAAACATCATCACGATATCATCGAATACAACTCAGATACAATTATCGTTTCGTCTAACCATTTAACCTTCTGTTCGATTCAGTCGCTAGTATGTGTAACGGAAGTACCGTCACCTGGTAAGTATCACTATATATACAGTATTGCGATATAATCGGATACCACCCAGATACATTGATTGTTCAGTCTATCCATTCAACTTTCTGTTCGTTTCGGTCGCTCGTATGTGAAACGGGAATACCGTCACCTTATGTGTATAACTATATACACAGCATAACATCATAATCGAATACAACCCAGATACTATCCATTCAACCTTCTGTTCGATTCGGTTGCTCGTATGTATAACGAAAGAACAGTAACCTGGTGAGTATTTCTATGTGAACGTCATCACGATATAATCGAATACAACTTAGTTACAATTATCGTTCCGTCTAACCATCCAACCTTATGTTCGATTCAGACGCTCGTATGTGTAACGAAAGAACCGTTACATGGTAGGTGTAGTTGAATATACAACATAACGATATAATCGGAGACAACCCAGATACAATGATTGTTCAATCTATCCATTCAACCTTATGTTCGATTCGGTTGCTAGTATGTATAACGAAAGAACAGTTACCTGGTTAGACATAATATATAATAATCATCACGAAATAATCGAATACAACCCAGATACGATGATTGTTCAGTCTATCCATTCAACCTTCTGTTCAGTTCAGTCGCTCTTATGTATAATTGGAGAACAGTTACCTGGTGAGTATAACTATATGAACATCATCACGATATAATCGAATACAACCCCAGATACGATCATTGTTTAGTCTATCCATTCAACCTTCAGTTCAATTCAGTCGCTCGTATGTATAACGGAAGAACAGTTACCTGGTGAGTATAACTATATAAACATAATCGAATACAACTCAGATACGATGATTGTTCAATCTATCCATTCAACCTTATGTTCGATTCGGTTGCTCGTATGTATATCGGAAGAACAGGTACCTGGTGAGTATATCTATATAAACATAATCGAATACAACTCAGATACTATGATTGTTCAATCTATCCATTTAACCTTCTGCTCGATTCGGTCGCATGTATGTAAAACGGAAGGAGAGTTACCTGGTGAGTATTGCTATATAAACATCATCACGATATCATCGAATACAACTCAGATACAATTATCGTTTCGTCTAACCATTCAACATTCTGTTCGATTCAGTCGCTAGTATGTGTAACGGAAGTATCGTCACCTGGTAAGTATCACTATATATACAGTATTGCGATATAATCGGATACCACCCAGATACATTGATTGTTCAGTCTATCCATTCAACTTTCTTTTCGTTTCGGTCGCTCGTATGTAAAACGGGAATACCGTCTCCTAGTGTGTATAACTATATACACAGCATAACATCATAATCGAATACAACCCATATACTATCCATTCAACCTTCTGTTCAATTCAGTCGCTCGTATGTATAACTGGAGAACAGTTACCTGGTGAGTATAACTATATGAACATCATCACGATATAATCGAATACAACCCCAGATACGATCATTGTTTAGTCTATCCATTCAACCTTCAGTTCAATTCAGTCGCTCGTATGTATAACGGAAGAACAGTTACCTGGTGAGTATAACTATATAAACATAATCGAATACAACTCAGATACGATGATTGTTCAATCTATCCATTCAACCTTATGTTCGATTCGGTTGCTCGTATGTATATCGGAAGAACAGGTACCTGGTGAGTATATCTATATAAACATAATCGAATACAACTCAGATACTATGATTGTTCAATCTATCCATTTAACCTTCTGCTCGATTCGGTCGCATGTATGTAAAACGGAAGGACAGTTACCTGGTGAGTATTGCTATATAAACATCATCACGATATCATCGAATACAACTCAGATACAATTATCGTTTCGTCTAACCATTCAACATTCTGTTCGATTCAGTCGCTAGTATGTGTAACGGAAGTATCGTCACCTGGTAAGTATCACTATATATACAGTATTGCGATATAATCGGATACCACCCAGATACATTGATTGTTCAGTCTATTCATTCAACTTTCTTTTCGTTTCGGTCGCTCGTATGTAAAACGGGAATACCGTCTCCTAGTGTTCAGTCTATCCATTCAACTTTCTTTTCGTTTCGGTCGCTCGTATGTAAAACGGGAATACCGTCTCCTAGTGTGTATAACTATATATATACACAGCATAACATCATAATCGAATACAACCCATATACTATCCATTCAACCTTCTGTTCAATTCAGTCGCTCGTATGTATAACTGGAGAACAGTTACCTGGTGAGTATAACTATATAAACATAATCGAATACAACTCAGATACGATGATTGTTCAATCTATCCATTCAACCTTATGTTCGATTCGGTTGCTCGTATGAATATCGGAAGAACAGGTACCTGGTGAGTATATCTATATAAACATAATCGAATACAACTCAGATACGATGATTGTTCAATCTATCCATTTGACCTTCTGCTCGATTCGGTCGCTTGTATGTAAAACGGAAGGACAGTTACCTGGTGAGTATTGCTATATAAACATCATCACGATATCATCGAATACAACTCAGATACAATTATCGTTTCGTCTAACCATTCAACATTCTGTTCGATTCAGTCGCTAGTATGTGTAACGGAAGTATCGTCACCTGGTAAGTATCACTATATATACAGTATTGCGATATAATCGGATACCACCCAGATACATTGATTGTTCAGTCTATCCATTCAACTTTCTTTTTGTTTCGGTCGCTCGTATGTAAAACGGGAATACCGTCTCCTAGTGTGTATAACTATATACACAGCATAACATCATAATCGAATACAACCTATATACTATCCATTAAACCTTCTGTTCAATTCAGTCGCTCGTATGTATAACGGAAGAACAGTTACCTGGTGAGTATAACTATATAAACATAATCGAATACAACCCAGATACGATGATTGTTCAATCTATACTGAATTCAACCTTCTGCTCGATTCGGTCGCTTGTATGTAAAACGGAGGAACAGTTACCTGGTGAGTATTGCTATATAAACATCATCACGATATCATCGAATAAAACTCAGATACAATTATCGTTTCGTCTAACCATTTAACCTTCTGTTCGATTCAGTCGCTAGTATGTGTAACGGGAGTACCGTCACCTGGTAAGTATCACTACATATACAGTATTGCGATATAATCGGATACCACCCAGATACATTGATTGTTCAGTCTATCCATTCAACTTTCTGTTCGTTTCGGTCGCTCGTATGTGAAACGGGAATACCGTCACCTCATGTGTATAACTATATACACAGCATAACATCATAATCGAATACAACCCAGATACTATCCATTCAACCTTCTGTTCGATTCGGTTGCTCGTATGTATAACGAAAGAACAGTAACCTGGTGAGTATTTCTATATGAACGTCATCACGATATAATCGAATACAACTTAGTTACAATTATCGTTCCGTCTAACCATCCAACCTCATGTTCGATTCAGACGCTCGTATGTGTAACGAAAGATCCGTTACATGGTAGGTGTAGTTAAATATACAACATAACGATATAATCGGAGACAACCCAGATACAATGATTGTTCAATCTATCCATTCAACCTTATGTTCGATTCGGTTGCTAGTATGTATAACGAAAGAACAGTTACCTGGTTAGACATAACATATAATAATCATCACGAAATAATCGAATACAACCCAGATACGATGATTGTTCAGTCTATCCATTTAACCTTCTGTTCAGTTCAGTCGCTCTTATGTATAACTGGAGAACAGTTACCTGGTGAGTATAACTATATGAACATCATCACGATATAATCGAATACAACCCCAGATACGATCATTGTTTAGTCTATCCATTCAACCTTCAGTTCAATTCAGTCGGTCGTATGTATAACGGAAGAACAGTTACCTGGTGAGTATAACTATATAAACATAATCGAATACAACTAAGATACGATGATTGTTCAATCTATCCATTCAACCTTATGTTCGATTCGGTTGCTCGTATGTATATCGGAAGAACAGGTACCTGGTGAGTATATCTATATAAACATAATCGAATACAACTCAGATACGATGATTGTTCAATCTATCCATTTAACCTTCTGCTCGATTCGGTCGCTTGTATGTAAAACGGAAGGACAGTTACCTGGTGAGTATTGCTATATAAACATCATCACGATATCATCGAATACAACTCAGATACAATTATCGTTTCGTCTAACCATTCAACATTCTGTTCGATTCAGTCGCTAGTATGTGTAACGGAAGTATCGTCACCTGGTAAGTATCACTATATATACAGTATTGCGATATAATCGGATACCACCCAGATACATTGATTGTTCAGTCTATCCATTCAACTTTATTTTCGTTTCGGTCGCTCGTATGTAAAACGGGAATGCCGTATCCTAGTGTGTATAACTATATACACAGCATAACATCGTAATCGAATACAACCCATATACTATCCATTCAACCTTCTGTTCAATTCAGTCGCTCGTATGTATAACGGAAGAACAGTTACCTGGTGAGTATACCTATATAAACATAATTGAATACAACCCAGATACGATGATTGTTCAATCTATACTGAATTCAACCTTCTGCTCGATTCGGTCGCTTGTATATAAAACGGAAGAACAGTTACCTGGTGAGTATTGCTATATAAACATCATCACGATATCATCGAATACAACTCAGATACAATTATCGTTTCGTCTAACCATTTAACCTTCTGTTCGATTCAGTCGCTAGTATGTGTAACGGAAGTACCGTCACCTGGTAAGTATCACTATATATACAGTATTGCGATATAATCGGATACCACCCAGATACATTGATTGTTCAGTCTATCCATTCAACTTTCTGTTCGTTTCGGTCGCTCGTATGTGAAACGGGAATACCGTCACCTTATGTGTATAACTATATACACAGCATAACATCATAATCGAATACAACCCAGATACTATCCATTCAACCTTCTGTTCGATTCGGTTGCTCGTATGTATGACGAAAGAACAGTAACCTGGTGAGTATTTCTATGTGAACGTCATCACGATATAATCGAATACAACTTAGTTACAATTATCGTTCCGTCTAACCATCCAACCTTATGTTCGATTCAGACGCTCGTATGTGTAACGAAAGAACCGTTACATGGTAGGTGTAGTTGAATATACAACATAACGATATAATCGGAGACAACCCAGATACAATGATTGTTCAATCTATCCATTCAACCTTATGTTCGATTCGGTTGCTAGTATGTATAACGAAAGAACAGTTACCTGGTTAGACATAATATATAATAATCATCACGAAATAATCGAATACAACCCAGATACGATGATTGTTCAGTCTATCCATTCAACCTTCTGTTCAGTTCAGTCGCTCTTATGTATAATTGGAGAACAGTTACCTGGTGAGTATAACTATATGAACATCATCACGATATAATCGAATACAACCCCAGATACGATCATTGTTTAGTCTATCCATTCAACCTTCAGTTCAATTCAGTCGCTCGTATGTATAACGGAAGAACAGTTACCTGGTGAGTATAACTATATAAACATAATCGAATACAACTCAGATACGATGATTGTTCAATCTATCCATTCAACCTTATGTTCGATTCGGTTGCTCGTATGTATATCGGAAGAACAGGTACCTGGTGAGTATATCTATATAAACATAATCGAATACAACTCAGATACTATGATTGTTCAATCTATCCATTTAACCTTCTGCTCGATTCGGTCGCATGTATGTAAAACGGAAGGACAGTTACCTGGTGAGTATTGCTATATAAACATCATCACGATATCATCGAATACAACTCAGATACAATTATCGTTTCGTCTAACCATTCAACATTCTGTTCGATTCAGTCGCTAGTATGTGTAACGGAAGTATCGTCACCTGGTAAGTATCACTATATATACAGTATTGCGATATAATCGGATACCACCCAGATACATTGATTGTTCAGTCTATCCATTCAACTTTCTTTTCGTTTCGGTCGCTCGTATGTAAAACGGGAATACCGTCTCCTAGTGTGTATAACTATATACACAGCATAACATCATAATCGAATACAACCCATATACTATCCATTCAACCTTCTGTTCAATTCAGTCGCTCGTATGTATAACGGAAGAACAGTTACCTGGTGAGTATAACTATAGATAGATAGATAGATATCCTTTATTAGTTCTTTCAAAAAATATACCTTTTCAGGTGTAGAACATGTCAATATATATATAAGTAGATAGGCTATGGGGGTTCTAGACCAAAATCCCATGTTATTTCTTATGGAGGTTCATTTGGGTCAAAACTGAACATTGTTTGAGTGGGGGAAAGCGCGCGCTCGACATCAGGCGTGGTGGGGGCGGAAGCGAAATCTTATTGGTGGGAAGGGGTTTCGAACGGAGGGTGGGGAGGGTATGGGTGGTTCTAGTGATATATAAAGATTTATTGCTTTCGAGGATATGTTTGAGCGAATGACAGGTGTGTCTGTTTCAATGCTCCTAGTTATGGACACGGAAAATATTATGGTGTGACGCAACAATGAACGATAAACTACGACATCTAATATCGAGAAAAAATATCAACATAACAAAATCTTTGTTCAGAAAAACAACCGAAGAAAAAGTACCGACCTTCGCATACCTTCAGCAACATTCGACCATTCGGGTCATTTCCCCGACAAAGCGGGTTAAAAAGATGCACCAACCTGATAAAAATTCGAGGGTTTTGTCCGCAGATGGTCCAGGTAATAAAAACACCACCGCGGGGTGCCTCATAACTTTCATTGTTTATTGCAAGCAGATGTACCTATATGGATTCAACTATTTGAAAGTCTTACATGCCAACGCCTTTTGTGATGAACCTAATAAGGGCTTTGGCAGTTGTCGAGGGCAAATACTAAAATAAATATAGGATGTATTAGAGAAAACATTGGTATATTAGGATGAATGAAACAATTTAGATTCTCAGAGGTGCAGAGTGATTTCAACGTTTAATTTCTCGAAAATTTATAAACGGAATATTGAATAAATTATATACAGAGTGTATTGAAAATGATGTACAGGGTGTATTGAAAAATGAGGTATTGGATGAATCTCTAAAAATACGTCTAAATAACATCGATAAGGGAAAATTGGATCAAGCAGACGGCTATCTTGGTGGCATAGTGGTATATCCCCATATATTAGAGCAGGATGAGCCGAATAACTCGGAATCGATCAAAAATAATCAAGATGGTCATCTAGACCAAAACAAACATGGCGTTGATAGAAATATAAATTGGGTAAGTCAGCTATGGGGAAAATCGAACATGCCATTGAAGGTATAAAATAATATGACCTTCTAGAAGAAAAAATCGATATGGCGTCGAATTTATGGATCAACATGGCTCTCTACTGAAAAAAGCATATATATAGAATGAATAAAGCAATTTGCTTCCTTATAGATTACATATGGGGTGAGGTTAGGTTATCGTAACAATAATATACAGGATGGATCGAAAAAAATGTCCATACAGGTGAGATTTGAGAAAAACATAGAATTGATAGTGCAGATAGATTTTATTGTAGTATAATGCTATATCTTCGTATACAAAAAATGATATACAGGATGAATCGAAATGATACATATATGGGCAGGATCAAAGGAAAACGATGCATAAATGAAATGGATTGATCAAGCAGATCGCCTTTGAGATACAGTGCTATGCATTCATAAGAGTTATGAGAGGATAATATACAAGGTGATTCAAAGAAATACATGAACACCATCAATGGAAATATCATGTAATGAGTACGGGTTGAAACGAAGGAAAAGTGATACACATACAGAATTGATCTCTAGAAATTTGCCATATTCTCGATAAAGATATATATGTTAGAAAATTATATACAGTATAAAATCAAACAAAAACAAAAGATAATGATCAAGGAGCCGGTTTTTTCTATGTTATATCTCCATATGAGAATACAAAATCTCATTACGCATGAGTTTAAAAAAAATTGAACAAAATAATTACGATGACCACAAAGGAAAAGAAAAGATGGCGTTCATGATTGTATATTAGAAAAAGGTGACAGGAAAAATATGGTCTCAAAAAGTAATTGAGATGGCAGCCCACAGAAAAACAAACATGGCGTCGAACGAAATAATCAAGATGGTCACCTATAGACAAAACAAAATAGGCGTTGATGAAGATAATTATGAGATGAGATGGTCACCAATGGAAAGAAATATATGGCATTGAAGATATAAAATAAGATGATTGTCTAGAAAAGTAAACGAACATGGTGTCGAATTTAGGTATAATGATGAATGTCTAAAAAAAATATATGGCGTTTATGGAGAAATTAATTGAGTTGGTCGCCTAAGGAAAAAAACAAAGATGATATCCATGATTCTATGAGAAGAATATGGCCTCAGAAAAAATAATTGAGATGACAGTCTAAAAAAGAAACATGGCATCGAACAAAATAATCAAATGGCTACCAACAGACAAAACAAATTAGGTGTTGATGAAGATATAAATTGTGATGGTCACCTATAGAAAAAATAGAAATGGCATTGAAGATAAGATTATTGTCTAGAAAAATAACAAACATGGTGCCAAATTTAGGAATGATGACGTTTGAATTACTTTGAGACGAGAGAAAAATATTGGTGTCAGACATATTAATCGAAATGATTGTTGGATATTAAATTTTATAATTGCATTGAAATAATGTGTAGGTACTCATATATCGGAACTTTTATACAGAATCCAAGTTCTAATCCATATATCAGACAGGCTTGAACTCGTCTAGCTAGCAGGCCTACCCACATTTATCGAATATAGACTGGTACCAGAAGCAGGTAAAGAAATTCCTTAGTTGGGGTCGAAGATGTCATGCGGCGAGCGTGCTCCTAGGAACCGATTTTCAGTACAGGTGAAAATTACTTGGTCGAAGATACATAGACAGCCGGTAGGAAGGTGGGCGAATACATTTTGGTCAACTCGAGGTCCATTTGAAAAACATTGCGAGATGTTAAAATTAATTTTACTGTAACCAATTCAGTTGGTTTTCAATTGATTTTCAGATATTTTTTCAGTCATGATATTGAAGTTATATTGATATATCTAAGCTAAGAATGTAAGAAATCGATATTTCAATGTATATAAACCTGATGTTAATACGCGAGTACAAGAGTATACTTTATCAACAACTTATCAAACGAAATATAATGTGCGAGTGGAAGACTATACTTCATTCGCGGTCTGAAAACGATTCATTAGGAAGAGTTGAACCTCATATGGATACGCAAATGAGGTATTATACTTTCTCTACAACTTTTGAGTGATTTATGATATGATTCGTGAGTGAAAGACTATAAATTTCTTAGATTGCATTTCTGAAACGACCCGCTATCTTAAATGGTTCATAACACGATGTTTCAACTGATATGAGAAAATTGTTCCGGCAAGTGATAGCCTAATCTAACGCAGATGTTTAGCTTACTTACGTCATTCAATCTTGAATACAATACGACGTTTATATCATAGCAGAGCACTGGTATAAATGAATCTATTTATTAATCATATAATATAGGTTTTAAACTATTTCAAGCAAATTTTGTTGATATAGCGCATTCCTGGAGAATCCAGACATACGAAAAGAGAAGAAGGTTTTGAACCACATTGAAGAATCATGTCCAACCTATTTTTATGTAGTTTATTATGCCTAATAACGTTGAATTTCGTTAGTTTTTCAGTAAATATTCGACTCAACTGTCCCTTATTATTGCTATTTGGATATGTATTATTATAAAATCCATAATACTTTTGGTGATAGCACTCAAAAATAGCAAACCTAAAATTAGGTATACTCGTATATAACACCTGTCCGATGAATTGCATAAATTAACAACTGTGTATCAGACTTTGAGAATTCATTAAATAATCGTATTCAAATAGGTATAGAATATTATAAAATGAAGTAATATTAGATTCTTGATAGTTGGATGGTTCAACACAGAAGTTCACACATCATATCGATGAACATTAGAGGCATAATCAATATTATATTCGACTCCATTCAAACGATTATATTTCATTACGAGTAGCTCTTCATCGAATGATATGGAAATTCACCTCAAAAATCATCAATTCCATTATTACCATCAATAACCTAAATTATGTTATTTTCATTGAATATATGGATAAAATATGATGAATGCTTGTATCGAATTTCATTTTATTCATGACAATCATATGATGATACGATACACGAATTTTGATTTGATTTCTTTTTTCATTCGTTCAATAAAATCTTGCACACATATTATATTAGTAATGTATTTTTTCTGTTTGCTTTCTCTCTTCTATCTCATCGAGCTTTGCCAGGGAAAAACGTAACAATTATGTTATTTGAATTGATTTCCGATACATATATATATTTATATCGCCTATACTCATACATAGTGGTGCGATGATGAAGGCAGTTTTTTCTCTCATCATCTGGAATAACAAAATAGAAATCTTTCATCAACCTGTGAATTATTATCTATACATTCAATACTTCAGGAATGAACACTCATGAAGCCAATAACAAACGATCATAAACGACCATGAACACCCATAAACACTCATAAATACCAATAAACACTCATGAACACCCACAAACATATTAAAATATCTACAAAACACATATAATCTAATATTCAGCAAGTATCCCAACGATTCGATTTCTGAAAATAAGAAGATAGTATGAGAGGTGTTCTGCATAGAACTACTCGCTTGATTACCTAATTCAACTTTATTTTTCTTATAATCACAAATTTAGCTAGCAAATTCTGATGTGAATACAATGCTTTTCATTTATATAGGTTGTATATATGAAATAGAAAATGATATTTACACAGTGACTTCAAGTCTATTCAATCAAAGATTTCATAAGATATTCACGAAATGATAGAATATATTTAAAGAGAGTGCCTGTTTAGATTGAACAGCTAGAGACTACAGAAAAACTTGGTTAAAGGTAACATTTCATCATAAATTATTTTTTTATTGTGTATATAATAGGCAATACATGATTCAATAATAATTATCAAATGGTTTGAATGAGATCTGGAGGGGTTATCAATATTTTATTATATTATTTTCAAAAATAACATTCATGGTTTCGCACAAATATGATGTATTGTAATTGCACTCCTATTGATTATTGGTGAGTTATCTCGTCTGTGATGAGCTTTCACAGTTATCATGGTGCATTTTATCATCATTATATCATTATCATTTTGAACTTATGCTCTTCAATGATCAAATTACAGGGATGCTATATTCAATATCACCTTCTTGTTTCAAGTATAAATAGGTACAGAAGATATATAATCGTCCATAAAAAAATACCAGATCATTTATTCTATCAATTACTTCCAAGTCTCGATGACGCCATCAAAGATATTTTCCGGCTAGAGTTTATATGGTATTTGCAGTCAACAACAGCATCAAAGACTGATGAGTCTAGTGGTTTGCCTAGAGAAACCTCTATTCTAACTGACTATCAGCATATACTCTTTTAACTGAATCACTTCAGTCAACGGCGCGTTCTGGTTATGTTATTGGAGCGTTGATGGAACGTTCTGGTTATGTTATTGGAGCATTGATGGAACGTTCGAGTTATATCAACGGAATGTTATGTGACTGTTTCACCTTGATACGAAATGAATAGTATAATGATCCTATATCTCAATAATCGTTGTACGCAGATGTGTGGTGATTGATGAAAAACATAATATCACCAAATTGTATCTTCTTTCCAGAACAACCACGAATGATATCTTATTCCAATTTTTTATGATCTGAAATACCTATTGAGATTTAGAAAGTCCAAAATAGTTTCCGAAATGATCCACAGAACATTTTGTTTATGACAACATTGGATTATAATCAACTAAATCAACTACTTTCAGAAGAACACGATTGAATTGACAGTTGAGGTATTATTGAATAATGATAATTATTATTTGAATGTATCTAATATAGACGTTTATTATTCATAATATTGATCTGGTTATATATTGACTCGAATTCATGTTGTCAGATATCAAATACATGAAACTATGACTCAATTCGCAATAAAACCATTCATGTCATGAAAGAAAATTATGCTCAAGCATCTATCATCCAAAAAGTTCAATACCAATGTATGAGAACATTCGAAGATATGTATTCAAAACAAAAAACAAAATGGTTCAGTATGGTTCAGTATGGCTCAGCATGATTCAGCATATATGGATGTTAATTAAAAATGATTATGCAGTATAAGGGTAGATATTTCACAAACTCCATATGGTTTTATTGCGAAATGAGTCATAGTTTCATGTATTTGATATCTGACAACATGAATTCGAGTCAATATATAACCAGATCAATATTATGAATAATAAACGTCTATATTAGATACATTCAAATAATAATTATCATTATTCAATAATACCTCAACTGTCAATTCAATCGTGTTCTTCTGAAAGTAGTTGATTTAGTTGATTATAATCCAATGTTGTCATAAACAAAATGTTCTGTGGATCATTTCGGAAACTATTTTGGACTTTCTAAATCTCAATAGGTATTTCAGATCATAAAAAATTGGAATAAGATATCATTCGTGGTTGTTCTGGAAAGAAGATACAATTTGGTGATATTATGTTTTTCATCAATCACCACACATCTGCGTACAACGATTATTGAGATATAGGATCATTATACTATTCATTTCGTATCAAGGTGAAACAGTCACATAACATTCCGTTGATATAACTCGAACGTTCCATCAATGCTCCAATAACATAACCAGAACGTTCCATCAACGCTCCAATAACATAACCAGAACGCGCCGTTGACTGAAGTGATTCAGTTAAAAGAGTATATGCTGATAGTCAGTTAGAATAGAGGTTTCTCTAGGCAAACCACTAGACTCATCAGTCTTTGATGCTGTTGTTGACTGCAAATACCATATAAACTCTAGCCGGAAAATATCTTTGATGGCGTCATCGAGACTTGGAAGTAATTGATAGAATAAATGATCTGGTATTTTTTTATGGACGATTATATATCTTCTGTACCTATTTATACTTGAAACAAGAAGGTGATATTGAATATAGCATCCCTGTAATTTGATCATTGAAGAGCATAAGTTCAAAATGATAATGATATAATGATGATAAAATGCACCATGATAACTGTGAAAGCTCATCACAGACGAGATAACTCACCAATAATCAATAGGAGTGCAATTACAATACATCATATTTGTGCGAAACCATGAATGTTATTTTTGAAAATAATATAATAAAATATTGATAACCCCTCCAGATCTCATTCAAACCATTTGATAATTATTATTGAATCATGTATTGCCTATTATATACACAATAAAAAAATAATTTATGATGAAATGTTACCTTTAACCAAGTTTTTCTGTAGTCTCTAGCTGTTCAATCTAAACAGGCACTCTCTTTAAATATATTCTATCATTTCGTGAATATCTTATGAAATCTTTGATTGAATAGACTTGAAGTCACTGTGTAAATATCATTTTCTATTTCATATATACAACCTATATAAATGAAAAGCATTGTATTCACATCAGAATTTGCTAGCTAAATTTGTGATTATAAGAAAAATAAAGTTGAATTAGGTAATCAAGCGAGTAGTTCTATGCAGAACACCTCTCATACTATCTTCTTATTTTCAGAAATCGAATCGTTGGGATACTTGCTGAATATTAGATTATATGTGTTTTGTAGATATTTTAATATGTTTGTGGGTGTTCATGAGTGTTTATTGGTATTTATGAGTGTTTATGGGTGTTCATGGTCGTTTATGATCGTTTGTTATTGGCTTCATGAGTGTTCATTCCTGAAGTATTGAATGTATAGATAATAATTCACAGGTTGATGAAAGATTTCTATTTTGTTATTCCAGATGATGAGAGAAAAAACTGCCTTCATCATCGCACCACTATGTATGAGTATAGGCGATATAAATATATATATGTATCGGAAATCAATTCAAATAACATAATTGTTACGTTTTTCCCTGGCAAAGCTCGATGAGATAGAAGAGAGAAAGCAAACAGAAAAAATACATTACTAATATAATATGTGTGCAAGATTTTATTGAACGAATGAAAAAAGAAATCAAATCAAAATTCGTGTATCGTATCATCATATGATTGTCATGAATAAAATGAAATTCGATACAAGCATTCATCATATTTTATCCATATATTCAATGAAAATAACATAATTTAGGTTATTGATGGTAATAATGGAATTGATGATTTTTGAGGTGAATTTCCATATCATTCGATGAAGAGCTACTCGTAATGAAATATAATCGTTTGAATGGAGTCGAATATAATATTGATTATGCCTCTAATGTTCATCGATATGATGTGTGAACTTCTGTGTTGAACCATCCAACTATCAAGAATCTAATATTACTTCATTTTATAATATTCTATACCTATTTGAATACGATTATTTAATGAATTCTCAAAGTCTGATACACAGTTGTTAATTTATGCAATTCATCGGACAGGTGTTATATACGAGTATACCTAATTTTAGGTTTGCTATTTTTGAGTGCTATCACCAAAAGTATTATGGATTTTATAATAATACATATCCAAATAGCAATAATAAGGGACAGTTGAGTCGAATATTTACTGAAAAACTAACGAAATTCAACGTTATTAGGCATAATAAACTACATAAAAATAGGTTGGACATGATTCTTCAATGTGGTTCAAAACCTTCTTCTCTTTTCGTATGTCTGGATTCTCCAGGAATGCGCTATATCAACAAAATTTGCTTGAAATAGTTTAAAACCTATATTATATGATTAATAAATAGATTCATTTATACCAGTGCTCTGCTATGATATAAACGTCGTATTGTATTCAAGATTGAATGACGTAAGTAAGCTAAACATCTGCGTTAGATTAGGCTATCACTTGCCGGAACAATTTTCTCATATCAGTTGAAACATCGTGTTATGAACCATTTAAGATAGCGGGTCGTTTCAGAAATGCAATCTAAGAAATTTATAGTCTTTCACTCACGAATCATATCATAAATCACTCAAAAGTTGTAGAGAAAGTATAATACCTCATTTGCGTATCCATATGAGGTTCAACTCTTCCTAATGAATCGTTTTCAGACCGCGAATGAAGTATAGTCTTCCACTCGCACATTATATTTCGTTTGATAAGTTGTTGATAAAGTATACTCTTGTACTCGCGTATTAACATCAGGTTTATATACATTGAAATATCGATTTCTTACATTCTTAGCTTAGATATATCAATATAACTTCAATATCATGACTGAAAAAATATCTGAAAATCAATTGAAAACCAACTGAATTGGTTACAGTAAAATTAATTTTAACATCTCGCAATGTTTTTCAAATGGACCTCGAGTTGACCAAAATGTATTCGCCCACCTTCCTACCGGCTGTCTATGTATCTTCGACCAAGTAATTTTCACCTGTACTGAAAATCGGTTCCTAGGAGCACGCTCGCCGCATGACATCTTCGACCCCAACTAAGGAATTTCTTTACCTGCTTCTGGTACCAGTCTATATTCGATAAATGTGGGTAGGCCTGCTAGCTAGACGAGTTCAAGCCTGTCTGATATATGGATTAGAACTTGGATTCTGTATAAAAGTTCCGATATATGAGTACCTACACATTATTTCAATGCAATTATAAAATTTAATATCCAACAATCATTTCGATTAATATGTCTGACACCAATATTTTTCTCTCGTCTCAAAGTAATTCAAACGTCATCATTCCTAAATTTGGCACCATGTTTGTTATTTTTCTAGACAATAATCTTATCTTCAATGCCATTTCTATTTTTTCTATAGGTGACCATCACAATTTATATCTTCATCAACACCTAATTTGTTTTGTCTGTTGGTAGCCATTTGATTATTTTGTTCGATGCCATGTTTCTTTTTTAGACTGTCATCTCAATTATTTTTTCTGAGGCCATATTCTTCTCATAGAATCATGGATATCATCTTTGTTTTTTTCCTTAGGCGACCAACTCAATTAATTTCTCCATAAACGCCATATATTTTTTTTAGACATTCATCATTATACCTAAATTCGACACCATGTTCGTTTACTTTTCTAGACAATCATCTTATTTTATATCTTCAATGCCATATATTTCTTTCCATTGGTGACCATCTCATCTCATAATTATCTTCATCAACGCCTATTTTGTTTTGTCTATAGGTGACCATCTTGATTATTTCGTTCGACGCCATGTTTGTTTTTCTGTGGGCTGCCATCTCAATTACTTTTTGAGACCATATTTTTCCTGTCACCTTTTTCTAATATACAATCATGAACGCCATCTTTTCTTTTCCTTTGTGGTCATCGTAATTATTTTGTTCAATTTTTTTTAAACTCATGCGTAATGAGATTTTGTATTCTCATATGGAGATATAACATAGAAAAAACCGGCTCCTTGATCATTATCTTTTGTTTTTGTTTGATTTTATACTGTATATAATTTTCTAACATATATATCTTTATCGAGAATATGGCAAATTTCTAGAGATCAATTCTGTATGTGTATCACTTTTCCTTCGTTTCAACCCGTACTCATTACATGATATTTCCATTGATGGTGTTCATGTATTTCTTTGAATCACCTTGTATATTATCCTCTCATAACTCTTATGAATGCATAGCACTGTATCTCAAAGGCGATCTGCTTGATCAATCCATTTCATTTATGCATCGTTTTCCTTTGATCCTGCCCATATATGTATCATTTCGATTCATCCTGTATATCATTTTTTGTATACGAAGATATAGCATTATACTACAATAAAATCTATCTGCACTATCAATTCTATGTTTTTCTCAAATCTCACCTGTATGGACATTTTTTTCGATCCATCCTGTATATTATTGTTACGATAACCTAACCTCACCCCATATGTAATCTATAAGGAAGCAAATTGCTTTATTCATTCTATATATATGCTTTTTTCAGTAGAGAGCCATGTTGATCCATAAATTCGACGCCATATCGATTTTTTCTTCTAGAAGGTCATATTATTTTATACCTTCAATGGCATGTTCGATTTTCCCCATAGCTGACTTACCCAATTTATATTTCTATCAACGCCATGTTTGTTTTGGTCTAGATGACCATCTTGATTATTTTTGATCGATTCCGAGTTATTCGGCTCATCCTGCTCTAATATATGGGGATATACCACTATGCCACCAAGATAGCCGTCTGCTTGATCCAATTTTCCCTTATCGATGTTATTTAGACGTATTTTTAGAGATTCATCCAATACCTCATTTTTCAATACACCCTGTACATCATTTTCAATACACTCTGTATATAATTTATTCAATATTCCGTTTATAAATTTTCGAGAAATTAAACGTTGAAATCACTCTGCACCTCTGAGAATCTAAATTGTTTCATTCATCCTAATATACCAATGTTTTCTCTAATACATCCTATATTTATTTTAGTATTTGCCCTCGACAACTGCCAAAGCCCTTATTAGGTTCATCACAAAAGGCGTTGGCATGTAAGACTTTCAAATAGTTGAATCCATATAGGTACATCTGCTTGCAATAAACAATGAAAGTTATGAGGCACCCCGCGGTGGTGTTTTTATTACCTGGACCATCTGCGGACAAAACCCTCGAATTTTTATCAGGTTGGTGCATCTTTTTAACCCGCTTTGTCGGGGAAATGACCCGAATGGTCGAATGTTGCTGAAGGTATGCGAAGGTCGGTACTTTTTCTTCGGTTGTTTTTCTGAACAAAGATTTTGTTATGTTGATATTTTTTCTCGATATTAGATGTCGTAGTTTATCGTTCATTGTTGCGTCACACCATAATATTTTCCGTGTCCATAACTAGGAGCATTGAAACAGACACACCTGTCATTCGCTCAAACATATCCTCGAAAGCAATAAATCTTTATATATCACTAGAACCACCCATACCCTCCCCACCCTCCGTTCGAAACCCCTTCCCACCAATAAGATTTCGCTTCCGCCCCCACCACGCCTGATGTCGAGCGCGCGCTTTCCCCCACTCAAACAATGTTCAGTTTTGACCCAAATGAACCTCCATAAGAAATAACATGGGATTTTGGTCTAGAACCCCCATAGCCTATCTACTTATATATACAGATCAATACAATCAAGCTTGTGAAAGCAATCAGGTACATTCATCAAAATAAAAATAAAAATAATGTGTATAGATTCAAAGATAAGAAACAAAATTAAATAACATGGTTATCACAGTCATTATTATCTATATACTATGCATACACAAAAGATGTGTACACAGACACTCATATACACCCTCACACTTCCACACATATTTAATATCAGCTGTCTAGATAAGGACAGGAGATAAAAAAGTGAGTCTTTAAAACCACAAAAATATAAGAAAACAAAATAAATAAAATAAATATTACGACTATAATGTATCAGTGAAATACTCGTCCAGTGAATAGTATGATTTTTCCAATAGTAAGTTTTTTAATTTGATTTTCAGTTTCTTAATGGGCTCAGTTCTCAATGATTCAGGTAATTCATTGTATATTTTAATTACTGAAAACGGAATATTTTTCTGTACATATGTAAAGTTGGGCCTAATATTCAGAAGTTTGTTTTTACTTCGAGTATTATGTCTATGATTTCTGTCATAACATGTGTATAGCTCCATATTTTCGGTTACAAATATAACTGCTTCATAGATCAATATACTAGTTAAAGTGAGAATCTTCTTATCTACAAATAAAGACCTACAACTGACTCTCCGTGAAACATTAAAAATGTTCCTCAAGCAACGCTTTTGCAATATGGATATCTTCCTAACATCTGTTGATGTCCCCCAGAAAATGATACCATATCTAATGTGACTTTGCACATAGGCATAATATGCTAGCAATGCTGCATCTGTGGATACATTTTGTGATATGACTTTCAAGGCATAGCAATATCTCGATAAATTTTTCGAAAGCTCACTTATATGACTCTTCCAATCTAGCTTAGAATCAAGCGTGATACCAAGAAAAGAAAGTTTAGATACAGGATTTAAGGAACTTGTGCCATTTTTGAAGCTATCCAAATTGATTTTTTGAGCAAAAGGAATTATTTGAGTCTTATTGGTATTCAACTTCAGATTATGCATTGTAAAATATTCTTCCAATGTATTCAAAGTTTTAGTGATATTGTATCGTATTGATTCCTGACCATCATCAGAACTGAATATAATTGAGCAGTCATCAGCATATTGTATCATATATTCACTAATAACTTCAGGAACATTATTGGTATAAAGTATATACAACAGGGGGCCCAGCACTGATCCTTGAGGAACACCTCGAGTAATCAGTAGTTTTTCAGATATGAAAAGGTCATCTGGATTCAATTCAATCACACATTGATACCTGTTATTGAGATAGGAAGTGAGTAGATTGAGTGCTAACCCTCTAATGCCATAACAGGACAACTTTTTGGCCAACAGGAGGTGGTCTACACTATCAAATGCCTTTGAAAGATCGAGATTGACAGCAGTGGTAACCTGTTTTTCATTGAGAGATTCGATTACCCTACATAATGCCTGATAAGTAGCTCGAATAGTTGATTTATTCTTCCTGAATCCATTTTGTCTGTCACATAAAAGATTGTTCGATTCCAAAAAGTTAGTCAATCTTGCACATATTATTTTTTCGAAAATCTTACTGATATTTGACAAAATTGCAATAGGCCTATAATTATTAATGAGACTTTTGTCACCTTTTTTTAAAAACAGCTCTCACAAATGCCGTTTTTAGTTTATCCGGAAAAATTCCTGTTGAGAAAGTAATGTTAATTAGGTATGCCAAAGGATCGCATAACTCATAGGCTGCATATTTTAAAAGCTTTACTGGTATTTCATCCTCACCGACTGATCTAGTGTTTTTTAACATCATAATTGTATCATAAACCTCCTGTGGATTTGTTGGCAAAAAAAATATACTCTTTTCAAAAAGATTTGGCATAAAACGAGCATTTTCTATAAGATTACCACATCTCAGATCGGGACAACTGTTTATGAAAAAATTATTCACTTTATTTAGAACCGATGTTTTATTGTTTGCATTGGGGTCAATATTTTTTATTATGGAGTCCTTCAGACCATTTGAGTGGCCAGTATATGTCTTAACAAGATTCCATACTGCCTTGGATTTATTGTTTGATTCTCGAATATAATTAATATTAGATAGTTTTTTGGCCTGATCTACCATTGATTTTAAAATCCTACAGTAATTTTTATAAGTATCCTTTGATATAGTTCCATTTCTCTGTTGTTGATACAGTATTTTCTTTTGTCTACTTGATGTTCTGATGCCAATGGTAATCCAATCTCTCTTTTTTCCATTACTCATTACCTTCTTCAAGGGAACAACTAAATCCATCAATTGTTTCAATGTTCCAAGAAAGTAGTCATATGCTTCATTCGGATCATTGAAGGAATAGAGGTTTATCCATTTAAAGTTATGTAGTTCATCTCTCAACTGGGTTAGTTTTGAGTCTGAAAATATCCTCCTTTTAGTCCTTGATTCATTGGACACGGCTTCAGCCTGCTTAGGGTTGTTTATTCTCAGAATTTGGGCTTCATGATCCGATAGAGCAGATGTAACTACCTCACCAGGAGAGCCATTATCAAAGTTTATGAAAATATTATCCAGCAATGTAGAAGTTCGGCATGTTATTCTAGTTGGTTCATGAATTTGTTTTTTTAGATTGTACATATATAACAGATTCAAAAAAGAATGGGTTTTTTCATTAATAAACATAATCGAATACAACCCAGATACGATGATTGTTCAATCTATACTGAATTCAACCTTCTGCTCGATTCGGTCGCTTGTATGTAAAACGGAAGAACAGTTACCTGGTGGGTATTGCTATATAAACATCATCACGATATCATCGAATACAACTCAGATACAATTATCGTTTCGTCTAACCATTCAACATTCTGTTCGATTCAGTCGCTAGTATGTGTAACGGAAGTATCGTCACCTGGTAAGTATCACTATATATACAGTATTGCGATATAATCGGATACCACCCAGATACATTGATTGTTCAGTCTATCCATTCAACTTTCTTTTCGTTTCGGTCGCTCGTATGTAAAACGGGAATACCGTCTCCTAGTGTGTATAACTATATACACAGCATAACATCATAATCGAATACAACCCATATACTATCCATTCAACCTTCTGTTCAATTCAGTCGCTCGTATGTATAACGGAAGAACAGTTACCTGGTGAGTATAACTATATAAACATAATCGAATACAACCCAGATACGATGATTGTTCAATCTATACTGAATTCAACCTTCTGCTCGATTCGTTCGCTTGTATGTAAAACGGAAGAACAGTTACCTGGTGAGTATTGCTATATAAACAACATCACGATATCATCGAATACAACTCAGATACAATTATCGTTTCGTCTAACCATTTAACCTTCTGTTCGATTCAGTCGCTAGTATGTGTAACGGAAGTACCGTCACCTGGTAAGTATCACTATATATACAGTATTGCGATATAATCGGATACCACCCAGATACATTGATTGTTCAGTCTATCCATTCAACTTTCTGTTCGTTTCGGTCGCTCGTATGTGAAACGGGAATACCGTCACCTTATGTGTATAACTATATACACAGCATAACATCATAATCGAATACAACCCAGATACTATCCATTCAACCTTTTTTTCGATTCGGTTGCTCGTATGTATAACGAAAGAACAGTTACCTGGTTAGACATAATATATAATAATCATCACGAAATAATCGAATACAACCCAGATACGATGATTGTTCAGTCTATCCATTCAACCTTCTATTCAGTTCAGTCGCTCTTATGTATAACTGGAGAACAGTTACCTGGTGAGTATAACTATATGAACATCATCACGATATAATCGAATACAACCCCAGATACGATCATTGTTCAGTCTATCCATTCAACCTTCAGTTCAATTCAGTCGCTCGTATGTATAACGGAAGAACAGTTAC
Organism: Chrysomela aeneicollis; assembly: GCA_029955515.1. NCBI lineage: Eukaryota > Metazoa > Arthropoda > Insecta > Coleoptera > Chrysomelidae > Chrysomela > Chrysomela aeneicollis. Next base: position 1,640,765 of record JARUHQ010000032.1, on the reverse strand, counting down.
CTGGTGAGTATAACTATATAAACATAATCGAATACAACTCAGATACGATGATTGTTCAATCTATCCATTCAACCTTCTGTTCAATTCAGTCGCTCGTATGTATAACGGAAGAACAGTTACCTGGTGAGTATAACAATATAAACATAATCGAATACAACCCAGATACGATGATTGTTCAATCTATTCTGAATTCAACCTTCTGCTCGATTCGGTCGCTTGTATGTAAAACGGAAGAACAGTTACCTGGTGAGTATTGCTATATAAACATCATCACGATATCATCGAATACAACTCAGATAAAATTATCGTTTCGTCTAACCATTTAACCTTCCGTTCGATTCAGTCGCTAGTATGTGTAACGGAAGTACCGTCACCTGATAAGTATCACTATATATACAGTATTGCGATATAATCGGATACCACCCAGATACATTGATTGTTCAGTCTATCCATTCAACTTTCTGTTCGTTTCGGTCGCTCGTATGTGAAACGTGAATACCGTCACCTTATGTGTATAACTATATCACAGCATAACATCATAATCGAATACAACCCAGATACTATCCATTCAACCTTCTGTTCGATTCGGTTGCTCGTATGTATAACGAAAGAACAGTAACCTGGTGAGTATTTCTATATGAACGTCATCACGATATAATCGAATACAACTTAGTTACAATTATCGTTCCGTCTAACCATCCAACCTTATGTTCGATTCAGACGCTCGTATGTGTAACGAAAGAACCGTTACATGGTAGGTGTAGTTAAATATACAACATAACGATATAATCGGAGACAACCCAGATACAATGATTGTTCAATCTATCCATTCAACCTTATGTTCGATTCGGTTGCTAGTATGTATAACGAAAGAACAGTTACCTGGTTAGACATAATATATAATAATCATCACGAAATAATCGAATACAACCCAGATACGATGATTGTTCAGTCTATCCATTCAACCTTCTGTTCAGTTCAGTCGCTCTTATGTATAACTGGAGAACAGTTACCTGGTGAGTTAAACTATATGAACATCATCACGATATAATCGAATACAACCCCAGATACGATCATTGTTTAGTCTATCCATTCAACCTTCAGTTCAATTCAGTCGCTCGTATGTATAACGGAAGAACAGTTACCTGGTGAGTATAACTATATAAACATAATCGAATACAACTCAGATACGATGATTGTTCAATCTATCCATTCAACCTTATGTTCGATTCGGTTGCTCGTATGTATATCGGAAGAACAGGTACCTGGTGAGTATATCTATATAAACATAATCGAATACAACCCAGATACGATGATTGTTCAATTTATACTGAATTCAACCTTCTGCTCGATTCGGTAACTTGTATGTAAAACGGAAGAACAGTTACCTGGTGAGTATTGCTATATAAACATCATCACGATATCATCGAATACAACTCAGATACAATTATCGTTTCGTCTAACCATTCAACATTCTGTTCGATTCAGTCGCTAGTATGTGTAGCGGAAGTACCGTCACCTGGTAAGTATCACTATATATACAGTATTGCGATATAATCGGATACCACCCAGATACATTGATTGTTCAGTCTATCCATTCAACTTTCTGTTCGTTTCGGTCGCTCGTATGTGAAACGGGAATACCGTCACCTTATGTGTATAACTATATACACAGCATAACATCATAATCGAATACAACCCAGATACTATCCATTCAACCTTCTGTTCAATTCAGTCACTCGTATGTATAACGGAAGAACAGTTACCTGGTGAGTATAACTATATAAACATAATCGAATACAACCCAGATACGATGATTGTTCAATCTATACTGAATTCAACCTTCTGCTCGATTCGGTCGCTTGTATGTAAAACGGAAGAACAGTTACCTGGTGAGTATTGCTATATAGCCATCATCACGATATCATCGAATACAACTCAGATACAATTATCGTTTCGTCTAACCATTTAACCTTCTGTTCGATTCAGTCGCTAGTATGTGTAACGGAAGTACCGTCACCTGGTAAGTATCACTATATATACATTATTGCGATATAATCGGATACCACCCAGATACATTGATTGTTCAGTCTATCCATTCAACTTTCTGTTCGTTTCGGTCGCTCGTATGTGAAACGGGAATACCGTCACCTTATGTGTATAACTATATACACAGCATAACATCATAATCGAATACAACCCAGATACTATCCATTCAACCTTCTGTTCGATTCGGTTGCTCGTATGTATAACGAAAGAACAGTAACCTGGTGAGTATTTCTATATGAACGTCATCACGATATAATCGAATACAACTTAGTTACAATTATCGTTCCGTCTAACCATCCAACCTTATGTTCGATTAAGACGCTCGTATGTGTAACGAAAAAACCGTTACATGGTAGGTGTAGTTAAATATACAACATAACGATATAATCGGAGACAACCCAGATACAATGATTGTTCAATCTATCCATTCAACCTTATGTTCTATTCGGTTGCTAGTATGTATAACGAAAGAACAGTTACCTGGTTAGACATAATATATGATAATCATCACGAAATAATCGAATACAACCCAGATACGATGATTGTTCAGTCTATCCATTCAACCTTCTGTTCAGTTCAGTCGCTCTTATGTATAACTGGAGAACAGTTACCTGGTGAGTATAACTTTATGAACATCATCACGATACAATCGAATACAACCCCAGATACGATCATTGTTTAGTCTATCCATTCAACCTTCAGTTCAATTCAGTCGCTCGTATGTATAACGGAAGAACAGTTACCTGGTGAGTATAACTATAGAAACATAATCGAATACAACTCAGATACGATAATTGTTCAATATATCCATTCAACCTTATGTTCGATTCGGTTGCTCGTATGTATATCGGAAGAACATGTACCTGGTGAGTATATCTATTCAAACATAATCGAATACAACTCAGATACGATGATTGTTCAATCTATCCATTTAACCTTCTGCTCGATTCGGTCGCTGTATGTAAAACGGAAGGAGAGTTACCAGGTGAGTATTGCTATATAAACATCATCACGATATCATCGAATACAACTCAGATACAATTATCGTTTCTTCTAACCATTTAACCTTTTGTTCGATTCAGTCGCTAGTATGTGTAACGGAAGTACCGTCACCTGGTAAGTATCACTATATATACAGTATTGCGATATAATCGGATACCACCCAGATACATTGATTGTTCAGTCTATCCATTCAACTTTCTGTTCGTTTCGGTCGCTCGTATGTGTAACGGGAATACCGTCACCTTATGTGTATAACTAAATACACAGCATAACATCATAATCGAATACAACCCAGATACTATCCATTCAACCTTCTGTTCGATTCGGTTGCTCGTATGTATAACGAAAGGACAGTAACCTGGTGAGTATTTCTATATGAACGTCATCACGATATAATCGAATACAACTTAGTTACAATTATCGTTCCGTCTAACCATCCAACCTTATGTTCGATTCAGACGCTCGTATGTGTAACGAAAGAACCGTTACATGGTAGGTGTAGTTAAATATACAACATAACGTTATAATCGGAGACAACCCAGATACAATGATTGTTCAATCTATCCATTCAACCTTATGTTCGATTCGGTTGCTAGTATGTAAAACGGAAGAACAGTTACCTGGTGAGTATAACTATATGAACATCATCACGATATAATCGAATACAACCCCAGATACGATCATTGTTTAGTCTATCCATTCAACCTTCAGTTCAATTCAGTCGCTCGTATGTATAACGGAAGAACAGTTACCTGGTGAGTATAACTATATAAACATAATCGAATACAACTCAGATACGATGATTGTTCAATCTATCCATTCAACCTTATGTTCGATTCGGTTGCTCGTATGTATATCGGAAGAACAGGTACCTGGTGAGTATATCTATATAAACATAATCGAATACAACTCATATACGATGATTGTTCAATCTATCCATTTAACCTTCTGCTCGATTCGGTCGCTTGTATGTAAAACGGAAGGACAGTTACCTGGTGAGTATTGCTATATAAACATCATCACGATATCATCGAATACAACTCAGATACAATTATCGTTTCGTCTAACAATTCAACATTCTGTTCGATTCAGTCGCTAGTATGTGTAACGGAAGTATCGTCACCTGGTAAGTATCACTATATATACAGTATTGCGATATAATCGGATACCACCCAGATACATTGATTGTTCAGTCTATCCATTCAACTTTCTTTTCGTTTCGGTCGCTCGTATGTAAAACGGGAATACAGTCTCCTAGTGTGTATAACTATATACACAGCATAACATCATAATCGAATACAACCCATATACTATCCATTCAACCTTCTGTTCAATTCAGTCGCTCGTATGTATAACGGAAGAACAGTTACCTGGTGAGTATAACTATATACACATAATCGAATACAACCCAGATACGATGATTGTTCAATCTATACTGAATTCAACCTTCTGCTCGATTCGGTCGCTTGTATGTAAAACGGAAGAACAGTTACCTGGTGAGTATTGCTATATAGCCATCATCACGATATCATCGAATACAACTCAGATACAATTATCGTTTCGTCTAACCATTTAACCTTCTGTTCCATTCAGTCGCTAGTATGTGTAACGGAAGTACCGTCACCTGGTAAGTATCACTATATATACATTATTGCGATATAATCGGATACCACCCAGATACATTGATTGTTCAGTCTATCCATTCAACTTTCTGTTCGTTTCGGTCGCTCGTATGTGAAACGGGAATACCGTCACCTTATGTGTATAACTATATACACAGCATAACATCATAATCGAATACAACCCAGATACTATCCATTCAACCTTCTGTTCGATTCGGTTGCTCGTATGTATAACGAAAGAACAGTAACCTGGTGAGTATTTCTATATGAACGTCATCACGATATAATCGAATACAACTTAGTTACAATTATCGTTCCGTCTAACCATCCAACCTTATGTTCGATTAAGACGCTCGTATGTGTAACGAAAAAACCGTTACATGGTAGGTGTAGTTAAATATACAACATAACGATATAATCGGAGACAACCCAGATACAATGATTGTTCAATCTATCCATTCAACCTTATGTTCTATTCGGTTGCTAGTATGTATAACGAAAGAACAGTTACCTGGTTAGACATAATATATAATAATCATCACGAAATAATCGAATACAACCCAGATACGATGATTGTTCAGTCTATCCATTCAACCTTCTGTTCAGTTCAGTCGCTCTTATGTATAACTGGAGAACAGTTACCTGGTGAGTATAACTTTATGAACATCATCACGATACAATCGAATACAACCCCAGATACGATCATTGTTTAGTCTATCCATTCAACCTTCAGTTCAATTCAGTCGCTCGTATGTATAACGGAAGAACAGTTACCTGGTGAGTATAACTATAGAAACATAATCGAATACAACTCAGATACGATAATTGTTCAATATATCCATTCAACCTTATGTTCGATTCGGTTGCTCGTATGTATATCGGAAGAACAGGTACCTGGTGAGTATATCTATTCAAACATAATCGAATACAACTCAGATACGATGATTGTTCAATCTATCCATTTAACCTTCTGCTCGATTCGGTCGCTTGTATGTAAAACGGAAGGAGAGTTACCTGGTGAGTATTGCTATATAAACATCATCACGATATCATCGAATACAACTCAGATACAATTATCGTTTCTTCTAACCATTTAACCTCTTGTTCGATTCAGTCGCTAGTATGTGTAACGGAAGTACCGTCACCTGGTAAGTATTTCTATATATACAGTATTGCGATATAATCGGATACCACCCAGATACATTGATTGTTCAGTCTATCCATTCAACTTTCTGTTCGTTTCGGTCGCTCGTATGTGTAACGGGAATACCGTCACCTTATGTGTATAACTAAATACACAGCATAACATCATAATCGAATACAACCCAGATACTATCCATTCAACCTTCTGTTCGATTCGGTTGCTCGTATGTATAACGAAAGGACAGTAACCTGGTGAGTATTTCTATATGAACGTCATCACGATATAATCGAATACAACTTAGTTACAATTATCGTTCCGTCTAACCATCCAACCTTATGTTCGATTCAGACGCTCGTATGTGTAACGAAAGAACCGTTACATGGTAGGTGTAGTTAAATATACAACATAACGTTATAATCGGAGACAACCCAGATACAATGATTGTTCAATCTATCCATTCAACCTTATGTTCGATTCGGTTGCTAGTATGTAAAACGGAAGAACAGTTACCTGGTGAGTATAACTATATGAACATCATCACGATATAATCGAATACAACCCCAGATACGATCATTGTTTAGTCTATCCATTCAACCTTCAGTTCAATTCAGTCGCTCGTATGTATAACGGAAGAACAGTTACCTGGTGAGTATATCTATATAAACATAATCGAATACAACTCATATACGATGATTGTTCAATCTATCCATTTAACCTTCTGCTCGATTCGGTCGCTTGTATGTAAAACGGAAGGACAGTTACCTGGTGAGTATTGCTATATAAACATCATCACGATATCATCGAATACAACTCAGATACAATTATCGTTTCGTCTAACAATTCAACATTCTGTTCGATTCAGTCGCTAGTATGTGTAACGGAAGTATCGTCACCTGGTAAGTATCACTATATATACAGTATTGCGATATAATCGGATACCACCCAGATACATTGATTGTTCAGTCTATCCATTCAACTTTCTTTTCGTTTCGGTCGCTCGTATGTAAAACGGGAATACAGTCTCCTAGTGTGTATAACTATATACACAGCATAACATCATAATCGAATACAACCCATATACTATCCATTCAACCTTCTGTTCAATTCAGTCGCTCGTATGTATAACGGAAGAACAGTTACCTGGTGAGTATAACTATATACACATAATCGAATACAACCCAGATACGATGATTGTTCAATCTATACTGAATTCAACCTTCTGCTCGATTCGGTCGCTTGTATGTAAAACGGAAGAACAGTTACCTGGTGAGTATTGCTATATAAACATCATCACGATATCATCGAATACAACTCAGATACAATTATCGTTTCGTCTAACCATTCAACCTTCTGTTCGATTCAGTCGCTAGTATGTGTAACGGAAGTACTGTCACCTGGTTAATATCACTATATATACAGTATTGCGATATAATCGGATACCACCCAGATACATTGATTGTTCAGTCTATCCATTCAACTTTCTGTTCGTTTCGGTCGCTCGTATGTGAAACGGGAATACCGTCACCTTATGTGTATAACTATATACACAGCATAACATCATAATCGAATACAACCCAGATACTATCCATTCAACCTTCTGTTCGATTCGGTTGCTCGTATGTATAACGAAAGAACAGTAACCTGGTGAGTATTTCTATATGAACGTCATCACAATATAATCTAATACAACTCAGTTACAATTATCGTTCCGTCTAACCATCCAACCTTATGTTCGATTCAGACGCTCGTATGTGTAACGAAAGAACCGTTACATGGTAAGTGTAGTTAAATATACAACATAACGATATAATCGGAGACAACCCAGATACAATGATTGTTCAATCTATCCATTCAACCTTATGTTCGATTCGGTTGCTCGTATGTATAACGGAAGAACTGTTACCTGATTAGACATACTATATGATAATCATCACGATATACTCGAATACAACCCCAGATACGATTATTGTTTAGTCTATCCATTCAACTTTCTGTTCAATTCAGTCGTTCTTATGAAAAACGGAAGAACAGTTACCTGGTGAGTAAAACTATATAAACATAATCGAATACAACCCAGATACGATGAATTTTCAATCTATTCATTTAACCTTCTGCTCGATTCGGTCGCTTCTATGTAAAACGGAAGAACAGTTACCTGGTGAATATTGCTATATAAACATCATCACGATATAATCGAATACAACTCAGATACAATTATCATCGACTCTTCTATTTGGTGATAGCCTAATGCTAGACTGCTATCATGGCGCCGAATAGGTCAGAGTCGACTATCTCGTCTGTCCTCAAAACATGTAAGAAGTGCAATTTGGTAGCCAAAAGTGGCCTAAAGTGTTCTTTGTGTGGTACTGTTTCACATAAAAAGTGTATCAAACAGTTGGAAAATGTGATACAAATTGACGATAACACTATAGTTTGTTGTGATAGTGAAGATAACGACATAACCTTCAGCAGCGCAAACGATGAAGAGATCAACAGCGATGTAGAACAGGTACATGTGTTTTATCTAAAGGAGATCATCCTCCAGAAAGATATGATTATCAACAATCAGGCTGACGTAATACGTTCTTTGAAAGATCAGATAGTTTTACTAAACAAATATCAACAAGTTCACTGTCCAATTCCTGCAATTGATGTGGTTGCGCCATCTAACCAGGAAATCAAGAAATCTATAGCAAATCAGCCAATTATGAGTACTGTAGAAATCGCATCTACGATATCATCATTAGACTCATCATCCAAACAGTCTCGGTGTCAGTCCAGAAGATGGGAGGATGTGAAGAAGCCTGAACAAAATCGCGTCTTGGAATCACATGTTGTGAGCGGTGTTGCAGTGTCTAATGCAATTTCCCAGGCTATGGCCAAGGCGAAATGCGATGAATTTATCAACCTTCAAGAAAAACCATTTACTGAAATGAGGAATAAAAAGAGAGAAAGAAGAAATAAAAAATTAGTTATTGGAAAGAATGATAGCCTAACAACAAAATTACCCTGCAGTAAAGCATTCCTTCACGTTTATAAGTTACATCCAGAATTCACCAGTGATGAGCTATCAACAATTGTGAAACCAGTCTTCCCTGAAGCTGTATGTGAACAAATAAAATCGATGTACCCCGAGTATTATTCCTCTTTCAAGATCACTATAAATGCTTCAAATCTATCTTCAGCCTGGAATCCAGATATCTGGCCAATGGGAGCGATGGTGAATCAGTTTTTTCATCCCAGAAAACCAAGGGGGCCCGAAAAATGATTCAAAATGAAAATCGTGTAGCTTCAATTCCTAATTCTTTAGCTAGGTATGAAAAGAATGACAATGTGGTAAGCGTTTTCCACGTAAATGTACAAGGTATTTCGAGTAAACTTGGTATGTTGACAATTTATTTAGACGAATTCAATTTTGACATTATCTGCTTTTCGGAGCATTGGTTGAATGAAGACGTTATTCATTCGATTAATGTACCAGGTTATAAACTCACGTCATACTTCTGCAGAAGTCAAAAACTTCATGGAGGAGTTGCAATTTTTACCAAATCTAACATGAAAGATTTGAGAACTGTGCCCTTAGCAAATTTCTCGGCAGAACTGGACGCGGAGTTCTGTGGAATTGAATTAAGTAAAACTAATACAATTATTGTAACCCTGTATAGATCAACCAATGGTAATTTCAGCATGTTCTTTGAAAAACTTGAGCACTTGTTGATTTTTTGCTCAACCAATTTCAAAAAAATTATTATTCTCGGCGATTTCAACATTCATTTCAATGGGGCTTCCTCTGAATTGACTGAGCTTGTCTGTTTGGTGACTTCTTTTGGTTTAGAAGTGACCTTATCAGAATTCACAAGAGTAACACCACAGTCTTCCTCTTGCATTGACAATATATTAACCAATTTGGCTAGTGACGGCTATGAGACAGGTGTTGTTGACGCCTGTATATCTGATCATCGTGCACAAATAATGGTTCTGTTTGATGATAAGATCACCACATCTGAAATTTGGAGAAGACACATATCTGTGAAGGGTATTGAAAAGCTCAAGATGTCATTAAATGAGATCGATTGGTCTGAATTTTCTTTGTCGAATGATGCATCGTACTTAGCCGATTTGTTGATCAATAACTTCGTTATTTTGATTAACAAACACTTTCCATTAAGGAAATTCAGCTCAAATAATAATGGTAATAAGTCACCTGTCAAGTGGTTCAATGACGAATTGAGGAGTATGCGAGCAACGCTCTCGTGCCTGAAAACAATTTGTGATTCCAGCAAAAATGTATCAGATGTGAGAGTTTATAACGACTACAAAAATCAATACAAAAATAAAATACTTCAATGCAAACGTGAAACCTACGACAACTTTATCAGAGGATCTGACAACAAGGTGCGTGATAGTTGGAAACTGGTGAATTGGGAGAGAAATAAACATAAACATTGTTGTACAGAGCATGATATCAAGCCTGCGGCTTTCAATGAATATTTTGCTACAATCGCAGATAAAATTATCAAATCATTTCCAAACGAAAACCATGATATACATGCAATTGATTTCATGAAAGACATTCCAACACCCGCTTCATCTTTCTTTATGTTACCTGTGACGAAGCAGGATGTGATAGATGCAGTAAAAAATCTTAAAAATTCGTACTGTACGGACGTATATGGTATAAACAGTGATATTTTGAAGGAAACATTGAATATTATAGTCGGTCCTCTTGCGCTACTTTTCAATGCCTGCATAAGTGAAGGTAATTTTCCCACTGCTTTCAAAATAACAAAAGTAATACCACTTTTCAAAAAGGGAGAGGTTGACGTAATCGACAATTACCGTCCCATTTCGATAATTCCAATTTTTTCAAAAATTTTCGAAAGTATCTTGAAATCAAGATTTGCAAGATACTTGGATGACAACAAATTGCTGAACTGCTGTCAGTTCGGATTCAGGTCTAAATGTAGCACTACTCACGCAATTTTAAAGGTGGTGGCCGAAATAATTGAGGGCCTTGAAAATGGTGAAAATGTATCAATTACATTGTGCGATCTTTCGAAGGCCTTTGATTGTGTGTCTCATAATATTCTCATTGAAAAATTATCATATTATGGTGTACGAGGTCTGCCTCTAACTTTTTTCAGGTCTTACTTAACAGGTCGCAAACAGAGTGTATGTATAAATGACATATCATCTAATTTTATGCCTGTTATCCATGGAGTACCTCAAGGCTCAGTTTTGGGACCCCTTCTTTTCATTGTTTACCTCAATGACCTTTTCCATTCCATGTTTCCCAAGAAATGTGTTGCTTTCGCTGATGACACTACCTTGATTGATTATGGTATCAATTCAGAGGTATTAGATTGTAGTAGCTCCGATTCGTTATCTTTAGCATCGGGATGGTTTGCATCAAATAATTTGAAGCTAAATGAGGAAAAGAGTCAAAAACTCATGTTTACTACGAATAACCTATATATTAAGGGAGATAATGCTAAACTACTTGGCGTGATTATTGATGATAGACTGAATTGGTCCAGTCATATTGAGCAATTGAGTAGAAAACTTTCGAGTTCAATTTTTGTATTGAGAAATTTAAAAAAGCAGATATCATTGGAAGTCCTCAGAACATGCTATTTCGCTCTTTTTCACTCACATATCAGCTATGGTACTTTACTATGGGGTAACTCCTGTCATGCTGTGAAAATATTCAAACTCCAGAAACGCGCTGTAAGAATTGTGGCAGGAGCAGGGTTCAGGGACCATTGTCTACCAATCTTCAAATTTCTCAGAGTAATGCCTCTACCGTCATTATTTATATATCTAACATTGCTAGAAATTCATAATAACAAAAATAACTACATCACCAACTCGAATGTTCATCATTACCAAACCAGAATTGCAGATAATCTGAGATTACCTCACTTTAAACTAACTAAATCAGTAAAAAATTCATTAGATCTGAATTTATACAATGTTCTTCCTCAAAATATTAAATTGCTCAACATCACCAGATTTAAGTCTATAATTAAACATTATATTTTGACACATTGTTTTTATTCGATAGATGACTACTTTGTGTCACATTTCGAAACTTTACTGGAACACGCTAAATCAAAGCCACCAGAAAATTCCTAATATTATGTATCAATTCTTTTATTTATATTATTTATATGTATCAATTTGTCTATTTTATATGTATACTGAATTCGTCGTTTTTTCTTATTGTATTTTATTTTGTTCATGCATATACCACATGTAACCGGAACAACTGTTGTTCAAATTCATCGGATGACTATTGACTTGCCAAAAACTTATGTAAATTGGTCAAATACATATCTATCTATCTATCTATCTATCTATCTATCTATCTATCTATCTATCTATCTATCTATCTATCTATCTATCTATCTATCTATCTATCTATCTATCTATCTATCTATCTATCTATCTATCTATCTATCTATCTATCTATCTATCTATCTATCTATCTATCGCTTCGTCTAACCATTCAACCTTCTGTTCGATTCAGTCGCTAGTATGTGTAACGGAAGTACTGTCACCTGGTAAATATCACTATATATACAGTATTGCGATATAATCGGATACCACCCAGATACATTGATTGTTCAGTCTATCCATTCAACTTTCTGTTCGTTTTGGTCGCTCGTATGTGAAACGGGAATACCGTCACCTTATGTGTATAACTATATACACAGCATAACATCATAGTCGAATACAACCCAGATACTATCCATTCAACCTTCTGTTCGATTCGGTTGCTCGTATGTATAACGAAAGAACAGTAACCTGGTGAGTATCTCTATATGAACGTCATCACAATATAATCTAATACAACTCAGTTACAATTATCGTTCCGTCTAACCATCCAACCTTATGTTCGATTCAGACGCTCGTATGTGTAACGAAAGAACCGTTACATGGTAAGTGTAGTTAAATATACAACATAACGATATAATCGGAGACAACCCAGATACAATGATTGTTCAATCTATCCATTCAACCTTATGTTCGATTCGGTTGCTCGTATGTATAACGGAAGAACTGTTACCTGATTAGACATACTATATGATAATCATCACGATATACTCGAATACAACCCCAGATACGATTATTGTTTAGTCTATCCATTCAACTTTCTGTTCAATTCAGTCGTTCTTATGAAAAACGGAAGAACAGTTACCTGGTGAGTAAAACTATATAAACCTAATCGAATACAACCCAGATACGATGAATTTTCAATCTATTCATTTAACCTTCTGCTCGATTCGGTCGCTTCTATGTAAAACGGAAGAACAGTTACCTGGTGAATATTGCTATATAAACATCATCACGATATAATCGAATACAACTCAGATACAATTATCGCTTCGTCTAACCATTTAACCTTCTGTTCGATTCAGTCGCTAGTATGTGTAACGGAAGTACCGTCACCTGGTAAGTATCACTATATATACAGTATTGCGATATAATCGGATACCAACCAGATACATTGATTGTTCAGTCTATCCATTCAACTTTCCGTTCGTTTCGGTCGCTCGTATGTAAAACGGTAATACCGTCACCTAGTGTGTATAACTAAATACACAGCATAACATCATAATCGAATACAACCCAGATACTATCCATTCAACCTTCTGTTCGATTCGGTTTCTCGTATGTATAACGAAAGAACAGTAACCTGGTGAGTATTTCTATATGAACGTCATCACGATATAATCGAATACAACTCAGATACAATGATCATTCCGTCTATCCATCCAACCTTATGTTCGATTGGGTCGCTCGTATGTATAACGCAAGAACAGTCACCTGGTGAGTATTACTATATAAACATCACCACGATATAATCGAATACAACTCAGTTACAATTATCGTTCCGTCTAACCATCCAACCTTATGTTCGATTCAGACGCTCGTATGTGTAACGAAAGAACCGTTACATGGTAGGTGTAACTAAATATACAGCATAACGATATAATCGGAGACAACCCAGATACAATGATTGTTCAATCTATCCATTCAACCTTATGTTCGATTTGGTTGCTCGTATGTATAACGGAAGAACTGTTACCTGGTTAGACATACTATGTGATGATAATCACGATATAATCAAATACAACCCAGATACGATGATTGTTCAGTCTATCCATTCAACCTTCTGTTCAGTTCAGTCGCTCTTATGTATAACTGGAGAACAGTTTCCTGGTGAGTATAATTATATGAACATCATCAAGATATAATCGAATACAACCCCAGATACGATTATTGTTTAGTCTATCCATTCAACCTTCTGTTCAATTCAGTCGCTCGTATGTAAAACGGAAGAACTGTTACCTGGTGAGTATAACTATATAAACATAATCGAATACAACCCAGATACGATGATTGTTCAATCTATACTAAATTTAACCTTCTGCTCGATTCGGTCGCTTGTATGTAAAACGGAAAAACAGTTACCTGGTGAGTATTACTATATAAACATAATCGAATACAACCCAGATACGATGATTGTTCAATCTATTCATTTAACCTTCTGCTCGATTCGATCGCTTGTATGTAAAACGGAAGAACAGTTACCTGGTGAGTATTGCTATATGAACATCATCACGATATCATCGAATACAACTCAGATACAATTATCGTTTCGTCTAACCATTCAACCTTCTGTTCGATTTAGTCGCTAGCATGTGTAACGGAAGTACCGTCACCTGGTAAGTATCACTATATATACAGTATTGCGATATAATCGGATACCACCCAGATACATTGATTGTTCAGTCTATCCATTCAACTTTCTTTTCGTTTCGGTCGCTCGTATGTAAAACGGGAATACCGTCTCCTAGTGTGTATAACTATATACACAGCATAACATCATAATCGAATACAACCCATATACTATCCATTCAACCTTCTGTTCAATTCAGTCGCTCGTATGTATAACGGAAGAACAGTTACCTGGTGAGTATACCTATATAAACATAATTGAATACAACCCAGATACGATGATTGTTCAATCTATACTGAATTCAACCTTCTGCTCGATTCGGTCGCTTGTATATAAAACGGAAGAACAGTTACCTGGTGAGTATTGCTATATAAACATCATCACGATATCATCGAATACAACTCAGATACAATTATCGTTTCGTCTAACCATTTAACCTTCTGTTCGATTCAGTCGCTAGTATGTGTAACGGAAGTACCGTCACCTGGTAAGTATCACTATATATACAGTATTGCGATATAATCGGATACCACCCAGATACATTGATTGTTCAGTCTATCCATTCAACTTTCTGTTCGTTTCGGTCGCTCGTATGTGAAACGGGAATACCGTCACCTTATGTGTATAACTATATACACAGCATAACATCATAATCGAATACAACCCATATACTATCCATTCAACCTTCTGTTCGATTCGGTTGCTCGTATGTATAACGAAAGAACAGTAACCTGGTGAGTATTTCTATGTGAACGTCATCACGATATAATCGAATACAACTTAGTAACAATCATCGTTCCGTCTAACCATCCAACCTTATGTTCGATTCAGACGCTCGTATGTGTAACGAAAGAACCGTTACATGGTAGGTGTAGTTAAATATACAACATAACGATATAATCGGAGACAACCCAGATACAATGATTGTTCAATCTATCCATTCAACCTTATGTTCGATTCGGTTGCTAGTATGTATAACGAAAGAACAGTTACCTGGTTAGACATAATATATAATAATCATCACGAAATAATCGAATACAACCCAGATACGATGATTGTTCAGTCTATCCATTCAACCTTCTGTTCAGTTCAGTCGCTCTTATGTATAATTGGAGAACAGTTACCTGGTGAGTATAACTATATGAACATCATCACGATATAATCGAATACAACCCCAGATACGATCATTGTTTAGTCTATCCATTCAACCTTCAGTTCAATTCAGTCGCTCGTATGTATAACGGAAGAACAGTAACCTGGTGAGTATAACTATATAAACATAATCGAATACAACTCAGATACGATGATTGTTCAATCTATCCATTCAACCTTATGTTCGATTCGGTTGCTCGTATGTATATCGGAAGAACAGGTACGTGGTGAGTATATCTATATAAACATAATCGAATACAACTCAGATACGATGATTGTTCAATCTATCCATTTAACCTTCTGCTCGATTCGGTCGCATGTATGTAAAACGGAAGGACAGTTACCTGGTGAGTATTGCTATATAAACATCATCACGATATCATCGAATACAACTCAGATACAATTATCGTTTCGTCTAACCATTCAACATTCTGTTCGATTCAGTCGCTAGTATGTGTAACGGAAGTATCGTCACCTGGTAAGTATCACTATATATACAGTATTGCGATATAATCGGATACCACCCAGATACATTGATTGTTCAGTCTATCCATTCAACTTTCTTTTCGTTTCGGTCGCTCGTATGTGAAACGGGAATACCGTCTCCTAGTGTGTATAACTATATACACAGCATAACATCATAATCGAATACAACCCATATACTATCCATTCAACCTTCTGTTCAATTCAGTCGCTCGTATGTATAACGGAAGAACAGTTACCTGGTGAGTATAACTATATAAACATAATCGAATACAACCCAGATACGATGATTGTTCAATCTATACTGAATTCAACCTTCTGCTCGATTCGGTCGCTTGTATGTGAAACGGAAGGACAGTTACCTGGTGAGTATTGCTATATAAACATCATCACGATATCATCGAATACAACTCAGATACAATTATCGTTTCGTCTAACCATTCAAAATTCTGTATGTGTAACGGAAGTATGTGTAACGGAAGTATGTGTAACGGAAGTATCGTCACCTGGTAATTATCACTATATATACAGTATTGCGATATAATCGGATACCACCCAGATACATTGATTGTTCAGTCTATCCATTCAACCTTATGTTCGATTCGGTTGCTCGTATGTATAACAGAAGAACTGTTACCTGATTAGACATGCTATTTGATAATCATCACGATATACTCGAATACAACCCCAGATACGATTATTGTTTAGTCTATCCATTCAACTTTCTGTTCAATTCAGTCGTTCTTATAAAAAACGGAAGAACAGTTACCTGGTGAGTAAAACTATATAAACCTCATCGAATACAACCCAGATACGATGAATTTTCAATCTATTCATTTAACCTTCTGCTCGATTCGGTCGCTTCTATGTAAAACGGAAGAACAGTTACCTGGGGAATATTGCTATATAAACATCATCACGATATAATCGAATACAACTCAGATACATATATCGCTTCGTCTAACCATTTAACCTTCCGTTCGATTCAGTAGCTAGTATGTGTAACAGAAGTACCGTCACCTGGTAAGTATCACTATATATACAGTATTGCGATATAATCGGATACCAACCAGATACATTGATTGTTCAGTCTATCCATTCAACTTTCCGTTCGTTTCGGTCGCTCGTATGTAAAACGGGAATACCGTCACCTAGTGTGTATAACTATATACACAGCATAACATCATAATCGAATACAACCCAGATACTATCCATTCAACCTTCTGTTCGATTCGGTTTCTCGTATGTATAACGAAAGAACAGTAACCTGGTGAGTATTTCTATATGAACGTCATCACGATATAATCGAATACAACTCAGATACAATAATCATTCCGTCTATCCATCCAACCTTATGTTCGATTGGGTCGCTCGTATGTATAACGCAAGAACAGTCACCTGGTGAGTATTTCTATATGAACGTCATCACGATATAATCGAATACAACTCAGTTACAATTATCGTTCCGTCTAACCATCCAACCTTATGTTCGATTCAGACGCTCGTATGTGTAACGAAAGAACCGTTACATGGTAGGTGTAACTAAATATACAGCATAACGATATAATCGGAGACAACCCAGATACAATGATTGTTCAATCTATCCATTCAACCTTATGTTCGATTTGGTTGCTCGTATGTATAACGGAAGAACTGTTACCTGGTTAGACATACTATGTGATGATAATCACGATATAATCAAATACAACCCAGATACGATGATTGTTCAGTCTATCCATTCAACCTTCTGTTCAGTTCAGTCGCTCTTATGTATAATTGGAGAACAGTTACCTGGTGAGTATAACTATATGAACATCATCACGATATAATCGAATACAACCCCAGATACGATCATTGTTTAGTCTATCCATTCAACCTTCAGTTCAATTCAGTCGCTCGTATGTATAACGGAAGAACAGTTACCTGGTGAGTATAACTATATAAACATAATCGAATACAACTCAGATACGATGATTGTTCAATCTATCCATTCAACCTTATGTTCGATTCGGTTGCTCGTATGTATATCGGAAGAACAGGTACGTGGTGAGTATATCTATATAAACATAATCGAATACAACTCAGATACGATGATTGTTCAATTTATCCATTTAACCTTCTGCTCGATTCGGTCGCATGTATGTAAAACGGAAGGACAGTTACCTGGTGAGTATTGCTATATAAACATCATCACGATATCATCGAATACAACTCAGATACAATTATCGTTTCGTCTAACCATTCAACATTCTGTTCGATTCAGTCGCTAGTATGTGTAACGGAAGTATCGTCACCTGGTAAGTATCACTATATATACAGTATTGCGATATAATCGGATACCACCCAGATACATTGATTGTTCAGTCTATCCATTCAACTTTCTTTTCGTTTCGGTCGCTCGTATGTAAAACGGGAATACCGTCTCCTAGTGTGTATAACTATATACACAGCATAACATCATAATCGAATACAACCCATATACTATCCATTCAACCTTCTGTTCAATTCAGTCGCTCGTATGTATAACGGAAGAACAGTTACCTGGTGAGTATAACTATATAAACATAATCGAATACAACCCAGATACGATGATTGTTCAATCTATACTGAATTCAACCTTCTGCTCGATTCTGTCGCTTGTATGTGAAACGGAAGGACAGTTACCTGGTGAGTATTGCTATATAAACATCATCACGATATCATCGAATACAACTCAGATACAATTATCGTTTCGTCTAACCATTCAACATTCTGTTCGATTCAGTCGCTAGTATGTGTAACGGAAGTATCGTCACCTGGTAAGTATCACTATATATACAGTATTGCGATATAATCGGATACCACCCAGATACATTGATTGTTCAGTCTATCCATTCAACTTTCTTTTTGTTTCGGTCGCTCGTATGTAAAACGGGAATACCGTCTCCTAGTGTGTATAACTATATACACAGCATAACATCATAATCGAATACAACCTATATACTATCTATTAAACCTTCTGTTCAATTAAGTCGCTCGTATGTATAACGGAAGAACAGTTACCTGGTGAGTATAACTATATAAACATAATCGAATACAACCCAGATACGATGATTGTTCAATCTATACTGAATTCAACCTTCTGCTCGATTCGGTCGCTTGTATGTAAAACGGAGGAACAGTTACCTGGTGAGTATTGCTATATAAACATCATCACGATATCATCGAATAAAACTCAGATACAATTATCGTTTCGTCTAACCATTTAACCTTCTGTTCGATTCAGTCGCTAGTATGTGTAACGGAAGTACCGTCACCTGGTAAGTATCACTATATATACAGTATTGCGATATAATCGGATACCACCCAGATACATTGATTGTTCAGTCTATCTATTCAACTTTCTGTTCGTTTCGGTCGCTCGTATGTGAAACGGGAATACCGTCACCTTATGTGTATAACTATATACACAGCATAACATCATAATCGAATACAACCCAGATACTATCCATTCAACCTTCTGTTCGATTCGGTTGCTCGTATGTATAACGAAAGAACAGTAACCTGGTGAGTATTTCTATATGAACGTCATCACGATATAATCGAATACAACTTAGTTACAATTATCGTTCCGTCTAACCATCCAACCTCATGTTCGATTCAGACGCTCGTATGTGTAACGAAAGAACCGTTACATGGTAGGTGTAGTTAAATATACAACATAACGATATAATCGGAGACAACCCAGATACAATGATTGTTCAATCTATCCATTCAACCTTATGTTCGATTCGGTTGCTAGTATGTATAACGAAAGAACAGTTACCTGGTTAGACATAACATATAATAATCATCACGAAATAATCGAATACAACCCAGATACGATGATTGTTCAGTCTATCCATTTAACCTTCTGTTCAGTTCAGTCGCTCGTATGTATAACTGGAGAACAGTTACCTGGTGAGTATAACTATATGAACATCATCACGATATAATCGAATACAACCCCAGATACGATCATTGTTTAGTCTATCCATTCAACCTTCAGTTCAATTCAGTTGGTCGTATGTATAACGGAAGAACAGTTACCTGGTGAGTATAACTATATAAACATAATCGAATACAACTCAGATACGATGATTGTTCAATCTATCCATTCAACCTTATGTTCGATTTGGTTGCTCGTATGTATATCGGAAGAACAGGTACCTGGTGAGTATATCTATATAAACATAATCGAATACAACTCAGATACGATGATTGTTCAATCTATCCATTTAACCTTCTGCTCGATTCGGTCGCTTGTATGTAAAACGGAAGGACAGTTACCTGGTGAGTATTGCTATATAAACATCATCACGATATCATCGAATACAACTCAGATACAATTATCGTTTCGTCTAACCATTCAACATTCTGTTCGATTCAGTCGCTAGTATGTGTAACGGAAGTATCGTCACCTGGTAAGTATCACTATATATACAGTATTGCGATATAATCGGATACCACCCAAATACATTGATTGTTCAGTCTATCCATTCAACTTTCTTTTCGTTTCGGTCGCTCGTATGTAAAACGGGAATACCGTCTCCTAGTGTGTATAACTATATACACAGCATAACATCATAATCGAATACAACCCATATACTATCCATTCAACCTTCTGTTCAATTCAGTCGCTCGTATGTATAACGGAAGAACAGTTACCTGGTGAGTATACCTATATAAACATAATTGAATACAACCCAGATACGATTATTGTTCAATCTATACTGAATTCAACCTTCTGCTCGATTCGGTCGCTTGTATATAAAACGGAAGAACAGTTACCTGGTGAGTATTGCTATATAAACATCATCACGATATCATCGAATACAACTCAGATACAATTATCGTTTCGTCTAACCATTTAACCTTCTGTTCGATTCAGTCGCTAGTATATGTAACGGAAGTACCGTCACCTGGTAAGTATCACTATATATACAGTATTGCGATATAATCGGATACCACCCAGATACATTGATTGTTCAGTCTATCCATTCAACTTTCTGTTCGTTTCGGTCGCTCGTATGTGAAACGGGAATACCGTCACCTTATGTGTATAACTATATACACAGCATAACATCATAATCGAATACAACCCAGATACTATCCATTCAACCTTCTGTTCGATTCGGTTGCTCGTATGTATAACGAAAGAACAGTAACCTGGTGAGTATTTCTATGTGAACGTCATCACGATATAATCGAATACAACTTAGTTACAATTATCGTTCCGTCTTATATAAACGATCTAACGAAGATCAATATTTCAGGAAAGTATACATTATTTGCCGATGATACAACCATATTTTGGCATGAAAAAAATGATCACACTTTACATCATAATATTCAGGTAGACCTAGAACTAATAAAATCCTGGTGTGACGATAACTTGCTTGTTTTTAACATCCCTAAAACAAATTTACTATCCTTCCGTTGCGAGATCTCTACCCTGAACTTAGGCACTAATAATATCGAAAATGTCTCCTACACCAAATTTCTTGGACTACACATCGATAAAAAATTGAAATTCAACGAGCATGTCACCAAACTATGCAATAAATTGTCTTCGGGATGCTATGCAATCAGGATAATTTCGCGTCATCTGGGTTATACTGCTGCTAAAACAGCCTATTATGCTATTATAGAATCCCATCTGCTCTATGGTATAGCATTCTGGGGAGTATGCAGCAAACAATTAATGCAGATGGTACAGGTCATTCAAAAAAGGGCCATTAGGGCTCTCTGTAAAGTAAATCCGCGCGACTCTTGTAGACAGTTTTTCATAAACCACAGAATCCTCACTGTTACGTCAATATTCATATTGGAAACTACCTGCTTAATTCACAAAAATCGTGACAAATATATTACAACGTCACCAATACATAACACTCGCTCATCAAAAAAATTTACTTTATCATTACCTTTGCCAAAAAATAACCGTGCTAAGGAATCCATTATATATAACGGGCTAAAAATTTATAATTATTTGCCACCACGAGTAAGGGAAATTGATGCATTGGGATTATTTAAAAAAGAGGTGAAAGAATTGTTATATACTCATCCCTTCTACAAAATGGAAGAATATTTTAATTGTGAAAACTTGTGACAATAATAAATTAAACATGTCCCTTCTCCTCAGAAAGGACTGATATGATTGCATCTGATGGACTTCTTATTCATTCTATGTAAACAAATTTTAATATGTCTGTACCAGTACCAGTATTTTATTGTATTTTGTATTTTTATTTTTCTATTTAATGTTCTGTTATTAATATTGTTCTTCATCTATGAATCTGCGATACATGACTTTGTCGGTAAGATTGTTTTTCTTCTGACAATAAAGCATATTTTGATTTGATTTGATTTGATTTGATTTGATTTGATTTGATTTGATTTGATTTGATTTGATTTGATTTGATTTGATTTGATTTGATTTGATTTGATTTGATTTGATTTGATAACCATCCAACCTTATGTTCGATTCAGACGCTCGTATGTGTAACGAAAGAACCGTTACATGGTAGGTGTAGTTAAATATACAACATAACGATATAATCGGAGACAACCCAGATACAATGATTGTTCAATCTATCCATTCAACCTTATGTTCGATTCGGTTGCTAGTATGTATAACGAAAGAACAGTTACCTGGTTAGACATAATATATAATAATCATCACGAAATAATCGAATACAACCCAGATACGATGATTGTTCAGTCTATCCATTCAACCTTCTGTTCAGTTCAGTCGCTCTTATGTATAATTGGAGAACAGTTACCTGGTGAGTATAACTATATGAACATCATCACGATATAATCGAATACAACCCCAGATACGATCATTGTTTAGTCTATCCATTCAACCTTCAGTTCAATTCAGTCGCTCGTATGTATAACGGAAGAACAGTTACCTGGTGAGTATAACTATATAAACATAATCGAATACAACTCAGATACGATGATTGTTCAATCTATCCATTCAACCTTATGTTCGATTCGGTTGCTCGTATGTATATCGGAAGAACAGGTACCTGGTGAGTATATCTATATAAACATAATCGTATACAACTCAGATACTATGATTGTTCAATCTATCCATTTAACCTTCTGCTCGATTCGGTCGCATGTATGTAAAACGGAAGGACAGTTACCTGGTGAGTATTGCTATATAAACATCATCACGATATCATCGAATACAACTCAGATACAATCATCGTTTCGTCTAACCATTCAACATTCTGTTCGATTCAGTCGCTAGTATGTGTAACGGAAGTATCGTCACCTGGTAAGTATCACTATATATACAGTATTGCGATATAATCGGATACCACCCAGATACATTGATTGTTCAGTCTATCCATTCAACTTTCTTTTCGTTTCGGTCGCTCGTATGTAAAACGGGAATACCGTCTCCTAGTGTGTATAACTATATACACAGCATAACATCATAATCGAATACAACCCATATACTATCCATTCAACCTTCTGTTCAATTCAGTCGCTCGTATGTATAACGGAAGAACAGTTACCTGGTGAGTATAACTATATAAACATAATCGAATACAACCCAGATACGATGATTGTTCAATCTATACTGAATTCAACCTTCTGCTCGATTCGGTCGCTTGTATGTAAAACGGAAGAACAGTTACCTGGTGAGTATTGCTATATAAACATCATCACGATATCATCGAATACAACTCAGATACAATTATCGTTTCGTCTAACCATTCAACATTCTGTTCGATTCAGTCGCTAGTATGTGTAACGGAAGTATCGTCACCTGGTAAGTATCACTATATATACAGTATTGCGATATAATCGGATACCACCCAGATACATTGATTGTTCAGTCTATCCATTCAACTTTCTTTTCGTTTCGGTCGCTCGTATGTAAAACGGGAATACCGTCTCCTAGTGTGTATAACTATATACACAGCATAACATCATAATCGAATACAACCCATATACTATCCATTCAACCTTCTGTTCAATTCAGTCGCTCGTATATATAACGGAAGAACAGTTACCTGGTGAGTATAACTATATAAACATAATCGAATACAACTCAGATACGATGATTGTTCAATCTATCCATTCAACCTTATGTTCGATTCGGTTGCTCGTATGTATATCGGAAGAACAGGTACCTGGTGAGTATATCTATATAAACATAATCGAATACAACTCAGATACTATGATTGTTCAATCTATCCATTTAACCTTCTGCTCGATTCGGTCGCATGTATGTAAAACGGAAGGACAGTTACCTGGTGAGTATTGCTATATAAACATCATCACGATATCATCGAATACAACTCAGATACAATCATCGTTTCGTCTAACCATTCAACATTCTGTTCGATTCAGTCGCTAGTATGTGTAACGGAAGTATCGTCACCTGGTAAGTATCACTATATATACAGTATTGCGATATAATCGGATACCACCCAGATACATTGATTGTTCAGTCTATCCATTCAACTTTCTTTTCGTTTCGGTCGCTCGTATGTAAAACGGGAATACCGTCTCCTAGTGTGTATAACTATATACACAGCATAACATCATAATCGAATACAACCCATATACTATCCATTCAACCTTCTGTTCAAT
This sequence comes from Chrysomela aeneicollis, assembly GCA_029955515.1. NCBI lineage: Eukaryota > Metazoa > Arthropoda > Insecta > Coleoptera > Chrysomelidae > Chrysomela > Chrysomela aeneicollis. The sequence continues at coordinate 1,615,930 of JARUHQ010000032.1, read as the reverse complement.
TCAGTCGCTCGTATGTATAACGGAAGAACAGTTACCTGGTGAGTATAAATATATAAACATAATCGAATACAACCCAGATACGATGATTGTTCAATCTATACTGAATTCAACCTTCTGCTCGATTCGGTCGCTTGTATGTAAAACGGAAGAACAGTTACCTGGTGAGTATTGCTATATAAACATCATCACGATATCATCGAATACAACTCAGATACAATTATCGTTTCGTCTAACCATTCAACATTCTGTTCGATTCAGTCGCTAGTATGTGTAACGGAAGTATCGTCACCTGGTAAGTATCACTATATATACAGTATTGCGATATAATCGGATACCACCCAGATACATTGATTGTTCAGTCTATCCATTCAACTTTCTTTTCGTTTCGGTCGCTCGTATGTAAAACGGGAATACCGTCTCCTAGTGTGTATAACTATATACACAGCATAACATCATAATCGAATACAACCCATATACTATCCATTCAACCTTCTGTTCAATTCAGTCGCTCGTATGTATAACGGAAGAAAAGTTACCTGGTGAGTATAACTATATAAACATAATCGAATACAACCCAGATACGATGATTGTTCAATCTATACTGAATTCAACCTTCTGCTCGATTCGGTCGCTTGTATGTAAAACGGAAGAACAGTTACCTGGTGAGTATTGCTATATAAACATCATCACGATATCATCGAATACAACTCAGATACAATTATCGTTTCGTCTAACCATTTAACCTTCTGTTCGATTCAGTCGCTAGTATGTGTAACGGAAGTACCGTCACCTGGTAAGTATCACTATATATACAGTATTGCGATATAATCGGATACCACCCAGATACATTGATTGTTCAGTCTATCCATTCAACTTTCTGTTCGTTTCGGTCGCTCGTATGTGAAACGGGAATACCGTCACCTTATGTGTATAACTATATACACAGCATAACATCATAATCGAATACAACCCAGATACTATCCATTCAACCTTCTTTTCGATTCGGTTGCTCGTATGTATAACGAAAGAACAGTTACCTGGTTAGACATAATATATAATAATCATCACGAAATAATCGAATACAACCCAGATACGATGATTGTTCAGTCTATCCATTCAACCTTCTATTCAGTTTAGTCGCTCTCATGTATAACTGGAGAACAGTTACCTGGTGAGTATAACTATATGAACATCATCACGATATAATCGAATACAACCCCAGATACGATCATTGTTCAGTCTATCCATTCAACCTTCAGTTCAATTCAGTCGCTCGTATGTATAACGGAAGAACAGTTACCTGGTGAGTATAACTATATAAACATAATCGAATACAACTCAGATACGATGATTGTTCAATCTATCCATTCAACCTTCTGTTCAATTCAGTCGCTCGTATGTATAACGGAAGAACAGTTACCTGGTGAGTATAACAATATAAACATAATCGAATACAACCCAGATACGATGATTGTTCAATCTATTCTGAATTCAACCTTCTGCTCGATTCGGTCGCTTGTATGTAAAACGGAAAAACAGTTACCTGGTGATTATTGCTATATAAACATCATCACGATATCATCGAATACAACTCAGATACAATTATCGTTTCGTCTAACCATTTAACCTTCTGTTCGATTCAGTCGCTAGTATGTGTAACGGAAGTACCGTCACCTGGTAAGTATCACTATATATACAGTATTGCGATATAATCAGATACCAACCAGATACATTGATTGTTCAGTCTATCCATTCAACTTTCTGTTCGTTTCGGTCGCTCGTATGTGAAACGGGAATACCGTCACCTTATGTGTATAACTATATCACAGCATAACATCATAATCGAATACAACCCAGATACTATCCATTCAACCTTCTGTTCGATTCGGTTGCTCGTATGTATAACGAAAGAACAGTAAACTGGTGAGTATTTCTATATGAACGTCATCACGATATAATCGAATACAACTTAGTTACAATTATCGTTCCGTCTAACCATCCAACCTTATGTTCGATTCAGACGCTCGTATGTGTAACGAAAGAACCGTTACATGGTAGGTGTAGTTAAATATACAACATAACGATATAATCGGAGACAACCCAGATACAATGATTGTTCAATCTATCCATTCAACCTTATGTTCGATTCGGTTGCTAGTATGTATTACGAAAGAACAGTTACCTGGTTAGACATAATATATAATAATCATCACGAAATAATCGAATACAACCCAGATACGATGATTGTTCAGTCTATCCATTCAACCTTCTGTTCAGTTCAGTCGCTCTTATGTATAACTGGAGAACAGTTACCTGGTGAGTATAACTATATGAACATCATCACGATATAATCGAATACAACCCCAGATACGATCATTGTTTAGTCTATCCATTCAACCTTCAGTTCAATTCAGTCGCTCGTATGTATAACGGAAGAACAGTTACCTGGTGAGTATAACTATATAAACATAATCGAATACAACTCAGATACGATGATTGTTCAATCTATCCATTCAACCTTATGTTCGATTCGGTTGCTCGTATGTATATCGGAAGAACAGGTACCTGGTGAGTATATCTATATAAACATAATCGAATACAACCCAGATACGATGATTGTTCAATTTATACTGAATTCAACCTTCTGCTCGATTCGGTCGCTTGTATGTAAAACGGAAGAACAGTTACCTGGTGAGTATTGCTATATAAACATCATCACGATATCATCGAATACAACTCAGATACAATTATCGTTTCGTCTAACCATTCAACATTCTGTTCGATTCAGTCGCTAGTATGTGTAACGGAAGTATCGTCACCTGGTAAGTATCACTATATATACAGTATTGCGATATTATCGAATACCACCCAGATACATTGATTGTTTAGTCTATCCATTCAACTTTCTTTTCGTTTCGGTCGCTCGTATGTAAAACGGGAATACCGTTTCCTAGTGTGTATAACTATATACACAGCATAACATCATAATCGAATACAACTCATATACTATCCATTCAACCTTCTGTTCAATTCAGTCGCTCGTATGTATAACGGAAGAACAGTTACCTGGTGAGTATAACTATATAAACATAATCGAATACAACCCAGATACGATGATTGTTCAATCTATACTGAATTCAACCTTCTGCTCGATTCGGTCGCTTGTATGTAAAACGGAAGAACAGTTACCTGGTGAGTATTGCTATATAAACATCATCACGATATCATCGAATACAACTCAGATACAATTATCGTTTCGTCTAACCATTTAACCTTCTGTTCGATTCAGTCGCTAGTATGTGTAACGGAAGTACCGTCACCTGGTAAGTATCACTATATATACAGTATTGCGATATAATCGGATACTACCCAGATACATTGATTGTTCAGTCTATCCATTCAACTTTCTGTTCGTTTCGGTCGCTTGTATGTGAAACGGGAATACCGTCACCTTATGTGTATAACTATATACACAGCATAACATCATAATCGAATACAACCCAGATACTATCCATTCAACCTTCTGTTCAATTCAGTCACTCGTATGTATAACGGAAGAACAGTTACCTGGTGAGTATAACTATATAAACATAATCGAATACAACCCAGATACGATGATTGTTCAATCTATACTGAATTCAACCTTCTGCTCGATTCGGTCGCTTGTATGCAAAACGGAAGAACAGTTACCTGGTGAGTATTGCTATATAAACATCATCACGATATCATCGAATATAACTCAGATACAATTATCGTTTCGTCTAACCATTTAACCTTCTGTTCGATTCAGTCGCTAGTATGTGTAACGGAAGTACCGTCACCTGGTAAGTATCACTATATATACATTATTGCGATATAATCGGATACCACCCAGATAAATTGATTGTTCAGTCTATCCATTCAACTTTCTGTTCGTTTCGGTCGCTCGTATGTGAAACGGGAATACCGTCACCTTATGTGTATAACTATATACACAGCATAACATCATAATCGAATACAACCCAGATACTATCCATTCAACCTTCTGTTCGATTTGGTTGCTCGTATGTATAACGAAAGAACAGTAACCTGGTGAGTATTTCTATATGAACGTCATCACGATATAATCGAATACAACTTAGTTACAATTATCGTTCCGTCTAACCATCCAACCTTATGTTCGATTAAGACGCTCGTATGTGTAACGAAAGAACCGTTACATGTTAGGTGTAGTTAAATATACAACATAACGATATAATCGGAGACAACCCAGATACAATGATTGTTCAATCTATCCATTCAACCTTATGTTCTATTCGGTTGCTAGTATGTATAACGAAAGAACAGTTACCTGGTTAGACATAATATATAATAATCATCACGAAATAATCGAATACAACCCAGATACGATGATTGTTCAGTCTATCCATTCAACCTTCTGTTCAGATCAGTCGCTCTTATGTATAACTGGAGAACAGTTACCTGGTGAGTATAACTTTATGAACATCATCACGATACAATCGAATACAACCCCAGATACGATTATTGTTTAGTCTATCCATTCAACCTTCAGTTCAATTCAGTCGCTCGTATGTATAACGGAAGAACATTTACCTGGTGAGTATAACTATAGAAACATAATCGAATTAAACTCAGATACGATGATTGTTCAATATATCCATTCAACCTTATGTTCGATTCGGTTGCTCGTATGTATATCGGAAGAACAGGTACCTGGTGAGTATATCTATTTAAACATAATCGAATACAACTCAGATACGATGATTGTTCAATCTATCCATTTAACCTTCTGCTCGATTCGGTCGCTTGTATGTAAAACGGAAGGAGAGTTACCTGGTGAGTATTGCTATATAAACATCATCACGATATCATCGAATACAACTCAGATACAATTATCGTTTCGTCTAACCATTTAACCTTCTGTTCGATTCAGTCGCTAGTATGTGTAACGGAAGTACCGTCACCTGGTAAGTATCACTATATATACAGTATTGCGATATAATCGGATACCACCCAGATACATTGATTGTTCAGTCTATCCATTCAACTTTCTGTTCGTTTCGGTCGCTCGTATGTGAAACGGGAATACCGTCACCTTATGTGTATAACTATATACACAGCATAACATCATAATCGAATACAACCCAGATACTATCCATTCAACCTTCTTTTCGATTCGGTTGCTCGTATGTATAACGAAAGAACAGTTACCTGGTTAGACATAATATATAATAATCATCACGAAATAATCGAATACAACCCAGATACGATGATTGTTCAGTCTATCCATTCAACCTTCTATTCAGTTTAGTCGCTCTTATGTATAACTGGAGAACAGTTACCTGGTGAGTATTACTATATGAACATCATCACGATATAATCGAATACAACCCCAGATACGATCATTGTTTAGTCTATCCATTCAACCTTCAGTTCAATTCAGTCGCTCGTATGTATAACGGAAGAACAGTTACCTGGTGAGTATAACTATATAAACATAATCGAATACAACTCAGATACGATGATTGTTCAATCTATCCATTCAACCTTCTGTTCAATTCAGTCGCTCGTATGTATAACGGAAGAACAGTTACCTGGTGAGTATAACAATATAAACATAATCGAATACAACCCAGATACGATGATTGTTCAATCTATTCTGAATTCAACCTTCTGCTCGATTCGGTCGCTTGTATGTAAAACGGAAAAACAGTTACCTGGTGAGTATTGCTATATAAACATCATCACGATATCATCGAATACAACTCAGATACAATTATCGTTTCGTCTAACCATTTAACCTTCTGTTCGATTCAGTCGCTAGTATGTGTAACGGAAGTACCGTCACCTGGTAAGTATCACTATATATACAGTATTGCGATATAATCGAATACCACCCAGATACATTGATTGTTCAGTCTATCCATTCAACTTTCTGTTCGTTTCGGTCGCTCGTATGTGAAACGGGAATACCGTCACCTTATGTGTATAACTATATCACAGCATAACATCATAATCGAATACAACCCAGATACTATCCATTCAACCTTCTGTTCGATTCGGTTGCTCGTATGTATAACGAAAGAACAGTAACCTGGTGAGTATTTCTATATGAACGTCATCACGATGTAATCGAATACAACTTAGTTACAATTATCGTTCCGTCTAACCATCCAACCTTATGTTCGATTCAGACGCTCGTATGTGTAACGAAAGAACCGTTACATGGTAGGTGTAGTTAAATATGCAACATAACGATATAATCGGAGACAAACCAGATACAATGATTGTTCAATCTATCCATTCAACCTTATGTTCGATTCGGTTGCTAGTATGTATTACGAAAGAACAGTTACCTGGTTAGACATAATATATAATAATCATCACGAAATAATCGAATACAACCCAGATACGATGATTGTTCAGTCTATCCATTCAACCTTCTATTCAGTTTAGTCGCTCTTATGTATAACTGGAGAACAGTTACCTGGTGAGTATAACTATATGAACATCATCACGATATAATCGAATACAACCCCAGATACGATCATTGTTTTGTCTATCCATTCAACCTTCAGTTCAATTCAGTCGCTCGTATGTATAACGGAAGAACAGTTACCTGGTGAGTATAACTATATAAACATAATCGAATACAACTCAGATACGATGATTGTTCAATCTATCCATTCAACCTTCTGTTCAATTCAGTCGCTCGTATGTATAACGGAAGAACAGTTACCTGGTGAGTATAACAATATAAACATAATCGAATACAACCCAGATACGATGATTGTTCAATCTATTCTGAATTCAACCTTCTGCTCGATTCGGTCGCTTGTATGTAAAACGGAAAAACAGTTACCTGGTGAGTATTGCTATATAAACATCATCACGATATCATCGAATACAACTCAGATACAATTATCGTTTCGTCTAACCATTTAACCTTCTGTTCGATTCAGTCGCTAGTATGTGTAACGGAAGTACCGTCACCTGGTAAGTATCACTATATATACAGTATTGCGATATAATCGGATACCACCCAGATACATTGATTGTTCAGTCTATCCATTCAACTTTCTGTTCGTTTCGGTCGCTCGTATGTGAAACGGGAATACCGTCACCTTATGTGTATAACTATATCACAGCATAACATCATAATCGAATACAACCCAGATACTATCCATTCAACCTTTTGTTCGATTCGGTTGCTCGTATGTATAACGAAAGAACAGTAACCTGGTGAGTATTTCTATATGAACGTCATCACGATATAATCGAATACAACTTAGTTACAATTATCGTTCCGACTAACCATCCAACCTTATGTTAGATTCAGATGCTCGTATGTGTAACGAAAGAACCGTTACATGGTAGGTGTAGTTAAATATACAACATAACGATATAATCGGAGACAACCCAGATACAATGATTGTTCAATCTATCCATTCAACCTTATGTTCGATTCGGTTGCTAGTATGTATTACGAAAGAACAGTTACCTGGTTAGACATAATATATAATAATCATCACGAAATAATCGAATACAACCCAGATACGATGATTGTTCAGTCTATCCATTCAACCTTCTGTTCAGTTCAGTCGATTTTATGTATAACTGGAGAACAGTTACCTGGTGAGTATAACTATATGAACATCATCACGATATAATCGAATACAACCCCAGATACGATCATTGTTTAGTCTATCCATTCAACCTTCAGTTCAATTCAGTCGCTCGTATGTATAACGGAAGAACAGTTACCTGGTGAGTATAACTATATAAACATAATCGAATACAACTCAGATACGATGATTGTTCAATCTATCCATTCAACCTTATGTTCGATTCGGTTGCTCGTATGTATATCGGAAGAACAGGTACCTGGTGAGTATATCTATATAAACATAATCGAATACAACCCAGATACGATGATTGTTCAATTTATACTGAATTCAACCTTCTGCTCGATTCGGTCGCTTGTATGTAAAACGGAAGAACAGTTACCTGGTGAGTATTGCTATATAAACATCATCACGATATCATCGAATACAACTCAGATACAATTATCGTTTCGTCTAACCATTCAACATTCTGTTCGATTCAGTCGCTAGTATGTGTAACGGAAGTATCGTCACCTGGTAAGTATCACTATATATACAGTATTGCGATATTATCGAATACCACCCAAATACATTGATTGTTTAGTCTATCCATTCAACTTTCTTTTCGTTTCGGTCGCTCGTATGTAAAACGGGAATACCGTCTCCTAGTGTGTATAACTATATACACAGCATAACATCATAATCGAATACAACTCATATACTATCCATTCAACCTTCTGTTCAATTCAGTCGCTCGTATGTATAACGGAAGAACAGTTACCTGGTGAGTATAACTATATAAACATAATCGAATACAACCCAGATACGATGATTGTTCAATCTATACTGAATTCAACCTTCTGCTCGATTCGGTCGCTTGTATGTAAAACGGAAGAACAGTTACCTGGTGAGTATTGCTATATAAACATCATCACGATATCATCGAATACAACTCAGATACAATTATCGTTTCGTCTAACCATTTAACCTTCTGTTCGATTCAGTCGCTAGTATGTGTAACGGAAGTACCGTCACCTGGTAAGTATCACTATATATACAGTATTGCGATATAATCGGATACCACCCAGATACATTGATTGTTCAGTCTATCCATTCAACTTTCTGTTCGTTTCGGTCGCTCGTATGTGAAACGGGAATACCGTCACGATGATTGTTCAATCTATACTGAATTCAACCTTCTGCTCGATTCGGTCGCTTGTATGCAAAACGGAAGAACAGTTACCTGGTGAGTATTGCTATATAAACATCATCACGATATCATCGAATATAACTCAGATACAATTATCGTTTCGTCTAACCATTTAACCTTCTGTTCGATTCAGTCGCTAGTATGTGTAACGGAAGTACCGTCACCTGGTAAGTATCACTATATATACATTATTGCGATATAATCGGATACCACCCAGATAAATTGATTGTTCAGTCTATCCATTCAACTTTCTGTTCGTTTCGGTCGCTCGTATGTGAAACGGGAATACCGTCACCTTATGTGTATAACTATATACACAGCATAACATCATAATCGAATACAACCCAGATACTATCCATTCAACCTTCTGTTCGATTTGGTTGCTCGTATGTATAACGAAAGAACAGTAACCTGGTGAGTATTTCTATATGAACGTCATCACGATATAATCGAATACAACTTAGTTACAATTATCGTTCCGTCTAACCATCCAACCTTATGTTCGATTAAGACGCTCGTATGTGTAACGAAAGAACCGTTACATGGTAGGTGTAGTTAAATATACAACATAACGATATAATCGGAGACAACCCAGATACAATGATTGTTCAATCTATCCATTCAACCTTATGTTCTATTCGGTTGCTAGTATGTATAACGAAAGAACAGTTACCTGGTTAGACATAATATATAATAATCATCACGAAATAATCGAATACAACCCAGATACGATGATTGTTCAGTCTATCCATTCAACCTTCTGTTCAGTTCAGTCGCTCTTATGTATAACTGGAGAACAGTTACCTGGTGAGTATAACTTTATGAACATCATCACGATACAATCGAATACAACCCCAGATACGATTATTGTTTAGTCTATCCATTCAACCTTCAGTTCAATTCAGTCGCTCGTATGTATAACGGAAGAACAGTTACCTGGTGAGTATAACTATAGAAACATAATCGAATACAACTCAGATACGATGATTGTTCAATATATCCATTCAACCTTATGTTCGATTCGGTTGCTCGTATGTATATCGGAAGAACAGGTACCTGGTGAGTATATCTATTTAAACATAATCGAATACAACTCAGATACGATGATTGTTCAATCTATCCATTTAACCTTCTGTTCGATTCGGTCGCTTGTATGTAAAACGGAAGGAGAGTTACCTGGTGAGTATTGCTATATAAACATCATCACGATATCATCGAATACAACTCAGATACAATTATCGTTTCTTCTAACCATTTAACCTTCTGTTCGATTCAGTCGCTAGTATGTGTAACGGAAGTACCGTCACCTGGTAAGTATCACTATATATACAGTATTGCGATATAATCGGATACCACCCAGATACATTGATTGTTCAGTCTATGCATTCAACTTTCTGTTCGTTTCGGTCGCTCGTATGTGTAACGGGAATACCGTCACCTTATGTGTATAACTATATACACAGCATAACATCATAATCGAATACAACCCAGATACTATCCATTCAACCTTCTGTTCGATTCGGTTGCTCGTATGTATAACGAAAGGACAGTAACCTGGTGAGTATTTCTATATGAACGTCATCACGATATAATCGAATACAACTTAGTTACAATTATCGTTCCGTCTAACCATCCGACCTTATGTTCGATTCAGACGCTCGTATGTGTAACGAAAGAACCGTTACATGGTAGGTGTAGTTAAATATACAACATAACGATATAATCGGAGACAACCCAGATACAATGATTGTTCAATCTATCCATTCAACCTTATGTTCGATTCGGTTGCTAGTATGTATAACGAAAGAACAGTTACCTGGTTAGACATAATATATAATAATCATCACGAAATAATCGAATACAACCCAGATACGATGATTGTTCAGTCTATCCATTCAACCTTCTGTTCAGTTCAGTCGCTCTTATGTATAACTGGAGAACAGTTACCTGGTGAGTATAACTATATGAACATCATCACGATATAATCGAATACAACCCCAGATACGATCATTGTTTAGTCTATCCATTCAACCTTCAGTTCAATTCAGTCGCTCGTATGTATAACGGAAGAACAGTTACCTGGTGAGTATAACTATATAAACATAATCGAATACAACTCAGATGCGATGATTGTTCAATCTATCCATTCAACCTTATGTTCGATTCGGTTGCTCGTATGTATATCGGAAGAACAGGTACCTGGTGAGTATATCTATATAAACATAATCGAATACAACTCATATACGATGATTGTTCAATCTATATATTTAACCTTCTGCTCGATTCGGTCGCTTGTATGTAAAACGGAAGGACAGTTACCTGGTGAGTATTGCTATATAAACATCATCACGATATCATCGAATACAACTCAGATACAATTATCGTTTCGTCTAACCATTCAACATTCTGTTCGATTCAGGCGCTTGTATGTGTAACGGAAGTATCGTCACCTGGTAAGTATCACTATATATACAGTATTGCGATATAATCGGATACCACCCAGATACATTGATTGTTCAGTCTATCCATTCAACTTTCTTTTCGTTTCGGTCGCTCGTATGTAAAACGGGAATACCGTCTCCTAGTGTGTATAACTATATACACAGCATAACATCATAATCGAATACAACCCATATACTATCCATTCAACCTTCTGTTCAATTCAGTCGCTCGTATGTATAACGGAAGAACAGTTACCTGGTGAGTATAACTATATACACATAATCGAATACAACCCAGATACGATGATTGTTCAATCTATACTGAATTCAACCTTCTGCTCGATTCGGTCGCTTGTATGTAAAACGGAAGAACAGTTACCTGGTGAGTATTGCTATATAAACATCATCACGATATCATCGAATACAACTCAGATACAATTATCGTTTCGTCTAACCATTCAACATTCTGTTCGATTCAGTCGCTAGTATGTGTAACGGAAGTATCGTCACCTGGTAAGTATCACTATATATACAGTATTGCGATATAATCGGATACCACCCAGATACATTGATTGTTCAGTCTATCCATTCAACTTTCTTTTTGTTTCGGTCGCTCGTATGTAAAATGGGAATACCGTCTCCTAGTGTGTATAACTATATACACAGCATAACATCATAATCGAATACAACCCATATACTATCCATTCAACCTTCTGTTCAATTCAGTCGCTCGTATGTATAACGGAAGAACAGTTACCTGGTGAGTATAACTATATAAACATAATCGAATACAACCCAGATACGATGATTGTTCAATCTATACTGAATTCAACCTTCTGCTCGATTCGGTCGCTTCTATGTAAAACTGAAGAACAGTTACCTGGTGAGTATTGCTATATAAACATCATCACGATATCATCGAATACAACTCAGATACAATTATCGTTTCGTCTAACCATTTAACCTTCTGTTCGATTCAGTCGCTAGTATGTGTAACGGAAGTACCGTCACCTGGTAAGTATCACTATATATACAGTATTGCGATATAAACAGATACCACCCAGATACATTGATTGTTCAGTCTATCCATTCAACTTTCTGTTCGTTTCGGTCGCTCGTATGTGAAACGGAAATACCGTCACCTTATGTGTATAACTATACATACAGCATAACATCATAATCGAATACAACCCAGATACTATCCATTCAACCTTCTGTTCGATTCGGTTGATCGTATGTATAACGAAAGAACAGTAACCTGGTGAGTATTTCTATATGAACGTCATCACGATATAATCGAATACAACTTAGTTACAATTATCGTTCCGTCTAACCATCCAACCTTATGTTCGATTAAGACGCTCGTATGTGTAACGAAAGAACCGTTACATGTTAGGTGTAGTTAAATATACAACATAACGATATAATCGGAGACAACCCAGATACAATGATTGTTCAATCTATCCATTCAACCTTATGTTCGATTCGGTTGCTAGTATGTATAACGAAAGAACAGTTACCTGGTTAGACATAATATATAATAATCATCACGAAATAATCGAATACAACCCAGATACGATGATTGTTCAGTCTATCCATTCAACCTTCTGTTCAGTTCAGTCGCTCTTATGTATAACTGGAGAACAGTTACCTGGTGAGTATAACTATATAAACATCATCACGATATAATCGAATACAACCCCAGATACGATCATTGTTTAGTCTATCCATTCAACCTTCAGTTCAATTCAGTCGCTCGTATGTATAACGGAAGAACAGTTACCTGGTGAGTATAACTATATAAACATAATCGAATACAACTCAGATACGATGATTGTTCAATCTATCCATTCAACCTTCTGCTCGATTCGGTCGCTTGTATGTAAAACGGAAGAACAGTTACCTGGTGAGTATTGCTATATAAACATCATCACGATATCATCGAATACAACTCAGATACAATTATCGTTTCGTCTAACCATTCAACATTCTGTTCGATTCAGTCGCTAGTATGTGTAACGGAAGTATCGTCACCTGGTAAGTATCACTATATATACAGTATTGCGATATAATCGGATACCACCCAGATACATTTATTGTTCAGTCTATCCATTCAACTTTCTTTTCGTTTCGGTCGCTCGTATGTTAAACGGGAATACCGTCTCCTAGTGTGTATAACTATATACACAGCATAACATCATAATCGAATACAACCCATATACTATCCATTCAACCTTCTGTTCAATTCAGTCGCTCGTATGTATAACGGAAGAACAGTTACCTGGTGAGTATAACTATATGAACATAATCGAATACAACCCAGATACGATGATTGTTCAATCTATACTGAATTCAACCTTCTGCTCGATTCGGTCGCTTGTATGTAAAACGGAAGAACAGTTACCTGGTGAGTATTGCTATATAAACATCATCACGATATCATCGAATACAACTCAGATACAATTATCGTTTCGTCTAACCATTTAACCTTCTGTTCGATTCAGTCGCTAGTATGTGTAACGGAAGTACCGTCACCTGGTAAGTATCACTATATATACAGTATTGCGATATAATCAGATACCACCAAGATACATTGATTGTTCAGTCTATCCATTCAACTTTCTGTTCGTTTCGGTCGCTCGTATGTGAAACGGGAATACCGTCACCTTATGTGTATAACTATATACACAGCATAACATCATAATCGAATACAACCCAGAAACTATCCATTCAACCTTCTGTTCGATTCGGTTGCTCGTATGTATAACGAAAGAACAGTAACCTGGTGAGTATTTCTATATGAACGTCATCACGATATAATCGAATACAATTATCGTTCCGTCTAACCATCCAACCTTATGTTCGAATCAGACGCTCGTATGTGTAACGAAAGAACCGTTACATGGTAGGTGTAGTTAAATATACAACATAACGATATAATCGGAGACAACCCAGATACAATGATTGTTCAATCTATCCATTCAACCTTATGTTCGATTCGGTTGCTAGTATGTATAACGAAAGAACAGTTACCTGGTTAGACATAATATATAATAATCATCACGAAATAATCGAATACAACCCAGATACGATGATTGTTCAGTCTATCCATTCAACCTTCTGTTCAGTTCAGTCGCTCTTATGTATAACTGGAGAACAGTTACCTGGTGAGTATAACTATATGAACATCATCACGATATAATCGAATACAACCCCAGATACGATCATTGTTTAGTCTATCCATTCAACCTTCAGTTCAATTCAGTCGCTCGTATGTATAACGGAAGAACAGTTACCTGGTGAGTATAACTATATAAACATAATCGAATACAACTCAGATACGATGATTGTTCAATCGATCCATTCAACCTTATGTTCGATTCGGTTGCTCGTATGTATATCGGAAGAACAGGTACCTGATGAGTATATCTATATAAACATAATCGAATACAACTCAGATACGATGATTGTTCAATCTATCCATTTAACCTTCTGCTCGATTCGGTCGCTTGTATGTAAAACGGAAGGACAGTTACCTGGTGAGTATTGCTATATAAACATCATCACGATATCATCGAATACAACTCAGATACAATTATCGTTTCGTCTAACCATTCAACATTCTGTTCGATTCAGTCGCTAGTATGTGTAACGGAAGTATCGTCACCTGGTAAGTATCACTATATATACAGTATTGCGATATAATCGGATACCACCCAGATACATTGATTGTTCAGTCTATCCATTCAACTTTCTTTTCGTTTCGGTCGCTCGTATGTAAAATGGGAATACCGTCTCCTAGTGTGTATAACTATATACACAGCATAACATCATAATCGAATACAACCCATATACTATCCATTCAACCTTCTGTTCAATTCAGTCGCTCGTATGTATAACGGAAGAACAGTTACCTGGTGAGTATAACTATATAAACATAATCGAATACAACCCAGATACGATTCAATCTATACTGAATTCAACCTTCTTCTCGATTCGGTCGCTTGTATGTAAACGGAAGAACAGTTACCTGGTGAGTATTGCTATATAAACATCATCACGATATCATCGAATACAACTCAGATACAATTATCGTTTCGTCTAACCATTCAACCTTCTGTTCGATTCAGTCGCTAGTATGTGTAACGGAAGTACCGTCACCTGGTAAGTATCACTATAAATACAGTATTGCGATATAATCGGATACCACCCAGATACATTGATTGTTCAGTCTATCCATTCAATTTTCTGTTCGTTTCGGTCGCTTGTATGTGAAACGGGAATACCGTCACCTTATGTGTATAACTATATACACAGCATAACATCATAATCGAATACAACCCAGATACTATCCATTCAACCTTCTGTTCGATTCGGTTGCTCGTATGTATAACGAAAGAACAGTAACCTGGTGAGTATTTCTATATAAACGTCATCACGATATAATCGAATACAACTTAGTTATATTTTTATATTTTATTTATTTATTTTTATTAGTTAAAATCCTTTCATTAATTAAGCTACAGGAACAGCCAAAGGAGCATCAGCCTTGATTGGCTTGATTTCACTGCTAGGGAACAAAGGAAGGATTTCTTCTTTTGGGTCAACAACTAAAACATTATCAGGCAGAGGTTTCTTGGGCCCGGTCTTGCCAGTGGCATCATGGGGCAACATAATCTTCACTTTGATACCTAGGACACCTTGTCTCAACAGAACATGACGTGTAGCTGTGTCTACATAGTCATTGCAGGGGTCTCCAGAATGGATCATCAGACCATCCAACCTTATGTTCGATTCAGACGCTCGTATGTGTAACGAAAGAACCGTTACATGGTAGGTGTAGTTAAATATATAACATAACGATATAATCGGAGACAACCCTGATACAATGATTGATCAATCTATCCATACAACCTTATGTTCGATTCGGTTGCTAGTATGTATAACGAAAGAACAGTTACCTGGTTAGACAAAATATATAATAATCATCACGAAATAATCGAATACAACCCAGATACGATGATTGTTCAGTCTATCCATTCAACCTTCTGTTCAGTTCAGTCGCTCTTATGTATAACTGGAGAACAGTTACCTGGTGAGTATAACTATATGAACATCATCACGATATAATCGAATACAACCCCAGATACGATCATTGTTTAGTCTATCCATTCAACCTTCAGTTCAATTCAGTCGCTCGTATGTATAACAGAAGAACAGTTACCTGGTGAGTATAACTATATAAACATAATCGAATTCAACTCAGATACGATGATTGTTCAATCTATCCATTCAACCTTATGTTCGATTCGGTTGCTCGTATGTATATCGAAAGAACAGGTACCTGGTGAGTATATCTAAATAAACATAAACGAATACAACTCAGATACGATGATTGTTCAATCTATCCATTTAACCTTCTGCTCGATTCGGTCGCTTGTATGTAAAACGGAAGGACAGTTACCTGGTGAGTATTGCTATAAAAACATCATCACGATATCATCGAATACAACTCAGATACAATTATCGTTTCGTCTAACCATTCAACATTCTGTTCGATTCAGTCGCTAGTTTGTATAACGGAAGTATCGTCACCTGGTAAATATCACTATATATACAGTATTGCGATATAATCGGATACCACCCAGATACAATGATTGTTCAGTCTATCCATCCAACTTTCTTTTAGTTTCGGTCGCTCGTATGTAAAACGGGAATACCGTCTCCTAGTGTGTATAACTATATACACAGCATAACATCATAATCGAATACAACCCATATACTATCCATTCAACCTTCTGTTCAATTCAGTCGCTCGTATGTATAACGGAAGAACAGTTACCTGGTGAGTATAACTATATAAACATAATCGAATACAACCTAGATACGATGATTGTTCAATCTATACTGAATTCAACCTTCTGCACGATTCGGTCGCTTGTATGTAAAACGGAAGAACAGTAACCTTGTGAGTATTGCTATATAAACATCATCACGATATCATCGAATACAACTCAGATACAATTATCGTTTCGTCTAACCATTCAACATTCTGTTCGATTCAGTCGCTAGTTTGTATAACGGAAGTATCGTCACCTGGTAAGTATCACTATATATACAGTATTGCGATATAATCGGATACCACCCAGATACATTGATTGTTCAGTCTATCCATTCAACTTTCTTTTTGTTTCGGTCGCTCGTATGTAAAACGGGAATACCGTCTCCTAGTGTGTATAACTATATACACAGCATAACATCATAATCGAATACAACCCATATACTATCCATTCAACCTTCTGTTCAATTCAGTCGCTCGTATGTATAACGGAAGAACAGTTACCTGGTGAGTATAACTATATAAACATATTCGAATACAACCCAGATACGATGATTGTTCAATCTATACTGAATTCAACCTTCTGCTCGATTCGGTCGCTTGTATGTAAAACGGATGAACAGTTACCTGGTGAGTATTGCTATATAAACATCATCACGATATCATCGAATACAACTCAGATACAATTATCGTTTCGTCTAACCATTTAACCTTCTGTTCGATTCAGTCGCTAGTATGTGTAACGGAAGTACCGTCACCTGGTAAGTATCACTATATATACACTATTGCGATATAATCGGATACCACCCAGATACATTGATTGTTCAGTCTATCCATTCAACTTTCTGTTCGTTTCGGTCGCTCGTATGTGAAACGGGAATACCGTCACCTTATGTGTATAACTATATATACAGCATAACATATATAAACATAATCGAATACAACTCAGATACGATGATTGTTCAATCTATCCATTCAACCTTATGTTCGATTCGGTTGCTCGTATGTATATCGGAAGAACAGGTACCTGGTGAGTATATCTATATAAACATAATCGAATACAACTCAGATACGATGATTGTTCAATCTATCCATTTAACCTTCTGCTCGATTCGGTCGCTTGTATGTTAAACGGAAGGACAGTTACCTAGTGAGTATTGCTATATAAACATCATCACGATATCATCGAATACAACTCAGATACAATTATCGTTTCGTCTAACCATTTAACCTTCTGTTCGATTCAGTCGCTAGTATGTGTAACGGAAGTACCGTCACCTGATAAGTATCACTATATATACAGTATTGCGATATAATCGGATACCACCCAGATACATTGATTGTTCAGTCTATCCATTCAACTTTCTGTTCGTTTCGGTCGCTCGTATGTGAAACGGGAATACCGTCACCTTATGTGTATAACTATATACACAGCATAACATCATAATCGAATACAACCCATATACTATCCATTCAACCTTCTGTTCGATTCGGTTGCTCGTATGTATAACGAAAGAACAGTAACCTGGTGAGTATTTCTATATGAACGTCATCACGATATAATCGAATACAACTTAGTTACAATTATCGTTCCGTCTAACCATCCAACCTTATGTTCGATTCAGACGCTCGTATGTGTAACGAAAGAACCGTCACATGATAGGTGTAGTTAAATATACAACACAACGATATAATCGGAGACAACCCAGATACAATGATTGTTCAATCTATCCATTCAACCTTATGTTCGATTCGGTTGCTAGTATGTATAACGAAAGAACAGTTACCTGGTAAGACATAATATATGATAATCATCACGAAATAATCGAATACAACCCAGATACGATGATTGTTCAGTCTATCCATTCAACCTTCTGTTCAGTTCAGTCGCTCTTATGTATAACTGGAGAACAGTTACCTGGTGAGTATAACTATATGAACATTATCACGATATAATCGAATACAACCCCAGATACGATCATTGTTTAGTCTATCCATTCAACCTTCAGTTCAATTCAGTCGCTCGTATGTATAACGGAAGAACAGTTACCTGGTGAGTATAACTATATAAAGATAATCGAATACAACTCAGATACGATGATTGTTAAATCTATCCATTCAACCTTATGTTCGATTCGGTTGCTCGTATGTATATCGGAAGAACAGGTACCTGGTGAGTATATCTATATAAACATAATCGAATACAACTCAGATACGATGATTGTTCAATCTATCCATTTAACCTTCTGCTCGATTCGGTCGCTTGTATGTAAAACGGAAGGACAGTTACCTGGTGAGTATTGCTATATAAACATCATCACGATATCATCGAATACAACTCAGATACAATTATCGTTTCGTCTAACCATTTAACCTTATGTTCGATTCAGTCGCTAGTATGTGTAACGGAAGTACCGTCACCTGGTAAGTATCACTATATATACAGTATTGCGATATAATCGGATACCACCCAGATACATTGATTGTTTAGTCTATCCATTCAACTTTCTGTTCGTTTCGGTCGCTCGTATGTATAACGAAAGAACAGTAACCTGGTGAGTATTGCTATATAAACATCATCACGATATCATCGAATACAACTCAGATACAATTATCGTTTCGTCTAACCATTCAACATTCTGTTCGATTCAGTCGCTAGTATGTGTAACGGAAGTATCGTCACCTGGTAAGTATCACTATATATACAGTATTGCGATATAATCGGATACCACCCAGATACATTGATTGTTCAGTCTATCCATTCAACTTTCTTTTTGTTTCGGTCGCTCGTATGTAAAACGGGAATACCGTCTCCTAGTGTGTATAACTATATACACAGCATAACATCATAATCGAATACAACCCATATACTATCCATTCAACCTTCTGTTCAATTCAGTCGCTCGTATGTATAACGGAAGAACAGTTACCTGGTGAGTATAACTATATAAACATATTCGAATACAACCCAGATACGATGATTGTTCAATCTATACTGAATTCAACCTTCTGCTCGATTCGGTCGCTTGTATGTAAAACGGATGAACAGTTACCTGGTGAGTATTGCTATATAAACATCATCACGATATCATCGAATACAACTCAGATACAGTTATCGTTTCGTCTAACCATTTAACCTTCTGTTCGATTCAGTCGCTAGTATGTGTAACGGAAGTACCGTCACCTGGTAAGTATCACTATATATACAGTATTGCGATATAATCGGATACCACCCAGATACATTGATTGTTCAGTCTATCCATTCAACTTTCTGTTCGTTTCGGTCGCTCGTATGTGAAACGGGAATACCGTCACCTTATGTGTATAACTATATACACAGCATAACATCATAATCGAATACAACCCATATACTATCCATTCAACCTTCTGTTCGATTCGGTTGCTCGTATGTATAACGAAAGAACAGTAACCTGGTGAGTATTTCTATATGAACGTCATCACGATATAATCGAATACAACTTAGTTACAATTATCGTTCCGTCTAACCATCCAACCTTATGTTCGATTCAGACGCTCGTATGTGTAACGAAACAACCGTCACATGATAGGTGTAGTTAAATATACAACATAACGATATAATCGGAGACAACCCAGATACAATGATTGTTCAATCTATCCATTCAACCTTATGTTCGATTCGGTTGCTAGTATGTATAACGAAAGAACAGTAACCTGGTTAGACATAATATATAATAATCATCACGAAATAATCGAATACAACCCAGATACGATGATTGTTCAGTCTATCAATTCAACCTTCTGTTCAGTTCAGTCGCTCTTATGTATAACTGGAGAACAGTTACCTGGTGAGTATAACTATATGAACATCATCACGATATAATCGAATACAACCCCAGATACGATCATTGTTAAGTCTATCCATTCAACCTTCAGTTCAATTCAGTCGCTCGTATGTATAACGGAAGAACAGTTACCTGGTGAGTATAACTATATAAACATAATCGAATACAACTCAGATACGATGATTGTTCAATCTATCCATTCAACCTTATGTTCGATTCGGTTGCTCGTATGTATATCGGAAGAACAGGTACCTGGTGAGTATATCTATATAAACATAATCGAATACAACTCAGATACGATGATTGTTCAATCTATCCATTCAACCTTATGTTCGATTCGGTTGCTCGTATGTATATCGGAAGAACAGGTACCTGGTGAGTATATCTATATAAACATAATCGAATACAACTCAGATACGATGATTGTTCAATCTATCCATTTAACCTTCTGCTCGATTCGGTCGCTTGTATGTAAAACGGAAAGACAGTTACCTGGTGAGTATTGCTATATAAACATCATCACGATATCATCGAATACAACTCAGATACAATTATCGTTTCGTCTAACCATTCAACATTCTGTTCGATTCAGTCGCTAGTATGTGTAACGGAAGTATCGTCACCTGGTAAGTATCACTATATATACAGTATTGCGATATAATCGGATACCACCCAGATACATTGATTGTTCAGTCTATCCATTCAACTTTCTTTTCGTTTCGGTCGCTCGTATGTAAAACGGGAATACCGTCTCCTAGTGTGTATTACTATATACACAGCATAACATCATAATCGAATACAACCCATATACTATCCATTCAACATTCTGTTCAATTCAGTCGCTCGTATGTATAACGGAAGAACAGTTACCTGGTGAGTATAACTATATAAACATAATCGAATACAACTCAGATACGATGATTGTTCAATCTATACTGAATTCAACCTTCTGCTCGATTCGGTCGCTTGTATGTAAAACGGAAGAACAGTTACCTGGTGAGTATTGCTATATAAACATCATCACGATATCATCGAATACAACTCAGATACAATTATCGTTTCGTCTAACCATTTAACCTTCTGTTCGATTCAGACGCTAGTATGTCTAACGGAAGTACCGTCACCTGGTAAGTATCACTATATATACAGTATTGCGATATAATCGGATACCACCCAGATACATTGATTGTTCAGTCTATCCATTCAACTTTCTGTTCGTTTCGGTCGCTCGTATGTGGAACGGGAATACCGTCACCTTATGTGTATAACTATATACACAGCATAACATCATAATCGAATACAACCCAGATACTATCCATTCAACCTTCTGTTCAATTCGGTTGCTCGTATGTATAACGAAAGAACAGTAACCTGGTGAGTATTTCTATATGAACGTCATCACGATATAATCGAATACAACTTAGTTACAATTATCGTTCCGTCTAGCCATCCAACCTTATGTTCGATTCAGACGCTCGTATGTGTAACGAAAGAACCGTTACATGGTAGGTGTAGTTAAATATACAACATAACGATATAATCGGAGACAACCCAGATACAATGATTGTTCAATCTATCCATTCAACCTTATGTTCGATTCGGTTGCTAGTATGTATAACGAAATAACAGTTACCTGGTAAGACATAATATATAATAATCATCACGAAATAATTGAATACAACCCAGATACGATGATTGTTCAGTCTATCCATTCAACCTTCTGTTCAGTTCAGTCGCTCTTATGTATAACTGGAGAACAGTTACCTGGTGAGTATAACTATATAAACATCATCACGATATGATCGAATACAACCCCAGATACGATCATTGTTTAGTCTATCCATTCAACCTTCAGTTCAATTCAGTCGCTCGTATGTATAACGAAAGAACAGTTACCTGGTGAGTATAACTATATAAACATAATCGAATACAACTCAGATACGATGATCGTTTAATCTATCCATTCAACCTTATGTTCGATTCGGTTGCTCGTATGTATATCGGAAGAACAGGTACCTGGTGAGTATATCTATATAAACATAATCGAATACAACTCAGATACGATGATTGTTCAATCTATCCATTTAACCTTCTGCTCGATTCGGTCGCTTGTGTGTAAAACGGAAGGACAGTTACCTGGTGAGTATTGCTATATAAACATCATCACGATATCATCGAATACAACTCAGATACAATTATCGTTTCGTCTAACCATTCAACATTCTGTTCAATTCAGTCGCTAGTATGTGTAACGGAAGTATCGTCACCTGGTAAGTATCACTATTTATACAGTATTGCGATATAATCGGATACCACCCAGATACATTGATTGTTCAGTCTATCCATTCAACTTTCTTTTCGTTTCGGTCGCTCGTATGTAAAACGGGAATACCGTCTCCTAGTGTGTATAACTATATACACAGCATAACATCATAATCGAATACAACCCATATACTATCCATTCAACCTTCTGTTCAATTCAGTCGCTCGTTTGTATAACGGAAGAACAGTAACCTGGTGAGTATTTCTATATGAACGTCATCACGATATAATCGAATACAACTTAGTTACAATTATCGTTCCGTCCAACCATCCAACCATATGTTCGATTCAGACGCTCGTATGTGTAACGAAAGAACCGTTACATGGTAGGTGTAGTTAAATATACAACATAACGATATAATCGGAGACAACCCAGATACAATGATTGTTCAATCTATCCATTCAACCTTATGTTCGATTCGGTTGCTAGTATGTATAACGAGAGAACAGTAACCTGGTTAGACATAATATATAATAATCATCACGAAATAATCGAATACAACCCAGATACAATGATTGTTCAGTCTATCCATTCAACCTTCTGTTCAGTTCAGTCGCTCTTATGTATAACTGGAGAACAGTCACCTGGTGAGTATAACTATATGAACATCATCACGATATAATCGAATACAACCCCAGATACGATCATTGTTTAGTCTATCCATTCAACCTTCAGTTCAATTCAGTCGCTCGTATGTATAACGGAAGAACAGTTACCTGGTGAGTATAACTATATAAACATAATCGAATACAACTCAGATACGATGATTGTTCAATCTATCCATTCAACCTTATGTTCGATTCGGTTGCTCGTATGTATATCGGAAGAACAGGTACCTGGTGAGTATATCTATATAAACATAATCAAATACAACTCAGATACGATGATTGTTCAATCTATCCATTTAACCTTCTGCTCGATTCGGTCGCTTGTATGTAAAACGGAAAGACAGTTACCTGGTGAGTATTGCTATATAAACATCATCACGATATCATCGAATACAACTCAGATACAATTATCGTTTCGTCTAACCATTCAACAATCTGTTCGATTCAGTCGCTAGTATGTGTTACGGAAGTATCGTCACCTGGTAAGTATCACTATATATACAGTATTGCGATATAATCGGATACCACCCAGATACATTGATTGTTCAGTCTATCCATTCAACTTTCTTTTCGTTTCGGTCGCTCGTATGTAAAACGGGAATACCGTCTCCTAGTGTGTATAACTATATACACAGCATAACATCATAATCGAATACAACCCATATACTATCCATTCAACCTTCTGTTCAATTCAGTCGCTCGTATGTATAACGGAAGAACAGTTACCTGGTGAGTATAACTATATAAACATAATCGAATACAACCCAGATACGATGATTGTTCAATCTATACTGAATTCAACCTTCTGATCGATTCGGTCGCTTGTATGTAAAACGGAAGAACAGTTACCTGGTGAGTATTGCTATATAAACATCATCACGATATCATCGAATACAACTCAGATACAATTATCGTTTCGTCTAACCATTCAACATTCTGTTCGATTCAGTCGCTAGTATGTGTAACGGAAGTATCGTCACCTGGTAAGTATCACTATATATACAGTATTGCGATATAATCGGATACCACCCAGATACATTGATTGTTCAGTCTATCCATTCAACTTTCTGTTCGTTTCGGTCGCTCGTATGTGAAACGGGAATACCGTCACCTTATGTGTATAACTATATACACAGCATAACATCATAATCGAATACAACCCAGATACTATCCATTCAACCTTCTGTTCGATTCGGTTGCTCGTATGTATAACGAAAGAACAGTAACCTGGTGAGTTTTTCTATATGAACGTCATCACGATATAATCGAATACAACTTAGTTACAATTATCGTTCCGTCTAACCATCCAACCTTATGTTCGATTCAGACGCTCGTATGTGTAACGAAAGAACCGTTACATGGAAGGTGTAGTTAAATATACAACATAACGATATAATCGGAGACAACCCAGATACAATGATTGTTCAATCTATCCATTCAACCTTATGTTCGATTCGGTTGCTAGTATGTATAACGAAATAACAGTTACCTGGTAAGACATAATATATAATAATCATCACGAAATAATTGAATACAACCCAGATACGATGATTGTTCAGTCTATCCATTCAACCTTCTGTTCAGTTCAGTCGCTCTTATGTATAACTGGAGAACAGTTACCTGGTGAGTATAACTATATAAACATCATCACGATATGATCGAATACAACCCCAGATACGATCATTGTTTAGTCTATCCATTCAACCTTCAGTTCAATTCAGTCGCTCGTATGTATAACGAAAGAACAGTTACCTGGTGAGTATAACTATATAAACATAATCGAATACAACTCAGATACGATGATCGTTTAATCTATCCATTCAACCTTATGTTCGATTCGGTTGCTCGTATGTATATCGGAAGAACAGGTACCTGGTGAGTATATCTATATAAACATAATCGAATACAACTCAGATACGATGATTGTTCAATCTATCCATTTAACCTTCTGCTCGATTCGGTCGCTTGTGTGTAAAACGGAAGGACAGTTACCTGGTGAGTATTGCTATATAAACATCATCACGATATCATCGAATACAACTCAGATACAATTATCGTTTCGTCTAACCATTCAACATTCTGTTCAATTCAGTCGCTAGTATGTGTAACGGAAGTATCGTCACCTGGTAAGTATCACTATTTATACAGTATTGCGATATAATCGGATACCACCCAGATACATTGATTGTTCAGTCTATCCATTCAACTTTCTTTTCGTTTCGGTCGCTCGTATGTAAAACGGGAATACCGTCTCCTAGTGTGTATAACTATATACACAGCATAACATCATAATCGAATACAACCCATATACTATCCATTCAACCTTCTGTTCAATTCAGTCGCTCGTTTGTATAACGGAAGAACAGTAACCTGGTGAGTATTTCTATATGAACGTCATCACGATATAATCGAATACAACTTAGTTACAATTATCGTTCCGTCCAACCATCCAACCATATGTTCGATTCAGACGCTCGTATGTGTAACGAAAGAACCGTTACATGGTAGGTGTAGTTAAATATACAACATAACGATATAATCGGAGACAACCCAGATACAATGATTGTTCAATCTATCCATTCAACCTTATGTTCGATTCGGTTGCTAGTATGTATAACGAGAGAACAGTAACCTGGTTAGACATAATATATAATAATCATCACGAAATAATCGAATACAACCCAGATACAATGATTGTTCAGTCTATCCATTCAACCTTCTGTTCAGTTCAGTCGCTCTTATGTATAACTGGAGAACAGTCACCTGGTGAGTATAACTATATGAACATCATCACGATATAATCGAATACAACCCCAGATACGATCATTGTTTAGTCTATCCATTCAACCTTCAGTTCAATTCAGTCGCTCGTATGTATAACGGAAGAACAGTTACCTGGTGAGTATAACTATATAAACATAATCGAATACAACTCAGATACGATGATTGTTCAATCTATCCATTCAACCTTATGTTCGATTCGGTTGCTCGTATGTATATCGGAAGAACAGGTACCTGGTGAGTATATCTATATAAACATAATCAAATACAACTCAGATACGATGATTGTTCAATCTATCCATTTAACCTTCTGCTCGATTCGGTCGCTTGTATGTAAAACGGAAAGACAGTTACCTGGTGAGTATTGCTATATAAACATCATCACGATATCATCGAATACAACTCAGATACAATTATCGTTTCGTCTAACCATTCAACAATCTGTTCGATTCAGTCGCTAGTATGTGTTACGGAAGTATCGTCACCTGGTAAGTATCACTATATATACAGTATTGCGATATAATCGGATACCACCCAGATACATTGATTGTTCAGTCTATCCATTCAACTTTCTTTTCGTTTCGGTCGCTCGTATGTAAAACGGGAATACCGTCTCCTAGTGTGTATAACTATATACACAGCATAACATCATAATCGAATACAACCCATATACTATCCATTCAACCTTCTGTTCAATTCAGTCGCTCGTATGTATAACGGAAGAACAGTTACCTGGTGAGTATAACTATATAAACATAATCGAATACAACCCAGATACGATGATTGTTCAATCTATACTGAATTCAACCTTCTGATCGATTCGGTCGCTTGTATGTAAAACGGAAGAACAGTTACCTGGTGAGTATTGCTATATAAACATCATCACGATATCATCGAATACAACTCAGATACAATTATCGTTTCGTCTAACCATTCAACATTCTGTTCGATTCAGTCGCTAGTATGTGTAACGGAAGTATCGTCACCTGGTAAGTATCACTATATATACAGTATTGCGATATAATCGGATACCACCCAGATACATTGATTGTTCAGTCTATCCATTCAACTTTCTGTTCGTTTCGGTCGCTCGTATGTGAAACGGGAATACCGTCACCTTATGTGTATAACTATATACACAGCATAACATCATAATCGAATACAACCCAGATACTATCCATTCAACCTTCTGTTCGATTCGGTTGCTCGTATGTATAACGAAAGAACAGTAACCTGGTGAGTTTTTCTATATGAACGTCATCACGATATAATCGAATACAACTTAGTTACAATTATCGTTCCGTCTAACCATCCAACCTTATGTTCGATTCAGACGCTCGTATGTGTAACGAAAGAACCGTTACATGGAAGGTGTAGTTAAATATACAACATAACGATATAATCGGAGACAACCCAGATACAATGATTGTTCAATCTATCCATTCAACCTTATGATCGATTCGGTTGCTAGTATGTATAACGAAAGAACAGTTACCTGGTTAGACATAATATATAATAATCTTCACGAAATAATCGAATACAACCCAGATACCCAGATCCATTCAACCTTCTGTTCAGTTCAGTCGCTCTTATGTATAACTGGAGAACAGTTACCTGGTAAGTATAACTATATGAACATCATCACGATATAATCGAATACAACCCCAGATACGATCATTGTTTAGTCTATCCATTCAACCTTCAGTTCAATTCAGTCGCTCGTATGTATAACGGAAGAACAGTTACCTGGTGAGTATAACTATATAAACATAATCGAATACAACTCAGATACGATGATTGTTCAATCTATCCATTCAACCTTATGTTCAATTCGGTTGCTCGTATGTATATCGGAAGAACAGGTACCTGGTGATTATATCAATATAAACATAATCGAATACAACTCAGATACGATGATTGTTCAATCTATCCATTCAACCTTCTGTTCGATTCGGTCGCTTGTATGTGTAACGGAAGTACCGTCACCTGGTAAGTATCACTATATATACAGTATTGCGATATAAGGTAACGTATGTGTAACGTATTTCTATATGAACGTCATCACGATATAATCGAATACAACTTAGTTACAATTATCGTTCCGTCTAACCATCTAACCTTATGTTCGATTCAGACGCTCTTATGTGTAAAGAAAGAACCGTTACATAGTAGGTGTAGTTAAATATACAACATAACGATATAATCGGAGACAACCCAGATACAATGATTGTTCAATCTATCCATTCAACCTTATGTTCGATTCGGTTGCTAGTATGTATAACGAAAGAACAGTTACCTGGTTAGACATAATATATGATAATCATCACGAAATAATCGAATACAACCCAGATACGATGATTGTTCAGTCTATCCATTCAACCTTCTGTTCAGTTCAGTCGCTCTTATGTATAACTGGAGAACAGTTACCTGGTGAGTATAACTATATGAACATCATCACGATATAATCGAATACAACCCCAGATACGATCATTGTTTAGTCTATCCATTCAACCTTCAGTTCAATTCAGTCGCTCGTATGTATAACGGAAGAACAGTTACCTGGTGAGTATAACTATATAAACATAATAGAATACAACTCAGATACGATGATTGTTCAATCTATCCATTCAACCTTATGTTCGATTAGGTTGCTCGTATGTATATCAAAAGAACAGGTACCTGGTGAGTATATCTATATAAACATGATCGAATACAACTAAGATACGATGATTGTTCAATCTATCCATTTAACCTTCTGCTCGATTCGGTCGCTTGTATGTAAAACGGAAGGACAGTTACCTGGTGAGTATTGCTATATAAACATCATCACGATATCATCGAATACAACTCAGATACAATTATCGTTTCGTCTAACCATTCAACATTCTGTTCGATTCAGTCGCTAGTATGTGTAACGGAAGTATCGTCACCTGGTAAGTATCACTATATATACAGTATTGCGATATAATCGGATACCACCCAGATTCATTGATTGTTCAGTCTATCCATTCAACTTTCTGTTCGTTTCGGTCGCTCGTATGTAAAACGGGAATACCGTCACCTAATGTGTATAACTATAAACACAGCATAATATCATAATCGAATACAACCCAGATACTATCCATTCAACCTTCTGTTCGATTCGATTGCTCGTATGTATAACGGAAGAACAGTTACCTGGTGAGTATAACTTTATAAACATAATCGAATACAACCCAGATACGATTATTGTTCAATTAATACTGAATTCAACCTTCTGCTCGATTCAGTCGCTTTTATGTATAACTGGAGAACAGTTACCTGTTGAGTATAACTATATAAACATCATCACGATATAATCGAATACAACCTCAGATACGATCATTATTTAGTCTATCCATTCAACCTTCTGTTCAATTCAGTCGCTCGTATGTATATCGGAAGAACAGTTACCTGGTGAGTATAACTATATAAACCTAATCGAATACAACCCAGATACGATGAATTTTCAATCTATCCATTTAACCTTCTGCTCGATTCGGTCGCTTTTATGTAAAACGGAAGAACAGTTACCTGGTGAATATTGCTATATAAACATCATCACGATATCATCGAATACAACTCAGATACAATTATCGCTTCGTCTAACCATTTAACATTCTGTTCGATTCAGTCGCTAGTATGTGTAACGGAAGTACCGTCACCTGGTAAGTATCACTATATATACAGTATTGCGATATAATCGGATACCAACCAGATACATTGATTGTTCAGTCTATCCATTCAACTTTCTGTTCGTTTCGGTCGCTTGTATGTAAAACGGAAATACCGTCACCTAGTGTGTATAACTATATACACAGCATAACATCATAATCGAATACAACCCAGATACCATTCATTCAACCTTCTGTTCGATTCGGTTGCTCGTATGTATAACGAAAGAACAGTAACCTGGTGAGTATTTCTATATGAACTTCATCACGATATAATCGAATACAACTCAGATACAATGATCATTCCGTCTATCCATCCAACCTTCTGTTCGATTGGGTCGCTCGTACGTATAACGCAAGAACAGTCACCTGGTGAGTATTACTATATAAACATTACCACGATATAATCGAATACAACTCAGTTACAATTATCTCTAACCATCCAACCTTATGTTCGATTCAGACGCTCGTATGTGTAACGAAAGAACCGTTACATGGTAGGTGTATCTAATTATACAGCATAACGATATAATCAGAGACAACCCAGATACAATGATTTTTCAATCTATCCATCCAACCTTATGTTTGGTTCGGTTGCTCGTATGTATAACGGAAGAACAGTTACCTGGTTAGACATAATATATAATAATCATCACGAAATAATCGAATACAACCCAGATACGATGATTATTCAGTCTATCCATTCAACCTTCAGTTCAGTCGCTCTTATGTATAACTGGAGAATAGTTACCTGGTGAGTATAACTATATAAACATCATCACGATATAATCGAATACAACCCCAGATAAGATCATTGTTTAGTCTATCCATTCAACCTTCTGTTCAATTCAGTCGCTCGTATGTATAACGGAAGTACATTTACTTGGTGAGTATAACTATATAAACATAATCGAATACAACTCAGATACGATGATTGTTCAATCTATCCATTCAACCCTATGTTCGATTCGGTTGCTCGTATGTATAACGGAAGAACAGGTACCTGGTGAGTATTGCTATAAACATCATCACGATATCATCGAATTCAACTCAGATACAATTATCGTTTCGTCTAACCATTTAACCTTCTGTATGTAAAACGGGAATACCGTCACCTAATGTGTATAACTATATACACAGCATAACATCATAATCGAATACAACCCAGATACTATCCATTCAACCTTCTGTTCGATTCAGTTGCTCGTATGTATAAAGAAAAAACAGTAACCTGGTGAGTATTTCTATATGAACGTCATCACGATATAATCGAATACAACTCAGATACAATGATCATTTCGTCTATTTATCCAAACTTCTGTTCGATTGGGTCGCTCGTATGTATAACGCAAGAACAGTCACCTGGTGAGTATTACTATATAAACATCACCACGATATAATCGAATACAACTCAGTTACAATTATTGTTTCGTCTAATCATCCAACCTTATGTTCGATTCAGACTCTCGTATGTGTGACGAAAGAACCGTTACATGGTAGGTGTAACTTAATATACAGCATAACGATATAATCGGAGACAACCTAGATACAATGATTGTTCAATCTATCCATTCAACCTTATGTTCGATTCGGTTGCTCGTATGTGTAACAGAAGAACTGTTACCTGGTTAGACATACTATATGATAATCATCACGATATAATCGAATACCACCCAGATACATTGATTGTTCAGTCTATCCATTCAACTTTCTGTTCAGTTCAGTCGCTCTTATGTATTACTGGAGAAAAGTTTCCTGGTGAGTATAACTATATGAACATCATCAAGATATAATCGAAAACAACCCCAGATACGATTATTGTTTAGTCTATCCATTCAACCTTCTGTTCAATTCAGTCGCTCGTATGTATAACGGAAGAACAGGTACCTGGTGAGTATAACTATATAAACATAATCAAATACAACCCAGATACGATGATTGTTCAATCTATACATTTAACCTTCTGCTCGATTGGGTCGCTTGTATGTGAAACGGAAGAATAGTTACCTGGTTATTATTGCTATATAAACATCATCACGATATCATCGGATACAACTCAGATACAATTATCGTTTCGTCTAACCATTCAACCTTCTGTTCGATTCAGTCGCTAGTATGTGTAACGGAAGTACCGTCACCTGGTAGGTATCACTATATATCCAGTATTGCGATATAATCGGATACCACCCAGATACATTGATTGTTCAGTCTATCCATTCATTTTTCTGTTCTTTTCGGTCGCTCGTATGTAAAACGGGAATACCGTCATCAAATGTGTATAACTATATACACAGCATAAGATCATAATCGAATACAACCCAGATACTATCCATTCAACCTTCTGTTCGATTCGGTTGCTCGTATGTATAACGAAAGAACAGTAACCTGGTGAGTATTTCTATATAAACTTCATCACGATATAATCGAATACAACTGAGATACAATGATCATTCCGTCTATCCATCCAACCTTCTGTTCGATTGGGTCGCTCGTATGTATAACGCAAGAACAGTCACCTGGTGAGTATTACTATATAAACATCACCACGATATAATAGAATACAACTCAGTTACAATTATCGTTCCGTCTAATCATCCAACCTTATGTTCGATGCATACGCTCGTATGTGTAACTAAGGAACCGTTACATGGTAGGTGTAAATAAATATACAGCATAACGATATAATCGGAGACAACCCAGATACAATGATTGTTCAATCTATCCATTCAACCTTATGTTCGATTCGGTTGCTCGTATGTGTAACAGAAGAACTGTTACATGGTAAGACATACTATATGAAAATCATCACGATATAATCGAATACAACCCAGATACAATGATTGTTCAGTCTATCCATTCAACCTTCTGTTCAGTTCAGTCGCTCTCATGTATAACTGGAGAACAGTTACCTAGTGAGTATAACTATATAAACATAATCGAATACAACCCAGATACGATGATTGTTCAATCTATCTATTTAACCTTCTGCTCGATTCGGTCGCTTGTATGTAAAACGTAAGAACAGTTACCTGGTGAGTATTGCTATAAACATCATCACGATATCATCGAATACAACTCAGATACAATTATCGCTTCGTCTAACCATTTAACCTTCTGTTCGATTCAGTCGCTAGTATGTGTAACGGAAGTACCGTCACCTGGTAAGTATCACTATATATACAGTATTGCGATATAATCGGATACCAACCAGATACATTGATTGTTCAGTCTATCCATTCAACTTTCTGTTCGTTTTGGTCGCTCGTATGTAAAACGGGAATACCGTCACCTAGTGTGTATAACTATATACACAGCATAACATCATAATCGAATACAACCCAGATACCATCCATTCAACCTTCTGTTCGATTCGGTTGCTCGTATGTATAACGAAAGAACAGTAACCTGGTGAGTATTTCTATATGAACTTCATCACGATATAATCGAATACAACTCAGATACAATGATCATTCCGTCTATCCATCCAACCTTCTGTTCGATTGGGTCGCTCGTACGTATAACGCAAGAACAGTCACCTGGTGTGTATTACTATATAAACATTACCACGATATAATCGAATACAACTCAGTTACAATTATCGTTCCGTCTAACCAATCCAACCTTATGTTCGATTCAGACGCTCGTATGTGTAACGAAAGAACCGTTACATGGTAGGTGTATCTAATTATACAGCATAACGATATAATCGTAGACAACCCAGATACAATGATTGTTCAATCTATCCATTCAACCTTATGTTCGATTCGGTTGCTCGTATGTATAACGGAAGAACAGTTACCTGGTTAGACATAATATATAAATCATCACGAAATAATCGAATACAACCCAGATACGATGATTATTCAGTTTATCCATTCAACCTTCTGTTCAGTTCAGTCGCTCTTATGTATAACTGGAGAACAGTTACCTGGTGAGTATAACTATATAAACATCATCACGATATCATCGAATACAACCCCAGATACGATCATTGTTTAGTATATCCATTCAACCTTTTGTTCAATTCAGTCGCTCGTATGTATAACGGAAGAACAGTTACTTGGTAGGTATAACTATATAAACATAATTGAATACAACTCAGATACGATGATCGTTCAATCTATCCATTCAACCTTATGTTCGATTCGGTTGCTCGTAAGTATAACGGAAGAACATGGTACCTGGTGAGTATAACTATATAAACATAATCGAATACAACTCAGATACGATGATTGTTCAATCTATCCATTAAACCTTCTGCTCGATTCGGTCGCTTGTATGTAAAGCGGAAGGACAGTTACCTGGTGAGTATTGCTATATAAACATCATCACGATATAATCGTATACAACCCCAGATACGATCATTGTTTAGTCTATCCATTCAACTTTCTGTTCAGTTTAGTCGCTCATATGTATAACGAAAGAACAGTTACCTGGTGAGTATAACTATATAAACATAATTGAATACAACCCAGTTACGATGATTGTTCAATCCATACTAAATTCAACCTTCTGCTCGATTCGGTCGCTTGACTGTAAAACGGAAGAACAGTTACCTGGTGAGTATCGCTATATAAACATCATCACGATATCATCGAATACAACTCAGTTACAATTATCGTTCCGTCTAACCATCCAACCTTATGTTCGATTCAGACGCTCGTATGTGTAACGAAATAACCGTTACATGGTAGGTGTAACCGAATATACAGCATAAAGATATAATCGGAGACAACCCAGATACAATGATTGTTCAATCTATCCATCCAACCATATGTTCGATTCGGTTGCTCGTATGTTTAACGGAAGAACTGTTACCTGGTTAGACATACTATATGATAATCATCACGATATACTCGAATACAACCCCAGATACGATTATTGTTTAGTCTATCCATTCAACCTTCTGTTCAATTCAGTCGTTCTTATGTATAACGGAAAAACAGTTACCTGGTGAGTATAACTATATAAACATAATTGAATACAACCCAGTTACGATGATTGTTCAATCCATACTAAATTCAACCTTCTGCTCGATTCGGTCGCTTGACTGTAAAACGGAAGAACAGTTACCTGGTGAGTATCGCTATATAAACATCATCACGATATCATCGAATACAACTCAGTTACAATTATCGTTCCGTCTAACCATCCAACCTTATGTTCGATTCAGACGCTCGTATGTGTAACGAAAGAACCGTTACATGGTAGGTGTATCTGAATATACAGTATAACGATATAATCGGAGACAACCCAGATACAATGATTGTTCAATCTATCCATTCAATCTTATGTTCGATTCGGCTGCTCGTATGTATAACGGAAGAACAGTTACCTGGTTAGACATAATATATAATAATCATCACGAAATAATCGAATACAACCCAGATACGATGATTGTTCAGTCTATCTATACAACTTTCTGTTCAGTTCAGTCGCTCTTATGTATAACTGGAGAACAGTTACCTGGTGAGTATAACTATATAAACATCATCACGATATAATCGAATACAACCCAGATACGATCATTGTTTAGTCTATCCATTCAACGTTCTGTTCAATTCAGTCGCTCGTATGTATAACGGAAGAACAGTTACTTGGTGAGTATAACTATATTAACATAATCGATTACAACTCAGATACGATGATTGTTCAATCTATCCATTCAACCTTATGTTCGATTCGGTTGCTCGTATGTATAACGGAAGAACAGTTACCTGGTTAGACATACGATATAATAATCATCACGAAATAATCGAATTCAACCCAGATACGATGATTGTTCAGTCTATCTATACAACCTTCTGTTCAGTTCAGTCGCTCTTATGTATAACTGGAGAACATAATCGAATACAACCCAGATACGATGATTGTTCAATCCATACTAAATTCAACCTTCTGCTCGATTTGGTCGCTTGTATGTAAAACGGAAGAACAGTTACCTGGTGAGTATTGCTATATAAACATCATCACGATATCATCGAATACATCTCAGATACAATTATCGTTTCGTCTAACCATTCAACATTCTGTTCGATTCAGTCGCTAGTATGTATAACGGAAGAACAGGGTGTGTATAACTATATAAACATAATCGAATACAACCCAGATACGATGATTGTTCAATCCATACTAAATTCAACCTTCTGCTCGATTCGGTCGCTTGTATGTAAAACGGAAGAACAGTTACCTGGTGAGTATTGCTATATAAACATCATCACGATATCATCGAATACAACTCAGATACAATTATCGTTTCGTCTTACCATTTAACCTTAAGTTCGATTCAGTCGCTAGAATGTGCAACGGTAGTACCGTCACCTGGTAAGTATCACTATATATACAGAATTGCGATATAATCGGATACCACCCAGATACATTGATTGTTCAGTCTATCCATTCAACTTTCTGTTCGTTTTGGTCGCTCGTATGTAAAACGGGAATACCGTCACCTAATGTGTATAACTATATACACAGCATAACATCATAATCGAATACAACCCAGATACTATCCATTCAACCTTCTGTTCGATTCGGTTGCTCGTATGTATAAAGAAAAAACAGTAACCTGGTGAGTATTTCTATATAAACGTCATCACGATATAATCGAATACAACTCAGATACAATGATCATTTCGTCTATCCATCCAAACTTCTGTTCGATTGGGTCGCTCGTATGTATAACGCAAGAACAGTCACCTGGTGAGTATTACTATATAAACATCACCACGATATAATCGAATACAACTCAGTTACAATTATTGTTCCGTCTAATCATCCAACCTTATGTTCGATTCAGACGCTCGTATGTGTAACAAAAGAACCGTTACATGGTAGGTGTATCTAAATATACAGCATAACGATATAATCGGAGACAACCCAGATACAATGATTGTTCAATCTATCCATTCAACCTTATGTTCGATTCGGTTGCTCGTATGTATAACGGAAGAACAGTTACCTGGTTAGACATAATATATAATAATCATCACGAAATAATCGAATACAACCCAGATACGATGATTGTTCAGTCTATCTATACAACCTTCTGTTCAGTTCAGTCGCTCTCATGTATAACTGGAGAACAGTTACCTGGTGAGTATAACTATATAAACATCATCACGATATAATCGAATACAACCCCAGATACGATCATTGTTTAGTATATCCATTCAACATTCTGTTCAATTCAGTCGCTCGTATGTATAACGGAAGAACAGTTACTTGGTGAGTATAACTATATAAACATAATCGAATACAACTCAGATACGATGATTGTTCAATCTATCCATTCAACCTTATGTTCGATTCGGTTGCTCGTATGTATATCGGAAGAACAGGTACCTGGTGAGTATAACTATATAAACATAATCGAATACAACTCAGATACGATGAATTTTCAATCTATTCATTTAACCTTCTTCTCGATTCGGTCGCTTTTATGTAAAACGGAAGAACAGTTACCTGGTGAGTATCGCTATATAAACATCATCACGATATCATCGAATACAACTCAGAGATACAATTATCGTTTCGTCTAACCATTTAACCTTCTGTTCGATTCAGTCTCTAGTATGTGTAACGGAAGTACCGTCACCTGGTAAGTATCACTAAATATACAGTATTGCAATATAATCGGATACCACCCAGATACATTGATTGTTCAGTCTATCCATCCAACTTTCTGTTCAGCTTAGTCGCTCTTATGTATAACTGGAGAACAGTTTCCTGGTGAGTATAACTATATGAACATCATCAAGATATAATCGAATACAACCCCAGATACGATTATTGTTCAGTCTATCCATTCAACCTTCTGTTCAATTCAGTCGCTCGTATGTATAACGAAAGAACAGTTACCTGGTGAGTATAACTATATAAACATAATCGAATACAACCCAGATACGATGATTGTTCAATCTCTTCTAAATTTAAGCTTCTGCTCGATTCGGTCGCTTGTATGTAAAACGGAAGAACAGTTACCTGGTGAGTATCGCTATATAAACATCATCACGATATCATCGAATACAACTCAGAGATACAATTATCGTTTCGTCTAACCATTTAACCTTCTGTTCGATTTAGTCTCTAGTATGTGTAACGGAAGTACCGTCACCTGGTAAGTATCACTATATATACAGTATTGCG
This sequence comes from Chrysomela aeneicollis, assembly GCA_029955515.1. Classification (NCBI taxonomy): domain Eukaryota; kingdom Metazoa; phylum Arthropoda; class Insecta; order Coleoptera; family Chrysomelidae; genus Chrysomela; species Chrysomela aeneicollis. The sequence goes on along the minus strand of JARUHQ010000032.1, from coordinate 1,577,460 downwards.
ATATAATCGGATACCACCCAGATACATTGATTGTTCAGTCTATCCATTCAACTTTCTGTTCGTTTCGGTCTCTCGTATGTAAAACGGGAATACCGTCACCTAATGTGTATAACTATATACACAGCATAACATCATAATCGAATACAACCCAGGTACTATCCATTCAACCTTCTGTTCGATTCGGTTGCTCGTATGTATAACGGAAGAACAGTAACCTGGTGAGTATTTCTATATGAACGTCATCACGATATAATCGAATACAACTCAGATACAATGATCATTCCGTCTATCCATCCAACCTTCTGTTCGATTGGGTCGCTCGTACGTATAACGCAAGAACAGTCACCTGGTGAGTATTACTATATGAACATTCCCACGATATAATCGAATACAACTCAGTTACAATTATCGTTCCGTCTAACCATCCAACCTTATGTTCGATTCAGACGCTCGTATGTGTAACGAAAGAACCGTTACATGGTAGGTGTATCTAAATATACAGCATAACGATATAATCGGAGACAACCCAGATACAATGATTGTTCAATCTATCCATTCAACCTTATGTTCGATTCGGTTGCTCGTATGTATAACGGAAGAACAGTTACCTGGTTGGAAATAATATATAATGATCATCACGAAATAATCGAATACAACCCAGATACGATGATTGTTCAGTCTATCTATACAACCTTCTGTTCAGTTCAGTCGCTCTTATGTATAACTGGAGAACAGTTACCTGGTGAGTATAACTATATAAACATCATCACGATATAATCGAATACAACCCCAGATACGATCATTGTTTAGTATATCCATTCAACCTTCTGTTCAATTCAGTCGCTCGTATGTATAACGGAAGAACAGTTACTTGGTGAGTATAACTATATAAACATAATCGAATACAACTCAGATACGATGATTGTTCAATCTATCCATTCAACCTTATGTTCGATTCGGTTGCTCGTATGTATATCGGAAGAACAGGTACCTGGTGAGTATAACTATATAAACATAATCGAATACAACTCAGATACGATGAATTTTCAATCTATTCATTTAACCTTCTTCTCGATTCGGTCGCTTTTATGTAAAACGGAAGAACAGTTACCTGGTGAGTATCGCTATATAAAAATCATCACGATATCATCGAATACAACTCAGAGATACAATTATCGTTTCGTCTAACCATTTAACCTTCTGTTCGATTCAGTCTCTAGTATGTGTAACGGAAGTACCGTCACCTGGTAAGTATCACTAAATATACAGTATTGCGATATATTCGGATACCACCCAGATACATTGATTGTTCAGTCTATCCATCCAACTTTCTGTTCAGTTTAGTCGCTCTTATGTATAACTGGAGAACAGTTTCCTGGTGAGTATAACTATATGAACATCATCAAGATATAATCGAATACAACCCCAGATACGATTATTGTTCAGTCTATCCATTCAACCTTCTGTTCAATTCAGTCGCTCGTATGTATAACGAAAGAACAGTTACCTGGTGAGTATAACTATATAAACATAATCGAATACAACCCAGATACGATGATTGTTCAATCTCTACTAAATTTAAGCTTCTGCTCGATTCGGTCGCTTGTATGTAAAACGGAAGAACAGTTACCTGGTGAGTATCGCTATATAAACATCATCACGATATCATCGAATACAACTCAGAGATACAATTATCGTTTCGTCTAACCATTTAACCTTCTGTTCGATTTAGTCTAGTATGTGTAACGGAAGTACCGTCACCTGGTAAGTATCACTATATATACAGTATTGCGATATAATCGGATACCACCCAGATACATTGATTGTTCAGTCTATCCATTCAACTTTCTGTTCGTTTCGGTCTCTCGTATGTAAAACGGGAATACCGTCACCTAATGTGTATAACTATATACACAGCATAACATCATAATCGAATACAACCCAGATACTATCCATTCAACCTTCTGTTCGATTCGGTTGCTCGTATGTATAACGGAAGAACAGTAACCTGGTGAGTATTTCTATATGAACGTCATCACGATATAATCGAATACAACTCAGATACAATGATCATTCCGTCTATCCATCCAACCTTCTGTTCGATTGGGTCGCTCGTATGTATAACGCAAGAACAGTCACCTGGTGAGTATTACTATATAAACATCACCACGATATAATCGAATACAACTCAGTTACAATTATAGTTTCGTCTAACCATCCAACTTTATGTTCGATTCAGATGCTCTGTTTGTTTTTTTTCATAAAATCCATTTCTCCAATCGAAAAAACCGAAATCGAAAAAAAAAATGCATCAAAGGGGGCCCCCTTGGAATTTTTCGAATTCTTCATATCGCCTCAACTTCCGAACGGATGGACCGATTTTCAACTTCGATCATACCAATCTGCTTGTTTTTTTTTTCAAAGAATCCATTACTTCAATCAAACAAACCGAAATCGAAAAAAAAATTCATCAAAGGGGGCCCCCTTGGAACTTTTTCGAATTCTTCAGATCGCCTTAACTTCCGAACGGATGGATCGATTTTCAACTTCGATCATACCAATCTGTTTTTTTTTTTTTCATAAAATCCATTTCTCCAATCGAAAAAACCGAAATCGAAAAAAAAATGCATCAAAGGGGGCCCCCTTGGAACTTTTTCGAATTCTTCAGATCGCCTTAACTTCCAAACGGATGGACCGATTTTCAACTCCGATCATACCAATCTGCTTGTTTTTTTTTTCATAAAATCCATTTCTCCAATCGAAAAAACCGAAATCGAAAAAAAAATTGCATCAAAGGGGGTCTCCTTGGAACTTTTTCGAATTCTTCAGATCGCCTCAACTTCCGAACGGATGGACCTATTTTCAACTTTGAAAATACCAATCTGCTTGTTTTTTTTCATAGAATCCATTTCTCCAATCGGAAAAACCGGAATCGAAATAAAAATTGCATCAAAGGGGGTCCCCTTGGAACTTTATCGAATTCTTCAGATCGCCTTAACTTCCGAACGGATGGACCGATTTTCAACTTCCATCATACCAATCTGCTTGTTTTTTTTTCAGAGAATCCATTTCTCCAATCGAAAAAACCGAAATCGAAAAAAAAAATGCATCAAAGGGGGCCCCCTTGGAACTTTTTCGAATTCTTCAGATCGCCTTAACTTCCGAACGGATGGACCGATTTTCATCTTCGATCATACCAATCTGCTTGTTTTTTTCATAGAATCCATTTCTTCAATCGAAAAAACCGAAATGGAAAAAAAAATGCATCAAAGGGGGCCCCCTTGGAACTTTTTCGAATTCTTCAGATCGCCTTAACTTCCGAACGGATGGACCGATTTTCAACTTCGATCATACCAATCTGTCTGTTTTCTTTCATAGAATCCATTTCTCCAATCGAAAAAACCGAAATCGAAAAAAAAAAATGCATCAAAGGGGGCCCCCTTGAAACTTCTTCGAATTCTTCAGATCGCCTCAAATTCCGAACGGATGGATCGATTTTCAAATTCGATTATATCAATCTGCTTGTTTTTTTTTCATAGAATCCATTTCTCCAATAGAAAAAACCGAAATCGAAAAAAAAAATTCATCAAAGGGAGCTCCCTTGGAACTTTTTCGAATTCTTCAGATCGCCTTAACTTCCGAACGGATGGACCGATTTTCAACTTCGATCATACCAATCTGTTTTTTTTTTTCATAAAATCCATTTCTCCAATCGAAAAAACCGAAATCGAAAGAAAAAATGCATCAAAGGGGGCCCCCTTGAAACTTTTTCGAATTCTTCAGATCGCCTCAACTTCCAAACGGATGGACCGATTTTCAACTTTGATCATACCAATCTGCTTGTTCTTTTTCATTGAATCCATTTCTCCAATCAAAAAAACCGAAATCGAAAAAAAAAATGCATCAAAGGGGGCTCCCTTGGAACTTTTTCGAATTCTTCAGATCGCCTTAACTTCCGAACGGATGGACCGATTTTCAACTTCGATCATACCAATCTGTCTGTTTTTTTTTCATAGAATCCATTTCTCCAATCGAAAAAACCGAAATCGAAAAAAAAAATGCATCAAAGGGGGCCCCCTTGAAACTTCTTCGAATTCTTCAGATCGCCTTAACTTCCGAACGGATGGATCGATTTTCAACTTCGATCATACCAATCTGCTTGTTTATTTTATAGAATCCATTTCTACAATAGAAAAAACCGAAATCGAAAAAAAAAAATTCATCAAAGGGAGCTCCCTTGGAAGTTTTTCGAATTCTTCAGATCGCCTTAACTTCCGAACGGATGGACCGATTTTCAACTTCCATCATACCAATCTGTTTGTTTTTTTTTTCATAAAATCTATTTCTCCAATCGAAAAAACCGAAATCGAAAAAAAAAATGCATCAAAGGGGGCCCCCTTGGAACTTTTTCGAATTCTTCAGATCGCCTTAACTTCCAAACGGATGGACCGATTTTCAACTTCGATCATACCAATCTGCTTGTTTTTTTTCATTGAATCCATTTCTTCAATCAAAAAAACCGAAATCGAAAAAAAAAATGCATCAAAGGGGGCCCCCTTGGAACTTTTTCGAATTCTTCAGATCGCCTTAACTTCCGAACGGATGGACCGATTTTCAACTTCGATCATACCAATCTGTTTGTTTTTTTTTTCATAGAATCCATTTCTCCAATCGAAAAAACCAAAATCGAAAAAAAAAATGCATCAAAGGGGGCCCCCTTGGAACTTTTTCGAATTCTTCAGATCGTCTTAACTTCCGAACGGATGGACCGATTTTCAACTTCGCGCATACCAATTTGCTTGTTTTTTTTCATAGAATCCATTTCCCTGATCGAAAAAACCGAAATCGAAAAAAAAATGCATCAAAGGGGGTCCCCTTGGAACTTTTTCGAAATCTTCAGATCAACTTAACTTCCGAACGGATGGACCGATTTTCAACTTTGTACATGCCAATTTGCTTGTTTTTTTTTTCATAAAATCCATTTCTCCAATCGAAAAAACCGAAATCGAAAAAAAATTGCATCAAAAGGGGTCCCCATGGAACTTTTTCGAATTGTTCAGATCGCCTTAACTTCCGAACGGATGGACCGATTTTCAACTTCGATCATACCAATCTGTTTGTTTTTTTTTCATAAAATCCATTTCTCCAATCGAAAAAACCGAAATCGAAAAAAAAATGCATCAAAGGGGGCCCCCTTGGAACTTTTTCGAATTCTTCAGATCGCCTCAACTTCCAAACGGATGGACCGATTTTCAACATCGATCATACCAATCTGCTTTTTTTGTTTTCATTGAATCCATTTCTCCAATCGAAAAATCCGAAATCGAAAAAAAAAAAAACGAATCAAAGGGGGCCCCCTTGGAACTTTTTCGAATTCTTCAGATCGCCTCAACATCCAAACGGATGGACCGATTTTCAACTTCGATCATACCAATCTGCTTGTTATTTTCATAGAATCAATTTCTCGAATCGAAAAAACCGGAATCGAAAAAAAAAATTGCATCAAAGTGGGCCCCCTTGGAACTTTTTCGAATTCTTCAGATCGCCTCAACTTCCAAACGGATGGACCGATTTTCAACTTCGATCATACCAATCTGCTTGTTTTTTTCATTGAATCCATTTCTCCAATCGAAAAAACCGAAATCGAAAGAAAAAACGAATCAAAGGGGGCCCCCTTGGAACTCTTTCGAATTCTTCAGATCGCCTCAACTTCCGAACGGATGGACCGATTTTCAACTACGATCATACCAATCTGCTTATTTTTTTTCATAAAATCCATTTCTCCAATCGAAAAAACCGAAATCGAAAAAAAAAATGCATCAAAGGGGGTCTTCTTGGAACTTTTTTGAATTCTTCAGATCGCCTCAACTTCCGAACGGATGGACCTATTTTCAACTTCGATCATACCAATCTGCTTGTTTTTTTTCATAGAATCCATTTCTCCAATCGAAAAAACCGAAATCGAAAAAAAAATTGCATCAAAGGGGGTCTCCTTGGAACTTTTTCGAATTCTTCAGATCGCCTTAACTTCCGAACGGATGGACCGATTTTCAACTTCCACCATACCAATCTGTTTGTTTTTTTTCATAAAATCCATTTCTCCAATCGAAAAAACCGAAATCGAAAAAAAAAATGCATCAAAGGGGGCCCCCTTGGAACTTTTTCGAATTCTTCAGATCGCCTCAACTTCCAAACGGATGGACCGATTTTCAACATCGATCATACCAATCTGCTTGTTTTTTTTCATTGAATCCATTTCTCCAATCGAAAAAACCGAAATCAAAATTTCTGTTCGTTTTGGTCGCTCGTATGTAAAACGGGAATACCGTCACCTAATGTGTATAACTATATACACAGCATAACATCATAATCGAATACAACCCAGATACTATCCATTCAACCTTCTGTTCGATTCGGTTGCTCGTATGTATAAAGAAAAAACAGTAACCTGGTGAGTATTTCTATATGAACGTCATCACGATATAATCGAATACAACTCAGATACAATGATCATTTCCTCTATCCATCCAAACTTCTGTTCGATTGGGTCGCTCGTATGTATAACGCAAGAACAGTCACCTGGTGAGTATTACTATATAAACATCACCACGATATAATCGAATACAACTCAGTTACAATTATCGTTCCGTCTAATCATCCAACCTTATGTTCGATTCAGACGCTCGTATGTGTAACAAAAGAACCGTTACATGGTAGGTGTAACTAAATATACAGCATAACGATATAATCGGAGACAACCCAGATACAATGATTGTTCAATCTATCCATTCAACCTTATGTTCGATTCAGTTGCTCGTATGTGTAACAGAAGAAATGTTACCTGCTTAGACATACTATATGATAATCATCACGATATAATCGAATACAACCCAGATACAATGATTGTTCAGTTTATCCATTCAACCTTCTGTTCAGTTCAGTCGCTCTTATGTATAACTGGAGAACAGTTACCTGGTGAGTATAACTATATAAACATCATCACGATATAATCGAATACAACCCCAGATACGATTATTGTTCAGTCTATCTATTCAACCTTCTGTTCAATTCAGTCGCTCCTATGTATATCGGAAGAACAGTTACCTGGTGAGTATAACTATATGAACATAATCGAATACAACCCAGATACGATGATTGTTCAATCTATACTAAATGCAACCTTCTGCTCGATTCGGTCGCTTGTATGTTAAACGGAAGAACAGTTACCTGGTGATTATTGCTATATAAACATCATCACGATATCATCGAATACAACTCAGATACAATTATCGTTTCGTCTAACCATTCATCCTTCTGTTCGATTCAGTCGCTAGTATGTGTAACGGAAGTACCGTCACCTGGTAAGTATCACTATATATACAGTATTGCGATATAATCGCATACCACCCAGATACATTGATTGTTCAGTCTATCCATTCAACTTTCTGTTCGTTTCGGTCGCTCGTATGTAAAACGGGAATACCGTCATCAAATGTGTATAACCATATACACAGCATAACATCATAATCGAATACAACCCAGATACTATCCATTCAACCTTCTGTTCGATTCGGTCGCTTTTATGTAAAACGGAAAAACAGTTACCTGGTGAGTATTGCTATATAAACATCATCACGATATCATCGAATACAACTCAGATACAATTATCGTTTCGTCTAACCATTTAACCTTCTGTTCGATTTAGTCTCTAGTATGTGTAACGGAAGTACCGTCACCTGGTAAGTATCACTATATATACAGTATTGCGATATAATCGGATACCACCCAGATACATTGATTGTTCAGTCTATCCATTCAACTTTCTGTTCGTTTCGGTCTCTCGTATGTAAAACGGGAATACCGTCACCTAATGTGTATAACTATATACACAGCATAACATCATAATCGAATACAACCCAGATACTATCCATTCAACCTTCTGTTCGATTCGGTTGCTCGTATGTATAACGGAAGAACAGTAACCTGGTGAGTATTTCTATATAAACGTCATCACGATATAATCGAATACAACTCAGATACAATGATCATTCCGTCTATCCATCCAACCTTCTGTTCGATTGGGTCGCTCGTACGTATAACGCAAGAACAGCCACCTGGTGAGTATTACTATATGAACATTCCCACGATATAATCGAATACAACTCAGTTACAATTATCGTTCCGTCTAACCATCCAACCTTATGTTCGATTCAGACGCTCGTATGTGTAACGAAAGAACCGTTACATGGTAGGTGTATCTAAATATACAGCATAACGATATAATCGGAGACAACCCAGATACAATGATTGTTCAATCTATCCATTCAACCTTATGTTCGATTCGGTTGCTCGTATGTATAACGGAAGAACAGTTACCTGGTTAGAAATAATATATAATGATCATCACGAAATAATCGAATACAACCCAGATACGATGATTGTTCAGTCTATCTATACAACCTTCTGTTCAGTTCAGTCGCTCTTATGTATAACTGGAGAACAGTTACCTGGTGAGTATAACTATATAAACATCATCACGATATAATCGAATACAACCCCAGATACGATCATTGTTTAGTATATCCATTCAACCTTCTGTTCAATTCAGTCGCTCGTATGTATAACGGAAGAACAGTTACTTGGTGAGTATAACTATATAAACATAATCGAATACAACTCAGATACGATGATTGTTCAATCTATCCATTCAACCTTATGTTCGATTCGGTTGCTCGTATGTATATCGGAAGAACAGTTACCTGGTGAGTATAACTATATAAACATAATCGAATACAACTCAGATACGATGAATTTTCAATCTATTCATTTAACCTTCTTCTCGATTCGGTCGCTTTTATGTAAAACGGAAGAACAGTTACCTGGTGAGTATCGCTATATAAAAATCATCACGATATCATCGAATACAACTCAGAGATACAATTATCGTTTCGTCTAACCATTTAACCTTCTGTTCGATTCAGTCTCTAGTATGTGTAACGGAAGTACCGTCACCTGGTAAGTATCACTAAATATACAGTATTGCGATATAATCGGATACCACCCAGATACATTGATTGTTCAGTCTATCCATCCAACTTTCTGTTCAGTTTAGTCGCTCTTATGTATAACTGGAGAACAGTTTCCTGGTGAGTATAACTATATGAACATCATCAAGATATAATCGAATACAACCCCAGATACGATTATTTTTCAGTCTATCCATTCAACCTTCTGTTCAATTCAGTCGCTCGTATGTATAACGAAAGAACAGTTACCTGGTGAGTATAACTATATAAACATAATCGAATACAACCCAGATAGGATGATTGTTCAATCTCTACTAAATTTAAGCTTCTGCTCGATTCGGTCGCTTGTATGTAAAACGGAAGAACAGTTACCTGGTGAGTATCGCTATATAAACATCATCACGATATCATCGAATACAACTCAGAGATACAATTATCGTTTCGTCTAACCATTTAACCTTCTGTTCGATTTAGTCTCTAGTATGTGTAACGGAAGTACCGTCACCTGGTAAGTATCACTATATATACAGTATTGCGATATAATCGGATACCACCCAGATACATTGATTGTTCAGTCTATACATTCAACTTTCTGTTCGTTTCGGTCTCTCGTATGTAAAACGGGAATACCGTCACCTTATGTGTATAACTATATACACAGCATAACATCATAATCGAATACAACCCAGATACTATCCATTCAACCTTCTGTTCGATTCGGTTGCTCGTATGTATAACGGAAGAACAGTAACCTGGTGAGTATTTCTATATGAACGTCATCACGATATAATCGAATACAACTCAGATACAATGATCATTCCGTCTATCCATCCAACCTTCTGTTCGATTGGGTCGCTCGTACGTATAACGCAAGAACAGTCACCTGGTGAGTATTACTATATGAACATTCCCACGATATAATCGAATACAACTCAGTTACAATTATCTTTCCGTCTAACCATCCAACCTTATGTTCGATTCAGACGCTCGTATGTGTAACGAAAGAACCGTTACATGGTAGGTGTATCTAAATATACAGCATAACGATATAATCGGAGACAACCCAGATACAATGATTGTTCAATCTATCCATTCAACCTTATGTTCGATTCGGTTGCTCGTATGTATAACGGAAGAACAGTTACCTGGTTAGACATAATATATAATAATCATCACGAAATAATCGAATACAACCCAGATACGATGATTGTTCAGTCTATCTATACAACCTTCTGTTCAGTTCAGTCGCTCTTATGTATAACTGGAGAACAGTTACCTGGTGAGTATAACTATATAAACATCATCACGATATAATCGAATACAACCCCAGATACGATCATTGTTTAGTATATCCATTCAACCTTCTGTTCAATTCAGTCGCTCGTATGTATAACGGAAGAACAGTTACTTGGTGAGTATAACTATATAAACATAATCGAAAACAACTCAGATACGATGATTGTTCAATCTATCCATTCAACCTTATGTTCGATTCGGTTGCTCGTATGTATATCGGAAGAACAGGTACCTGGTGAGTATAACTATATAAACATAATCGAATACAACTCAGATACGATGATTGTTCAATCCATCCATTTAACCTTCTGCTCGATTCGGTCGCTTGTATGTAAAACGGAAGAACAGTTACCTGGTGAGTATTGCTATACAAACATCATCACGATATCATCGAATACAACTCAGAGATACAATTATCGTTTCGTCTAACCATTTGACCTTCTGTTCGATTCAGTCGCTAGTATGTGTAACGGAAGTACCGTCACCTGGTAAGTATCACTATATATACAGTATTGCGATATAATCGGATACCACCCAGATACATTGATTGTTCAGTCTATCCATTCAATTTTCTGTTCGTTTCGGTCGCTCGTAAGTAAAACGGGAATACCGTCACCTCATGTGTATAACTATATACACAGCATAACATCATGATCGAATACAACCCAGATACTATCCATTCAACCTTCTGTTCGATTCGGTTGCTCGTATGTATAACGAAAGAACAGTAACCTGGTGAGTATTTCCATATGAACGTCATCACGATATAATCGAATACAACTCAGATACAATGATCATTCCGTCTATCCATCCAACCTTCTGTTCGATTGGGTCGCTCGTATGTATAACGCAAGAACAGTCACCTGGTGAGTATTACTATATAAACATCACCACGATATAATCGAATACAACTCAGTTACAATTATCGTTCCGTCTAACCATCCAACCTTATGTTCGGTTTAGACGCTCGTATGTGTAACGAAATAACCGTTACATGGTAGGTGTAACTAAATATACAGCATAACGATATAATCGGAGACAACCCAGATACAATGATTGTTCAATCTATCCATTCAACCTTATGTTCGATTCGGTTGCTCGTATGTTTAACGGAAGAACTGTTACCTGGTTAGACATACTATATGATAATCATCACGATATACTCGAATACAACCCCAGATACGATTATTGTTTAGTCTATCCATTCAACTTTCTGTTCAATTCAGTCGTTCTTATGAAAAACGGAAGAACAGTTACCTGGTGAGTATAACTATATAAACCTAATCGAATACAACCCAGATACGATGAATTTTCAATCTTTTCATTGAACCTTCTGCTCGATTTGGTCGCTTTTATGTGAAACGGAAGAACAGTTACCTGGTGAATATTGCTATATAAACATCATCACGATATCATCGAATACAACTCAGATACAATTATCGCTTCGTCTAACCATTTAACCTTCTGTTCGATTCAGTCGCTAGTATGTGTAACGGAAGTACCGTCACCTGGTAAGTATCACTATATATACAGTATTGCGATATACTCAGATACCAACCAGATACATTGATTGTTCAGTCTATCCATTCAACTTTCCGTTCGTTTCGGTCGCTCGTATGTAAAACGGGAATACCGTCACCTAGTGTGTATAACTATATACACAGCATAACATCATAATCGAATACAACCCAGATACTATCCATTCAACCTTCTGTTCGATTCGGTTTCTCGTATGTATAACGAAAGAACAGTAACCTGGTGAGTATTTCTATATGAACGTCATCACGATATAATCGAATACAACTCAGATACAATGATCATTCCGTCTATCCATCCAACCTTCTGTTCGATTGGGTCGCTCGTATTATAACGCAAGAACAGTCACCTGGTGAGTATTACTATATAAACATCACCACGATATAATCGAATACAACTCAGTTACAATTATAGTTTCGTCTAACCATCCAACTTTATGTTCGATTCAGATGCTCTGTTTGTTTTTTTTTTCATAAAATCCATTTCTCCAATCGAAAAAACCGAAATCGAAAAAAAAAATGCATCAAAGGGGGCCCCCTTGGAATTTTTCGAATTCTTCATATCGCCTCAACTTCCGAACGGATGGACCGATTTTTAACTTCGATCATACCAATCTGCTTGTTTTTTTTTCAAAGAATCCATTACTTCAATCAAACAAACCGAAATCGAAAAAAAAATTCATCAAAGGGGGCCCCCTTGGAACTTTTTCGAATTCTTCAGATCGCCTTAACTTCCGAACGGATGGATCGATTTTCAACTTCGATCATACCAATCTGTTTTTTTTTTTCATAAAATCCATTTCTCCAATCGAAAAAACCGAAATCGAAAAAAAAATGCATCAAAGGGGGCCCCCTTGGAACTTTTTCGAATTCTTCAGATCGCCTTAACTTCCAAACGGATGGACCGATTTTCAACTCCGATCATACCAATCTGCTTGTTTTTTTTTTCATAAAATCCATTTCTCCAATCGAAAAAACCGAAATCGAAAAAAAAATTGCATCAAAGGGGGTCTCCTTGGAACTTTTTCGAATTCTTCAGATCGCCTCAACTTCCGAACGGATCGACCTATTTTCAACTTTGAAAATACCAATCTGCTTGTTTTTTTTCATAGAATCCATTTCTCCAATCGGAAAAACCGGAATCGAAATAAAAATTGCATCAAAGGGGGTCCCCTTGGAACTTTATCGAATTCTTCAGATCGCCTTAACTTCCGAACGGATGGACCGATTTTCAACTTCCATCATACCAATCTGCTTGTTTTTTTTTCATAGAATCCATTTCTCCAATCGAAAAAACCGAAATCGAAAAAAAAAATGCATCAAAGGGGGCCCCCTTGGAACTTTTTCGAATTCTTCAGATCGCCTTAACTTCCGAACGGATGGACCGATTTTCATCTTCGATCATACCAATCTGCTTGTTTTTTTCATAGAATCCATTTCTTCAATCGAAAAAACCGAAATGGAAAAAAAAAAATGCATCAAAGGGGGCCCCCTTGGAACTTTTTCGAATTCTTCAGATCGCCTTAACTTCCAAACGGATGGACCGATTTTCAACTTTGATCATACCAATCTGCTTGTTCTTTTTCATTGAATCCATTTCTCCAATCAAAAAAACCGAAATCGAAAAAAAAAATGCATCAAAGGGGGCTCCCTTGGAACTTTTTCGAATTCTTCAGATCGCCTTAACTTCCGAACGGATGGACCGATTTTCAACTTCGATCATACCAATCTGTCTGTTTTTTTTCATAGAATCCATTTCTCCAATCGAAAAAACCGAAATCGAAAAAAAAAATGCATCAAAGGGGGCCCCCTTGAAACTTCTTCGAATTCTTCAGATCGCCTTAACTTCCGAACGGATGGATCGATTTTCAACTTCGATCATACCAATCTGCTTGTTTATTTTATAGAATCCATTTCTCCAATCGAAAAAACCGAAATCGAAAAAAAAAATGCATCAAAGGGGGCCCCCTTGGAACTTTTTCGAATTCTTCAGATCGCCTTAACTTCCAAACGGATGGACCGATTTTCAACTTCGATCATACCAATCTGCTTGTTTTTTTTCATTGAATCCATTTCTTCAATCAAAAAAATCGAAATCGAAAAAAAAAATGCATCAAAGGGGGCCCCCTTGGAACTTTTTCGAATTCTTCAGATCGCCTTAACTTCCGAACGGATGGACCGATTTTCAACTTCGATCATACCAATCTGTTTGTTTTTTTTTTCATAGAATCCATTTCTCCAATCGAAAAAACCGAAATCGAAAAAAAAAATGCATCAAAGGGGGCCCCCTTGGAACTTTTTCGAATTCTTCAGATCGTCTTAACTTCCGAACGGATGGACCGATTTTCAACTTCGCGCATACCAATTTGCTTGTTTTTTTTATAGAATCCATTTCCCTGATCGAAAAAACCGAAATCAAAAAAAAAATGCATCAAAGGGGGTCCCCTTGGAACTTTTTCGAAATCTTCAGATCAACTTAACTTCCGAACGGATGGACCGATTTTCAACTTTGTACATGCCAATTTGCTTGTTTTTTTTTTCATAAAATCCATTTCTCCAATCGAAAAAACCGAAATCGAAAAAAAATTGCATCAAAAGGGGTCCCCATGGAACTTTTTCGAATTGTTCAGATCGCCTTAACTTCCGAACGGATGGACCGATTTTCAACTTCGATCATACCAATCTGTTTGTTTTTTTTTCATAAAATCCATTTCTCCAATCGAAAAAACCGAAATCGAAAAAAAAATGCATCAAAGGGGGCCCCCTTGGAACTTTTTCGAATTCTTCAGATCGCCTCAACTTCCAAACGGATGGACCGATTTTCAACATCGATCATACCAATCTGCTTGTTTTTTTTCATTGAATCCATTTCTCCAATCGAAAAATCCGAAATCGAAAAAAAAAAAACGAATCAAAGGGGGCCCCCTTGGAACTTTTTCGAATTCTTCAGATCGCCTCAACATCCAAACGGATGGACCGATTTTCAACTTCGATCATACCAATCTGCTTGTTATTTTCATAGAATCAATTTCTCGAATCGAAAAAACCGGAATCGAAAAAAAAAATTGCATCAAAGTGGGCCCCCTTGGAACTTTTTCGAATTCTTCAGATCGCCTCAACTTCCAAACGGATGGACCGATTTTCAACTTCGATCATACCAATCTGCTTGTTTTTTTCATTGAATCCATTTCTCCAATCGAAAAAACCGAAATCGAAAGAAAAAACGAATCAAAGGGGGCCCCCTTGGAACTCTTTCGAATTCTTCAGATCGCCTCAACTTCCGAACGGATGGACCGATTTTCAACTACGTTCATACCAATCTGCTTATTTTTTTTCATAAAATCCATTTCTCCAATCGAAAAAACCGAAATCGAAAAAAAAAATGCATCAAAGGGGGTCTTCTTGGAACTTTTTTGAATTCTTCAGATCGCCTCAACTTGTGAACGGATGGACCTATTTTCAACTTCGATCATACCAATCTGCTTGTTTTTTTTCATAGAATCCATTTCTCCAATCGAAAAAACCGAAATCGAAAAAAAAATTGCATCAAAGGGGGTCTCCTTGGAACTTTTTCGAATTCTTCAGATCGCCTTAACTTCCGAACGGATGGACCGATTTTCAACTTCCACCATACCAATCTGTTTGTTTTTTTTTTCATAAAATCCATTTCTCCAATCGAAAAAACCGAAATCGAAAAAAAAAGCAATAAAGGGGGCCCCCTTGGAACTTTTTCGAATTCTTCAGATCGCCTTAACTTCCAAACAGATGGACCGATTTTCAACTTCGATCATACCAATCTGCTTGTTTTTTTTCATTGAATCCATTTCTTCAATCAAAAAAACCGAAATCGAAAAAAAAAATGCATCAAAGGGGGCCCCCTTGGAACTTTTTCGAATTCTTCAGATCGCCTTAACTTCCGAACGGATGGACCGATTTTCAACTTCGATCATACCAATCTGTTTTTTTTTTTTTTCATAGAATCCATTTCTCCAATCGAAAAAACCGAAATCGAGAAAAAAAATGCATCAAAGGGGGCCCCCTTGGAACTTTTTCGAATTCTTCAGATCGCCTTAACTTCCGAACGGATGGACCGATTTTCAACTTCGCGCATACCAATTTGCTTGTTTTTTTTCATAGAATCCATTTCCCCAATCGAAAAAACCGAAATAAAAAAAAATGCATCAAAAGGGGTCCCCTTGGAACTTTTTCGAAATCTTCAGATCAACTTAACTTCCGAACGGATGGACCGATTTTCAACTTTGTACATGCCAATTTGCTTGTTGTTTTTTTTTCATAAAATCCATTTCTCCAATCGAAAAAACCGAAATCGAAAAATAATTGCATCAAAAGGGGTCCCTATGGAACTTTTTCGAATTGTTCAGATCGCCTTAACTTCCGAACGGATGGACCGATTTTCAACTTCGATCATACCAATCTGTTTGTTTTTTTTCATAAAATCCATTTCTCCAATCGAAAAAACCGAAATCGAAAAAAAAAATGCATCAAAGGGGGCCCCCTTGGAACTTTTTCGAATTCTTCAGATCGCCTCAACTTCCAAACGGATGGACCGATTTTCAACATCGATCATACCAATCTGCTTGTTTTTTTTTCATTGAATCCATTTCTCCAATCGAAAAAACCGAAATCAAAAACAAAAAACGAATCAAAGGGGGCCCCCTTGGAACTTTTTCGAATTCTTCAGATCGCCTCAACTTCCAAACGGATGGACCGATTTTCAACTTCGATCATACCAATCTGCTTGTTATTTTCATAGAATCAATTTCTCGAATCGAAAAAACCGGAATCAAAAAAAAAAATTGCATCAAAGGGGGCCCCCTTGGAACTTTTTCGAATTCTTCAGATCGCCTCAACTTCCAAACGGATGGACCGATTTTCAACTTCGATCATACCAATCTGCTTGTTTTTTTCATTGAATCCATTTCTCCAATCGAAAAAACCAAAATCGAAAAAAAAAACGAATCAAAGGGGGCCCCCTTGGAACTCTTTCGAATTCTTCAGATCGCCTCAACTTCCGAACGGATGGACCGATTTTCAACTTCGATCATACCAATCTGCTTATTTTTTTTCATAAAATCCATTTCTCCAATCGAAAAAACCGAAATCGAAAAAAAAATGCATCAAAGGGGGTCCCCTTGAAACTTTTTTGAATTCTTCAGATCGCCTCAACTTCCGAACGGATGGACCTATTTTCAACTTCGATCATACCAATCTGCTTGTTTTTTTTCATAGAATCCATTTCTCCAATCGAAAAAACCGAAATCGAAAAAAAAATTGCATCAAAGGGGGTCTCCTTGGAACTTTCTCGAATTCTTCAGATCGCCTAAACTTCCGAACGGATGGACCGATTTTCAACTTCCATCATACCAATCTGCTTGTTTTTTTTTTCATGGAAAACATTTCTCCAATCAAAAAAACCGAAATCGAAAAAATAAAAATTCATCAAAGGGAGCCCCCTTGGAACTTTTTCGGATTCTTCAGATCGCCTCAACTTCCGAACGGATGGACCGATTTTCAACTTCGATCATACCAATCTGTTTTTTTTTTTCATAAAATCCATTTCTCCAATCAAAAAAACCTAAATCGAAAAAAAAATGCATCAAAGGGGGCCTCATTGGAACTTTTTCGAATTCTTCAGATCGCCTCAACTTCCGAACGGATGGACCGTTTTTGAACTTCGATCATACCAATCTGTTTGTTTTTTTTTCATTGAATCCATTTCTCCAATCGAAAAAACCGAAATCGAAAAAAAAATGCATCAAAGGGGGCCCCCTTGGAACTTTTTCGAATTCTTCAGATCGCCTTAACTTCCGAACGGATGGACCGATTTTCAACTTCGCGCATACCAATTTGCTTGTTTTTTTTCATAGAATCCATTTCTCCAATCGAAAAAACCGAAATCAAAAAAAAATGCATCAAAGGGGATCCCCTTGGAACTTTCTCGAAATCGTCAGATCACCTTAACTTCCGAACGGATGGACCGATTTTCAACTTCGATCATACCAATCTGTATGTTTTTTTTCATAAAATCCATTTCTCCAATCAAAAAAACCGAAATCGAAAAAAAATGCATCAAATGGGGCCCCCTTGGAACTTTTTCGAATTCTTCAGATCGCCTTAACTTCCAAACGGATGGACCGATTTTCAACTTCGATCATACCAATCTGCATGTTTTTTTTTCATTGAATCCATTTCTCCAATCTAAAAAACCGAAATCGAAAAAATAATGCATCAAAGGGGGCCCCCTTGAAACTTTTTCGAATTCTTCAGATCGCCTTAACTTCCGAACGGATGGACCGATTTTCAACTTCGATCATACCAATCTGTTTGTTTTTTTTTTCATAGAATCCATTTATCCAATCGAAAAAACCGAAATCGAAAAAAAAATGCATCAAAGGGGGCCTCCTTGGAACTTTTTCGAATTCTTCAGATCGCCTTAACTTCCGAACGGATGGACCGATTTTCAACTTCGCGCATACCAATTTGCTTGTTTTTTTCTCATAGAATCCATTTCTCCAATCTAAAAAACCGAAATCGAGAAGAAAATGCACCAAAGGGGGTCCCTTTGGAACTTTCTCGAAATCATCAGATCACCTTAACTTCCGAACGGATGGACCGATTTTCAACTTCGATCATACCAATCTGTTTGTTTTTTTTTCATAGAATCCATTTCTCCAATCTAAAAAACCGAAATCGAAAAGAAAATGCACCAAAGGGGGCCCTCTTGGAACTTTCTCGGAATCTTCAGATCACCTTAACTTTCGAACGGATGGACCGATTTTCAACTTCGATCATACCAATCTGTATGTTTTTTTTCATAGAAATCATTTCTCCAATCTAAAAAACCGAAATCGAAAAGGAAATGCACCAAAGGGGGCCCTCTTGGAACTTTTTCGAATTCTTCAGATCGCCTAAACTTCCGAACGGATGGATCGATTTTCAACTTCGATCATACCAATCTGCTTGTTTATTTTATAGAATCCATTTCTACAATAGAAAAAACCGAAATCGAAAAAAAAAATTCATCAAAGGGAGCTCCCTTGGAAGTTTTTCGAATTCTTCAGATCGCCTTAACTTCCGAACGGATGGACCGATTTTCAACTTCCATCATACCAATCTGTTTGTTTTTTTTTCATAAAATCTATTTCTCCAATCGAAAAAACCGAAATCGAAAAAAAATGCATCAAATGGGGCCCCCTTGGAACTTTTTCGAATTCTTCAGATCGCCTTAACTTCCAAACGGATGGACCGATTTTCAACTTCGATCATACCAATCTGCATGTTTTTTTTTCATTGAATCCATTTCTCCAATCTAAAAAACCGAAATCGAAAAAATAATGCATCAAAGGGGGCCCCCTTGAAACTTTTTCGAATTCTTCAGATCGCCTTAACTTCCGAACGGATGGACCGATTTTCAACTTCGATCATACCAATCTGTTTGTTTTTTTTTTCATAGAATCCATTTATCCAATCGAAAAAACCGAAATCGAAAAAAAAATGCATCAAAGGGGGCCTCCTTGGAACTTTTTCGAATTCTTCAGATCGCCTTAACTTCCGAACGGATGGACCGATTTTCAACTTCGCGCATACCAATTTGCTTGTTTTTTTCTCATAGAATCCATTTCTCCAATCTAAAAAACCGAAATCGAAAAGAAAATGCACCAAAGGGGGTCCCTTTGGAACTTTCTCGAAATCATCAGATCACCTTAACTTCCGAACGGATGGACCGATTTTCAACTTCGATCATACCAATCTGTTTGTTTTTTTTTCATAGAATCCATTTCTCCAATCTAAAAAACCGAAATCGAAAAGAAAATGCACCAAAGGGGGCCCTCTTGGAACTTTCTCGGAATCTTCAGATCACCTTAACTTTCGAACGGATGGACCGATTTTCAACTTCGATCATACCAATCTGTATGTTTTTTTTCATAGAAATCATTTCTCCAATCTAAAAAACCGAAATCGAAAAGGAAATGCACCAAAGGGGGCCCTCTTGGAACTTTTTCGAATTCTTCAGATCGCCTAAACTTCCGAACGGATGGATCGATTTTCAACTTCGATCATACCAATCTGCTTGTTTATTTTATAGAATCCATTTCTACAATAGAAAAAACCGAAATCGAAAAAAAAAATTCATCAAAGGGAGCTCCCTTGGAAGTTTTTCGAATTCTTCAGATCGCCTTAACTTCCGAACGGATGGACCGATTTTCAACTTCCATCATACCAATCTGTTTGTTTTTTTTTCATAAAACCTATTTCTCCAATCGAAAAAACCGAAATCGAAAAAAAAAATGCATCAAAGGGGGCCCCCTTGGAACTTTTTCGAATTCTTCAGATCGCCTTAACTTCCAAACGGATGGACCGATTTTCAACTTCGATCATACCAATCTGCTTGTTTTTTTTCATTGAATCCATTTCTTCAATCAAAGAAACCGAAATCGAAAAAAAATTGCATCAAAGGGGGCCCCCTTGGAACTTTTTCGAATTCTTCAGATCGTCTTAACTTCCGAACGGATGGACCGATTTTCAACTTCGCGCATACCAATTTGCTTGTTTTTTTTCATAGAATCCATTTCCCCGATCGAAAAAACCGAAATCAAAAAAAAATGCATCAAAGGGGGTCCCCTTGGAACTTTTTCGAAATCTTCAGATCAACTTAACTTCCGAACGGATGGACCGATTTTCAACTTTGTACATGCCAATTTGCTTTCTTTTTTTTTTCATAAAATCCATTTCTTCAATTGAAAAAACCGAAATCGAAAAAAAAATTGCATCAAAAGGGGTCCCCATGGAACTTTTTCGAATTGTTCAGATCGCCTTAACTTCCGAACGGATGGACCGATTTTCAACTTCGATCATACCAATCTGTTTGTTTTTTTTCATAAAATCCATTTCTCCAATCGAAAAAACCGAAATCGAAAAAAAAATGCATCAAAGGGGGCCCCCTTGGAACTTTTTCGAATTCTTCAGATCGCCTCAACATCCAAACGGATGGACCGATTTTCAACTTTGTACATGCCAATTTGCTTGTTTTTTTTTTTCATAAAATCCATTTCTCCAATCGAAAAAACCGAAATCGAAAAATAATTGCATCAAAAGGGGTCCCCATGGAACTTTTTCGAATTGTTCAGATCGCCTTAACTTCCGAACGGATGGACCGATTTTCAACTTCGATCATACCAATCTGTTTGTTTTTTTTCATAAAATCCATTTCTCCAATCGAAAAAACCGAAATCTAAAAAAAAAATGCATCAAAGGGGGCCCCCTTGGAACTTTTTCGAATTCTTCAGATCGCCTCAACTTCCAAACGGATGGACCGATTTTCAACATCGATCATACCAATCTGCTTGTTTTTTTTCATTGAATCCATTTCTCCAATCGAAAAAACCGAAATCAAAAACAAAAAACGAATCAAAGGGGGCCCCCTTGGAACTTTTTCGAATTCTTCAGATCGCCTCAACTTCCAAACGGATGGACCGATTTTCAACTTCGATCATACCAATCTGCTTGTTATTTTCATAGAATCAATTTCTCGAATCGAAAAAACCGGAATCAAAAAAAAAATTGCATCAAAGGGGGCCCCCTTGGAACTTTTTCGAATTCTTCAGATCGCCTCAACTTCCAAACGGATGGACCGATTTTCAACTTCGATCATACCAATCTGCTTGTTTTTTTCATTGAATCCATTTCTCCAATCGAAAAAACCAAAATCGAAAAAAAAAAAACGAATCAAAGGGGGCCCCCTTGGAACTCTTTCGAATTCTTCAGATCGCCTCAACTTCCGAACGGATGGACCGATTTTCAACTTCGATCATACCAATCTGCTTATTTTTTTTCATAAAATCCATTTCTCCAATCGAAAAAACCGAAATCGAAAAAAAAAAATGCATCAAAGGGGGTCCCCTTGAAACTTTTTTGAATTCTTCAGATCGCCTCAACTTCCGAACGGATGGACCTATTTTCAACTTCGATCATACCAATCTGCTTGTTTTTTTTCATAAAATCCATTTCTCCAATCAAAAAAACCTAAATCGAAAAAAAAATGCATCAAAGGGGGCCCCATTGGAACTTTTTCGAATTCTTCAGATCGCCTCAACTTCCGAACGGATGGACCGTTTTTGAACTTCGATCATACCAATCTGTTTGTTTTTTTTTTCATTGAATCCATTTCTCCAATCGAAAAAACCGAAATTGAAAAAAAAATGCATCAAAAGGGGGCCCCCTTGGAACTTTTTCGAATTCTTCAGATCGCCTTAACTTCCGAACGGATGGACCGATTTTCAACTTCGCGCATACCAATTTGCTTGTTTTTTTTCATAGAATCCATTTCTCCAATCGAAAAAACCGAAATAAAAAAAAAATGCATCAAAGGGGATCCCCTTGGAACTTTCTCGAAATCTTCAGATCACCTTAACTTCCGAACGGATGGACCGATTTTCAACTTCGATCATACCAATCTGTATGTTTTTTTTCATAAAATCCATTTCTCCAATCAAAAAAACCGAAATCGAAAAGAAATGCATCAAATGGGGCCCCCTTGGAACTTTTTCGAATTCTTCAGATCGCCTTAACTTCCAAACGGATGGACCGATTTTCAACTTCGATCATACCAATCTGCATGTTTTTTTTTCATTGAATCCATTTCTCCAATCGAAAAATCCGAAATCGAAAAAATAATGCATCAAAGGGGGCCCCCTTGAAACTTTTTAGAATTCTTCAGATCGCCTTAACTTCCGAACGGATGGACCGATTTTCAACTTCGATCATACCAATCTGCATGTTTTTTTTTTCATAGAATCCATTTCTCCAATCGAAAAAACCGAAATCGAAAAAAAAAATGCATCAAAGTGGGTCTCCTTGGAACTTTTTCGAATTCTTCAGATCGCCTTAACTTCCGAACGGATGGACCGATTTTCAACTTCCACCATACCAATCTGTTTTTTTTTTTTTTTTTTCATAAAATCCATTTCTCCAATCGAAAAAACCGAAATCGAAAAAAAAAGCAATAAAGGGGGCCCCCTTGGAACTTTTTCGAATTCTTCAGATCGCCTTAACTTCCAAACGGATGGACCGATTTTCAACTTCGATCATACCAATCTGCTTGTTTTTTTTCATTGAATCCATTTCTTCAATCAAAAAAACCGAAATCGAAAAAAAAAAAATGCATCAATGGGGGCCCCCTTGGAACTTTTTCGAATTCTTCAGATCGCCTTAACTTCCGAACGGATGGACCGATTTTCAACTTCGATCATACCAATCTGTTTTTTGTTTTTTTTTTATAGAAACCATTTCTCCAATCGAAAAAACCGAAATCGAGAAAAAAAATGCATCAAAGGGGGCCCCCTTGGAACTTTTTCGAATTCTTCAGATCGCCTTAACTTCCGAACGGATGGACCGATTTTCAACTTCGCGCATACCAATTTGCTTGTTTTCTTTCATAGAATCCATTTCCCCAATCGAAAAAACCGAAATATAAAAAAAAGCATCAAAAGGGGTATCCTTGGAACTTTTTCGAAATCTTCAGATCAACTTAACTTCCGAACGGATGGACCGATTTTCAACTTTGTACATGCCAATTTGCTTGTTTTTTTTTTCATAAAATCCATTTCTCCAATCGAAAAAACCGAAATCGAAAAATAATTGCATCAAAAGGGGTCCCCATGGAACTTTTTCGAATTGTTCAGATCGCCTTAACTTCCGAACGGATGGACCGATTTTCAACTTCGATCATACCAATCTGTTTGTTTTTTTTCATAAAATCCATTTCTCCAATCGAAAAAACCGAAATCGAAAAAAAAAATTCATCAAAGGGGGCCCCCTTGGAACTTTTTCGAATTCTTCAGATCGCCTCAACTTCCAAACGGATGGACCGATTTTCAACATCGATCATACCAATCTGCTTGTTTTTTTTCATTGAATCCATTTCTCCAATCGAAAAAACCGAAATCAAAAACAAAAAACGAATCAAAGGGGGCCCCCTTGGAACTTTTTCGAATTCTTCAGATCGCCTCAACTTCCAAACGGATGGACCGATTTTCAACTTCGATCATACCAATCTGCTTGTTATTTTCATAGAATCAATTTCTCGAATCGAAAAAACCGGAATCAAAAAAAAAAATTGCATCAAAGGGGGCCCCCTTGGAACTTTTTCGAATTCTTCAGATCGCCTCAACTTCCAAACGGATGGACCGATTTTCAACTTCGATCATACCAATCTGCTTGTTTTTTTCATTGAATCCATTTCTCCAATCGAAAAAACCAAAATCGAAAAAAAAAATACGAATCAAAGGGGGCCCCCTTGGAACTCTTTCGAATTCTTCAGATCGCCTCAACTTCCGAACGGATGGACCGATTTTCAACTTCGATCATACCAATCTGCTTATTTTTTTTCATAAAATCCATTTCTCCAATCGAAAAAACCGAAATCGAAAAAAAAAATGCATCAAAGGGGGTCCCCTTGAAACTTTTTTGAATTCTTCAGATCGCCTCAACTTCCGAACGGATGGACCTATTTTCAACTTCGATCATACCAATCTGCTTGTTTTTTTTCATAGAATCCATTTCTCCAATCGAAAAAACCGAAATCGAAAAAAAAATTGCATCAAAGGGGGTCTCCTTGGAACTTTCTCGAATTCTTCAGATCGCCTAAACTTCCGAACGGATGGACCGATTTTCAACTTCCATCATACCAATCTGCTTGTTTTTTTTCTCATGGAATCCATTTCTCCAATCAAAAAAACCGAAATCGAAAAAATAAAAATTCATCAAAGGGAGCCCCCTTGGAACTTTTTCGGATTCTTCAGATCGCCTCAACTTCCGAACGGATGGACCGATTTTCAACTTCGATCATACCAATCTGTTTTTTTTTTTTCATAAAATCCATTTCTCCAATCAAAAAAACCTAAATAAAAAAAAAAATGCATCAAAGGGGGCCCCATTGGAACTTTTTCGAATTCTTCAGATCGCCTCAACTTCCGAACGGATGGACCGTTTTTGAACTTCGATCATACCAATCTGTTTGTTTTTTTTTTCATTGAATCCATTTCTCCAATCGAAAAAACCGAAATCGAAAAAAAAATGCATCAAAGGGGGCCCCCTTGGAACTTTTTCGAATTCTTCAGATCGCCTTAACTTCCGAACGGATGGACCGATTTTCAACTTCGCGCATACCAATTTGCTTGTTTTTTTTCATAGAATCCATTTCTCCAATCGAAAAAACCGAAATCAAAAAAAAAATGCATCAAAGGGGATCCCCTTGGAACTTTCTCGAAATCTTCAGATCACCTTAACTTCCGAATGGATGGACCGATTTTCAACTTCGATCATACCAATCTGTATGTTTTTTTTCATAAAATCCATTTCTCCAATCAAAAAAACCGAAATCGAAAAAAAATGCATCAAATGGGGCCCCCTTGGAACTTTTTCGAATTCTTCAGATCGCCTTAACTTCCAAACGGATGGACCGATTTTCAACTTCGATCATACCAATCTGCATGTTTTTTTTTCATTGAATCCATTTCTCCAATCGAGAAAACCGAAATCGAAAAAATAATGCATCAAAGGGGGCCCCCTTGAAACTTTTTCGAATTCTTCAGATCGCCTTAACTTCCGAACGGATGGACCGATTTTCAACTTCGATCATACCAATCTAATTGTTTTTTTTTCATAGAATCCATTTCTCCAATCGAAAAAACCGAAATCGAAAAAAAAAAATGCATCAAAGGGGGCCTCCTTGGAACTTTTTCGAATTCTTCAGATCGCCTTAACTTCCGAACGGATGGACCGATTTTCAACTTCGCGCATACCAATTTGCTTGTTTTTTTCTCATATAATCCATTTCTCCAATCGAAAAAACCGAAATCGAAAAAAAAAATGCATCAAAGGGGGTCCCCTTGGAACTTTCTCGAAATCATCAGATCACCTTAACTTCCGAACGGATGGACCGATTTTCAACTTCGATCATACCAATCTGTTTGTTTTTTTTCATAGAATCCATTTCTCCAATCTAAAAAACCGAAATCGAAAAGAAAATGCACCAAAGGGGGCCCTCTTGGAACTTTCTCGGAATCTTCAGATCACCTTAACTTTCGAACGGATGGACCGATTTTCAACTTCGATCATACCAATCTGTATGTTTTTTTTTCATAGAATCCATTTCTCCAATCTAAAAAACCGAAATCGAAAAGGAAATGCACCAAAGGGGGCCCTCTTGGAACTTTTTCGAATTCTTCAGATCGCCTAAACTTCCGAACGGATGGACCGATTTTCAACTTCGATCATACCAATCTGCTTGTTTTTTTTCATAGAATCCATTTCTCCAAACGAAAAAACCGAATTAAAAAAAAAAATGCATCAAAGGGGGCCCCCTTGGAACTTTTTAGAATTTTTCAGATCGCCTTAACTTCCGAACGGATGGACCGATTTTCAACTTCGATCATACCAATCTGTTTGTTTTTTTTCATACAATCCATTTCTCCAATCAAAAAAACCGAAATCGAAAAAAAAATACATCAAAGGGGGCCCTCTTGGAACTCTTTCGAATTCCTCAGATCACCTTAACTTCCAAACGGATGCACCGATTTTCAACTTCGCGCATACCAATTTGCTTGTTTTTTTTTCATAGAATCCATTTCTCCAATCGAAAAAACCGAAATGGAAAAAAAATGCATCAAAGGGAGTCCCCTTGGAACTTTCTCGAAATCTTCAGATCACCTTAACTTCCGAACGGATGGACCGATTTTCAACTTCGATCATACCAATCTGTATGTTTTTTTTCATAAAATCCATTTCTCCAATCAAAAAAACCGAAATCGAAAAAAAATGCATCAAAGAGGGCCCCTTTGGAACTTTTTCGAATTCTTCAGATCGCCTTAACTTCCAAACGGATGGACCGATTTTCAACTTCGATCATACCAATCTGCATGTTTTTTTTTTCATTGAATCCATTTCTCCAATCGATAAAACCGAAATCGAAAAAAAAATGTATCAAAGGGGGCCCCCTTGAAACTTTTTCGAATTCTTCAGATCGCCTTAACTTCCGAACGGATGGACCGATTTTCAACTTCGATCATACCAATCTGTTTGTTTTTTTCTTCATAGAATCCATTTCTTCAATCGAAAAAACCGAAATCGAAAAAAAAAATGCATCAAAGGGGGCCTCCTTGGAACTTTTTCGAATTCTTCAGATCGCCTTAACTTCCGAACGGATGGACCGATTTTCAACTTCGCGCATACCAATTTGCTTGTTTTTTTTTCATAGAATCCATTTCTCCAATCGAAAAAACCGAAATCGAAAAAAAAAAATGCATCAAAGGGGGTCCCCTTGGAACTTTCTCGAAATCTTCAGATCACCTTAACTTCCGAACGGATGGACCGATTTTCAACTTCGATCATACCAATCTGTTTGTTTTTTTTTCATAGAATCCATTTCTCCAATATAAAAAACCGAAATCGAAAAGAAAATGCACCAAAGGGGGCCCTCTTGGAACTTTCTCGAAATCTTCAGATCACCTTAACTTCCGAACGGATGGACCGATTTTCAACTTCGATCATACCAATCTGTATGTTTTTTTTCATAGAATCCATTTCTCCAATCTAAAAAACCGAAATCGAAAAGGAAATGCACCAAAGGGGGCCCTCTTGGAACTTTTTCGAATTCTTCAGATCGCCTAAACTTCCGAACGGATGGACCGATTTTCAACTTCGATCATACCAATCTGCTTGTTTTTTTTCATAGAATCCATTTCTCCAAACGAAAAAACCGAAATCGAAAAAAAAATGCATCAAAGGGGGCCCCTTTGGAACTTTTTCGAATTTTTCAGATCGCCTTAACTTCCGAACGGATGGACCGATTTTCAACTTCGATCATACCAATCTGTTTGTTTTTTTTCATAGAATCTATTTCTCCAATCGAAAAAACCGAAATCGAAAAGAAAATGCACCAAAGGGGGCCCTCTTGGAACTTTCTCGAAATCTTCAGATCACCTTAACTTCCGAACGGATGGACCGATTTTCAACTTCGATCATACCAATCTGTATGTTTTTTTTCATAGAATCCATTTCTCCAATCTAAAAAACCGAAATCGAAAAGGAAATGCACCAAAGGGGGCCCTCTTGGAACTTTTTCGAATTCTTCAGATCGCCTAAACTTCCGAACGGATGGACCGATTTTCAACTTCGATCATACCAATCTGCTTGTTTTTTTTCATAGAATCCATTTCTCCAAACGAAAAAACCGAAATCGAAAAAAAAATGCATCAAAGGGGGCCCCCTTGGAACTTTTTCGAATTTTTCAGATCGCCTTAACTTCCGAACGGATGGACCGATTTTCAACTTCGATCATACCAATCTGTTTGTTATTTTTCATAGAATATATTTCTCCAATCGAAAAAACCGAAATCGAAAAAAAAAATACATCAAAGGGGGCCCTCTTGGAACTTTTTCGAATTCCTCAGATCACCTTAACTTCCAAACGGATGCACCGATTTTCAACTTCGATCATACCAATCTGCTTGTTTTTTTTTTCATAGAATCCATTTCTCCAATCGAAAAAACCGAAATCGAAAAAAAAATGCATCAAAGGGGGCCCTCTTGGAATTTTTTCGAATTCTTCAGATCGCCTCAACTTCCGAACGGATGGACCGATTTTCAACTTCGATCATACCAAAGTAAATGTGCTATACCGATACGGGCTCATTTTGACCACTTTTCCCATGTTATTTCCCATAAGAAAATTTAAGCTCGAAAATAGCAAAAAATTGTCTCATTTTCATCCGTCAGTCGGCAGAGTATCGTCGAGGTGGGATGAGGAGGGTAACGGATTATAGGAAGGGTGACTAACCTTCATCATTATCCTGAGGAGGAGGGAGGAAAGAAATATAAAAAACATGTTATATATATATATATATATTTATTCATTCAAAATAAGATATAATATTATTCTAGAGATATATCATTCAAATCCTCGGATGATCATCAATTGAATAGTGTCCCCACGGTAAAGTTTCATCAGTTCCAGGAATGATATACCTTTTATCATCGTTTGGGCTGAGAGCAATCTTCTTTTGCATGATGGAATAAACTTGATGTTTATTAGACCTTATTAAATTTTGAGTAATAGTTTTCTGCTTCCAATTATCCAAACACTCAACGTAATCAGCAAAGGTTATTCTCGTTTCTACTACAGATGACTTTACACCTTTTGCCTTTTTAGTTACACCGAGATTTTTCAAAATATTCTCGATTTCAAAATCATCATATTCCCTTTCCGTTAAATCGTTCTGTATCTTCATTACGCTATCTTCGGTTATTGAAATTTTAGTAGAATACAGCTTAGATCTCAAACCAACGTAACCAATCATCGGGACTCCAATGTGTTCGTCCTTCATCATTCCCAGTACCTTCTTATTAACTTGTGGAATATTGAAAATGTTGGCTGGATGATAATCGGAAGTATCGAAACGTTGATGACAATCTCTCCTAATTATTTTATATGGATCTTGACTCCTTATTTCATAGATTAGGCTATCAGTATCGGTGTAGAGAACAGAGCAATCAGGAAATACGCTAGCCATATAGTCGTAGTGGAAGTTGTATAAGGTAGTCTTTGCTAGATCCAAAATAGCTTGACCAACGTAAATGGGTTTGTTGAGATATGTTTCCAGCTTCCTCAGCTCAACAGCAATCAAACTCTCATTGAAAACAGTACAATTCTTAAACTCCGGTTTCGAGATATATGCCTCTGCCCCATATCTTCCACCCCACTGTGTCAGAAGCCTAACATTCACCCTTTTCCTAATATTTTCCATCGTCTTTCCAAAGACAGCATTATTCATGAGCTTGAAAAGATTTTTTTCGAATTCATTTTTTGCTTGCTTACGGAGGTCTGTGTTCAGATCAATGTAGGATTTCAGCCATGGAGCTTGCCTGAATCGAAGAACCCGATGGATCTTCTTCAACACCAAACCATGTGCTAACGCTTGTTTCAGTGCTCGATAGTGGATAACATATTTCTCTTTAGAGCGAAGGGTTGCCATCAATTTGATGTTTCCTCGCACCGACTTCGAAGGCATTCCAGTTTTAAGATCAATATGTTGAGGGCAGAAGGGTATATCTTTATGCATATCGTGGAGGTTTTGAGGATATTCTAAATCCGCTTCAAACATATATCCCTCATGAGCATAGTTCGCAATTGACATCACATCGATGTTATCATCCACCCATTCAAACCGGCCATATGGTAAGTACTGGCTCATAGCCCAACCATACTGGTTGTTCACATCAAAATACATCAAGAATGTTTCAGGCTTCATAGGGTCATAGCCGTCAATATACCTATTATTAGCTTCGGCACGTCTTTTGGAACATACTTGACTGAGCCCTCCCCGAATACCTTGTTCAACAAAGAGAAACATATCTGGATCCGTTATGAGCTCCAACTCCTGATTTGTATACTTCAACATGGCATCCCACGTAAATCCTGGTAGGGTGTAATAGTGGGCGGAGTCAAGGTCGTATGTCCTGATACAGCTTGAACGAAACTGTTCGAATACGTCTGCGAGGAGGAGAATATCAGTCATCATATATAGATCCACATATTGACCTAAGTTTTGACAGTTGAATTCGCTCCATACAAGCTTAGCGCGGATATAGAATCTGCGAGGACATGGATTATCATCCAGTTTATTGTAGAAAGCATGAATTGGTGGAAGACAGGTTTCGTTGAAACGTTCAAACGAGTCGAAATAATCATACGGCATAACTACTTTCTTAGTTAAAAGTTGGAATTGCTCTTCAGAGATGTCGTGGAATTGAGACCTCAAATTGGGAAATTCTACTAAATACGATGCCAACTTGTCAAGGGAGGAACTCATGAAACGGAAACTGTCGATGAATCGGAACTGAATAGAAGTCCCATCAACGTGCTTAGTAAAGGAAATGTACTTTTCTTTGTTGATAGGTAGTAAATCAATATGACCAACCATTTTAGATGCAATATCTCCAATGATGAAATTGGCGTCATACCCACTCAAGTTGTGAAAAACAACAGGTACCACATGACTATCCTGGTATTTTATGTTACAGCCTTCATGTGCAGGACCTCTATAATTATTTTCAGGAATAAGGTGATTATGGTCTCTGACTTTCTTATCTGCAAGCCGAAAATGCTGTCCACAAATATGACAATGTGTTGCCTTTTTAAACTCCACTTCTTGTACTTCCGTCATATGGATATTGAATGGACACCAGAATACAGTTGTTATATCTTCAGCCAGTTGCTTGAGCTCATTGGCAAACCATTCCATGCAGTTTTCTCCACGATGAAAGCGATAAAATGATCGAGAATTATCGTAGGAGCACTTGAGATAGTATCCGACAGCAGCAGGAATGTGATGTTGGGGCTTCTTAGGATCCTCTGTTGGTTTCAAAACAGACTCCATATCAGCGTTAACAACAAATGGTACTTTCTCCTTGTTCCTATGATTTTTGAATTTCAAAATATTTCTTCCAACTGCGGGCATTTTGATTGCAGTCTAGTTCATCTTAACACAGTCGATAGAATGCGCAGCAAGTTTCTTTTCTGAATAAAAGTAGTGAAGGCAGCGATCGCAGAAATATTTTTTATGACCCTCTTTGTTTAGTTGAGTAGAAAGAAGTCTAGAGAGATCCTTGATCCATACATAGTGGTACTTGATTGGGAAAGTCTCAATTCCATTATAGTCACCATCTTCATTGAAGTATTGATCTTGGATGAGAAGGAGATTGACGTGCTTATCTTTATAATTCTTGGTGAGATATGTAGGTAGCGTATTCATTCGTTTAGATTTCTTCTGAAGAATGTAAACGTTAATCGATACATCATTTTGCTTCTCGAATCGAGATATCTGATTGGTGGTTATCGGAAAGTGAATCCCCTTGAGGTTCAAAATTGAAGAAGGATGAGGGTATGATGAAGTTCTATCAGTATTCTCGTTTGTAGGATATAATGCTGATGTAACAGCCCAAGCAAAACAAGCTTGATCGTTATTCTTAACATTTATACAAGCTTGTCTGTTTTTTATCTCATGCGGCAACTCAATATATGAAGAGCCAAGCTGTGGAGTGAACTTATTGATATTGACACCCAAGTTTATGACTGCCTTCAACGCCCAACCACTGTCACGCTCCTGAAACTCCTCTAACTCCTTCATGATAGGATCGATTACTTTATTATTGAACCAATCATTGATGTCGGTATCCCTATGGATAGGATAGTTCGAGGTAGTGAAATATTTCTAGTAATCTCAAATTCTCCACAAAACGTAGCGTTAACTTTAACTGCCTCATCCTTTTTGAGTGCATTCTGAATTCGAATTTTGGAGAGAGCTCTACAGTCAATCAAAAATGCTGCAGGATCCTTGTGTTTCAAATTTGATATAACTCCAGTTCTGATGCGAGACTGAAATGCTGATTCGGAATCATCCCAGCTAACTCTATCTCGTGCAGTTTCCTTCCTAGATTTGAGTCCAGCTCCTTTCTTCTGAATCGCTTTGAACTGGTTCCGCAAGCTTTTCAAATTCCTAAGGCAAGCTTCCAGATGTTGCTTCTCACCGAGGTTTTTTGCACATCTCATTGCATTATGTATACGTTTTATCCCCTTCTGACATTCCCGAAGCCCTTTTCTCTCACGATTTTCGTCATGAGAGGACGTTTGAAGACCAAGTAGGGATGCGATTTGACTAATCAAATTAGCGAAGAGTGACGTTTTCACCATCTTGTAGTTTGCCTCTACAGTACAACTATCTGCGAATGAATGAGAAAAATTGAAGAATGTGGGGGTATAAGTAAAATTTAGGTCGGACGGAAGACTGAATGCTATCACCAAATAACATGAAAGGCCCCGGACTGATGAAAATTTGTGCATGTTTTCCATAAGAACCATTGTTAATTAATTCGATATTGATATATCACATATCAATTATGTTGACACAAATATATAGAGTAACACATCAGGTTAGCCGTCAAGTTATTTATAGCCGAAAGGCCCCTCGGAATTCGAAGGCGCTACACAGAGGCCCGAGGTAGACGGTGTTCAAGAAAGAAATCGGTTCTTTGATAACCTATAGGTGACAATTTCTCCTGAACATGTTCAATTGAACAAACGAAAACACTGTTTATACCTGACTCCTTAATGGAGACGACCTCCGTTGTAGAGAGGAAATTAAAGACTCCAGAGTCGGTACACTCCCCTCCTAAGAGGGTACCTAGCGTGTATCGTGCGAGAAAAAGTCGTCCATTTTCGTTCAACCTGAAGCGTACACTATATCAAACTCAAGAATAGGATCATACAAGTTCATGACTGAATTAATTAACATTGTTTTCCTTCCTTCAAGAATTGGGAGGTATTAAACGAATATCTGAGGGAAGTAGCAAGAAACACATCAGGACAGCCGTCAAGCTATTTATAGCCAAAAGGCCCCTCGGAATTCAAAGGCGCTACACAGAGGCCCGAGGTAGACGGCGTTCAAGAAA
This sequence comes from Chrysomela aeneicollis, assembly GCA_029955515.1. Classification (NCBI taxonomy): domain Eukaryota; kingdom Metazoa; phylum Arthropoda; class Insecta; order Coleoptera; family Chrysomelidae; genus Chrysomela; species Chrysomela aeneicollis. Next base: position 1,544,075 of record JARUHQ010000032.1, on the reverse strand, counting down.
GAAAATGGTTCTTTGATAACCTATAGGTGACAATTTCTCCTGAACATGTTCAATTGAACAAACGAAAACACTGTTTATACCTGACTCCTTGATGGAGACGACCTCCGTTGCAGAGAGGAAATTACAGACTCCAGAGTCGATACACTCCCCTCCTAAGAGGGTACCTTGCGTGTTTCGTGCGAGAAAAAGTCGTCCATTTTCGTTCAACCTGATGCGTCCACAATATCAAACTCAAAAATAGGACTTAACCAGTTTAAGACTGAATTATTTAACATTGTTTTCCTTCCTTCAAGAATTGGGAGGTATTGAACAAATATCTAAGGGAAGTAGCAAGAAACACATCAGGACAGCCGTCAAGTTATTTATAGCCAAAAGGCCCCTTGGAATTCAAAGGCGCTACACAGAGGCCCGAGGTAGACGGCGTTCAAGAAAGAAAATGGTTCTTTGATAACCTATAGGTGACAATTTCTCCTGAACATGTTCAATTGAACAAACGAAAACACTGTTTATACCTGACTCCTTGATGGAGACGACCTCCGTTGTAGAGAGGAAATTACAGACTCCAGAGTCGATACACTCCCCTCCTAAGAGTGTACCTTGCGTGTTTCGTGCGAGAAAAAGTCGTCCATTTTCGTTCAACCTGATGCGTACAATAAATCAATCCCAAAAATAGGATCATTTTTTGAGAAGTATCCAAATACTGCTTATCAAATGGAATAAAATCAGAGCGGGTATCACAAAAAACAAAGGAAATGACATAGTTGTGACTTCATCATGTAAAAATCAATTTCAGAAAAGTTTATATACACGTAGTTGAAATTGCAATAATCACTTAACTGTACTGAAATTCGATATTTTAATATTTCAATGAGAAATATTGAAGTCTAATTATACTCACTCTCTATCGTAAATGGACATCTCTATCGAAATTTTCCAATGACCAATAATAACTATTTCAACAAATATTTCACGAACGGCACGAAATATCGAAAATTATAGTCCCCGCCAATCCACCTTATCGTGTTTGACTAAATTCTAACGGTAGGTCAACATCTGCAATTGATATCACTAGAAAGAAAAGAATTCATAGGGCGACAATCTCATAAAAAACTATTATATCATGATTTTCAGTGAAATTACAAATAACTAGAAAACGACTTCAAATATCAAAAATCTGAACCAAAAATCACCCCCCGCCAACGCCCCCTGTCGCGTTTGACAACATCCTAACGAAAGGTCAACATTTGAAGTTGATATCACCAGAAAGAAAAAAATTCATGAGGTGACATTCTCACGACATACTATCATATCTCATGATTTTCGCCGAAAATATTACAAGTCCGAAAGGTATCATATTTTCGCAAATAACTCGAAAACGGCTTGAAATATCGAAAATCTGAATCGAAAATCACCCCCCGCCAATCTCCCTGTCGCGTTTGACGAAATCCTAACGAAAGGTCAACATTTGAAGTTGATATCACCAGAAAGAAAAAAAATCATAAGGTGACATTCTCACAAAAACTATCATACCTCATGATTTTCGCCGAAAATATTACAAGTCCAAAAGGTATCATATTTTGGCAAATAACTCGAAAACGGCTTGAAATATCGAAAATCTGAATCGAAAAACACCCCCGTCAACCGCCCTGTCGCGTTTGACGAAATCCTAACGAAAGGTCAACATTTGAAGTTGATATCACCAGAAAGAAAAAAAATCATAAGGTGACATTCTCACAAAAACTATCATACCTCATGATTTTCGGCGAAAATATTACAAGTCCAAAAGGTATCATATTTTCGCAAATAACTCGAAAACGGCTTGAAATATCGAAAATCTGAATCGAAAATCACCCCCCGCCAAGCCCCCTGTCGCGTTTGACGAAATCCTAACGAAAGGTCAACATTTGAAGTTGATATCACCAGAAAGAAAAAAATCATAAGGTGACATTCTCACGACAAACTATCATATCTCATGATTTTCGCCGAAAAATATTACAAGTCCAAAAGGTATCATATTTTCGCAAATAACTCGAAAACGGCTTGAAATATCGAAAATCTGAATCGAAAATCACCCCCCGCCAACCCCCCTGTCGCGCTTGACGAAATCCTAACGAAAGGTCAACATTTGAAGTTGATAATTTTAATCAAAACCACCCCCCCCCCTTCCTTGGCCACAGGCCCCTGTCGTATTCGATAACAGACTAACAAATTAAAAAATATTTAGTCTACCACAAAAAAGCCTCAAAAGTGTCGTCATCACGAAAAAATCATACCTGAATGTTCTGGAGTCTGGTAAAGTTAATCACTGAAAGGCACTTCCATTCACCACTGTTAACATCACAATAACATTTTCGTCTCCATGTTCTGTCATGGAATCGCCTCTCAATTCATGCTAAATCATACAGGAATTAACGTAGAGCCATTTGCCACGCGATTCCGAGCATCACTCGGTATCGCAAGACCTCCGAGCCCTAGAATCAGGCCCACGAGTGCCTTCATAACTCAATAACATAATCGTATACCAATGCATTGTAACTTTCCCGCGCGATTGGCATTCGGGTATATCTCCGCGCCGGACGCCGATTGGCGTAGAGGCTGTTTCGGGGCGGAGCTTAATTATTAAAAGCGAGCGCGGAAACGCGCTCGGCACAGAGCCCTTCTAGAGTACCCTGCACCCATGGTAAGATTAATCGACTCTTATATTCGCAGGAGAACTTTTAGCACCAAGACAGGAACGGACAGATCGGAAGTGAAGTCCATGAGAGCAGGAGTACCCCAAGGAGCAGTGCTGAGCCCACACCTCTACTCCATTTACACATCTGATATTCCAAACAACAATAGACATTGCACTCTGTCATTGTATGCAGACGATACAGCCCTTGCATCTAGATCCCCTAGAGCCGAGTTCGTCACTAGGTACCTGCAAAGGTCCATTGACGAACTTGAGCAATGGTGTATCAACTGGAAAATCCAGATCAACCCGGAGAAGAGCCAAGCCATCCTCATCACGAGATCTAACAAACCTCCAGTTGGACATGTGTCGATTGGAGGCCACGACATCCCATGGACAAACTCAGCGAAGTACCTTGGGGTAATCATCGACAACAAGTTGACCTTCAAGGCTCACGTGGACTCCCGTGTGAAAACCGCCATACGAGTCAGAGGACAACTGAACCCACTCATCGGACGCAGAAATCCGATGAAGATCGACCTGAAACTCCTCCTCATGAAGACGATACTCCTTCCGATCCTGACCTACGCAGTAGCAGCCTGGGGACACTGTGCCAAGACTCACCTCAAGCGAATCCAGAGTTACGAGAATCGATGCGTTCGTATGATCGTCAACGCACCATGGTTCGTCAGAACCAACTCCATCTTTAGAGACCTGCAACACCCACCCATCCTGGATAGAATGAAAATTCTATCCGCAAAGACCCATACCAAGATGGAGAGCCACGAAAACCCCCTCAACAGAGAGGCGATGGATTACGACCCGAGATTCCGAGAACGATACAAACGTCCAAAACACCAGCATTTGGACCAACAAGCCCCTTAGGTGAGTAAGGGAACACACAGGTAAGTCAAACACACTACACACCGGAATAGTAGCCTTTTTTAGCCTGAAAAGGGTTACCAATTCCAACAAACACTGCGCCACGGAATAGTAACTATTTCAACGAATGCAAATTCTTACGTTTCCGACTAACACCCAAGCCCCTATACGCCATGCTATCCCACTAACAAGTCAGTTTTCAAAACATCAGTCCCTGCGGATTGTTTTGCTCCCATTTTTCCATCACCCCAAAACGCCAGACTCTTAAAGTCCCACTGCCACTAGGGCTTTAAAAATATGAGGACCGTAGCGCTGCTACGGGGGTTGGTGGATACGGGTAGGGCTGTTCCTGATCACCTTCAGTGATTAGTAATGTCCTTATCCGGGGCCTCATAACGATAGGGCGCGCGCTCGGCACAGAATGAAAATTCTATCCGCAAAGACCCATACCAAGATGGAGAGCCACGACAACCCCCTCAACAGAGAGGCGATGGATTACGACCCGAGATTCCGAGAGCGATATAAACGTCCAAAACACCAGCATTTGGACCAACAAGCCCCTTAGGTGAGTAAGGAAACACACAGGTAAGTCAAACACACTACACACCGGAATAGTAGCCTTTTTTAGCCTGAAAAGGGTTACCAATTCCAACAAACACTGCGCCACGGAATAGTAACTATTTCAACGAATGCAAATTCTTACGTTTCCGACTAACACCCAAGCCCCTATACGCCATGCTATCCCACTAACAAGTCAGTTTTCAAAACATCAGTCCCTGCGGATTGTTTTGCTCCCCTTTTTTCCATCACCCCAAAACGCCAGACTCTTAAAGTCCCACTGCCACTAGGGCTTTAAAAATATGAGGACCGTAGCGCTGCTACGGGGGTTGGTGGATACATGTAGGGCTGTTCCTGATCACCTTCAGTGATTAGTAATGTCCTTATCCGGGGCCTCATAACGATAGGGCGCGCGCGCGCGCGCGCGCGCTCGGCAGTTAGTTGACCAGCGACTATTTGGAAGCACTTTACATTCTTGAGACGCTATTCCCTCATTTTTGGACTTTTGGCCGGTCTAACAGCTCAGATTCAGGAATCGAAGGGTCGCCCAAATCCTTCGATCTAGAATTCGTTCTGCCTAATTGGCAACAGCCTGAGGGCTAATAATACAAGCACACAGTGCACAAATACCTTCCCGCTTACCAAATAAAGATTCCCTATTCCTTTCTTCTCTCTTTCAGGGTTTGCAAGTAAGAAGAGCTCCTGATCACTGTGGGTTGTGTGACAAGACACCCTTCCCTGTGCCGTTGAGTCTGACGAGCACCCCCACAGTGAGTCCGCGACCGTCGCCGAGGTAATCTGCTCTCCCACGTGGGACTTGCTCTTACCTGCCTTCCAGGTGGAGGTCGTTAGTAGCCTACGGGTGAAAGCCATCACACGCTCCACATGACGTGGCGTTAAACGCGGAGTACCTGCGGGACTCTTTCGTGCGCGTCGTGACGGACCCTGAATTTGTATTGTCGTATAGAGGCCTTCTGCCTGATAGGTCTAGGGAAGTTAGTCGCAACCTAGCTGAGGCCGGAGCAACTCCAACGTGGTGCCCTGCTAGGACAAAACGGTTAGCTAATTAGTGAGTTTGTCGTTTAGTATCGCACAAAGCCCCGCGTTCACTTCGACACTCGCGAATTACCCTGAATTTCCCTGTTTCGTTGTATTCATATTGTCTTCTTGGAGGTTTTGGGTTGAGTAGCCGGAGTTTTACCAACCATAGTACTCTTTTAGAATTCGTGTACTATGGCTTCCCGTAAAACAGAGGACCCGAAACCATCACATGGCGCCCAACGTGGGGCAAAACAAGCTAAACGGGCAAAACAAGCTAAACAGGCTTTTGGAGGCAATCCGGATGGATGCCCGAACCCGAAAATAGCAGATAACCCACAAGAAATGAATCCCTTTTTGGCTTCGGGACAAAATCAAAGCCAATGGCGCCCAGAACAAGTAAATGTTTCTTGGCTGATGAATGCAGTGCAGTCCCTAACAAAATCCATGCAGCAGCAGCAGCCGTTGTACCTTCCGGAATTTTCCGGATACAAAACCGAGGACCTCAAGTCGTTTTTGGAGCAATGTATCCTCGAGTTTCAGGAACGTCCGGATATTCCACGATCGGATTGGGTCCGGCTGGCATGTAGAGAATTACAAGGAGATGCCCAGCACTGGTTTCGTTCCCTGTTTGGAAAACATCCTCAGATAACATGGGAAACATTCACAGCCAACCTGCTACATAAATATGATAGCCCATCCATAAGAACACGACTTACGTCTGAGTTGTATGGAAATTGCCAACCCGACGATGTACAAGTACAAGACTTTACATATCAGAAGCATACCATAGCTAGGAGAGTGGCTCCTGAACTATCCGAACAAGATTTGATCGGAATACTGGTATCTCAAATATCTCCTGAGATTCGACGCTTTCTTTTAGGTCAGAAGTTTGCAAGTATTGATAAGTTTGCTGATGTTTGTGCCCTGATTGCCGCAGACTTAGAGGAAATGACATGGTCCTGGGGAAGTGAATTCTATCAGTCCGAGGAACAGGAATACCTCTGCCCCAGCGCAGAAGAGACGTGGGTTCGAGAGGATGAATCCTGTTACTACGAGGAGAGTTCCGTAGAATCATTCACTGAGTGCTACTCAGTAGAAGATTTCCTAGAGGACGAGAATTCAGACCGTGTCACTGCTTTCCTCACGAGTACCAACTGCCGAACAGTTGCCTGCGTCGCAAGACAGTCTACAGCAAAACTAGACCAAAGAAATTGCCATGAAAGTTACCACCCCGTCATTGAGTACAGTTACTCAATCTTTGTTCCGGAAGTGAGCCAAATAGAGAAGGTCTCTAGCTATAGAGCTCAGAATCTCAACACTGAGAATTATTGTCCAGTCGTACATTGTATACAATACCCAAAAGTACATGAGGAAGACGAGAAATATAGCTACCAGAGCTATAAACCCGATGTTGACGATAGCTATTCGATAGTGGAGTGCTACAAGATCGAGAAGCCTGACTTTGAATTCTGTGAGTCAGAATTCATGCCCGACAAGGATGACAATGAGCCGCACGAGGCAAAGGACGAAGAAATTCTAGTTGAGCCAAACGTATTTGACGATGCTGATTTAGTCAAATTTTCGTTCGCCAACAGAACGACCGAAGCCGCAGTTCCATTGTACTTCCCGCTTAGGTACAAGTATCAGCCGAAGTCATCGCAGCCACGAGATTCTAAGCACGAATCTGTCGAGTACGCTACACAGTCGTTCCGACTGAAATACCGAACCATCGACAGCGACGACAGCTACTATTGGATCGAAGCGGCGGTAGACCGGAGTCACCGCGAGAACTTGAGAGTCGCTCCGCCAACTTTGGCCGGCCGAGCGCTCGATGTACCTTTCGATCCCGGAGGCCTCGATGTTCAGTATGCAGCAGCCGCTTAGATGTAAGTTAGCTTTTGCCTACAAGTATTTGCCAATTCTTCGGAATTGAATTTTAGTTTTGTTGTTTGTTTGTTTGCAGATACTTGTATTTGTTTAACTTTGTAGGATTTTTGAGTGTTTAATCATACCTCTTCTTTTTAGCATTGTAACAGTTGCCTAGCAAGTGGCTATTACTATTGTATTTTTGTTTGGATGTTTGTAAGAGAAAATAAAGAAAATAGTTGTTGTCACAACTAGCCAGCAAGGAACGCAAAGCAAAGTATCGAGTACAGCGATCCCTTAAAGCAGGGGGGTGTCATGGATCGACCCCTCATGCACGAAAACGAACGCAAATAGTCAAGAATACGCGGAGAATACCGTGCAATTGGCGGTAGCCAATGAGCGCGCTGGAATCTAGTGGGCGGAGTCTCGTGGAGACCCGCTGAATGTATAAATATCCAGGCGCGCGGTGATCGAGTATCAATTGTGCGCTGGGTAGCCCCCATGCCACACTTCGATCTGATCGTTTTCTTTTTCGGATCGATCTTTCATATTTTCGGCCTAGCGATCTACAGCCGTACTCGAACTTTGCCTTGCAGCACTTGTTGGCGACAAAATAAGTCGCCATAGAATTCGTTTGATCATTATAATGGTCAGATAGTCGTTTTCACGACTACTATACTACATACTATACTACAGTACAAGCTGAATAAGCTGAGTTCCTGGTAGCAGTTGCCCTAGTATCTGCTTGATACTTGAGAGGCTGTTTATTTTCAGCGAGAATAAAGTTATCTGCTAAGAGGATACTTGGGAAGGATAAATCATGAGAGAAATACTATGGATTTCTCCAAGTCCGCATACCCCAATCTATCACATGGCGCCCAACGTTTTTTAGGCACGGAAATGCCTACTTCCCACGAAGCTCCCACGCCGCCGTTCGTGACCCGCATATTTTCAGGGCACGTACCCGGCGAGAGCCCGATCTACGTTCCGCAGAATGAATTTAGGACCTCGGCCATGCCGATCGATCCTATTGTTGGCAATCTTCGTTCTCACGAAATGAGAAATATGATTCACGAGTATTCCAATACTATGAAATTTCTCATTGCCTCTTACAATGAACAAGTCAAGCTCGAAGAAGCACAGTCCCAAGCACAGTCCCCGTCAGCTGTACAAAATGTTGTTCAATTTTCAGAACAACCAGACCAACATTATTTCCCAGAGCACGCTTGGAGCCCCGTCACACGCAATAACGACCTCCTCGAAAGAGTCGAAGTCGAGCGTAATATTGACGGCGCGGCAAAGAGAAGCTCGGTAAATGAAACCGGTCCGGCCGACCCGACACCCGCTGGGCCATTCGCCCATTCAGACTTGTCTTTCGATGTTCATCGTGAACATCGACTTGTTAGAGAGAACGGCGCTTCGGCAAGTGCCCGTCCGACTTGTTTGGCGGGCAAGGTTAAGCGACAACCCGGCAAGGTTGGAGATAGAAACATTTCTCGATCTAGGATCGCTGCGAACTTTATGAACGATTTCGTAACTTTAGATCAGACTGGGAATGTAGATGAAATTTCTATGATCAAGGATGATCAACGAACCCCGAATTTTGATAAATATTCTGAAGCAGCGAATTCAACTTTGAGGGAATTTCGGGAATCGAAACCTGATATAAATAATATACAGGATGTCCAAATTCCTGTTTCGAATGGAAATAAACGGGATGATAAATTCCCCGTATCCCAGGAGAATACACAGGATGGTTTCCCTGAATTATTAGTACAGGGTGGAGATTCCGTTAGGTCTAAAAATCTACAGGGTGACCCTCATTCCGAAACCCGAACCGAGAGACCGGTGCCCGGTTTTCAGAATTCGAGGAACCCAGGATTGTCCGACCTTCAGGATGATACTCGAGTATGTTTTGACATACAGGGTGTTTCAGATTCTAGTCCCTCCCCGTTTTTGTCTTCGGGTGATAATAAGAGACAATGGCGCCCGTCGGAGTCGAGAATTCCTCCGAACCGCGAGATTGATCAATTCGACAACTCGCACACTTCGCGTCGAGCGGATTTAGATCCGGTGCTCGAGGTGGCCTCTGCGCTTAGTGCGCTAGCCGCTAACAATGCGAAGTTCGACCTTCCCGAATTTTCAGGTGCTGATTCGGAGTGCCCTGAATTATTCGTTAACTTATGTATTTCCGAATTCCGGAAACATAAGAGATGTTCAAAGGACAAATGGCCTAATTTGGCAAGGAAACAGTTACGGGGTGAGGCCCGTAATTGGTACAATTCTTCTTTTGGGGAAAATATTTTAGAATGGGAATTTTTCTGCAATAGGTTATTGCAGAAGTTTAATTCTAGGGCCGTTAAGGCCAGATTAATTTCCAAACTTTATGGGCAACCCCATTCAGGAAATACCTCTCCGGAGGCGTTTATTTTAGAAAAATGTGCTCTCGCACGTAGGGTCGCTCCATCCTTGGATGAAAGAGACCTGGTGGACTTGATAGTAAATAAATTGAAATCCGAGTTTCGTATGTTCCTGAGGGGCAGGTACATCGAAACGATTGAGGATTTATCCCAAATCGTGGCAGATTTGAAGGAGGACCAGTCCTCGTTGATAGGCGTATTCGGGGTTGAGCCCAGTCGAGCTCCCCCAAGACAATTTCAAATCCGGGATTCAGGAGGGAATCCTGGAAGTTCCAGTGGCGTACCCCGTTTTTCTAACGGAGGGCCACAATCTGGGAATAGGGACCGGAATACAGGCGGGTATTCCGGAGGGAATTTTCCTAAGAATTCCCAGGATAGCAGGAACAAGGATCAGGGGCGTAGGGAACTTCCCCCTGCCCCCCAAAGACTTGCAATCGAGCCGAGGCAGCAGGAAGTCCAGAGGCCGGAAGCCCCTAGGGGACCTCCAAGGCAGCCTGCTCGGTTGAATCAATTAGTGGTTTCTGAACCACAAGCGGCTTCTTCCAAGAAGAAGTCGAGAAGTAGGAAGAAGAACCCTAAGGTACGGGATAACCGGGATTCGGGAAACGAATCCAGGGACGGCTCGGCAAGAGGGCCGAACCGTCCCTAGAGCAACTCGAGGGGTTCTTAGAGCAAATTGAGGAGGGTGAAGTTCGGCTTGACTCCTCAAAGCTCGGTTCGCCGTCGGATTGCGACAGTATACCTGAGGATGTAAGTATGTCCGAAACTCTTGAAGGTTCCGGCGAATCTTTGTTTTTATTTCTAAATGAAGGTGAAAATGATTCGGGAGTGAGTGATATTGATTCATCTTCTGACAGTTCTGACTGTCATGAAGGTTTCGAAGATGTTGTGATCGAGGTTGAGCCTGATTATTTCCCAATCAGTGATACTCATAAATCCTCTCAAATTCTCGAAAGTATGAATGAATCGAATGATGAAACAAATGTGGACATGACAGTTGCGGCACCATTGGCTAATGGTACAGATAGTATTCCTGAATGTGAGTCTGCGGTGTGCGGTCCAGTGGCGTGCGATCAAGTGGGTTCAGCTACTGATGACGAGGAGTCTGACCTCAGGTCTAGGAAGGTCGAAGAGATTTTTTCTGAGCTGAAGGCGTTTTATCTCAGCTTGGATGGCGTTCCTGAGGTCAGTAGAGTAGGGAAGGGTTCTAATAATTTCAGAACGACGATTTTGGAGGATGCCAAGGAATTAGACACGGTCCCAGAGGTTCCTGCTGTTTTTGATATCCCCGAGGTGGCTAATTTCGTAGGAGTTTTTACAGAAAATGGTCTTTGGAAGACGGAATTCGTAAATGACTTGGTTCTTGGAGATTGTTTGAAACCAGATACTGTCGGAGTTTCCAGCGATTTTGAGGAAATCGTTGAGGTCAACGAAGTAGTTCCCTATGTTTATCGTTCAGAAAAAGAGGGTGTGGCGTATGCCCCCTCTGATAAGGTTCTGCCCACAGATGCTGCTAGACATGCGAGACTGCGAAAGGGGATGGATGCTAGAAGGAAATTGCCGAATGGTTTCAGGTGTGTGCATGTTAGTCCCCCCCCAAATCTTGACGATCAAGGCCCAAGTTCTCGCGAGTCATCGGAGGATCGCGAGAAATACTGTACATCGGAGGAATGGGATTTGTCTACGTCCCAGGTAGTTGTTGTCTCGGAGTTAGTTTCTGAGGATGACTCTGTCGAAACGTTGTCCAACGCCCGACGGCTCAGCCCTAGGGGTAGTTCAACACTGATTCACCCCTCTAATCAGGTAGCGAAGTTACCATCATTGTGTTCCTCTGAGGAAAGGACACTGGCGTCCCTGACCAAGGGAAACTTGACCGAATATTCTGGGTATTTGCCTAGAATACAAGTTTTGGTCGGAACAAAGGTTGTTCATGCCCTCATTGACACTGGTGCTTCCACTAGCTTTGTCAGACCAGACACTATTCCAGATGTGGACTTGACCAATCTGGAGCATCCAGGAACCGTGGTTCTAGGGTGCCAGAACTCCTCTTCGTTCAGTCTGGGCAATCTTTCGCTTGAATGTTATGTCGAAGACAGATTAACTGTGGTAGATGCTACGGTGGTTTCGAATCTCCACGAAGAGTTAATCTTGGGTATGACTTGGTTATCGAGGAATCATGCGATTTTAGATCTTTTTCGCAAATGTATTTATTTTGGTTCTATTCCCCGTCAGACTGTTTTCTTTGGTAATTGTTTTAAGAGGCCTTCATCGGATACTGCTCCTGAGTTGCGTTTCGAACCGACTCAGTTCTCTGAGGAGACGAAAACAGCTGTGTTGCCTGTAGTGCAGGAATACGCTGACATTTTCGAGGAGAGTATTCGTCAACCGACGACTCATGCGGTGGTTCACACCATTAAGGTGCACCATGAGCGTCCCTTTAGACAAACTCGTTACAATAAAATGTCTGACGTTAGAAAACAAATCATACATGATGAGATAACCAAGCTCTTGGAAGCAGGTGTGATAAATCAAAGTAACTCCCCGTATTGCAGTCCAGTGGTTTTAATCCCGAAGAAAAATGGAAAGTTTAGGTTCTGTGTGGATTATAGAGAAATCAACAAGTTGATAGTACCTGAAGCCCCACATCTACCTCCGATTCAGGAGACGGTGCGTGAAATGGGGAAGGCCTCCATTTTCACTACGTTGGATCTTCGGAATGGGTTCTGGCAGGTACTGTTAAGTCCGGAAAGCCGGAAGTACACTGCCTTTGGTGGACCCGATGGTACTACATACGAGTTTCGAGTACTCGCTTTTGGCCTCAAGAACGGCCCAGCTGCGTTCCAGAATTTGACATCTTCGGTTTTGGCAGGTTATACGGATAGGTTTTGTAAGGTCTATTTAGACGACATCATTGTTTATTCCAACTCCCTGGAAGAACATCTGGACCACCTGAGGCTCATCTTCGAGCGACTTAGGGCCCATGGTCTTTGGGTTTCGCCGTCCAAGTGCACATTCGCTGTTGATAGGCTTGAATATCTTGGACGTGTCGTCACTGCAGATGGAAATTTTCCACAGGAAAAACATGTTCTCAATGTCAAAAGCTGTCCCATTCCTAAGTCTATTAAACAGCTTCGTGCTTTTCTCGGCACAGCTGGCTGGCTTAGAGAATACATCCCCCATTTCGCAGAAGTTGCCGTTCCTTTGACGGATTTAATAGATAAAAACCGCAGGTTCAAGTGGACGACAGAAGCCAATTCCGCTTTTCTGGCTATCAAGGACATGGTGTCCCGTCCACTGAAACTTGCGAGGCCTGACGCCTCTCGTCCGTATTGTCTACAAACCGACGCCAGTCACCTAGGCTTGGGTGCCGTTCTCTTTCAAGAACGTGAAGATGGCGGTCGGGACGTCATTGCGTACAGTAGCGCAAAACTCTCTGACACCGAGAAAAAGTACCACATCAACGAGATAGAGTGCCTATCTGTTGTGTGGGCTGTGAAGAAGTACCGACACTATCTTCAGGACGGTCCCTTCACTCTTTTCACTGACAGTTCTGCCCTGTTATGGCTGGATCGTTTTAAGGACGATAAAGCCAAATTGACTAGGTGGGCCTTGTTGTTACAGGAATATGACTTTGTAGTAAAGCATATTCCAGGGAAGTTGAACCAACTTCCTGATTTCTTAAGTAGAAATCCCCTCAACGTTCCATCCGGAGTTGATGAGTTCGTTGACCTGGAGAGGATGATGTTCCCCCATCCTGACAAACAACAAGAGCCTACTCCCGGGGTAGTCGAGTCGAGATCCCTGGATGGTGAGCCCTCCAGTTCTGCTCTGGTGGTCTGCAATGAAATGGTCACTTTCTTCGACCAGATCAAGAATCTCCAACGTCGCAGCAAAGGCGTGCAAAGGTTTTTGAATAGAATCCGCAACTTCCGTCTTAACCCGAGAGCATACCATTTTCAAGGAGATTTTCACATCGTCGATGGTCTTCTCTACTATGCTGTGCCGGCCGACAAGCCGAAACGCTTAGTAGTTCCGAAGCAAGGTTGGGACCTTGTTATGAGAAAATATCACGACGATACTGGACATCCAGGTCGTGATGAAACCCTTCGCCAAATTTCGAAATTTTTCTACTGGCCTAAGATGGCCAAGTATGTTGCGGATTTCGTTAGGAGCTGCTTAGTTTGTGCGCAGACTGAGAGAGCTCAACCCCAACCGAGGGCAGGCCAACGGCCAAATGAGCCAAACCGCCCTTGGCAGTGTGTTTCAGTGGACGTGATGGGTCCTTACCCTGCGTCCAAGGATGGAAATAGATACTTGTTTCTAGCAACTGACTGTTTCAGCAAGTGGGTCGAGGCACTCCCCACAAAGGATGCTGATGCAAAAACAGCAGTTCGCTTCATCAAGGAACAAGTATGTCTCAGGTGGGGTTTCCCTGAGCAATTGGTGTCCGATAATGGTGGGCAGTTCAGAGGTGTTGCCTGGGAGCGGTTTGCTGAAGCGAATAACGTGAGTATTCGTTTCAGTCCTGTCCACCATCAGCAGGCAAATCCGGTAGAGAGAAGGGCTCAGGAAGTCAAGAAGTGGCTTCGAGCCAAACTTCTCATGAAGTCCAAGAAGCTCTGGGATACTAAAATCCCGGAGATGCTCTTCGACTTGCGTGGTAGGCAAAACTCTTCTACAAACATGACTCCCTCAATGTTGTTGCTCGGCTACGACCTCCCTCGTCCAGGCGAGTGGGCCACTCCGGCCCAGGAAGCTCGCGCACAGGCCCCGGTCAACGCGCCTGAGGTTCGCGACGACCGGATCGCCAAAGCCAACGAACGACGCATTGTTTTTCAAAGGAACTTGTTTCCTGATAGGGACGAGCAACCCGTTGAGTTCGAGGCAGATCAGTGGGTGTTGTGTAGGAATAGCGACGCAGGTCGCAAGAGATTTGGCCCTACTTGGCTAGGCCCCAATAGGGTGGTGCGTAGGTTAGGTCAGAGTACCTACCTCGTCAACAAAGAAGGCAAGGAAGCCGTGGTCCATGTTGACGATCTGAGGCTTGCTCCTGCTCAGCGAGTGGGGCAGGAACAGCTGGACCCTAGGCTCAACCGGAGGTTGAACCCTTAGTCGTGGTTCTACAGTCACAGCTTCGCCTGTCTCTGTCTGATTTTTCCCTCTTGGAAATCTCAGGGACTGTATCTACTCCCTTCTTTCCCCACCCCTCCCGGAACAAGGACACTAACCAGTGCGGTTCCCCAGTGCGCGTACCACTAGGACACTCACGAGTGCGAACCCCACCACGTTCGGTCGGTTTAAGTGGTATAGACACTTCACGACTCTGGTCTTGGATGTATCCTTTTTGAGCTGCAACGTATCCTTTGTTTAATTTTCAGGACCCCCTTTTGTTTTGGCCTGTTAATTTGTTTTTTATGTTGCAGTTATCACCCTCACCGAGCCGGGATATTCAGACCAAGAGGAACCAGTGGAGCATACCACTTGTAAAAAAAACGGCAAACCCTGGTGCTTTTCAGCGCCAGGCCCTACGATTTTTGAACACTGAGCTAACGATCGTTTTAAGGGGGGAGGTGTCATGGAATCGCCTCTCAATTCATGCTAAATCATACAGGAATTAACGTAGAGCCATTTGCCACGCGATTCCGAGCATCACTCGGTATCGCAAGACCTCCGAGCCCTAGAATCAGGCCCACGAGTGCCTTTATAACTCAATAACGTAATCGTATACCAATGCATTGTAACTTTCCCGCGCGATTGGCATTCGGGTATATCTCCGCACTTTACATTCTTGAGACGCTATTCCCTCATTTTTGGACTTTTGGCCGA
Organism: Chrysomela aeneicollis; assembly: GCA_029955515.1. Taxonomy (NCBI): domain Eukaryota; kingdom Metazoa; phylum Arthropoda; class Insecta; order Coleoptera; family Chrysomelidae; genus Chrysomela; species Chrysomela aeneicollis. The sequence goes on along the minus strand of JARUHQ010000032.1, from coordinate 1,528,811 downwards.
TCTAACAGCTCAGATTCAGGAATCGAAGGGTCGCCCAAATCCTTCGATCTAGAATTCGTTCTGCCTAATTGGCAACAGCCTGAGGGCTAATAATACAAGCACACAGTGCACAAATACCTTCCCGCTTACCAAATAAAGATTCCCTATTCCTTCCTTCTCTCTTTCAGGGTTTGCAAGTAAGAAGAGCTCCTGATCACTGTGGGTTGTGTGACAAGACACCCTTCCCTGTGCCGTTGAGTCTGACGAGCACCCCCACAGTGAGTCCGCGACCGTCGCCGAGGTAATCTGCTCTCCCACGTGGGACTTGCTCTTACCTGCCTTCCAGGTGGAGGTCGTTAGTAGCCTACGGGTGAAAGCCATCACACGCTCCACTTGACGTGGCGTTAAACGCGGAGTACCTGCGGGACTCTTTCGTGCGCGTCGTGACGGACCCTGAATTTGTATTGTCGTATAGAGGCCTTCTGCCTGATAGGTCTAGGGAAGTTAGTCGCAACCTAGCTGAGGCCGGAGCAACTCCAACGTGGTGCCCTGCTAGGACAAAACGGTTAGCTAATTAGTGAGTTTGTCGTATAGTATCGCACAAAGCCCCGCGTTCACTTCGACACTCGCGAATTACCCTGAATTTCCCTGTTTCGTTGTATTAATATTGTCTTCTTGGAGGTTTTGGGTTGAGTAGCCGGAGTTTTACCAACCATAGTACTCTTTTAGAATTCGTGTACTATGGCTTCCCGTAAAACAGAGGACCCGAAACCATCACAGTTCATAATTTATCAGTACTTGGTCGGACCGACGACTGAACGCCTCAATAGAATCAAACACCACCACACCAAAGTGAGAGCGTTGGCCCTCGGCGACGAAGTCCACTAGGTCTCCTTCCTCCGTGAACATTGCTTCTGCCGGGCGCTCCTCCATAGGTTGGGTCGTACCAGGTGATTAATGTCGTAGTTTTAAGTAACCTGTTGTCCCTATCGACAAACAATAAAAATCTATGTCCTAATTAGCTAACCGAAAAGGCAGGGTGGAGTTGGCCACGTTGGGGTTGCCCCGCAATCACCACCCCGAAACCTAGGTCCCTAGCTGATAAGGCTGAAGGCCCCTGAAGATAGCTGCCAAGGTTAACAACGACCGCGTCCGAACGTGTGCCCCCGCAGGATGCACGTATCGCGACCCCCACAAAGCCCAGTGCAACGTTCGCCTCGTAAGGCTACTAATATAGGTAATGCGATGGGGGGTAGTCTGATAAAAATCTATGTCCTAATTAGCTAACCGAAAAGGCAGGGTGGAGTTGGCCACGTTGGGGTTGCCCCGCAATCACCACCCCGAAACCTAGGTCCCTAGCTGATAAGGCTGAAGGCCCCTGAAGATAGCTGCCAAGGTTAACAACGACCGCGTCCGAACGTGTGCCCCCGCAGGATGCACGTATCGCGACCCCCACAAAGCCCAGTGCAACGTTCGCCTCGTAAGGCTACTAATATAGGTAATGCGATGGGGGGTAGTCTGGCAACTTCCCCGGGGAAGCTGGCAGAGGAACGAATCGGGGGTGGTAGTGCTACGGCCAGGCTCAACCGTAGTGGCTACTGTAATGTCTTTGGACACTACCACCTCTGGATCTCTTCTTTTCTTGGAGCTTTGTTGCAGGTATACACCAGCGATTCTTTACTGAAATGTCTCGAAAGAGACAGCTCGGAATCGACGGGGGTGTGTGAACGAATTCTATGAGGAACCTCTTTTTGTCGCCAAAGAGGTTAGCAGGTTTAAAATGGCTGTGCTGTAGATCGTGTATTTATTTATCAAGATTGATCAGGCTAAAAAAAAATCTCAGGCCCTTTAAAGTTCGAAGAACGAAAAGGTTCAGAACCGAAAGGTGCAGAATGAACCGCGGGCCGCGAATTAATAGTATCAACGGGGCTCTCCGCGAGTTCTCTGCGAAACGCCGCCCACCTAATTTGCGGGCCGTGCATTGGCTCGCGCGCGCTCGGGTTTCCGCGACTGTTCTCTGCGAAACGCCGCCTACTTGACTTCAATACGCGGATTGGCTGAATCTCTCGCGGCCGCGAGTTGCACGCGCGGCCGAATGCGAAGCACCAGGGCTCGCCTCGCGTGGAGGCGACTGGCTATGGTCTATTGCGCGTGTGCGCTGGGGGTCCGTGCCGGAGGGGCTACGGGCCTTCCAGGCACTAGGTTTCGTATCTCGGTTAATACGCATCCGATTTGGATGCGGTTTTCGCTATTTTTAATGATTTTTCATGCTTATTAGCCTGATCGATGACATCCCCCCCTTTCAAACGATCGCTAGCCCATTTTAATGCCGGCACCCCTTTTTGGCTGCCGTGAAAACGGCCGTTTTTTCATTTTATTCAGTCATTTTTTCTCTTTTCCAAAAAAAAAAACAGTTTTACAAGGTAAGTGAGCCACTTGCAAGGCTATACAATAGCTGAAAAACAAAAACAACAACAACAACCAACAAACAAACAGTAACACAGAACAAAACCAGAAAAACAACACAAAACAAACAAAAAAAAATTCTTTTAAATTAACATTAGTAACACTCGATCAACAACAAAACATTTACTTTCCCAACACAACAAACTTTTACAACATGCACGGAAACAACAACATCTAACTTACGTTAGCCTGCTTCCACTGGTGCTTCTGTTACTTTATGGCTCCTGGAAAGTTAAAACAAAAAAAAAAAAAACTTCTAAAATTTGAATATCAGGGAAATACATAAAGCGCTCTGAGGGAAAAGTGTCTATATCACTGTACAAAGGAAGTTAGGAGACTACAACACCTGGGGAACACATTTCAGCAAGAACCTATGGAGGAGGAGCACCCCTGGGGTCGAGCTGCTCCTGTCCGACGCGTTGAGCCGGGGCAAGTCGAAGGTCGTCCACATGGATGATGACCTCCCGACCTTCCTTGTTTATCAGGTAGGTAGTGGGCCCGGTGCGGCTGACTACTTGGTTGGGTCCCACCCAGGTCTGTCCGAACTTCGCTTTACCCTCCACACTATTTCGGCAGAGTACCCATTGTCCTGGTTGAAATTCCGTACTAGGACCGGCCTCTGCATCTGGGAATAAATTCCGTCGAAATATAATATTTCGGTTGTTTGCTCGTTCAATACGAGCCTGACGGGTGGCAGGGACATTCGGCGGAGCCGCTGGCTGACGTGGTGGAGCTGGAGCTCTCCAATCTCCCGGACGTTGCAGTTCATAGCCCAATAGTAGCATAGCCGGGGTTTGGTTGGTGGAAGTATTATTCCTAGTTCTCAGATCAAATAATAATTCCGGAATGAACGTATCCCAAAGAGTCTTGTCTTTAACGATAATTGTATCTGAGTTGTATCCGATGATATCGTGATGATGTTTATATAGCAATAATAACCAGGTAACTATTCTTCCGTTTCACATACAAGCGACCGAATCGAGCAGAAGGTTAAATGTATAGATTGAACAATCATCGTATCTGGGTTGTATTTGATTATGTTTATATAGTTATACTCACCAGGTACCTGTTCTTCCGTTATACATACGAGCGACTGAATTGAACAGAAGGTTGAATGGATAGACTAAACAATAATCGTATCTGGGGTTGTTTTCGATTATATCTTGATGATGTTCATATAGTTATACTCACCAGGAAACTTTTCTCCAGTAATACATAAGAGCGACTGAACTGAACAGAAAGTTGAATGGATAGACTGAACAATCAATGTATCTGGGTGGTATTCGATTATATCGTGATGATTATCATATAGTATGTCTAACCAGGTAACAGTTCTTCTGTTACACATACGAGCAACCGAATCGAACATAAGGTTGAATGGATAGATTGAACAATCATTGTATCTGGGTTGTCTCCGATTATATCGTTATGCTGTATATTAAGTTACACCTACCATGTAACGGTTCTTTCGTTACACATACGAGCGTCTGAATCGAACATAAGGTTGGATGATTAGACGGAACAATAATTGTAACTGAGTTGTATTCGATTATATCGTGGTGATGTTTATATAGTAATACTCACCAGGTGACTGTTCTTGCGTTATACATACGAGCGACCCAATCGAACAGAAGTTTGGATAAATAGACGAAATGATCATTGTATCTGAGTTGTATTCGATTATATCGTGATGACGTTCATATAGAAATACTCACCAGGTTACTGTTTTTTCTTTATACATACGAGCAACCGAATCGAACAGAAGGTTGAATGGATAGTATCTGGGTTGTATTCGATTATGATGTTATGCTGTGTATATAGTTATACACATTAGGTGACGGTATTCCCGTTTTACATACGAGCGACCGAAACGAACAGAAAGTTGAATGGATAGACTGAACAATCAATATATCTGGGTGGTATCCGATTATATCGCAATACTGTATATATAGTGATACTTACCAGGTGACGGTACTTCCGTTGCACATACTAGCGACTGAATCGAACTTAAGGTTAAATGGTGAGACGAAACGATAATTGTATCTGAGTTGTATTCGATGATATCGTGATGATGTTTATATAGCAATACTCACCAGGTAACTGTTTTTCCGTTTCACATACAAGCGACCGAATCGAGCAGAAGGTTAAATTTAGTATGGATTGAACAATCATCGTATCTGGGTTGTATTCGATTATGTTCATATAGTTATACTCACCAGGTAACTGTTCGTCCGTTATACATACTAGCGACTGAATCGAACAGAATGTTGAATGAATAGACGAAACGATAATTGTATCTGAGTTGTATTCGATGATATCGTGATGATGTTTCGAAAAAGTTCCAAGGGGGCCCACTTTGATGCAATTTTTTTTCGATTTCGGTTTTTTCGATTGGAGAAATGGATTTTATGAAAAAAAACGAGCAGATTGGTATGATCGAAGTTGAAAATCGGTCCATCCGTTTGGAAGTTAAGGCGATCTGAAGAATTCGAAAAAGTTCCAAGAGGGCCCCCTTTGATGCAATTTTTTTTCAGATTTCGGTTTTTTCGATTGGAGAAATGGATTCTATGAAAAAAAACAAGCAGATTGGTATGATCGATGTTGAAAATCGGTCTATCCGTTTGGAAGTTAAGGCGATCTGAAGAATTCGAAAAAGTTCCAAGGGGGCCCCCTTTGATGCAATTTTATTTTTCGATTTCGGTTTTTTCGATTGGAGAAACGGATTCTATGAAAAAAAAACAAGCAGATTGGCATGATCGAAGTTGAAAATCGGTCCATCCGTTCGGAAGTTAAGGCGATCTGAAGAATTCGAAAAAGTTCCAAGAGGGCCCCCTTTGATGCAATTTTTTTTCAGATTTCGGTTTTTTCGATTGGAGAAATGGATTCTATGAAAAAAAACAAGCAGATTGGTATGATCGCTGTTGAAAATCGGTCTATCCGTTTGGAAGTTAAGGCGATCTGAAGAATTCGAAAAAGTTCCAAGGGGGCCCCCTTTGATGCAATTTTATTTTTCGATTTCGGTTTTTTCGATTGGAGAAACGAATTCTATGAAAAAAAAAACAAGCAGATTGGTATGATCGAAGTTGAAAATCGGTCCATCCGTTCGGAAGTTAAGGCGATCTGAAGAATTCGAAAAAGTTCCAAGGGGGCCCCCTTTGATGCATTTTTTTTCGATTTCGGTTTTTTCGATTGGAGAAATGGATTCTATGAAAATAAACAAGCAGATTCGTATGATCGAAGTTGAAAATCGGTCCATCCGTTCGGAAGTTAAGGCGATCTGAAGAATTCGAAAAAGTTCCAAGGGGGCTCCCATTGATGCAATTTTTTTTTAGATTACGGTTTTTTCGATCGGAGAAATGAATTCTATGAAAAAAAACAAGCAGATTGGTATGATCGAAGTTGAAAATCGGTCCATCCGTTTGGAAGTTAAGGCGATCTGAAGAATTCGAAAAAGTTCCAAGGGGACCCCCTTTGATGCAATTTTTTTTTAGATTTCGGTTTTTTTATTGGAGAAATGGATTCTATGAGAAAAAAACAAGCAGTTTGGTATGATCGAAGTTGAAAATCGGTCCATCCGTTCGGAAGTTAAGGCGATCTGAAGAATTCGAGAAAGTTCCAAGAGGACCCCCATTGATGCAATTTTTTTTTCGATTTCGGTTCTTTCTATTGAAGAAATGGATTCTATGAAAAAACAAGCGAATTGGTATGCGCGAAATTGAAAATCGGTCCATCCGTTCGGAAGTTAAGGCGGTCTGAAGAATTCGAAAAAGTTCCAAGGGGGCCTCCTTTGATGCATTTTTTTTTTCGATTCCGGTTTTTTCGATTGGAGAAATGGATTCTATGAAAAAAACAAGCAGATTGATATGATCGAAGTTGAAAATCGGTCTATCCGTTCGGAAGTTAAGGCGATCTGAAGAATTCGATAAAGTTCCAAGGGGGCCCCCTTTGATGCAATTTTATTTTTCGATTTCGGTTTTTTCGATTGGAGAAATGGATTCTATGAAAAAAAAAACAAGCAGATTGGGATGATCGAAGTTGAAAATCGGTCCATCCGTTCGGAAGTTAAGGCGATCTGAAGAATTCGAAATAGTTCCAAGGGGGCCCCCTTTGAAGCATTTTTTTTTCGATTTCGGTTTTTTTGATTGCAGAAATGGATTCTATGAAAAAAAACAAGCAAATTGGTATGATCGAAGTTGAAAATCGTTCCATCCGTTCGGAAGTTAGGCGATCTGAAGAATTCGAAAAAGTTCCAAGGGGGCCCCCTTTGATGCATTTTTTTTTTTATTTCGGTTTTTTAGATTGGAGAAATGGATTCTATGAAAAAAAACAAGCAGATTGGTATGATCGAAGTTGAAAATCGGTCCATCCGTTCGGAAGTTAAGGCGATCTGAAGAATTCGAAAAAGTTCCAAGGGGGCCCCCTTTCATGCATTTTTTTTTTGATTTCGGTTTTTTCGATTGAAGAAAAGGATTCTATGGAAAAAAAAACAAGCAGATTGGTATGATCGAAGTTGAAAATCGGTCCATACGTTCGAAAGTTAAGGCAATCTGAAGAATTCGAAAAAGTTCCAAGGGGGCCCCCTTTGATGCATTATTTTTTCGATTTCGGTTTTTTTGATCGGAGAAATGAATTCTATGAAAAAAAACAAGCAGATTGGTATGATCGAAGTTGAAAATCGGTCCATACGTTCGAAAGTTAAGGCGATCTGAAGAATTCGAAAAAGTTCCAAGGGGCCCCCTTTGATGCATTTTTTTTTCGATTTCGGTTTTTTCGATTGGAGAAATGGATTCTATGAAAAAAAAAACAAGCAGATTGGTATGATCGAAGTTGAAAATCGGTCCATCCGTTCGGAAGTTAAGGCGATCTGAAGAATTCGAAAAAGTTCCAAGGGGGCTCCCTTTGATGCTTTTTATTTTTTCGATTTCGGTTTTTTTGATCGGAGAAATGAATTCTATGAAAAAAAACAAGCAGATTGGTATGATCGAAGTTGAAAATCGGTCCATCCGTTCGGAAGTTAAGGCAATCTGAAGAATTCGAAAAAGTTCCAAGGGGGCCCCCTTTGATGCATTATTTTTTCGATTTCGGTTTTTTTGATCGGAGAAATGAATTCTATGAAAAAAAACAAGCAGATTGGTATGATCGAAGTTGAAAATCGGTCCATCCGTTCGGAAGTTAAGGCGATCTGAAGAATTCGAAAAAGTTCCAAGGGGGCCCCCGTTGATGCATTTTTTTTCGATTTCGGTTTTTTCGATTGGAGAAATGGATTCTATGAAAAAAAAAACAAGCAGATTGGTATGATCGAAGTTGAAAATCGGTCCATCCGTTCGGAAGTTAAGGCGATCTGAAGAATTCGAAAAAGTTCCAAGGGGGCCCCTTTTGATGCATTTTCATTTTATTTCGGTTTTTTCGATTGGAGAAATGGATTCTATGAAAAAAAACAAGCAGATTGGTATGATCGAAGTTGAAAATCGGTCCATCCGTTCGGAAGTTAAGGCGATCTGAAGAATTCGAAAAAGTTCCAAGGGGGCCCCCTTTGATGCATTTTTTTTTTGATTTCGGTTTTTTCGATTGAAGAAAAGGATTCTATGAAAAAAAACAAGCAGATTGGTATGATTGAAGTAGAAAATCGGTCCATACGTTCGAAAGTTAAGGCAATCTGAAGAATTCGAAAAAGTTCCAAAGGGGCCCCCTTTGATGCATTTTTTTTTCGATTTCGGTTTTTTCGATTGCAGAAATGGATTCTATGAAAAAAAAAAACAAGCAAATTGGTATGATCGAAGTTGAAAATCGTTCCATCCGTTCGGAAGTTAGGCGATCTGAAGAATTCGAAAAAGTTCCAAGGGGGCCCCCTTTGATGCATTTTTTTTTATTTCGGTTTTTTCGATTGGAGAAATGGATTCCATGAAAAAAAAACAAACATATTGGTATGATCGAAGTTGAAAATCGGTCCATACGTTCGAAAGTTAAGGCAATCTGAAGAATTCGAAAAAGTTCCAAGGGGGTCCCCTTTGATGCATTTTTTTTTCGATTTCGGTTTTTTTGATCAGAGAAATGGATTCTATGAAAAAAAACAAGCAGATTGGTATGATCGAAGTTGAAAATCGGTCCATACGTTCGAAAGTTAAGGTGATCTGAAGAATTCGAAAAAGTTCCAAGGGGCCCCCTTTGATGCATTTTTTTTTCGATTTCGGTTTTTTCGATTGGAGAAATGGATTCTATGAAAAAAAAAACAAGCAGATTGGTATGATCGAAGTTGAAAATCAGTCCATCCGTTCGGAAGATAAGTCGATCTGAAGAATTCGAAAAAGTTCCAAGGGGGCCCCCTTTGATGCATTTTTTTTCCGATTTCGGTTTTTTCGATTGGAGAAATGGATTCTATGAAAATAAACAAGCAGATTCGTATGATCGAAGTTGAAAATCGGTCTATCCGTTCGGAAGTTAAGGCGATCTGAAGAACTCGAAAAAGTTCCAAGGGGGCTCCCATTGATGCTTTTTATTTTTTCGAATTCGGTTTTTTTGATTGGAGAAATGGATTCTATGAAAAAAAAACAAGCAGATTGGTATGATCGAAGTTGAAAATCGGTCCATCCGTTCGGAAGTTAAGGCGATCTGAAGAATTCGAAAAAGTTCCAAGGGGGCCCCCGTTGATGCATTTTTTTTTCGATTTCGGTTTTTTCGATTGGAGAAATGGATTCTTTAAAAAAAACAAGCAGATTGGTATGATCGAAGTTGAAAATCGGTCCATCCATTCGGAAGTTGAGGCGATCTGAAGAATTCGAAAAAGTTCCAAGGGGGCCCCCTTTGATGCATTTTTTTTTCCATTTCGGTTTTTTCGATTGGAGAAATGGACTCTATGAAAAAAACAAGCAGATTGGTATGATCGAAGTTGAAAGTCGGTCCATCCGTTCGGATGTTAAGGCGATCTGAAGAATTCGAAAAAGTTCCAAGGGGGCCCCCTTTGATGCATTTTATTTCTCGATTTCGGTTTTTTCGATTATAGAAATGGATTCAATGAAAAAAAAACAAGCAGATTGGTATGATCGAAGTTGAAAATCGGTCCATCCGTTTGGAAGTTAAGGCGATCTGAAGAATTCGAAAAAGTTCCAAGGGGGCCCCCTTTGATGCAATTTTTTTTTTAGATTTCGGTTTTTTCGATTGGAGAAATGGGTTCTATGAAAAAAAACAAGCAGATTGGTATGATCGAAGTTGAAAATCGGTCCATCCGTTTGGAAGTTAAGGCGATCTGAAGAATTCGAAAAAGTTCCAAGGGGACCCCCTTTGATGCAATTTTTTTTTTCGATTTCGGTTTTTTTGATTGGAGAAATGGATTCTATGAAAAAAACAAGCAGTTTGGTATGATCGAAGTTGAAAATCGGTCCATCCGTTCGGAAGTTAAGGCGATCTGAAGAATTCGAGAAAGTTCCAAGAGGAACCCCATTGATGCAATTTTTTTTTCGATTTCGGTTTTTTCTATTGAAGAAATGGAATCTATGAAAAAACAAGCAAATTGGTATGCGCGAAATTGAAAATCGGTCCATCCGTTCGGAAGTTAAGGCGGTCTGAAGAATTCGAAAAAGTTCCAAGGGGGCCACCTTTGATGCATTTTTTTTTCGATTTCGGTTTTTTCGATTGGAGAAATGGATTCTATAAAAAAACAAGCAGATTGGTATGATCGAAGTTGAAAATCGGTCAATCCGTTCGGAAGTTAAGGCGATCTGAAGAATTTGAAAAAGTTCCAAGGGGGCCCCCGTTGATGCATTTTTTTTCGATTTCGGTTTTTTCGATTGGAGAAATGGATTCTTTAAAAAAAACAAGCAGATAGGTATGATCGAAGTTGAAAATCGGTCCATCCATTCGGAAGTTAAGGCGATCTGAAGAATTCGAAAAAGTTCCAAGGGGGCCCCCTTTGATGCATTTTTTTTCCATTTCGGTTTTTTCGATTGGAGAAATGGACTCTATGAAAAAAACAAGCAGATTGGTATGATCGAAGTTGAAAGTCGGTCCATCCGTTCGGAAGTTAAGGCGATCTGAAGAATTCGAAAAAGTTCCAAGGGGGCCCCCTTTGATGCATTTCATTTCTCGATTTCGGTGTTTTCGATTATAGAAATGGATTTAATGAAAAAAAACAAGCAGATTGGTATGATCGAAGTTGAAAATCGGTCCATCCGTTTGGAAGTTAAGGCGATCTGAAGAATTCGAAAAAGTTCCAAGGGGGCCCCCTTTGATGCAATTTTTTTTTGATTTCGGTTTTTTCGATTGGAGAATTGGATTCTATGAAAAAAAACAAGCAGATTGGTATGATCGAAGTTGAAAATCGGTCCATCCGTTTGGAAGTTAAGGCGATCTGAAGAATTCGAAAAAGTTCCAAGGGGACCCCCTTTGATGCAATTTTTTTTTTTCGATTTCGGTTTTTTTGATTGGAGAAATGGATTCTATGAAAAAAAACAAGCAGTTTGGTATGATCGAAGTTGAAAATCGGTCCATCCGTTCGGAAGTTAAGGCGATCTGAAGAATTCGAGAAAGTTCCAAGAGGACCCCCATTGATGCAATTTTTTTTTCGATTTCGGTTTTTTCTATTGAAGAAATGGAATCTATGAAAAAACAAGCAAATTGGTATGCGCGAAATTGAAAATCGGTCCATCCGTTCGGAAGTTAAGGCGGTCTGAAGAATTCGAAAAAGTTCCGAGGGGGCCACCTTTGATGCATTTTTTTTTCGATTTCGGTTTTTTCGTTTGGAGAAATGGATTCTATGAGAAAAACAAGCAGATTGGTATGATCGAAGTTGAAAATCGGTCAATCCGTTCGGAAGTTTAGGCGATCTGAAGAATTCGAAAAAGTTCCAAGGGGGCCCCCTTTGATACAATTTTTTTTTCGATTTCGGTTTTTTCGATTGGAGATATGGATTCTATGAAAAAAAAAACAAGCAGATTGGTATGATCGAAGTTGAAGATCGGTCCATCCGTTCGGAAGTTAAGGCGATCTGAAGAATTCGAAAAAGTTCCAAGGAGGCCCCCTTTGATGCAATTTTTTTTTTCGATTTCGGTTTTTTTGATTGGAGAAATGGATTCTATGAAAAAAAACAAGCAGTTTGGTATGATCGAAGTTGAAAATCGGTCCATCCGTTCGGAAGTTAAGGCGATCTGAAGAATTCGAGAAAGTTCCAAGAGGACCCCCATTGATGCAATTTTTTTTTCGATTTCGGTTTTTTCTATTGAAGAAATGGAATCTATGAAAAAACAAGCAAATTGGTATGCGCGAAATTGAAAATCGGTCCATCCGTTCGGAAGTTAAGGCGGTCTGAAGAATTCGAAAAAGTTCCAAGGGGGCCACCTTTGATGCATTTTTTTTTCGATTTCGGTTTTTTCGTTTGGAGAAATGGATTCTATAAAAAAAACAAGCAGATTGGTATGATCGAAGTTGAAAATCGGTCAATCCGTTCGGAAGTTAAGGCGATCTGAAGAATTCGAAAAAGTTCCAAGGGGGCCCCCTTTGATGCAATTTTTTTTTCGATTTCGGTTTTTTCGATTGGAGAAATGGATTCTATGAAAAAAAAAACAAGCAGATTGGTATGATCGAAGTTGAAAATCGGTCCATCCGTTCGGAAGTTAAGGCGATCTGAAGAATTCGAAAAAGTTCCAAGGAGGCCCCCTTTGATGCATTTTTTTTTCGATTTCGGTTTTTTCGATTGCAGAAATGGATTATATGAAAGAAAACAAGCAAATTGGTTAGATCGAAGTTGAAAATCGTTCCATCCGTTCGGAAGTTAGGCGATCTGAAGAATTCGAAAAAGTTCCAAGGGGGCCGCCCCCTTTGATGCATTTTTTTTATTTCGGTTTTTTCGATTGGAGAAATGGATTCTATGAAAAAAAAACAAGCAGATTGGTATGATCGAAGTTGAAAATCGGTCCATCCGTTCGGAAGTTAAGGCGATCTGAAGAATTCGAAAAAGTTCCAAGGGGGCCCCCTTTGATGCATTTTTTTTTGATTTCGGTTTTTTCGATTGAAGAAAAGGATTCTATGAAAAAAAAACAAGCAGATTGGTATGATCGAAGTTGAAAATCGGTCCATCCGTTCGGAAGTTAAGGCGATCTGAAGAATTCGAAAAAGTTCCAAGGGGGCCCCCTTTGATGCAATTTTTTTTTTAGATTTCGGTTTTTTCGATTGGAGAAATGGATTCTATGAAGAAAAACAAGCAGATTGGTATGATCGAAGTTGAAAATCGGTCCATCTGTTTGGAAGTTAAGGCGATCTGAAGAATTCGAAAAAGTTCCAAGGGGACCCCCTTTGATGCAATTTTTTTTTCGATTTCGGTTTTTTCGATTGAAGAGATGGATTCTATGAAAAAAACAAGCAGATTGGTATGATCGAAGTTGAAAATCGGTCCATCTGTTTGGAAGTTAAGGCGATCTGAAGAATTCGAAAAAGTTCCAAGGGGGCCCCTTTGATGCAATTTTTTTTTAGATTACGGTTTTTTCGATCGGAGAAATGAATTCTATGAAAAAAAACAAGCAGATTGGTATGATCGAAGTTGAAAATCGGTCCATCCGTTTGGAAGTTAAGGCGATCTGAAGAATTCGAAAAAGTTCCAAGGGGACCCCCTTTGATGCAATTTTTTTTTAGATTTCGGTTTTTTTATTGGAGAAATGGATTCTATGAAAAAAAAACAAGCAGTTTGGTATGATCGAAGTTGAAAATCGGTCCATCCGTTCGGAAGTTAAGGCGATCTGAAGAATTCGAGAAAGTTCCAAGAGGACCCCCATTGATGCAATTTTTTTTTCGATTTCGGTTCTTTCTATTGAAGAAATGGATTCTATGAAAAAACAAGCGAATTGGTATGCGCGAAATTGAAAATCGGTCCATCCGTTCGGAAGTTAAGGCGGTCTGAAGAATTCGAAAAAGTTCCAAGGGGGCCCCCTTTGATGCATTTTTTTTTTCGATTCCGGTTTTTTCGATTGGAGAAATGGATTCTATGAAAAAAACAAGCAGATTGATATGATCGAAGTTGAAAATCGGTCTATCCGTTCGGAAGTTAAGGCGATCTGAAGAATTCGAAAAAGTTCCAAGGGGGCCCCCTTTGATGCAATTTTATTTTTCGATTTCGGTTTTTTCGATTGGAGAAATGGATTCTATGAAAAAAAAAACAAGCAGATTGGGATGATCGAAGTTGAAAATCGGTCCATCCGTTCGGAAGTTAAGGCGATCTGAAGAATTCGATAAAGTTCCAAGGGGGCCCCCTTTGATGCAATTTTATTTTTCGATTTCGGTTTTTTCGATTGGAGAAATGGATTCTATGAAAAAAAACAAGCAAATTGGTATGATCGAAGTTGAAAATCGTTCCATCCGTTCGGAAGTTAGGCGATCTGAAGAATTCGAAAAAGTCCCAAGGGGGCCCCCTTTGATGCATTTTTTTTTTGATTTCGGTTTTTTAGATTGGAGAAATGGATTCTATGAAAAAAAACAAGCAGATTGGTATGATCGAAGTTGAAAATCGGTCCATCCGTTCGGAAGTTAAGGCGATCTGAAGAATTCGAAAAAGTTCCAAGGGGGCCCCCTTTCATGCATTTTTTTTTTGATTTCGGTTTTTTCGATTGAAGAAAAGGATTCTATGGAAAAAAAAACAAGCAGATTGGTATGATCGAAGTTGAAAATCGGTCCATACGTTCGAAAGTTAAGGCAATCTGAAGAATTCGAAAAAGTTCCAAGGGGGCCCCCTTTGATGCATTATTTTTTCGATTTCGGTTTTTTTGATCGGAGAAATGAATTCTATGAAAAAAAACAAGCAGATTGGTATGATCGAAGTTGAAAATCGGTCCATACGTTCGAAAGTTAAGGCGATCTGAAGAATTCGAAAAAGTTCCAAGGGGCCCCCTTTGATGCATTTTTTTTTCGATTTCGGTTTTTTTGATTGGAGAAATGGATTCTATGAAAAAAAAAACAAGCAGATTGGTATGATCGAAGTTGAAAATCGGTCCATCCGTTCGGAAGTTAAGGCGATCTGAAGAATTCGAAAAAGTTCCAAGGGGGCCCCCGTTGATGCATTTTTTTTCGATTTCGGTTTTTTCGATTGGAGAAATGGATTCTATGAAAAAAAAAACAAGCAGATTGGTATGATCGAAGTTGAAAATCGGTCCATCCGTTCGGAAGTTAAGGCGATCTGAAGAATTCGAAAAAGTTCCAAGGGGGCCCCCTTTGATGCATTTTTTTTTTTCGATTTCGGTTTTTTCGATTGCAGAAATGGATTCTATGAGAAAAAACAAGCAAATTGGTATGATCGAAGTTGAAAATCGTTCCATCCGTTCGGAAGTTAGGCGATCTGAAGAATTCGAAAAAGTTCCAAGGGGGCCCCCTTTGATGCATTTTCATTTTATTTCGGTTTTTTCGATTGGAGAAATGGATTCTATGAAAAAAAACAAGCAGATTGGTATGATCGAAGTTGAAAATCGGTCCATCCGTTCGGAAGTTAAGGCGATCTGAAGAATTCGAAAAAGTTCCAAGGGGGCCCCCTTTGATGCATTTTTTTTTTGATTTCGGTTTTTTCGATTGAAGAAAAGGATTCTATGAAAAAAAACAAGCAGATTGGTATGATTGAAGTAGAAAATCGGTCCATACGTTCGAAAGTAAAGGCAATCTGAAGAATTCGAAAAAGTTCCAAAGGGGCCCCCTTTGATGCATTTTTTTTTCGATTTCGGTTTTTTCGATTGCAGAAATGGATTCTATGAAAAAAAAAACAAGCAAATTGGTATGATCGAAGTTGAAAATCGTTCCATCCGTTCGGAAGTTAGGCGATCTGAAGAATTCGAAAAAGTTCCAAGGGGGCCCCCTTTGATGCATTTTTTTTTATTTCGGTTTTTTCGATTGGAGAAATGGATTCCATGAAAAAAAACAAGCATATTGGTATGATCGAAGTTGAAAATCGGTCCATACGTTCGAAAGTTAAGGCAATCTGAAGAATTCGAAAAAGTTCCAAGGGGGTCCCCTTTGATGCATTTTTTTTTCGATTTCGGTTTTTTTGATCAGAGAAATGGATTCTATGAAAAAAAACAAGCAGATTGGTATGATCGAAGTTGAAAATCGGTCCATACGTTCGAAAGTTAAGGTGATCTGAAGAATTCGAAAAAGTTCCAAGGGGCCCCCTTTGATGCATTTTTTTTCGATTTCGGTTTTTTCGATTGGAGAAATGGATTCTATGAAAAAAAAAACAAGCAGATTGGTATGATCGAAGTTGAAAATCAGTCCATCCGTTCGGAAGATAAGTCGATCTGAAGAATTCGAAAAAGTTCCAAGGGGGCCCCCTTTGATGCATTTTTTTTCCGATTTCGGTTTTTTCGATTGGAGAAATGGATTCTATGAAAATAAACAAGCAGATTCGTATGATCGAAGTTGAAAATCGGTCTATCCGTTCGGAAGTTAAGGCGATCTGAAGAACTCGAAAAAGTTCCAAGGGGGCTCCCATTGATGCTTTTTATTTTTTCGAATTCGGTTTTTTTGATTGGAGAAATGGATTCTATGAAAAAAAAACAAGCAGATTGGTATGATCGAAGTTGAAAATCGGTCCATCCGTTCGGAAGTTAAGGCGATCTGAAGAATTCGAAAAAGTTCCAAGGGGGCCCCCGTTGATGCATTTTTTTTTCGATTTCGGTTTTTTCGATTGGAGAAATGGATTCTTTAAAAAAAACAAGCAGATTGGTATGATCGAAGTTGAAAATCGGTCCATCCATTCGGAAGTTGAGGCGATCTGAAGAATTCGAAAAAGTTCCAAGGGGGCCCCCTTTGATGCATTTTTTTTTCCATTTCGGTTTTTTCGATTGGAGAAATGGACTCTATGAAAAAAACAAGCAGATTGGTATGATCGAAGTTGAAAGTCGGTCCATCCGTTCGGATGTTAAGGCGATCTGAAGAATTCGAAAAAGTTCCAAGGGGGCCCCCTTTGATGCATTTTATTTCTCGATTTCGGTTTTTTCGATTATAGAAATGGATTCAATGAAAAAAAAACAAGCAGATTGGTATGATCGAAGTTGAAAATCGGTCCATCCGTTTGGAAGTTAAGGCGATCTGAAGAATTCGAAAAAGTTCCAAGGGGGCCCCCTTTGATGCAATTTTTTTTTTAGATTTCGGTTTTTTCGATTGGAGAAATGGGTTCTATGAAAAAAAAAACAAGCAGATTGGTATGATCGAAGTTGAAAATCGGTCCATCCGTTTGGAAGTTAAGGCGATCTGAAGAATTCGAAAAAGTTCCAAGGGGACCCCCTTTGATGCAATTTTTTTTTTCGATTTCGGTTTTTTTGATTGGAGAAATGGATTCTATGAAAAAAACAAGCAGTTTGGTATGATCGAAGTTGAAAATCGGTCCATCCGTTCGGAAGTTAAGGCGATCTGAAGAATTCGAGAAAGTTCCAAGAGGAACCCCATTGATGCAATTTTTTTTTCGATTTCGGTTTTTTCTATTGAAGAAATGGAATCTATGAAAAAACAAGCAAATTGGTATGCGCGAAATTGAAAATCGGTCCATCCGTTCGGAAGTTAAGGCGGTCTGAAGAATTCGAAAAAGTTCCAAGGGGGCCACCTTTGATGCATTTTTTTTTCGATTTCGGTTTTTTCGATTGGAGAAATGGATTCTATAAAAAAACAAGCAGATTGGTATGATCGAAGTTGAAAATCGGTCAATCCGTTCGGAAGTTAAGGCGATCTGAAGAATTTGAAAAAGTTCCAAGGGGGCCCCCGTTGATGCATTTTTTTTCGATTTCGGTTTTTTCGATTGGAGAAATGGATTCTTTAAAAAAAACAAGCAGATTGGTATGATCGAAGTTGAAAATCGGTCCATCCATTCGGAAGTTAAGGCGATCTGAAGAATTCGAAAAAGTTCCAAGGGGGCCCCCTTTGATGCATTTTTTTTCCATTTCGGTTTTTTCGATTGGAGAAATGGACTCTATGAAAAAAACAAGCAGATTGGTATGATCGAAGTTGAAAGTCGGTCCATCCGTTCGGAAGTTAAGGCGATCTGAAGAATTCGAAAAAGTTCCAAGGGGGCCCCCTTTGATGCATTTCATTTCTCGATTTCGGTGTTTTCGATTATAGAAATGGATTTAATGAAAAAAAAACAAGCAGATTGGTATGATCGAAGTTGAAAATCGGTCCATCCGTTTGGAAGTTAAGGCGATCTGAAGAATTCGAAAAAGTTCCAAGGGGGCCCCCTTTGATGCAATTTTTTTTTGATTTCGGTTTTTTCGATTGGAGAATTGGATTCTATGAAAAAAAACAAGCAGATTGGTATGATCGAAGTTGAAAATCGGTCCATCCGTTTGGAAGTTAAGGCGATCTGAAGAATTCGAAAAAGTTCCAAGGGGACCCCCTTTGATGCAATTTTTTTTTTTCGATTTCGGTTTTTTTGATTGGAGAAATGGATTCTATGAAAAAAAACAAGCAGTTTGGTATGATCGAAGTTGAAAATCGGTCCATCCGTTCGGAAGTTAAGGCGATCTGAAGAATTCGAGAAAGTTCCAAGAGGACCCCCATTGATGCAATTTTTTTTTCGATTTCGGTTTTTTCTATTGAAGAAATGGAATCTATGAAAAAACAAGCAAATTGGTATGCGCGAAATTGAAAATCGGTCCATCCGTTCGGAAGTTAAGGCGGTCTGAAGAATTCGAAAAAGTTCCGAGGGGGCCACCTTTGATGCATTTTTTTTTCGATTTCGGTTTTTTCGTTTGGAGAAATGGATTCTATGAAAAAAACAAGCAGATTGGTATGATCGAAGTTGAAAATCGGTCAATCCGTTCGGAAGTTAAGGCGATCTGAAGAATTCGAAAAAGTTCCAAGGGGGCCCCCTTTGATACAATTTTTTTTTCGATTTCGGTTTTTTCGATTGGAGATATGGATTCTATGAAAAAAAAAACAAGCAGATTGGTATGATCGAAGTTGAAGATCGGTCCATCCGTTCGGAAGTTAAGGCGATCTGAAGAATTCGAAAAAGTTCCAAGGAGGCCCCCTTTGATGCAATTTTTTTTTTCGATTTCGGTTTTTTTGATTGGAGAAATGGATTCTATGAAAAAAAACAAGCAGTTTGGTATGATCGAAGTTGAAAATCGGTCCATCCGTTCGGAAGTTAAGGCGATCTGAAGAATTCGAGAAAGTTCCAAGAGGACCCCCATTGATGCAATTTTTTTTCGATTTCGGTTTTTTCTATTGAAGAAATGGAATCTATGAAAAAACAAGCAAATTGGTATGCGCGAAATTGAAAATCGGTCCATCCGTTCGGAAGTTAAGGCGGTCTGAAGAATTCGAAAAAGTTCCAAGGGGGCCACCTTTGATGCATTTTTTTTTCGATTTCGGTTTTTTCGTTTGGAGAAATGGATTCTATAAAAAAAACAAGCAGATTGGTATGATCGAAGTTGAAAATCGGTCAATCCGTTCGGAAGTTAAGGCGATCTGAAGAATTCGAAAAAGTTCCAAGGGGGCCCCCTTTGATGCAATTTTTTTTTCGATTTCGGTTTTTTCGATTGGAGAAATGGATTCTATGAAAAAAAAAACAAGCAGATTGGTATGATCGAAGTTGAAAATCGGTCCATCCGTTCGGAAGTTAAGGCGATCTGAAGAATTCGAAAAAGTTCCAAGGAGGCCCCCTTTGATGCATTTTTTTTTCGATTTCGGTTTTTTCGATTGCAGAAATGGATTATATGAAAGAAAACAAGCAAATTGGTTAGATCGAAGTTGAAAATCGTTCCATCCGTTCGGAAGTTAGGCGATCTGAAGAATTCGAAAAAGTTCCAAGGGGGCCGCCCCCTTTGATGCATTTTTTTTATTTCGGTTTTTTCGATTGGAGAAATGGATTCTATGAAAAAAAAACAAGCAGATTGGTATGATCGAAGTTGAAAATCGGTCCATCCGTTCGGAAGTTAAGGCGATCTGAAGAATTCGAAAAAGTTCCAAGGGGGCCCCCTTTGATGCATTTTTTTTTGATTTCGGTTTTTTCGATTGAAGAAAAGGATTCTATGAAAAAAAAACAAGCAGATTGGTATGATCGAAGTTGAAAATCGGTCCATCCGTTCGGAAGTTAAGGCGATCTGAAGAATTCGAAAAAGTTCCAAGGGGGCCCCCTTTGATGCAATTTTTTTTTTAGATTTCGGTTTTTTCGATTGGAGAAATGGATTCTATGAAGAAAAACAAGCAGATTGGTATGATCGAAGTTGAAAATCGGTCCATCTGTTTGGAAGTTAAGGCGATCTGAAGAATTCGAAAAAGTTCCAAGGGGACCCCCTTTGATGCAATTTTTTTTTCGATTTCGGTTTTTTCGATTGAAGAGATGGATTCTATGAAAAAAACAAGCAGTTTGGTATGATCGAAGTTGAAAATCGGTCCATCCGTTTGGAAGTAAAGGCGATCTAAAGAATTCGAGAAAGTTCCAAGGGGGCCCCCTTTGATGAAATTTTTTTTTCAGATTTCGGTTTTTTTGATTGGAGAAATGGATTCTATGAAAAAAAACAAGCAGATTGGTATGATCGAAGTTGAAAATCGGTCCATCCGTTTGGAAGTTAAGGCGATCTGAAGAATTCGAAAAAGTTCCAAGGGGACCCCCTGTGATGCAATTTTTTTTTCGATTTCGGTTTTTTTGATTGGAGAAATGGATTCTATGAAAAAAAAACAAGCAGATTGGTATGATCGAAGTTGAAAATCGGTCCATCCGTTCGGAAGTTAAGGCGATCTGAAGAATTCGAAAAAGTTCCAAGGGGGCCCCCTTTGATGCATTTTTTTTTCGATTTCGGTATTTTCGATTGCAGAAATGGATTCTATGAAAGAAAACAAGCAAATTGGTATGATCGAAGTTGAAAATCGTTCCATCCGTTCGGAAGTTAAGGCGATCTGAAGATTTCAAAAAAGTTCCAAGGGGGCCCCCTTTGATGCATTTTTTTTTGATTTTGGTTTTTTCGATTGAAGAAAAGGATTCTATGAAAAAAAACAAGCAGATTTGTATGATCGAAGTTGAAAATCGGTCCATCCGTTCGGAAGTTACGGCGATCTGAAGAATTCGAAAAAGTTCCAAGGGGGCCCCCTTTGATGCATTTTTTTTATTGTTTTCGGTTTTTTCGATTGGAGAAATGGATTCTATGAAAAAAAACAAGCAGATTGGTATGATCGAAGTTGAAAATCGGTCCATCCGTTTGGAAGTTAAGGCGATCTGAAGAATTCGAAAAAGTTCCAAGAGGACCCCCTTTGATGCAATTTTTTTTTCGATTTTGGTTTTTTCGATTGAAGAAATGGATTCTATGAAAAAAAAACAAGCAGTTTGGTATGATCGAAGTTGAAAATCGGTCCATCCGTTTGGAAGTTAAGGCGATCTGAAGAATTCGAAAAAGTTCCAAGGGGACCCCCTTTGATGCAATTTTTTTTTCGATTTCGGTTTTTTCGATTGGAGAAATGGATTCTATGAAAAAAAACAAGCAGATTGGTATGATCGAAGTTGAAAATCGGTCCATCCGTTTGGAAGTTAAGGCGATCTGAAGAATTCGAAAAAGTTCCAAGGGGACCCCCTTTGATGCAATTTTTTTTTTCGATTTCGGTTTTTTTGATTGAAGAAATGGATTCTATGAAAAAAAACAAGCAGTTTGGTATGATCGAAGTTGAAAATCGGTCCATCCGTTTGGAAGTTAAGGCGATCTGAAGAATTCGAAAAAGTTCCAAGGGGACCCCCTTTGATGCAATTTTTTTTTCGATTTCGGTTTATTCGATTGGAGAAATGGATTCTATGAAAAAAAACAAGCAGTTTGGTATGATCGAAGTTGAAAATCGGTCCATCCGTTCGGAAGTTAAGGCGATCTGAAGAATTCGAAAAAGTTCCAAGAGGACCCCCTTTGATGCAATTTTTTTTTCGATTTCGGTTTTTTCTATTGAAGAAATGGATTTTATGAAAAAACAAGCAAATTGGTATGCGCGAAATTGAAAATCGGTCCATCCGTTCGGAAAATAAGGCGGTCTGAAGAATTCGAAAAAGTTCCAAGGGGGCCCCCTTTGATGCATTTTTTTTTTCGATTTCGGTTTTTTTGATCGGAGAAATGGATTCTATGAAAAAAACTAGCAGATTGGTATGATCGAAGTTGAACATCGGTCAATCCGTTCGGAAGTTAAGGCGATCTGAAGAATTCGAAAAAGTTCCAAGGGGGCTCCCTTTGATGCAATTTTTTTTTTCGATCAATCCGTTCGGAAGTTAAGGCGATCTGAAGAATTCGAAAAAGTTCCAAGGGGGCCCCCTTTGATGCAATTTTTTTTTTCAGATTTCGGTTTTTTCGATTGGAGAAATGGATTCTATGAAAAAAAACAAGCAGATTGGTATGATCGAAGTTGAAAATCGGTCCATCCGTTTGGAAGTTAAGGCGATCTGAAGAATTCGAAAAAGTTCCAAGGGGACCCCCTTTGATGCAATTTTTTTTCGATTTCGGTTTTTTCGATTGGAGAAATGGATTCTATGAAAAAAAAACAAGCAGTTTGGTATGATCGAAGTTGAAAATCGGTCCATCCGTTTGGAAGTTAAGGCGATCTGAAGAATTCGAAAAAGTTCCAAGGGGACCCCCTTTGATGCAATTTTTTTTTCGATTTCGGTTTTTTCGATTGGAGAAATGGATTCTGTAAAAAAAAACAAGAAGTTTGGTATGATCGAAGTTGAAAATCGGTCCATCCGTTTGGAAGTTAAGGCGATCTGAAGAATTCGAAAAAGTTCCAAGGGGGCCCCCTTTGATGCAATTTTATTTTTAGATTTCGGTTTTTTCGATTGGAGAAATGGATTCTATGAAAAAAAACAAGCAGATTGGTATGATCGAAGTTGAAAATCGGTCCATCCGTTTGGAAGTTAAGGCGATCTGAAGAATTCGAAAAAGTTCCAAGGGGACCCCCTTTGATGTAATTTTTTTTTCGATTTCGGTTTTTTCTATTGAAGAAATGGATTCTATGAAAAAACAAGCAAATTGGTATGCGCGAAATTGAAAATCGGTCCATCCGTTCGGAAGTTAAGGCGGTCTGAAGAATTCGAAAGAGTTCCAAGGGGGCCCCCTCTGATGCATTTTTTTTCCGATTTCGGTTTTTTCGATTGGAGAAATGGATTCTATGAAAAAAACAAGCAGATTGGTATGATCGAAGTTGAAAATCGGTCCATCCGTTCGGAAGTTAAGGCGATCTGAAGAATTCGAAAAAGATCCAAGGGGGCCCCCGTTGTTGCAATTTTATTTTATGATTTCGGTTTTTTCGATTGGAGAAATGGATTCTATGAAAAAAAAACAAGCAGATTGGTATGATCGAAGTTGAAAATCGTTCCATCCGTTCGGAAGTTAAGGCGATCTGAAGAATTCGAAAAAGTTCCAAGGGGGCCCCCTTTGATGCATTTTTTTTTTCGATTTCGGTTTTTTCGATTGCAGAAATGGATTCTATGAAAGAAAACAAGCAAATTGGTATGATCGAAGTTGAAAATCGGTCCATCCGTTCGGAAGTTAGGCGATCTGAAGAATTCGAAAAAGTTCAAAGGGGGCTCCCTTTGATGCATTTTTTTTTATTTCGGTTTTTTCGATTAGAGAAATGGATTCTATGAAAAAAAACAAGCAGAATGGTATGATCGAAGTTGAAAATCGGTCCATCCGTTCGGAAGTTAAGGCGATCTGAAAAATTGGAAAAAGTTCCAAGGGGGCCCCCTTTGATGCATTTTTTTTTATTTCGGTTTTTTCGATTAAAGAAAAGGATTCTATGAAAAAAAAACAAGCAGATTGGTATGATCGAAGTTGAAAATCGGTCCATACGTTCGAAAGTTAAGGCAATCTGAAGAATTCGAAAAAGTTCCAAAGGGGCCCCCTTTGATGCATTTTTTTTTTCGATTTCGGTTTTTTCGATCGGAGAAATGGATTCTATGAAAAAAACAAGCAGATTGGTATGATCGAAGTTGAAAATTGGTCCATACGTTCGAAAGTTAAGGCGATCTGAAGAATTCGAAAAAGTTCCAAGGGGCCCCCTTTGATGCATTTTTTTTTCGATTTCGGTTTTTTCGATTGGAGAAATGGATACTATGAAAAATAAAACAAGCAGATTGGTATGATCGAAGTTGAAAATCGGTTCATCCGTTCGGAAGATAAGTCGATCTGAAGAATTCGAAAAAGTTCCAAGGGGGCCCCCTTTGATGCATTTTTTTTTTCGATTTCGGTTTTTTCGATTGGAGAAATGGATTCTATGAAAACAAACAAGCAGATTCGTATGATCGAAGTTGAAAATCGGTCCATCCGTTCGGAAGTAAAGGCGATCTGAAGAATTCGAAAAAGTTCCAAGGGGGCTCCCATTGATGCTTTTTATTTTTTCGAATTCGGTTTTTTTGATTGGAGAAATGGATTCTATGAAAAAAAAACGAGCAGATTGGTATGATCGAAGTTGAAAATCGGTCCATCCGTTCGGAAGTTAAGGCGATCTGAAGAATTCGAAAAAGTTCCAAGGGGGCCCCCGTTGATGCATTTTTTTTCGATTTCGGTTTTTTCGATTGGAGAAATGGATTCCTAAAAAAACAAGCAGATTGGCATGATCGAAGTTGAAAATCGGTCCATCCATTCGGAAGTTAAGGCGATCTGAAGAATTCGAAAAAGTTTCAAGGGGGCCCCCTTTGATGCATTTTTTTTCCATTTCGGTTTTTTCGATTGGAGAAATGGACTCTATGAAAAAAACAAGCAGATTGGTATGATCGAAGTTGAAAATCGGTCCATCCGTTCGGAAGTTAAGGCGATCTGAAGAATTCGAAAAAGTTCCAAGGGGGCCCCCTTTGATGCATTTTTTTTTCGATTTCGGTTTTTTCGATTGAAGAAATGGATTCTATGAAAGAAAACAAGCAAATTGGTATGATCGAAGTTGAAAATCGGTCCATCCGTTCGGAAGTTAGGCGATCTGAAGAATTCGAAAAAGTTCCAAGGGGGCCCCCTTTGATGCATTTTTTTTTTCGATTTCGGTTTTTTGATTGGAGAAATGGATTCTATGAAAAAAAACAAGCAGATTGGTATGATCGAAGTTGAAAATCGGTCCATCCGTTCGGAAGTTAAGGCGATCTGAAGAATTCGAAAAAGTTCCAAGGGGGCCCCCTTTGATGCATTTTTTTTTTCGATTTCGGTTTTTTCGATTGAAGAAAAGGATTCTATGAAAAAAAAACAAGCAGATTGGTATGATCGAAGTTGAAAATCGGTCCATACGTTCGAAAGTTAAGGCAATCTGAAGAATTCGAAAAAGTTCCAAGGATGCCCCCTTTGATGCATTTTTTTTTTGATTTCGGTTTTTTTGATCGGAGAAATGGATTCTATGAAAAAAAACAAGCAGATTGGTATGATCGAAGTTGAAAATCGGTCCATACGATCGAAAGTTAAGGCGATCTGAAGAATTCGAAAAAGTTCCAAGGGGCCGCCTTTGATGCATTTTTTTTTTCGATTTCGGTTTTTTCGATTGGAGAAATGGATTCTATGGAAAAAAAACAAGCAGATTGGTATGATCGAAGTTGAAAATCGGTCCATCCGTTCGGAAGTTAAGTCGATCTGAAGAATTCGAAAAAGTTCCAAGGGGGCCCCCTTTGATGCATTTTTTTTTTTCGATTTCGGTTTTTTCGATTGGAGAAATGGATTCTATGAAAATAAACAAGCAGATTCGTATGATCGAAGTTGAAAATCGGTCCATCCGTTCGGAAGTTGAGGCGATCTGAAGAATTCGAAAAAGTTCCAAGGGGGCTCCCTTCGATGCTTTTTATTTTTTCGGTTTCGGTTTTTTTGATTGGAGAAATGGATTCTATGGAAAAAAACAAGCAGATTGGTATGATCGAAGTTGAAAATCGGTCCATACGTTCGGAAGTTAAGGCGATCTGAAGAATTCGAAAAAGTTCCAAGGGGTTCCCCTTTGATGCAATTTTTTATTTCGATTCCGGTTTTTTCGATTGGAGAAAAGGATTCTATGAAAAAAAACAAGCAGATTGGTATGATCGAAGTTGAAAATCGGTCCATCCGTTCGGAAGTTAAGGCGATCTGAAGAATTCGAAAAAGTTCCAAGGGGACCCCCTTTGATGCATTTTTTTTTCGATTTCGGTTTTTTCGATTAGAGAAAAGGATTCTATGGAAAAAAACAAGCAGATTGGTATGATCGAAGTTGAAAATCGGTCCATCCGTTCGGAAGTTAAGTCGATCTGAAGAATTCGAAAAAGTTCCAAGGGGACCCCCTTTGATGCAATTTTTATTTCGATTTCGGTTTTTTCGATTGGAGAAATGGAATCTATGAAAAAAAACAAGCAAATTGGTATGCGCCAAGTTGAAAATCGGTCCATCCGTTCGGAAGTCAAGGCGATCTGAAGAATTCGAACAAGTTCCATGGGGGCCCCCTTCGATGCATTTTTTTTTTTCGAATTCGTTTTTTACGATTGGAGAAATGGATTCTTTAAAAAAAAACAAACAGATTGGTATGATCGAAGTTGAAAATCGGTCCATCCGTTCGGAAGTTAAGGCGATCTGAAGAATTCGAAAAAGTTCCAAGGGGCCCCCTTTGATGCATATTTTTTTCGATTTCGGTTTTTTCGATTGGAGAAATGGATTCTTTGAAAAAAAAACAAGCAGATTGGTATGATCGATGTTGAAAATTGGTCCATCCGTTCGGAAGTTAAGGCGATCTGAAGAATTCGAAAAAGTTCCAAGGGGGCCCCCTTTGATGCAATTTTTTTTCGATTTCGATTTTTTCGATTGGAGAAATGGATTCTATGAAAAAACACAAGCAGATTGGTATGAGCGAAGTTGAAAATCGGTCCGTCCGTTCGGAAGTTAAGGCGATCTGAAGAATTCGAAAAAGTTCCAAGGGGGCCCCCTTTGATGCATTTTTTTTCGATTTCGGTTTTTTCGATTGGAGAAATGGATTCTATGAAAAAAAACAAGCAGATTGGTATGATCGAAGTTGAAAATCGGTCCATCCGTTCGGAAGTTAAGGCGATCTGAAGAATTCGAAAAAGTTCCAAGGGGACCCCCTTTGATGCATTTTTTTTTTCGATTTCGGTTTTTTCGATTAGAGAAAAGGATTCTATGAAAAAAAAAAACAAGCAGATTGGTATGATCGAAGTTGAAAATCGGTCCATCCGTTCGGAAGTTAAGGCGATCTGAAGAATTCGAAAAAGTTCCAAGGGGACCCCCTTTGATGCATTTTTTTTTATTTCGGTTTTTTCGATTGAAGAAAAGGATTCTATGAAAAAAAAAAACAAGCAGATTGGTATGATCGAAGTTGAAAATCGGTCAATACGTTCGAAAGTTAAGGCAATCTGAAGAATTCGAAAAAGTTCCAAAGGGGCCCCCTTTGATGCATTTTTTTTTTCGATTTCGGTTTTTTTGATCGGAGAAATGGATTCTATGAAAAAAACAAGCAGATTGGTATGATCGAAGTTGAAAATCGGTCCATACGTTCGAAAGTTAAGGCGATCTGAAGAATTCGAAAAAGTTCCAAGGGGCCCCCTTTGATGCATTTTTTTTTCGATTTCGGTTTTTTCGATTGGAGAAATGGATACTATGAAAAATAAAACAAGCAGATTGGTATGATCGAAGTTGAAAATCGGTTCATCCGTTCGGAAGATAAGTCGATCTGAAGAATTCGAAAAAGTTCCAAGGGGGCCCCCTTTGATGCATTTTTTTTTTCGATTTCGGTTTTTTCGATTGGAGAAATGGATTCTATGAAAACAAACAAACAGATTCGTATGATCGAAGTTGAAAATCGGTCCATCCGTTCGGAAGTTAAGGCGATCTGAAGAATTCGAAAAAGTTCCAAGGGGGCTCCCATTGATGCTTTTTATTTTTTCGAATTCGGTTTTTTTGATTGGAGAAATGGATTCTATGAAAAAAAACGAGCAGATTGGTATGATCGAAGTTGAAAATCGGTCCATCCGTTCGGAAGTTAAGGCGATCTGAAGAATTCGAAAAAGTTCCAAGGGGGCCCCCGTTGATGCATTTTTTTTCGATTTCGGTTTTTTCGATTGGAGAAATGGATTCTTAAAAAAAACAAGCAGATTGGCATGATCGAAGTTGAAAATCGGTCCATCCATTCGGAAGTTAAGGCGATCTGAAGAATTCGAAAAAGTTCCAAGGGGGCCCCCTTCGATGCATTTTTTTCCCTTTCGGTTTTTTCGATTGGAGAAATGGACTCTATGAAAAAAACAAGCAGATTGGTATGATCGAAGTTGAAAATCGGTCCATCCGTTCGGAAGTTAAGGCGATCTGAAGAATTCGAAAAAGTTCCAAGGGGGCCCCCTTTGATGCATTTTATTTTTCGATTTCGGTTTTTTCGATTGAAGAAATGGATTTTATGAAAAAAAAACAAGCAGATTGGTATGATCGAAGTTGAAAATCGGTCCATCCGTTCGGAAGTTAAGGCGATCTGAAGAATTCGAAAAAGTTCCAAGGGGGTCCCCTTTGATGCATTTTTTTTTCGATTTCGGTTTTCTCGATTGGAGAAATGGATTCTATGAAAGAAAACAAGCAAATTGGTATGATCGAAGTTGAAAATCGGTCCATCCGTTCGGAAGTTAGGCGATCTGAAGAATTCGAAAAAGTTCCAAGGGGGCCCCCTTTGATGCATTTTTTTTTTCGATTTCAGTTTTTCCGATTGGAGAAATGGATTCTATGAAAAAAAAAACAAGCAGATTGGTATGATCGAAGTTGAAAATCGGTCCATCCGTTCGGAAGTTAAGGCGATCTGAAGAATTCGAAAAAGTTCCAAGGGGGCCCCCTTTGATGCATTTTTTTTTTCGATTTCGGTTTTTTCGATTGAAGAAAAGGATTCTATGAAAAAAAAAACATGCAGATTGGTATGATCGAAGTTGAAAATCGGTCCATACGTTCGAAAGTTAAGGCAATCTGAAGAATTCGAAAAAGTTCCAAGGATGCCCCCTTTGATGCATTTTTTTTTTCGATTTCGGTTTTTTTGATCGGAGAAATGGATTCTATGTAAAAAAAACAAGCAGATTGGTATGATCGAAGTTGAAAATCGGTCCATACGATCGAAAGTTAAGGCGATCTGAAGAATTCGAAAAAGTTCCAAGGGGCCGCCTTTGATGCATTTTTTTTTTCGATTTCGGTTTTTTCGATTGGAGAAATGGATTCTATGAAAAAAAAACAAGCAGATTGGTATGATCGAAGTTGAAAATCGGTCCATCCGTTCGGAAGTTAAGTCGATCTGAAGAATTCGAAAAAGTTCCAAGGGGGCCCCCTTTGATGCATTTTTTTTTTTTCGATTTCGGTTTTTTCGATTGGAGAAATGGATTCTATGAAAATAAACAAGCAGATTCGTATGATCGAAGTTGAAAATCGGTCCATCCGTTCGGAAGTTGAGGCGATCTGAAGAATTCGAAAAAGTTCCAAGGGGGCTCCCTTCGATGCTTTTTATTTTTTCGATTTCGGTTTTTTTTTATTGGAGAAATGGATTCTATGAAAAAAAACAAGCAGATTGGTATGATCGAAGTTGAAAATCGGTCCATCCGTTCGGAAGTTAAGGCGATCTGAAGAATTCGAAAAAGTTCCAAGGGGTTCCCCTTTGATGCAATTTTTTTTTTCGATTCCGGTTTTTTCGATTGGAGAAAAGGATTCTATGAAAAAAAAACAAGCAGATTGGTATGATCGAAGTTGAAAATCGGTCCATCCGTTCGGAAGTTAAGGCGATCTGAAGAATTCGAAAAAGTTCCAAGGGGACCCCCTTTGATGCATTTTTTTTTCGATTTCGGTTTTTTCGATTAGAGAAAAGGATTCTATGAAAAAAAACAAGCAGATTGGTACGATCGAAGTTGAAAATCGGTCCATCCGTTCGGAAGTTAAGGCGATCTGAAGAATTCGAAAAAGTTCCAAGGGGACCCCCTTTGATGCAATTTTTATTTCGATTTCGGTTTTTTCGATTGGAGAAATGGATTCTATGAAAAAAAACAAGCAAATTGGTATGCGCCAAGTTGAAAATCGGTCCATCCGTTCGGAAGTCAAGACGATCTGAAGAATTCGAACAAGTTCCATGGGGGCCCCCTTCGATGCATTTTTTTTTTTCGATTTCGTTTTTTACGATTGGAGAAATGGATTCTTTGAAAAAAAACAAACAGATTGGTATGATCGAAGTTGAAAATCGGTCCATCCGTTCGGAAGTTAAGGCGATCTGAAGAATTCGAAAAAGTTCCAAGGGGCCCCCTTTGATGCATATTTTTTTCGATTTCGGTTTTTTCGATTGGAGAAATGGATTCTTTGAAAAAAAGAAAGCAGATTGGTATGATCGAAGTTGAAAATTGGTCCATCCGTTCGGAAGTTAAGGCGATCTGAAGAATTCGAAAAAGTTCCAAGGGGGCCCCCTTTGATGCAATTTTTTTTCGATTTCGAATTTTTCGATTGGAGAAATGGATTCTATGAAAAAACACAAGCAGATTGGTATGATCGAAGTTGAAAATCGGTCCGTCCGTTCGGAAGTTAAGGCGATCTGAAGAATTCGAAAAAGTTCCAAGGGGGCCCCCTTTGATGCATTTTTTTTCGATTTCGGTTTTTTCGATTGGAGAAATGGATTCTATGAAAAAAAAACAAGCAGATTGGTATGATCGAAGTTGAAAATCGGTCCATCCGTTCGGAAGTTAAGGCGATCTGAAGAATTCGAAAAAGTTCCAAGGGGACCCCCTTTGATGCATTTTTTTTTTCGATTTCGGTTTTTTTGATTAGAGAAAAGGATTCTATGAAAAAAAAAACAAGCAGATTGGTATGATCGAAGTTGAAAATCGGTCCATCCGTTCGGAAGTTAAGGCGATCTGAAGAATTCGAAAAAGTTCCAAGGGGACCCCCTTTGATGCATTTTTTTTTATTTCGGTTTTTTCGATTGAAGAAAAGGATTCTATGAAAAAAAAAACAAGCAGATTGGTATGATCGAAGTTGAAAATCGGTCAATACGTTCGAAAGTTAAGGCAATCTGAAGAATTCGAAAAAGTTCCAAAGGGGCCCCCTTTTTTTTACTTTTTTTTTTTATTTCGGTTTTTTTGATCGGAGAAATGGATTCTATGTAAAAAAAACAAGCAGATTGGTATGATCGAAGTTGAAAATCGGTCCATACGATCGAAAGTTAAGGCGATCTGAAGAATTCGAAAAAGTTCCAAGGGGCCGCCTTTGATGCATTTTTTTTTTTCGATTTCGGTTTTTTCGATTGGAGAAATGGATTCTATGAAAAAAAAACAAGCAGATTGGTATGATCGAAGTTGAAAATCGGTCCATCCGTTCGGAAGTTAAGTCGATCTGAAGAATTCGAAAAAGTTCCAAGGGGGCCCCCTTTGATGCATTTTTTTTTTCGATTTCGGTTTTTTCGATTGGAGAAATGGATTCTATGAAAATAAACAAGCAGATTCGTATGATCGAAGTTGAAAATCGGTCCATCCGTTCGGAAGTTGAGGCGATCTGAAGAATTCGAAAAAGTTCCAAGGGGGCTCCCTTCGATGCTCTTTATTTTTTCGATTTCGGTTTTTTTTTATTGGAGAAATGGATTCTATGAAAAAAAACAAGCAGATTGGTATGATCGAAGTTGAAAATCGGTCCATCCGTTCGGAAGTTAAGGCGATCTGAAGAATTCGAAAAAGTTCCAAGGGGTTCCCCTTTGATGCAATTTTTTTTTTCGATTCCGGTTTTTTCGATTGGAGAAAAGGATTCTATGAAAAAAAAACAAGCAGATTGGTATGATCGAAGTTGAAAATCGGTCCATCCGTTCGGAAGTTAAGGCGATCTGAAGAATTCGAAAAAGTTCCAAGGGGCCCCCTTTGATGCATATTTTTTTCGATTTCGGTTTTTTCGATTGGAGAAATGGATTCTTTGAAAAAAAGAAAGCAGATTGGTATGATCGAAGTTGAAAATTGGTCCATCCGTTCGGAAGTTAAGGCGATCTGAAGAATTCGAAAAAGTTCCAAGGGGGCCCCCTTTGATGCAATTTTTTTTCGATTTCGAATTTTTCGATTGGAGAAATGGATTCTATGAAAAAACACAAGCAGATTGGTATGATCGAAGTTGAAAATCGGTCCGTCCGTTCGGAAGTTAAGGCGATCTGAAGAATTCGAAAAAGTTCCAAGGGGGCCCCCTTTGATGCATTTTTTTTCGATTTCGGTTTTTTCGATTGGAGAAATGGATTCTATGAAAAAAAAACAAGCAGATTGGTATGATCGAAGTTGAAAATCGGTCCATCCGTTCGGAAGTTAAGGCGATCTGAAGAATTCGAAAAAGTTCCAAGGGGACCCCCTTTGATGCATTTTTTTTTTCGATTTCGGTTTTTTCGATTAGAGAAAAGGATTCTATGAAAAAAAAAACAAGCAGATTGGTATGATCGAAGTTGAAAATCGGTCCATCCGTTCGGAAGTTAAGGCGATCTGAAGAATTCGAAAAAGTTCCAAGGGGACCCCCTTTGATGCATTTTTTTTATTTCGGTTTTTTCGATTGAAGAAAAGGATTCTATGAAAAAAAAACAAGCAGATTGGTATGATCGAAGTTGAAAATCGGTCAATACGTTCGAAAGTTAAGGCAATCTGAAGAATTCGAAAAAGTTCCAAAGGGGCCCCCTTTTTTTTTACTTTTTTTTTTATTTCGGTTTTTTTGATCGGAGAAATGGATTCTATGAAAAAAAACAAGCAGATTGGTATGATCGAAGTTGAAAATCGGTCCATACGTTCGAAAGTTAAGGCGATCTGAAGAATTCGAAAAAGTTCCAAGGGGCCCCCTTTGATGCATTTTTTTTTCGATTTCGGTTTTTTCGATTGGAGAAATGGATTCTATGAAAAAAAAAACAAGCAGATTGGTATGATCGAAGTTGAAAATCGGTTCATCCGTTCGGAAGATAAGTCGATCTGAAGAATTCGAAAAAGTTCCAAGGGGGCCCCCTTTGATGCATTTTTTTTTCGATTTCGGTTTTTTCGATTGGAGAAATGGATTCTATGAAAAAAAAACAAGCAGATTGTTATGATCGAAGTTGAAAATCGGTCCATCCGTTCGGAAGTTAAGGCGATCTGAAGAATTCGAAAAAGTTCCAAGGGGGCCCCCGTTGATGCATATTTTTCAGATTTCGGTTTTTTCGATTGGAGAAATGGATTTTTTTAAAAAAAACAAGCAGATTGGTATGATCGAAGTTGAAAATCGGTCCATCCATTCGGAAGTTAAGGCGATCTGAAGAATTCGAAAAAGTTCCAAGGGGGCCCCCTTTGATGCATTTTTTTTCCATTTCGGTTTTTTCGATTGGAGAAATGGACTCTATGAAAAAAACAAGCAGATTGGTATGATCGAAGTTGAAAATCGGTCTATCCGTTCGGAAGTTAAGGCGATCTGAAGAATTCGAAAAAGTTCCAAGGGGGCCCCCTTTGATGCAATTTTTTTTCGATTTCGAATTTTTCGATTGGAGAAATGGATTCTATGAAAAAACACAAGCAGATTGGTATGATCGAAGTTGAAAATCGGTCCGTCCGTTCGGAAGTTAAGGCGATCTGAAGAATTCGAAAAAGTTCCAAGGGGGCCCCCTTTGATGCATTTTTTTTCGATTTCGGTTTTTTCGATTGGAGAAATGGATTCTATGAAAAAAAAACAAGCAGATTGGTATGATCGAAGTTGAAAATCGGTCCATCCGTTCGGAAGTTAAGGCGATCTGAAGAATTCGAAAAAGTTCCAAGGGGACCCCCTTTGATGCATTTTTTTTTTCGATTTCGGTTTTTTCGATTAGAGAAAAGGATTCTATGAAAAAAAAACAAGCAGATTGGTATGATCGAAGTTGAAAATCGGTCCATCCGTTCGGAAGTTAAGGCGATCTGAAGAATTCGAAAAAGTTCCAAGGGGACCCCCTTTGATGCATTTTTTTTTATTTCGGTTTTTTCGATTGAAGAAAAGGATTCTATGAAAAAAAAAACAAGCAGATTGGTATGATCGAAGTTGAAAATCGGTCAATACGTTCGAAAGTTAAGGCAATCTGAAGAATTCGAAAAAGTTCCAAAGGGGCCCCCTTTTTTTTACTTTTTTTTTTATTTCGGTTTTTTTGATCGGAGAAATGGATTCTATGAAAAAAAACAAGCAGATTGGTATGATCGAAGTTGAAAATCGGTCCATACGTTCGAAAGTTAAGGCGATCTGAAGAATTCGAAAAAGTTCCAAGGGGCCCCCTTTGATGCATTTTTTTTTCGATTTCGGTTTTTTCGATTGGAGAAATGGATTCTATGAAAAAAAAAACAAGCAGATTGGTATGATCGAAGTTGAAAATCGGTTCATCCGTTCGGAAGATAAGTCGATCTGAAGAATTCGAAAAAGTTCCAAGGGGGCCCCCTTTGATGCATTTTTTTTTCGATTTCGGTTTTTTCGATTGGAGAAATGGATTCTATGAAAAAAAAACAAGCAGATTGTTATGATCGAAGTTGAAAATCGGTCCATCCGTTCGGAAGTTAAGGCATCTGAAGAATTCGAAAAAGTTCCAAGGGGGCCCCCGTTGATGCATATTTTTCAGATTTCGGTTTTTTCGATTGGAGAAATGGATTTTTTTAAAAAAAACAAGCAGATTGGTATGATCGAAGTTGAAAATCGGTCCATCCATTCGGAAGTTAAGGCGATCTGAAGAATTCGAAAAAGTTCCAAGGGGGCCCCCTTTGATGCATTTTTTTTCCATTTCGGTTTTTTCGATTGGAGAAATGGACTCTATGAAAAAAACAAGCAGATTGGTATGATCGAAGTTGAAAATCGGTCTATCCGTTCGGAAGTTAAGGCGATCTGAAGAATTCGAAAAAGTTCCAAGGGGGCCCCCTTTGATGCATTTTATTTTTCGATTTCGGTTTTTTCGATTGAAGAAATGGATTTTATGAAAAAAAAACAAGCAGATTGGTATGATCGAAGTTGAAAATCGGTCCATCCGTTCGGAAGTTAAGGCGATCTGAAGAATTCGAAAAAGTTCCAAGGGGGCCCCCTTTGATGCATTTTTTTTCGATTTCGGTTTTTTCGATTGGAGAAATGAATTCTATGAAAAAAAAAACAAGCAGATTGGTATGATCGAAGTTGAAAATCGGTCCATACGTTCGAAAGTAAAGGCAATCTGAAGAATTCGAAAAAGTTCCAAGGGGGCCCCCTTTGATGCAATTTTTTTTTGATTTCGATTTTTTCGATTGGAGAAATGGATTCTATGAAAAAAAACAAGCAGATTGGTATGATCGAAGTTGAAAATCGGTCCGTCCGTTCGGAAGTTAAGGCGATCTGAAGAATTCGAAAAAGTTCCAAGGGGGCCCCCTTTGATGCATTTTTTTTCGATTTCGGTTTTTTTGATTGAAGAAATGGATTCTATGAAAAAAAAAACAAGCAGATTGGTATGATCGAAGTTGAAAATCGGTCCATCCGTTCGGAAGTTAAGGCGATCTGAAGAATTCGAAAAAGTTCCAAGGGGACCCCCTTTGATGCATTTTTTTTTTCGATTTCGGTTTTTTCGATCAGAGAAAAGGATTCTATGAAAAAAAAAACAAGCAGATTGGTATGATCGAAGTTGAAAATCGGTCCATCCGTTCGGAAGTTAAGGCGATCTGAAGAATTCGAAAAAGTTCCAAGGGGGCCCCCGTTGATGCATATTTTTCAGATTTCGGTTTTTTCGATTGGAGAAATGGATTTTTTTTAAAAAAACAAGCAGATTGGTATGATCGAAGTTGAAAATCGGTCCATCCATTCGGAAGTTAAGGCGATCTGAAGAATTCGAAAAAGTTCCAAGGGGGCCCCCTTTGATGCATTTTTTTTCCATTTCGGTTTTTTCGATTGGAGAAATGGACTCTATGAAAAAAACAAGCAGATTGGTATGATCGAAGTTGAAAATCGGTCTATCCGTTCGGAAGTTAAGGCGATCTGAAGAATTCGAAAAAGTTCCAAGGGGGCCCCCTTTGATGCATTTTATTTTTCGATTTCGGTTTTTTCGATTGAAGAAATGGATTTTATGAAAAAAAAACAAGCAGATTGGTATGATCGAAGTTGAAAATCGGTCCATCCGTTCGGAAGTTAAGGCGATCTGAAGAATTCGAAAAAGTTCCAAGGGGGCCCCCTTTGATGCATTTTTTTTCGATTTCGGTTTTTTCGATTGGAGAAATGGATTCTATGTAAAAAAAAACAAGCAGATTGGTATGATCGAAGTTGAAAATCGGTCCATACGTTCGAAAGTTAAGGCAATCTGAAGAATTCGAAAAAGTTCCAAGGGGGCCCCCTTTGATGCAATTTTTTTTTGATTTCGATTTTTTCGATTGGAGAAATGGATTCTATGAAAAAAAACAAGCAGATTGGTATGATCGAAGTTGAAAATCGGTCCGTCCGTTCGGAAGTTAAGGCGATCTGAAGAATTCGAAAAAGTTCCAAGGGGGCCCCCTTTGATGCATTTTTTTTCGATTTCGGTTTTTTTGATTGGAGAAATGGATTCTATGAAAAAAAAACAAGCAGATTGGTATGATCGAAGTTGAAAATCGGTCCATCCGTTCGGAAGTTAAGGCGATCTGAAGAATTCGAAAAAGTTCCAAGGGGACCCCCTTTGATGCATTTTTTTTTTTCGATTTCGGTTTTTTCGATTAGAGAAAATGATTCTATGAAAAAAAAACAAGCAGATTGGTATGATCGAAGTTGAAAATCGGTCCATCCGTTCGGAAGTTAAGGCGATCTGAAGAATTCGAAAAAGTTCCAAGGGGTTCCCCTTTGATGCAATTTTTTTTTTCGATTTCGGTTTTTTCGATTGGAGAAAAGGATTCTATGAAAAAAAACAAGCAGATTGGTATGATCGAAGTTGAAAATCGGTCCATCCGTTCGGAAGTTAAGGCGATCTGAAGAATTCGAAAAAGTTCCAAGGGGACCCCCTTTGATGCATTTTTTTTTTCGATTTCGGTTTTTTCGATTAGAGAAAAGGATTCTATGAAAAAAAAAACAAGCAGATTGGTATGATCGAAGTTGAAAATCGGTCCATCCGTTCGGAAGTTAAGGCGATCTGAAGAATTCGAAAAAGTTCCAAGGGGACCCCCTTTGATGCAATTTTTATTTCGATTTCGGTTTTTTCGATTGGA
This sequence comes from Chrysomela aeneicollis, assembly GCA_029955515.1. Taxonomy (NCBI): domain Eukaryota; kingdom Metazoa; phylum Arthropoda; class Insecta; order Coleoptera; family Chrysomelidae; genus Chrysomela; species Chrysomela aeneicollis. The sequence continues at coordinate 1,492,321 of JARUHQ010000032.1, read as the reverse complement.
GAAATGGATTCTATGAAAAAAAACAAGCAAATTGGTATGCGCCAAGTTGAAAATCGGTCCATCCGTTCGGAAGTCAAGGCGATCTGAAGAATTCGAACAAGTTCCAAGGGGGCCCCGTTCGATGCAATTTTTTTTTATTTCGTTTTTTACGATTGGAGAAATGGATTCTTCGAAAAAAAACAAACAGATTGGTATGATCGAAGTTGAAAATCGGTCCATCCGTTCGGAAGTTAAGGCGATCTGAAGAATTCGAAAAAGTTCCAAGGGGGCCCCCTTTGATGCATATTTTTTTCGATTTCGGTTTTTTCGATTGGAGAAATGGATTCTTTGAAAAAAAAACAAGCAGATTGGTATGATCGAAGTTGAAAATTGGTCCATCCGTTCGGAAGTTAAGGCGATCTGAAGAATTCGAGAAAGTTCCAAGGGGGCCCCCTTTGATGCAATTTTTTTTCGATTTCGATTTTTTTGATTGGAGAAATGGATTCTATGAAAAAAAACAAGCAGATTGGTATGATCGAAGTTGAAAATCGGTCCGTCCGTTCGGAAGTTAAGGCGATCTGAAGAATTCGAAGAAGTTCCAAGGGGGCCCCCTTTGATGCATTTTTTTTTCGATTTCGGTTTTTTCGATTGGAGAAATGGATTCTATGAGAAAAAAACAAGCAGATTGGTATGATCGAAGTTGAAAATCGGTCCATCCGTTCGGAAGTTAAGGCGATCTGAAGAATTCGAAAAAGTTCCAAGGGGACCCCCTTTGATGCATTTTTTTTTCGATTTCGGTTTTTTTGATTAGAGAAAAGGATTCTATGAAAAAAAACAAGCAGATTGGTATTATCGAAGTTGAAAATCGGTCCATCCGTTCGGAAGTTAAGGCGATCTGAAGAATTCGAAAAAGTTCCAAGGGGACCCCCTTTGATGCATTTTTTTTTTATTTCGGTTTTTTCGATTGAAGAAGAGGATTCCATGAAAAAAAACAAGCAGATTGGTATGATCGAAGTTGAAAATCGGTCCATACGTTCGAAAGTTAAGGCAATCTGAAGAATTCGAAAAAGTTCCAAAGTGGCCCCCTTTTTTTTTTTTTTTTTTTTTTTTTTTTTTTCGATTTCGGTTTTTTTGATCGGAGAAATGGATTCTATGAAAAAAAACAAGCAGATTGGTATGATCGAAGTTGAAAATCGGTCCATACGTTCGAATGTTAAGGCGATCTGAAGAATTCGAAAAAGTTCCAAGGGGCCCCCTTTGATGCATTTTTTTTTCGATTTCGGTTTTTTCGATTGGAGAAATGGATTCTATGAAAAAAAAAACAAGCAGATTGGTATGATCGAAGTTGAAAATCGGTTCATCCGTTCGGAAGATAAGTCGATCTGAAGAATTCGAAAAAGTTCCAAGGGGGCCCCCTTTGATGCATTTTTTTTTCGATTTCGGTTTTTTCGATTGGAGAAATGGATTCTATGAAAATAAACAAGCAGATTCGTATGATCGAAGTTGAAAATCGGTCCATCCGTTCGGAAGTTAAGGCGATCTGAAGAATTCGAAAAAGTTCCAAGAGGGCTCCCATTGATGCTTTTTATTTTTTCGAATTCGGTTTTTTTGATTGGAGAAATGGATTCCATGAAAAAAAAAACAAGCAGATTGATATGATCGAAGTTGAAAATCGGTCCATCCGTTCGGAAGTTAAGGCGATCTGAAGAATTCGAAAAAGTTCCAAGGGGGCCCCCGTTGATGCATTTTTTTTAGATTTCGGTTTTTTCGATTGGAGAAATGGATTCTTAAAAAAAAAACAAGCAGATTGGTATGATCGAAGTTGAAAATCGGTCCATCCATTCGGAAGTTAAGGCGATCTGAAGAATTCGAAAAAGTTCCAAGGGGGCCCCCTTTGATGCATTTTTTTTCCATTTCGGTTTTTTCGATTGGAGAAATGGACTCTATGAAAAAAACAAGCAGATTGGTATGATCGAAGTTGAAAATCGGTCCATCCGTTCGGAAGTTAAGGCGATCTGAAGAATTCGAAAAAGTTCCAAGGGGGCCCCCTTTGATGCATTTTATTTTTCGATTTCGGTTTTTTCGATTGGAGAAATGGATTTTATGAAAAAAAAACAAGCAGATTGGTATGATCGAAGTTGAAAATCGGTCCATCCGTTCGGAAGTTAAGGCGATCTGAAGAATTCGAAAAAGTTCCAAGGGGGCCCCCTTTGATGCATTTTTTTTCGATTTCGGTTTTTTCGATTGGAGAAATGGATTCTATGAAAGAAAACAAACAAATTGGTATGATCCAAGTTGAAAATCGGTCCATCCGTTCGGAAGTTAAGGCGATCTGAAGAATTCGAAAAAGTTTCAAGGGGGCCCCCTTTGATGCATTTTTTTTTCGATTTCGGTTTTTTCGATTGAAGAAAAGGATTCTATGTAAAAAAAAACAAGCAGATTGGTATGATCGAAGTTGAAAATCGGTCCATACGTTCGAAAGTTAAGGCAAGCTGAAGAATTCGAAAAAGTTCCAAGGATGCCCCCTTTGATGCATTTTTTTTTCGATTTCGGTTTTTTTGATCGGAGAAATGGATTCTATGAAAAAAAACAAGCAGATTGGTATGATCGAAGTTGAAAATCGGTCCATACGATCGAAAGTTAAGGCGATCTGAAGAATTCGAAAAAGTTCCAAGGGGCCCCCTTTGATGCATTTTTTTTTCGATTTCGGTTTTTTCGATTGGAGAAATGGATTCTATGAAAAAAAAACAAGCAGATTGGTATGATCGAAGTTGAAAATCGGTCCATCCGTTCGGAAGTTAAGTCGATCTGAAGAATTCGAAAAAGTTACAAGGGGGCCCCCTTTGATGCATTTTTTTTTTCGATTTCGGTTTTTTCGATTGGAGAAATGGATTCTATGAAAATAAACAAGCAGATTCGTATGATCGAAGTTGAAAATCGGTCCATCCGTTCGGAAGTTAAGGCGATCTGAAGAATTCGAAAAAGTTCCAAGGGGGCTCCCTTTGATGCTTTTTATTTTTTCGATTTCGGTTTTTTTGATTGGAGAAATGGATTCTATGAAAAAAAAAACAAGAAGATTGGTATGATCGAAGTTGAAAATCGGTCCATCCGTTCGGAAGTTAAGGCGATCTGAAGAATTCGAAAAAGTTCCAAGGGGATCCCCTTTGATGCAACTTTTTTTTTCGATTTGGCTTTTTTCGATTGGAGAAAAGGATTCTATGAAAAAAAAACAAGCAGATTGGTATGATCGAAGTTGAAAATCGGTCCATCCGTTCGGAAGTCAAGGCGATCTGATGAATTCGAACAAGTCCCAAGGGGGCCCCCTTTGATGCATTTTTTTTTTCGATTTCGTTTTTCACGATTGGAGAAATGGCTTCTTTGAAAAAAAACAAACAGATTGGTATGATCGAAGTTGAAAATCGGTCCATCCGTTCGGAAGGTAAGGCGGTCTGAAGAATTCGAAAAAGTTTCAAGAGGGCCCCCTTTGATGCATTTTTTTTCGATTTCGATTTTTTCGATTGGAGAAATGGATTCTATGAAAAAAAATCAAGCAGGTTGGTATGATCGAAGTTGAAAATCGGTCCGTCCGTTCGGAAGTTAAGGCGATCTGAAGAATTCGAAAAAGTTCCAAGGGGGCCCCCTTTGATGCATTTTTTTTCGATTTCGGTTTTCTCGATTGGAGAAATGGATTCTATGAAAAAAAACAAGCAGATTGGTATGATCGAAGTTGAAAATCGTTCCATCCGTTCGGAAGTTAAGGCGATCTGAAGAATTCGAAAAAGTTCCAAGGGGACCCCCTTTGATGCATTTTTTTTTCGATTTCGGTTTTTTCGATTAGAGAAAAGGATTCTATGAAAAAAAAACAAGCAGATTGGTATGATCGAAGTTGAAAATCGGTCCATCCGTTCGGAAGTTGAGGCGATCTGAAGAATTCGAAAAAGTTCCAAGGGGACCCCCTTTGATGCAATTTTTATTTCGATTTCGGTTTTTTCGATTGGAGAAATGGATTCTATGAAAAAAAACAAGCAAATTGGTATGCGCCAAGTTGAAAATCGGTCCATCCGTTCGGAAGTCAAGGCGATCTGAAGAATTCGAACAAGTTCCAAGGGGGCCCCCTTCGATGCATTTTTTTTTTTCGATTTCGTTTTTTACGATTGGAGAAATGGATTCTTTGAAAAAAAACAAACAGATTGGTATGATCGAAGTTGAAAATCGGTCCATCCGTTCGGAAGTTAAGGCGATCTGAAGAATTCGAAAAAGTTCCAAGGGGGCCCCCTTTGATGCATATTTTTTTCGATTTCGGTTTTTTCGATTGGAGAAATGGATTCTTTGAAAAAAAAAAACAAGCAGATTGGTATGATCGAAGTTGAAAATTGGTCCATCCGTTCGGAAGTTAAGGCGATCTGAAGAATTCGAAAAAGTTCCAAGGGGGCCCCCTTTGATGCAATTTTTGTTTTAGATTTCGATTTTTTCGATTGGAGAAATGGATTCTATGAAAAAAAAACAAGCAAATTGGTATGATCGAAGTTGAAAATCGGTCCGTCCGTTCGGAAGTTAAGGCGATCTGAAGAATTCGAAAAAGTTCCAAGGGGGCCCCCTTTGATGCATTTTTTTTCGATTTCGGTTTTTTCGATTGGAGAAATGGATTCTATGAAAAAAAAACAAGCAGATTGGTATGATCGAAGTTGAAAATCGGTCCATCCGTTCGGAAGTTAAGGCGATCTGAAGAATTCAAAAAAGTTCCAAGGGGACCCCCTTTGATGCAATTTTTATTTCGATTTCGGTTTTTTCGATTGGAGAAATGGATTCTATGAAAAAAAACAAGCAAATTGGTATGCGCGAAGATGAAAATCGGTCCATCCGTTCGGAAGTTAAGGCGATCTGAAGAATTCGAAAAAGTTCCAAGGGGCCCCCTTTGATGCATTTTTTTTCGATTTCGGTTTTCTCGATTGGAGAAATGGATTCTATGAAAAAAAAACAAGCAGATTGGTATGATCGAAGTTGAAAATCGGTCCATCCGTTCGGAAGTTAAGGCGATCTGAAGAATTCGAAAAAGTTCCAAGGGGACCCCCTTTGATGCATTTTTTTTTCGATTTCGATTTTTTTGATTGGAGAAATGGATTCTATGAAAAAAACAAGCAGATTGGTATGATCGAAGTTGAAAATCGGTCCATCCGTTCGGAAGTTAAGGCGATCTGAAGAATTCGAAAAAGTTCCAAGGGGGCCCCCTTTGATGCATTTTATTTTTCGATTTCGGTTTTTTCGATTGGAGAAATGGATTTTATGAAAAAAAAACAAGCAGATTGGTTTGATCGAAGTTGAAAATCGGTCCATCCGTTCGGAAGTTAAGGCGATCTGAAGAAATCGAAAAAGTTCCAAGGGGGCCCCCTTTGATGCTTTTTTTTATCGATTTCGGTTTTTTCGATTGGAGAAATGGATTCTATGAAAGAAAACAAACAAATTGGTATGATCCAAGTTGAAAATCGGTCCATCCGTTCGGAAGTTAAGGCGATCTGAAGAATTCGAAAAAGTTCCAAGGGGACCCCCTTTGATGCAATTTTTATTCCGATTTCGGTTTTTTCGATTGGAGAAATGGATTCTATGAAAAAAAACAAGCAAATTGGTATGCGCGAAGTTGAAAATCGGTCCATCCGTTCGGAAGTTAAGGCGATCTGAAGAATTCGAACAAGTTTCAAGGGGGCCCCCTTCGATGCATTTTTTTTTTCGATTTCAGTTTTTTCGATTGGAGAAATGGATTCTTCAAAAAAAAAAAGCAGATTAATATGATCGAAGTTGAAAATCGGTCCATCCGTTCGGAAGTTAAGGCGATCTGAAGAATTCGAAAAAGTTCCAAGGGGACCCCCTTTCATGCATTTTTTTTCTTTCGATTTCGGTTTTTTCGATTAGAGAAAAGGATTCTATAAAAAAAACAAGCAGATTGGTATGATCGAAGTTGAAAATCGGTTCATCCGTTCGGAAGTTAAGGCGATCTGAAGAATTCGAAAAAGTTCCAAGGGGACCCCCTTTGATGCAATTTTTATTTCGATTTCGGTTTTTTCTATTGGAGAAATGGATTCTATGAAGAAAAACAAGCAAATTGGTATGCGCGAAGTTGAAAATCGGTCCATCCGTTTGGAAGTTAAGGCGATCTGAAGAATTCGAACAAGTTCCAAGGGGGCCCCCTTCGATGCATTTTTTTTTCGATTTCGGTTATTTAGATTGGAGAAATGGATTCTTCGAAAAAAAAACAAGCAGATTAATATGATCGAAGTTGAAAATCGGTCCATCCGTTCGGAAGTTAAGGCGATCTGAAGAATTCGAAAAAGTTCCAAGGGGGCCCCCTTTGATGCATTTTTATTTTCGATTTCGGTTTTTTTGATTGAAGAAATGGATTCTATGAAAAAAAACAAGCAGATTGGTATGATCGAAGTTGAAAATCGGTCCATCCGTTCGGAAGTTAAGGCGACCTGAAGAATTCGAAAAAGTTCCTAGGGGGTTCCCTTTGATACAATTTTTTTTTCGATTTCGGTTTTTTCGATTGGAGAAATGGATTCTATGAAAAAAAAAACGAGCAGATTGGTATGATCGAAGTTGAAAATCGGTCCATCCGTTCGGAAGTTAAGGCGATCTGAAGAATTCGAAAAAGTTCCAAGGGGACCTCCTTCGATGCACTTTTTTTTCGATTTCAGTTCTTTCGATTGGAAAAATGGATTCTATGAAAAAAACAAGCAGATTGGTATGATTGAAGATAAAAATCGGTCCATTCGTTCGGAAGTTGAGGCGATCTGAAGAATTCGAAAAAGTTCCAAGGGGATCCCCTTTGATGCAATTTTTTTTTTCGATTTCGGTTTTTTCGATTGGAGAAAAGGATTCTATGAAAAAAAACAAGCGGATTGGTATGATCGAAGTTGAAAATCGGTCCATCCGTTCGGAAGTTAAGGCGATCTGAAGAATTCGAAAAAGTTCCAAGGGGACCCCCTTTGATGCTATTTTCATTTCGATTTCGGTTTTTTCGATTGGAGAAATGGATTCTATGAAAAAAAAAACAAGCAAATTGGTATGCGCGAAGTTGAAAATTGGTCCATCCGTTCGGAAGTTAAGGCGGTCTGAAGAATTCGAAAAAGTTCCAAGAGGGCCCCCTTTGATGCAACTTTTTTTCGATTTCGATTTTTTCGATTGGAGAAATGGATTCTATAAAAAAAAAACAAGCAGGTTGGTATGATCGAAGTTGAAAATCGGTCCGTCCGTTCGGAAGTTAAGGCGATCTGAAGAATTCGAAAAAGTTCCAAGGGGGCCCCCTTTGATGCATTTTTTTTCGATTTCGGTTTTTTCGATTGGAGAAATGGATTCTATGAAAAAAAAAACAAGCAGATTGGTATGATCGAAGTTGAAAATCGGTCCATCCGTTCGGAAGTAAAGGCGATCCGAAGAATTCGAAAAAGTTCCAAGGGGACCCCCTTCGATGCAATTTTTATTTCGATTTCGGTTTTTTCGATTAGAGAAAAGGATTCTATGAAAAAAAAACGAGCAGATTGGTATGATCGAAGTTGAAAATCGGTCCATCCGTTCGGGAGTTAAGGCGATCTGAAGAATTCGAAAAAGTTCCAAGGGGACCCCCTTTGATGTAATTTTTATTTCGATTTCGGTTTTTTCGATTGGAGAAATGGATTCTATGAAAAAAAAACAAGCAAATTGGTATGCGCGAAGTTGAAAATCGGTCCATCCTTTCGGAAGTCAAGGCGATCTGAAGAATTCGAACAAGTTCCAAAGGGGCCCCCTTCGATGCATATTTTTTTTCGATTTCGTTTTTTACGATTGGAGAAATGGATTCTTTGAAAAAAAACAAACAGATTGGTATGATCGAAGTTGAAAATCGGTCCATCCGTTCGGAAGTTAAGGCGATCTGAAGAATTCGAAAAAGTTCCAAGGGGGCCCCCTTTGATGCATATTTTTTCCGATTTCGGTTTTTTCGATTGGAGAAATGGATTCTTTGAAAAAAAAACAAGCAGATTGGTATGATCGAAGTTGAAATTTGGTCCATCCGTTCGGAAGTTAAGGTGATCTGAAGAATTCGAAAAAGTTCCAAGGGGGCCCCCTTTGATGCAATTTTTTTTTGATTTCGATTTTTTCGATTGGAGAGATGGATTCAATGAAAAAAAACAAGCAGATTGGTATGATCGAAGTTGAAAATCGGTCCGTCCGTTCGGAAGTTAAGGCGATCTGAAGAATTCGAAAAAGTTCCAAGGGGGCCCCCTTCGATGCATTTTTTTTCGATTTCGGTTTTTTCGATTGGAGAAATTGATTCTATGAAAAAAAAAACAAGCAGATTGGTATGATCGAAGTTGAAAATCGGTCCATCTGTTCGGATGTTAAGGCGATCTGAAGAATTCGAAAAAGTTCCAAGAGGACCCCCTTTGATGCATTTTTTTTTCGATTTCGGTTTTTTCGATTAGAGAAAAGGATTCTATAAAAAAACAAGTAGATTGGTATGATCGAAGTTGAAAATCGGTCCATCCGTTCGGAAGTTAAGGCGATCTGGAGAATTCGAAAAAATTCCAAGGGGACCCCCTTTGATGAAATTTTTATTTCGATTTCGGTTTTTTCGATTGGAGAAATGGATTCTATGAAAAAAAACAAGCAAATTGGTATGCGCGAAGTTGAAAATCGGTCCATCCGTTCGGAAGTTAAGGCGATCTGAAGAATTCGAACAAGTTTCTAGGGGGCCCCCTTCGATGCATTTTTTTTTTTCGATTTCGGTTTTTTCGATTGGAGAAATGGATTCTTCGAAAAAAAACAAGCAGATTGGTATGATCGAAGTTGAAAATCGGTCCATCCGTTCGGAAGTTAAGGCGATCTGAAGAATTCGAAAAAGTTCCAAGGGGGCCCCCTTTGATGCATTTTTTTTTTCGATTTCGATTTTTTCGATTGGAGAAATGGATTATATGAAAAAAAAACAAGCAGATTGGTATGATCGAAGTTGAAAATCGGTCCATCCGTTCGGAAGTTAAGGCGATCTGAAGAATTCGAAAAAGTTCCAAGGGGGCCCCGTTTGATGCATTTTTATCTTCGATTTCGGTTTTTTTGATTGAAGAAATGAATTCTATGAAAAAAAACAAGCAGATTGGTATGATCGAAGTTGAAAATCGGTCCATCCGTTCGGAAGTTAGGGCGACCTGAAGAATTCGAAAAAGTTCCTAGGGGGTTCCCTTTGATACAATTTTTTTTTCGATTTCGGTTTTTTCGATTGGAGAAATGGATTCTATGAAAAATAAAGCAAGCAGATTGGTATGATCGAAGTTGAAAATCGGTCCATTCGTTCGGAAGTTAAGGCGATCTGAAGAATTCGAAAAAGTTCCAAGGGGACCTCCTTCGATGCACTTTTTTTTCGATTTCAGTTCTTTCGATTGGAAAAATGGAGTCTATGAAAAAAACAAGCAGATTGGTATGATTGAAGATAAAAATCGGTCCATCCGTTCGGAAGTTAAGGCGATCTGAAGAATTCGAAAAAGTTCCAAGGGGACCCCTTTGATGCAATTTTTTTTTTCGATTTCGGTATTTTCGATTGGAGAAATGGATTCCATGAAAAAAAACAAGCAGTTTGGTATGATCGAAGTTGAAAATCGGTCCATCCGTTCGGAAGTTAAGGCGATCTGAAGAATTCGAAGAAGTTCCAAGGGGACCCCCTTTGATTCAATTTTTGTTTCGATTTCGGTTTTTTCGATTGGAGAAATGGATTCTATGAAAAAACAAGCAAATTGGTATGCGCTAAAATTAAAATCGGTCCATCCGTTCGGAAGTTAAGGCGATCTGAAGAATTCGAGAAAGTTCCAAGGGGGCCCCCTTTGATGCATTTTTTTTTTCGACTGCGGTTTTTCAGATTGGAGGAATGGATTCTATGAAAAAAAAACAAGCAGATTGGTATGATCGAAGATGAAAATCGGTCCATCCGTTCGGAAGTTAAGGCGATCTGAAGAATTCGAAAAAGTTCCATGGGGGCCCCCTTTGATGCATTTTTTTGTCGATTTCGGTTCTTTCGATTGAAGAAATGGATTCTATGAAAAAAACAAGCAGATTGGTATGATCGAAGTTGAAAATCGGTCCATCCGTTCGGAAGTTAAGGCGATCTGAAGAATTCGAAAAAGTTCCAAGGGGGCCCCCTTTGATGCATTTTTTTTTTCGATTTCGGTTATTTTGATTGGAAAAGTGGATTCTATGAAAAAAAATAAGCAGATTGGTATGATCTAAGTTGAAAATCGGTCCATCCGTTCAGAAGTTAAGGCGATCTGAAGAATTCGAAAATGTTCCAAGGGTGCCCACTTTGATGCATTTTTTTTTCGATTTCGGATTTTTCGATTGGAGAAATGGATTCTATGAAAGAAAACAAGCAGATTGGTATGATCGAAGTTGAGAATCGGTCCATCCGTTCGGAAGTTAGGGCGACCTGAAGAATTCGAAAAAGTTCCTAGGGGGTTCCCTTTGATACAATTTTTTTTTCGATTTCGGTTTTTTCGATTGGAGAAATGGATTCTATGAAAAATGAAACAAGCAGATTGGTATGATCGAAGTTGAAAATCGGTCCATCCGTTCGGAAGTTAAGGCGATCTGAAGAATTCGAAAAAGTTCCAAGGGGGCCCCCTTTGATGCATTTTTATCTTCGATTTCGGTTTTTTTGATTGAAGAAATGAATTCTATGAAAAAAAACAAGCAGATTGGTATGATCGAAGTTGAAAATCGGTCCATCCGTTCGGAAGTTAGGGCGACCTGAAGAATTCGAAAAAGTTCCTAGGGGGTTCCCTTTGATACAATTTTTTTTTCGATTTCGGTTTTTTCGATTGGAGAAATGGATTCTATGAAAAATAAAACAAGCAGATTGGTATGATCGAAGTTGAAAATCGGTCCATTCGTTAGGAAGTTAAGGCGATCTGAAGAATTCGAAAAAGTTCCAAGGGGACCTCCTTCGATTCACTTTTTTTTCGATTTCAGTTCTTTCGATTGGAAAAATGGAGTCTATGAAAAAAACAAGCAGATTGGTATGATTGAAGATAAAAATCGGTCCATCCGTTCGGAAGTTAAGGCGATCTGAAGAATTCGAAAAAGTTCCAAGGGGACCCCTTTGATGCAATTTTTTTTTCGATTTCGGTATTTTCGATTGGAGAAATGGATTCCATGAAAAAAAACAAGCAGTTTGGTATGATCGAAGTTGAAAATCGGTCCATCCGTTCGGAAGTTAAGGCGATCTGAAGAATTCGAAAAAGTTCCAAGAGGACCCCCTTTGATTCAATTTTTGTTTCGATTTCGGTTTTTTTGATTGGAGAAATGGATTCTATGAAAAAACAAGCAAATTGGTATGCGCTAAAATTAAAATCGGTCCATCCGTTCGGAAGTTAAGGCGATCTGAAGAATTCGAGAAAGTTCCAAGGGGGCCCCCTTTGATGCATTTTTTTTTTCGACTGCGGTTTTTCAGATTGGAGGAATGGATTCTATGAAAAAAAAACAAGCAGATTGGTATGATCGAAGATGAAAATCGGTCCATCCGTTCGGAAGTTAAGGCGATCTGAAGAATTCGAAAAAGTTCCATGGGGGCCCCCTTTGATGCATTTTTTTGTCGATTTCGGTTCTTTCGATTGAAGAAATGGATTCTATGAAAAAAACAAGCAGATTGGTATGATCGAAGTTGAAAATCGGTCCATCCGTTCGGAAGTTAAGGCGATCTGAAGAATTCGAAAAAGTTCCAAGGGGGCCCCCTTTGATGCATTTATTTTTCGATTTCGGTTTTTTTGATTGGAAAAGTGGATTCTATGAAAAAAAATAAGCAGATTGGTATGATCTAAGTTGAAAATCGGTCCATTCGTTCAGAAGTTAAGGCGATCTGAAGAATTCGAAAATGTTCCAAGGGTGCCCACTTTGATGCATTTTTTTTTCGATTTCGGATTTTTCGATTGGAGAAATGGATTCTATGAAAGAAAACAAGCAGATTGGTATGATCGAAGTTGAGAATCGGTCCATCCGTTCGGAAGTTAAGGCGATCTGAAGAATTCGAAAAAGTTCCAAGCGGGCCCCCTTTGATGCATTTTTTTTTCGATTTCGGTTTCTTCGATTGGAGAAATGGATTCTATGAATAAAAACAAGCAGATTGGTATGATCCAAGTTGAAAATCGGTCCATCCGTTCGGAAGTTAAGGCGATCTGAAGAATTCGAAAAAGTAGGGGGCTCCCTTTGATGCACTTTTTTCTCGATTTTAGTTTTTTCGATTGGAGAAATGGATTCTATGAAAAAAAACAAGCAGATTGGTATGATCGAAGTTGAAAATCGGTCCATCCGTTCGGAAGTTAAGGCGATCTGAAGAATTCGAAAAAGTTCCAAGCGGGCCCCCTTTGATGCATTTTTTTTTCGATTTCGGTTTTTTCGATTGGAGAAATGGATTCTATGAAAAAAAACAAGCAGATTGGTATGATCGAAGTTGAGAATCGGTTTATCCGTTCGGATTGATGCATTTTTTTTTCGATTTCGGTTTTTTCGATTGGAGAACGAACAGAAAGTTGAATGGATAGACTGAACAATCGATGTATCTGGGTGGTATCCGATTATATCGCAATACTGTATATATAGTGATACTTACCAGGTGACGGTACTTCCGTTACACATATTAGCGACTGAATCGAACAGAAGGTTGAATGGTTAGACGAAACGATAATTGTATCTGAGTTGTATTCGATGATATCGTGATGATGTTTATAGTTATACTCACCAGGTAACTGTTCTTCCGTTTTACATACAAGCGACCGCATCGAGCAGAAGGTTAAATGGATAGATTGAACAATCATCGTATCTGGGTTGTATTCGATAATGTTTATATAGTTATACTCACTAGGTAACTGTTCTTCCGTTATACATACGAGCGACTGAATTGAACAGAAGCTTGAATGGATAGACTAAACAATAATCGTATCTGGGGTTATATTCGATTATATCGTGATGATGTTTTTATAGTTATACTCACCAGGTAACTGTCCTTTCGTTATACGTAAGAGCGACCGAATCGAAGAGAAGGTTGAGTGGATAGACTGAACAATCATCGTTTCTGGGTTGTATTCGATAATATCGTGATGATAATCATATAGTATGTCTAACCAGGTAACAGTTCTTCCATTGAACATACGAGCAACCGAATCGAACATAAGGTTGAATGGATAGATTGAACAATCATTGTATCTGGGTTGTATCCGAATATATCGTTATGCTGTATATTTAGTTTAGCCTACCATGTAACGGTTCTTTCGTTACACATACGAGCGACTGAATCGTAGAGAAGGGTGAATGGATAGACTGAACGATCATCGTATCTGGGTTGTATTCGATTATTTCGTGATGATTATTATATATTATGTCTAACCAGGTAACTGTTCTTCCGTTATACATACGAGCAACCGAATCGAACATCAGGTTGAATGGATAGATTGAACAATCATTGTATCTGGGTTGTCTCCGATTATATCGTTATGCTGTATATTCAGTTACACCTACCATGTAACGGTTCTTTCGTTACACATACGAGCGTCTGAATCGAACATAAGGTTGGATGGTTAGACGGAACGATAATTGTTACTGAGTTGTTTTCGATTATATCGTGGTGATGTTTATATAGTAATACTCACCAGGTGACAGTTCTTGCGTTATACATACGAGCGACCCAATCGAACAGAAGGTTGAATGGATAGTATCTGGGTTGTATTCGATTATGATGTTATGCTGTGTATATAGTTATACACACTAGGTGACGGTATTCCCGTTTCACATACAAGCGACCGAAACGAACAGGAAGTTGAATGGATAGACTGAACAATCAATGTATCAGGGTGGTATCCGATTATATCGCAATACTGTATGTATAGTGATACTTACCAGGTGACGGTACTTCCGTTACACATACTAGCGACTGAATCGAACAGAAGGTTAAATGGTTAGACGAAACGATGATTGTTTCTGAGTAGTAGTGCACCTAGGGGGATTCTGTGACAAGATGGCCGCCATAAAGGTGGGAAATTCAAATTTTGCTGACGTCATCAAAGATGGCCGCCATGACAGCTGTCATATGTCACCTGTCATATGTCGACTGCCATATGTCTACTGTTTAGTGTTCCATGCCGCTGTGTCATCTGTCATGTTTTCCATAGACTACCCGACCAATCAGAAGCCGCTATACCCCCTTAACCCCCTTAAGCCTCCACTGTTCCCCCTTAACCGTTCAGGACTTCGCTGTACCCCCCTAACCCCCTCTGGCCCCCACTGTACCCCCTTGGCTCCCCTAAGGTCTTTGCTGTACCTCCTTAGCCCCCTTAGGTTTTTGCTATACCCCCCTGACCCCCCCTAAGACTGCGCTTCCTTAGCTCTCCGCATCCGGAAACATCTCATGACGTCATATTTCATTAAAAAAAATCCTTCTATCGGCGGGATTCGAAATCCAGACCACCGGATTACGAGTCCGATGCGTTCCCACAGAGTTACAACCACATATAATTTAATTGCAGTCAATGTCGATGCAACGTTATCGCACAGCGTGACGTAGTCGAGCAGATCCGTCCCAAAGATAAGAGAACGTTGCAACCTCGGCAAGCGGGGAGCAGGAAAACGAACAATGGCTTATTCATTCATTAAATATTAGTGTATTGATAGACATTATCGCATTAAAGGTCAGGTTCGCTGCATTCCATTGATGATTCAACATGATACAATATTTCGCATGACGTTACAAAGATAAGAGACGACAAAGCGACTGACACTGTTGTCAGACGTTCGAAAAAATAAGGCATTGATGCCAGACGTTTGAAAATATCTAGAAATATACTATAATACACCTACAGCTTACACAAGTAGAATCCGAACCACCACGTATGAATACCTTAAATTGATGGATAACGTTTGACGAATGACAGGGTGTGGCTGCCTGAAGTTAGGCGTCTGACATTTGACGTATGACGTTAACATTTCAAAATGGCCCCCGATATCTCAAGGTTACCAACTGTTTAGTAATTTTCGTGTTATAAAGTGAATATACCTACATCTTACACAGGTAGAATCCGAACCACAGCATTTATATCGACGTGGCAGAATCCATGAACTCGTTAATATAAAGATGTCAATAACAAAATGATCAATTTTCTCTACGAATTATCAAAAAATATTCACTTCCGGTTCATTAAAAAGCGACATATAGATAAACTAATGTTTTATTCGTGATCCCTATGACGTGTAGATTCCAAAAACAACAATTTCCGTTTCACTTTCAGTTTCCATTTTATCACTTAACATAGTAATGTGGATTTTTCACTGACATTCCCCAAATATATCATCTCACCTATGTACAAAGTCTCAAAGTTCAAGAGATAATTATCAAAATAGATCGAAATAATGAAATAAGCAATGGAATCAATACACAATCTTTCCGAGTGTTGCTTTCCTGGCCGATCCAGCTTCTCGACAAATTATCACAAAATATCCACTTCCGGTTCATTAAAAAGCTATATAGAGAAAAACTAATGGAATATTCGTGACCCCCATGACGTGTAGATTCCAATAACATCAACTTCCGGTTTCACTTCCGGTTTCCATTTTTCTACTCAACATGGTCATGTGGGTACTCTGAGAGAAGGATTTTTCACGGACATTCTAAATATATCATTTTACCTATGTACGAAGTCTCAAGGTTGAAGAGATATCAATCAAAATTTATCGAAATAATGAAAAAAATTTATGTAAACAATTCACAATCTCTTCGTGTAATGATTTTCTGGTCGATCCAGCTTTTCGACGGATTATCAAAAAATATCCACTTCCGGTTTGTTAAAAAGCGACATAGGGAAAAACTAATGTTTTATTCGTGATCCCTATTACGTGTAGACTTCAAAAACATCAACTTCCTGTTTCACTTCCGGTTTCCATTTTGTCAGTAAACAGGGTCATGTGGGTACTCATCGAAAAGGATATTCCACGTACATTTCGAATATAATAACTTACCTATATGAAAAGTCCCAAGGTTTGCGAGATATCAATCAAAATTGATTGAAATAATGAAAGAAGCAATTAAATCAACACAATCTCTTCGAGTTTATTTTTTCTAGCCGATCCAGCTTCTCGACGAATTATCACGATATATTCACTTCCGGTTCATTAAAAAGCGATATAGAGAAAAACTAATGGTATATTCGAGACCCCCATGACGTGTAGACTCCAAAAACAACAACTTCCGGTTTCACTTCCGGTTTCCATTTTGTCAGTAAACAGGGTCATGTGGGTACTCATTGGAAAGGATATTTCACGTACATTCCGAATATATTAACTTACCTATATACAAAGTCCCAAGGTTTGCGAGAGATCAATCAAAATTTATCGAAATATTGAAAAAACAATAAAAACTGTTCACCATCTCTTTGAGTACTGCTTTTCTAACCGATCTATCTCCTTGATGAATTATTGAAATATATCCTCTTCTATCTATTTAGGGAAAAAAAACGAGATGTTAGTGATCTCCATAACGTTCGAACATCAAAAGAACAACTTCCGGTTTCACTTCTGGTTGAAATTTTTTCAGTAAACAGAGCCATGTGGGTACTCTGAGAGAAGGATATCTCACGGACATCCCGAATATATCAACTTACCTATGTATATAAAAAAACTCAAGGTTTGCGAGATATCGACGAAAATTGGTGAAATAATCGAAACAACACCGTTACACGCAAGAAAGTGCTATGAAGAGTCGATTTGAGTGCACGGTTAACTCATGTTTCTATCTTATCAATCAATATTCTAGTAGGAGACATGATTTTTGTACAACTCATATCAGGGAATGCCATTTACACCAATATGAAAACCTGTAGGTGAAATGATAAATAGGAAATCGATAATCAATTTTGGAGTAATCGATAACAAATGGAATATGATCGTAACTCTCGAGGTGAATGTTTCAAGGTCATAGAGTTAATAAAATTTAAAAAAAAAAGCTCTGATCAAGGTATGTTTATGAATTCCAAGGCTATATAACTATTAAGATAATATTATATTGGAACCAGGTACTTTAATCATTGATCTTCTCAAAATATATGTCTCGAAACAGAAATAATTTTCTTGATTCAGGATTGCACTTTCAGCATCGGCAACACATGGAATATTATCGGAAATATCGAGGTGAATATTTCAAGGACTAAGAATTTTCGAAATTACAAAAACCGAGCTTTGATCAAGGTATGGTTATAAATTCCAAAGCTGTATAACTATTTAGATCACATTATATCAATGCAACGTCAACGTCAACGTCTGCAGAAATCAATGCTTTCATTCACGATATTTTCGATAGCTCCAACGATGGAACCAACAGGCTGATAAAATAAAGGGATGTAAAAACTATCTCGTATGGAAGAAATATACTGGGTGTATGAGAAATTACACTCAATATTTTCAATAGGTGTACGGTTCGAAATATACAAATGTTCTGACTGGTACAGGATGTATCAAGAATTAATGATGACGTTTTACGTTTGATAGGTATAATTTGATAGTTGATGCTCAACGACTGGAAATTGAGAGTCTTGGTCACGTGAGGGTGATATTATGATCAGTGACGAAAAGAATTTGATATTGATAAATTATTGAAAATGTGTTCCTATATTTTCGTGAAAATGCGACATAGGGGAAAACAAATAATACATTTATGTTCCCCATGATAAAAGAAGCTCACATTCTTGGTTTTACTTCCGGTGTCATCATTTTTCCAGTGAACGGGGTTATATGGGTACTCCAGAAGAATGATTTTTCACGGACATTTCGAAAATTCAACTTGCATATATTTTGAGTCTAAAGGCTTGCGGGATATGGATCAAAACTGATATTAATCGATAAACATTCAGAACGATGACAAACCTCACGAATACATCGCACATATGTCGCGCAAATATAAAACGTCTAACATATATCATGCTAACGTCATGTATCCGTCGAAGATTTATCAGACATATGCGTCTAAAATAGGTATAAAATTTTTGAATACGATGATTCGCATGATAAATTTTCACGCCTTCATTAAACGAGTAGAATACATCGAAATTTATCACGCATACATCACCAATGCGTCGCATATGCGTCTAAAATACGTATAAAATTTTTGAATACGATGATTCGCATGATAAATTTTCACGCCTTCATTAAACGAGTAGAAAACATCAAAATTCATCGCGCATACATCACCCATGCGTCACATATGCGTCTAACATATGTCATGCAAACGTCACACATTCTTCAAAAATCTATCAAACAGCGTGTGAAAAACATAACAACGATTAATAACGTACTGACATCGCAAATCCAAAATGGTAGCAGTTAAAGTTTAGCATCTGGCATCTGACATTCAGTGTCCGACATTTGACGCTTGGCGTACTAAGATTTCTGTTGTTCACCAACTTAGAGTTGTAGATACAAAAATAAACATAGGGCGATCATTGAAAAACATCAAAAACGATAAATAACATGACGCATGTGTCGTGCATACGTTGCGCTTACGTCATACATACGTCGTGCAAACGTAGCGCCTACATCGAAAATCCATAATACAACGTGTTCAAAACCTTGAAATGATAGAAAGCATGACAAGATATACATCACGCATTCATTATATAACATAAATACGAGCGACTGAATTGAACAGAAGGTTGAATAGATAGACTAAACAATGATCGTATCTGGGGTTGTATTCGATTATATCGTGATGATGTTTATATGGTTATACTCACCAGGTAACTATTCTCCAGTTATACATAAGAGCGACTGAACTGAACAGAAGGTTGAATGGATAGACTGAACAATCATCGTATCTGGGTTGTCTCCGATTATATCGTTATGTTCTATATTTAACTACACCTACCATGTAACGGTTCTTTCGTTACACATACGAGCGTCTGAATCGAACATAAGGTTGGATGGATAGACGGAATGATAATTGTATCTGAGTTGTATTCGATTATATCGTGGTGATGTTTATATAGTAATACTCACCAGGTTACTGTTCTTTCGTTATACATACGAGCAACCGAATCGAACAGAAGGTTGAATGGATAGTATCTGGGTTGTAATCGATTATGATGTTATGCTGTGTATATATTTATACACACTAGGTGACGGTATTTCCGTTTTACATACGAGCGACCGAAACGAACAGAAAAATGAATATATAGACTGAACAATTAATGTATCTGGGTGGTATCCGATTATATCGCAATTCTGTATAAATAGTGATACTCACCAGGTGACGGTACTTCCGTTACACATACTAGCGACTGAATCGAACAGATGTTTAAATGGTTAGACGAAACGATAATTGTATCTGAGTTGTATTCGATGATATCGTGATGATGTTTATAGCAATACTCACCAGGTAACTGTTCTTCCGTTTCAAATACAAGCGACCGAATCGAGCAGAAGGTTAAATAGATAGATTGAACAATCATCGTATCTGGGTTGTATTCGATTATGTTTATATAGTTATACTCACCAGGTAACTGTTCTTCCGTTATACATACGAGCGACTGAATTGAACAGAAGGTTAAATGGTTAGACTAAACAATAATCGTATCTGGGGTTGTATTTGAGTATATCGTGATGATGTTTATATAGTTATACTCACCAAGTAACTGTTCTCCAGTTATATCTAAGAGCGACTGAACTGAACAGAATGTTGAATGGATAGACTGAACAATCAACGTATCTGGGTTGTATTCGATTATATCGTGATGATTATCAGTAAATATACTGCAAGAGAACGGGCTCATTTTTCAATTTTCTAAGTCATTTTTCCCCAGAATCTACGGAAATTACAGTGTTGCCATCTGAAAGCCCCATAAGAGCCAATGTGTTAGAGAGAGATAAAAGATATAATTTCTCCGTAGATCTACCTACTTTTTTCGCGAATTCTAAGGTCCCAAAACCCCGGGATTGGCCAATTCAAGGTCAAACTCTGCGAGAGCTCTAACCGCAAAGATAACACTCGCGCTAACACGCTGAAGGCATAGGCGTCGACAAAAAATATTTATAGGGTGATTTAAATTATCTCAGTACAAGAAACATATACAAGGTGATTGGAGTACAGCGAAAAACATATACTGGAGGAAACATATCGACGAAGCAGGTGCGTACCAGGACTGACATATCGACATGGCAGCAATGGTATGGGTGAACAACAAAAACCATATGAACATAATTATTACATCATCGACGGGTGTATTGCAGACGGTGCGTACTAGAGGCGATAGCAATAATAAGTCAATGAAACATACACACAGAATGATTAGAAAAATCTGGAATATCATGTAGCGGGTAATTCATAGCAAGGGGTCTGCGATTTAAGTATACTGAATAAATATTAAGGCCACGATAAGTACACAGCGCAAACCTCGATGTTCTATATAGGCGTAGCCGCGCTGATTACGCAACGACCCACAGTAGAAAAGATCAACTATTTTCCTATTATTTTTTTCTATCAAAAAACGATAACTACGTGTAGCGGAAGCCTCATTCAAATTGATAAATATTTTCAAGGAGGAAATCATCATTTAGGGCGATAATCGCCATTAGCGCACCTCGTTTACTCTTCGTATCACAGCAGAGTTTTACATCGCAATAATAAACGGTCAACTATTATCAAATATAAGTCTCTACGCTTCTGAAAAGTATGTGAAGCCATCAGGCTATCACTATCAACGATGTCCAGCGTTATTCACATTCATTTCGCGACGGCGCGCCTACAGTGTTGTCGGACGTTTAAAAATATCGAAGATTAACCACTCAGAGCTGGCATAAATGCCCCGCAACTTTCAAGCATGTTCCACAGAAAAGACTGATGATGTCTGAACGTTTTTACACATTTGTCGATAATATCGTCAACATCTAAGGCTGTCATAATGAATTATATGAACCGAAAAGAAATTGAAAAATATTTTCAGGGAAAACAAGGCACATTACTTATTCAATTAGACAACTAGTTCAGATCGCTAAAGTCAGATTAATATAGAAAATATATAGTAGCGCACCACATTATCTGAAAAATCATTTCGTATCAAAAAGCAAGTCGAAAAATCATTGCAGTTATGAAGGTATTAACGTCTAACTTGGTGAAGAAGAAAAATGATTTCGTATTCTGAAATAAACAAGGTGAAAATCATTTACAAGCATAAAGGCATTAACGTCTAACTAGGTGTGAAGAAGAAAAACGATTTCGTATTCAAAAATAAACGAAGTAAAAATCATGCACAGTCAAAAAGAACATTAACGTCTAACTTGGTGAAGAAGAAAAACGATTTCGTACTCAAAAATAAATGAGCCAAAAATCATGCACAGTCAAAAGAACATTAACGTCTAACTAGCTGAAGAAGAAAACGATTTCGTACTCAAAAATAAACGAGGCAAAACTCACACACAGGCAAAAAGGGCATTGATGACCAACTTCATTATTGAATTAGCTCATTCAAAACAAGAATTTAAGCCAGAAGAACACTCTTATACCGTTGAAAACAGTGATGCTATCAAGATAGATAAGACAAGAAGTCAAAGTCAACTTTGATATTGATCTAGCGAAATTCATCTTTCGGTAACAAGACCCAAACATTGATAATGGAGAAACAAGGAAGCGATGTGCATCTAATATTCTCATATTTATGAAACATACCTTATTGGCAAATTCCAACACGACACTCTCACGATGAAATCTGAACAATGAATGGGAATAGAAAATCAACGATTTCAATAATTGAAAATTTATCAACCCCAATCCCCATGCACAATTCATTACCGTATACAAACATTCGAATTCAAAATCAACCGAAAACTAAAAAGTAGCTGGCGACTAGCGCTATACTGATATCAAACCGCAGATAAAGTGTTTCCTTTTACATGAATGAATTTTCGTAATTATTTGAATCTAACTTATAATGGAAATATATTATGAGGGAAAATAAAAAGAGTATCAAAGACTAAGAAATTAGATCATATAGGACATAGCTATCCCAGAGAAGCTGAATTTTATTAATTATATTTGAACATTTCAAGATTTGCTATATATCAATTGATGACTCATATATAACTTGATTGAACAATATCGATAGATAGATAGATAGACTTCATTTTCCAACAGGTATACACCCAATTACAGGAAAAGCAGCGAAAATTCTTAAAATAACAAAAAACAAATAAAATTAAATCATATTATCCAAATAATAATGATTAATTTTGTGTTCAATCAATTATACTGGATAGAATATGTTTAAGAGAACCGTTGTTCAAGTCTCACAGATCGCAAATCAGATTAAAATTACAACTCATCAAAGACACAGGTGATCTACGCATCACATTGGTTCGAGAAGACTCGCAATAAAATTTATATTTCGTATCTGGAATTAAAACGTGGTATGCGGTAGTTATTTTTTTGCAATAGACAGGAACATATAATATTATTGTTCATCAAATTATGCAGAAAAGAAATAGTAATAAAAACTCTACGCGTATTCAAGGAAATTACATCGAAATTATCAAGAAGCATAGAATAGTCAATTCTCCGTTCAGGATAATTCCCTGGTACTTCAAATAACTGGAATTTGAGGAATAATGATATTAAAAGGTCTTGATTCATGCTGACCTGCATTGAGTGCACACTTTCTGAGGAGGATTATGTCACTCTGCAATTTTCTTGATAGCTTTAATAGGAATTGAAGGGCGGTTATCCGATAGTCGTTATTACGAAGGAAAAATTTAAAACAATATCATGGATACCGGGCAAATATTTACGTTCATAAATATCATTAACGTCCTACCAACAGAAAAATGCAGGAGGAGTTCTGAATAAATTTCAGCTATCGAGAATTTTTAATCATATATAAAAAGTTTGCCAAAACAACAACACCCAGTATGACATATCGATATAGAACATCGCCTATTCATATTACACTGAATCAGCAAGAATAAAATAAAAATGCTACATTATTTGCGAGGAAAGCCATATCTGAGAAACGCTAGACTAAAAATGAGGTATAAAATCAACAGGATTACAATAAACCAGCCTGGCCTAACGCGAGCGATGAGCGAACTATTTTCCCGATTGATCAATGAAAATTCAAGTATGCAAAAGTGACATAGAACCTCAGTATAATATGTTCTGTGTGGAGAAGTTGTAGGAAAACTGATCTGCTTCTGGAAGCTTTTGGTAATAAAACAATGTAATTAAAATGATAATTGGTTTATTTGCAATCAAAGAACATCAAAACAATACTCATGAAACGAAAGTATATAAATGTAGATATACAAGTAAATTACGATATAGAAACTACAATTTATATGTAATAAATTGATATTTTTTTTATGATTTCGTTTGGGTTTTACGTTTCGATATGCCAAGCCTCATCAGTTGCACTAGTTCAGCCAACGATCCACACTCGGAAGGGTCACCCTTTAAAGACTACAACGCGGACTTCACCAGTGATGTTTGGTACAGTGCCGCCTACTAACACTAATATGAACATAAATGATAACAATAATTCATCATATTCATCATCAGAAACCTCAATCCTTATAGAACATCACTCTCATAATCGTCGTCACTCCTTTAAAAATAATAATTAGAATAATAACAAGAGTAGTAGAAAATATTATTTAGAGCTCACATTACTATAACTTCATCGGTATCATGAGTAATTCAGGAAAAATCGTCACACTTGCCATCACTTCTATAAAAATAATAATCAGAATAATAAGATTAGTGAAAACAATCATTTGGAACTCACATCACTATAACTTCATCGGCATCATGATCAATTTCAGCAAAAACATCACACTTGTCGTCACTCCTGTAAAAATAATAATTAGAATAATAACAAGAGTAGTAAAAATATTATTTGGAACTCACATCACTATAACTTCATCGGCATCATGATCAATTTCAGCAAAAACGTCACACTCGTCGTCACTCCTGTAAAAATAATAATTAGAATAATAACAAGAGTAGTAAAAATATTATTTGAACTTACATTACTATAACTTCATTGGTATCATGATCAATGTCAGCAAAATCGCCACACTCGCCATCACTTCTGTAAAATAATAATTAGAATAATAATAAGATTAGTTAAAACTATCATTTGGAACTCACATTATTATAACTTCATCAATTCAATTTCAACAAAATCGTCACACTCGTCGTCACTTCTGTAATAATAATAATTAGAATAATAACAAGAGTAGTAAAAATATTATTTGAACTTACATTACTATAACTTCATTGGTATCATGATCAATGTCAGCAAAATCGCCACACTCGCCATCACTTCTGTAAAAATAATAATTAGAATAATAATAAGATTAGTGAAAACTATCATTTGGAACTCCCATTATTATAACTTCATCAGCGTCATGATCAATTTCAACAAAATCGTCACACTCGTCGTCACTTCTGTAATAATAATAATTAGAATAATAACAATATCAGTGAAAACTGAAATTAATTATCAATTATCAAATATACACTACATACATCATCGCTATCATTGTCAATTCTATGAAAATAATGATATTAGGAAGAGAATTAGTGGAAACTATAGCAAACTCACGTGATGATGGATGCCGCATCCAATTCCCGGGGCATCTCTCTATTCACCCGGAAGATCGCATTAACCCGCGCAATGAATTCATCAACATCAGTCTCAGCATCGGTGCAATATCCTGATGAAAAGGACATTTTCTATAAAGAATAATATCTCAATCAAAAACATATATTTTATTATTATATACAAGGTGGTTCAAAAAATCCGATGAAGATGTATTTTCTATAAAGAATAAAATCTCAATCAAAAACATATATTTTATTATTATATACAAGGTGGTTCAAAAAATCCAATGAAGATGCATTTTCTATAAAGAATAAAATCCCATTCAGAAACGTATATTTCATTATTATATACAAGGTGGCTCAAAATCCAATGAGGATGTTATAAATTAGAAATCTTTCAGGAAAATCAGAATTGATAGGAACTAGCAGTAATAGTGATACTGTTAAAAATGACTACTTGAAATATGGAACTCTGAAGATGGAAAATTGGTATCTATTAAGAAGAGTCAATAGGCAACAGATTACTGAAAAAAGACATCGCAGCTCATTTCCACACCACCAGGAGGTAGAGCTTTGGTGCGTTGCTTCTTCTTATAGTGGAAAGCTTTCCCGAGAGGCCTACTTCAACCACTTCCAGCGAGGAATAATTGGGTCAACAATCTGATTTATGTGACATATTCTAATGGCTCTTTTTCATCCAAAGACTCTAATCGGTGATTAGCTATCTCTCGATAATGGCATCTTTTAATGGCTCTTTTTCTGGTCAAAAGACTCTAATCGGTGATTAGCTATCTCTCGATAATGGCATCTTTTAATGGCTCTTTTTCGGGTCAAAAGACTATAATCGGTGATTAGCTATCTCTCGATAATGGCATCTTTTAATGGCTCTTATTCTTGTCAAAAGACTCTAATCGGTGATTAGCTATCTCTTGATAATGTCATCTTTTTTGTCAATAGACTGATTGTTCACCCAATCATTCATCAAGTCATTAATATAATTGAAAGTTGATGAATATCTATGTATTAAAATATTCGCTTCTCATATTTATCTGTCAATATCCATAGAATTTGATGTTTGGGGTATAGAATAATGGCACCATGGTAAGGTTTTACTGGTCCCTGGGATGATATACCTTTTATCATCATTGGGGCTTAATGTAATTTTTCGATGTGAAGTTGAAAATACCTGATGTTTGTGAGCTCTTATTAAATTTTGGGAAACTGTTTTTTGCCGATATGTTTCCAAACATTCAACATAATCATCAAAAGTAATCGTAGTTTCAACAACAGACGATTTTACCCCCTTGGCTTTCTTCGTTATACCCATGTTCCTTATGATATCATTGATCTCATTCTCATCATAATCTTCATCAATCAGCTCCTTCCTCTTCTTTTCGATTTCCTTATCACTCATCAGCACTTTCGTTGCATATAATTTCGATCTAAGACCTACGTACTCCGTCATAATTATACCATTATTTTCATCCTTCATCATTTCGAGAACTTTTTCATTGACTTGAGGAATTCCATATGGATTATCATTAGGATAGTCGGAAGTGTCAAAGTGAGAGCGGCAGTCTCGCTTCATTACTTCATAAGGATCTTGATCGTTAAGCTCATAGATGAGAGAATCTGTATCGGTGTAGAGAACGGAACAACCATCTCCGAACTCATTACGCATATAGTCATAGTGGAAGTCGTAGATGGTTGTCTTCGCCAGATCGAGGATGGTTTGCCCCACATATATGGGCTTATTTAGAAAAATTTGTAGCTTCCTGAGCTCCACTGCAACCAAATTCTCATTGAAAATGGTGCAGTTCTTGAACTCAGGTTTGGCAATATAGGCTTCAGCACCATATCGTCCAGCCCACTCAGTTAATAGCTTGACATTCACCCTTTTTCTTATGTTTTCCATTGTCTCGCCGAAAACGGCATTATTCATGAGTTTAAAAAGGTTCTTCTCAAACTCATTTTTTGCCTGTTTTCGGAGGGTTGTGTTTAGGTCAATGTACGATTTCAGCCAGGGCGATTGTTTGAATTTCAGCACGCGATGGATCTTCTTCAACACCAACCCATGTGCTAACGCCTGCTTGAAAGCGCGATAGTGAATTACATATTTCTCTTTACATCGTAAAGTTGCAATCAGTTTGGTTAGCTCTTTTGAAGTCTTAGGTGACCTACTTGTCTTAGGGTTGATGTGTTCAGAGCAAAACGGTAGGTCTTTATGGGCATCATGCAAATCTTGTGGATATTCTAAATCGACCTCCAACATATATCCATCATCGGCATCGTCCGAAAACGCAGTGACGTCTATATTTGTATCCACCCATTCAAATCCTCCATACGGCAGATATTGACTCATAGCCCAGCCATATTGGTTATTAACGTCAAAGTACATCAAGTATAAGTCTGGTTTTGTTGAATCGTAATGTGGTATGTATTTATTATTAGCCTTAGCGTGACGCTTTGAGCAGACCTGGCTGAGACCTCCTCTAATTCCCCTCTCAACAAACAAAAACATATCAGGATCAGTAAGGAGCTCCAGCTCTTGTTCTGTGTACTTCAACATAGCATTCCACGTAAATCCAGGTAAAGTGAAATGATGAGCAGGATCGAGACCATATGTGCTGTGGCAGCTAGCTCTAAACTGCTCAAAAATATCAGCGAGAAGAAGGATATCAGTTTTCATGTAAAGATCCACATATTCTCCCAAAGACTGCCAGTTGAATGTGTTCCACACAAGCTGTGCTCGATGGTAGAGCCGGCGGGGACAAGGTTTATCGTCCAGTTTGTTGTAGAAAGAATGAATTGAAGGTAGCTGAGTTTCGTTGAAACGATCAAAAGAGTCAACATAATCATACGGCATCACTCCTTTTTTAGTTAAGAGCTGAAACTGCTGTTCGGAGATGTTGTGGAATTGAGATCTCAAATTAGGAAATTCTTCCAAATATGAAGCCAATTTATCGAGAGAGGAATTCATAAATCGAAAACTATCAATAAATCTGAACTGAATAGAAGTCCCGTCAACATGCTTGGTGAAGGAAATATACTTTTCTTTCGTTATTGGAAGTAAGTCGATAGTACCATTAATTCTAGATGCAATGTCTGTGATGATAAAATGTGCATCATAACCACTCAGATTATGAAAAGCTATTGGAACTATGTGGGTGTCCTTGTAGTTGATGTTGCAGGATTCATGTGCGGCTCCACGATAGTTATTCTCAGGAATCAAATGGTTATGATCTCTAACTTTCTTATCCTCGGCACTGAATGGTTGTTCACAAATGTGACAATGTGTAGCCACCTGAAATTCTGCTTCTTGTTTAGCAGTCATATGAATGTTAAACGGACACCAAAACACCGTAGCCATATCTTCTGCCAGCTGGGCCATTTCACCAGCAAACCACGCCATACAGTCCTGCCCACGAAAGCTCTTATAAAATGATATAGAATCATCATATGAACATTTCATATAATATCCAACGACAGCTGGAACGTGGTGTTGCGGCTTCTTCGGATCGCTAGTAGGCTTCAAAACACTCTCCAAATCAGCATAGACTATGAATGGAGCCTTCTCCTTGTTCTTATGGTTTTTAAATTTCAAAATATTTTGTCCTTCCTCAGGCATCTTGATAGCAGTTTCATTTATTCTGATGCAATCTTCCACATGTTTATCAAGCTTGTCTGCTGATCTAAAATAATGGAGGCAACGATCGCAGAAATACTTCTGTCCATTTTCTCTACTAAGCTGCTTCGATAAGAGTCGGGACAGGTTCTTAATCCACACGTAGTGATAGCTAACTGGAGAATTTCCTCCAGAGTAGCTATCTTGTATAAGAAGGAGGTTGACGTGCCTATCCCTCCTATCCTTAGTTAGGTAGGTGGGTAATGTGGTGAACGTTTTCTTCTCCTTCTGAAGGATGTAAACATTAATTGACACGTCATTCTGTCGCTCAAAGTTGGGGATTTGTTTGAGCGTCATCGGAAACTGAATTCCCTTTAATTTCAGAACAGAGGATGGGTGGGGGTATGATGAAGTTCTGTCGCTATTTGTAACAACAGGATACAAGGCTGACGTCACTGCCCAAGAAAATCATGAATCGTCATCGTTCTTAACGTTGATGCAAGCCTGTTTTCGCTGAATTTGTGGAGGCAGTTCAATATATGAGGATCCAAGTTGAGGAGTGAACTTGTTGATGTTGACCCCCAAGTTAATGACAGCTTTCAACGCCCAATAACTATCCCGCTCTTGGAATTCCTCTAGCTCCCTCAACATTGGGTAAATGACCTTCTCATCAAACCATTCACCAATGTCCGTATCCTTGTGAATGGGTGAGTTTGATGTGGTGAAGTACTTGTACTCTTTAAGCACACTATCTCCCTTTACCATCTCAAACTCTCCACAGAAAACGGTATTCGCCTTAACCGCAGCATCCTTCTTGAGTGCGTTCAGAATACGCCGCTTGAAGAGAGCCTTACAGTCAGTCAAGAAAGCTGCTGGGTCCTTATGTTTCAGATTGGAAATGGTACCAGTTCTAATGCGAGATTGAAACGCAGATGTAGAGTCGTCCCAGCGAACTCTATCCCACGGAGTTTCCTTTCTTGATTCAAGCCCAGCCCCCTGCTTCTGCGCAGCTCTGAACTGGTTCCTTATACTTCCAATATTCCGTAGGCAAGCCTCCAGATGCTGCTTCTCCCCCAAAGTTTTTGCCGATCTTAAGGCATAATTCATACGCTTTATCCCCTTTCGGCATTCCCTCAGCCCTTCTCTCGCACGATTTTCGTCATAATTAGGAGTCAGAACTCCCAATATGTCTCTATTCACCAAGTCGGTGAATAGAGACATCTGGAAGATTTTATATGATCACAAACTTTTATTGCTTATGCGCACAGAAAATACGTCTGCACTCAAGCGTGGTCAGTGATAGAATGAGATATATATCCTGATGATGGAAGATAGATAAATTATGATAAACAATGTAGCCAACCGCAAAACTGAATCGTGAGTCAGAGTAGCCAACCGCACAAAATTGAAAGATATTATTACAATCCACCCAGTGGTTAACCTAAAAACAGCCTGAAAATTTGACAAAGATGCTCAGGATGATTGAAGATTAGCCTGACCCGCTCCAATCTTGCTGAAGACTTCACACATCCCCTTGGATAAATACAAATGAAAATGCTTCATGGATCATTTCACATCTGGCTGTCATACGGAGCAGTTATAATGAATATTTGCGAGTGCTGTCATCGAGAGTATCCTGATACTGCACGAGAACGTTGCGATAAATGTTTCATAAAAGGAGGCCATAATAGTGGGGAGTGGATTCCTTTCAACAAATACTCCTGGGATTGCTACGAATGTTTCAAAAAGTGGCAATATGCGTATGATCGACGTAAACTATTGTGTGAGATATGTGGGAAATTTATGAATAGAACAGACATATACCGACACATGAAAAATGTTCATAAAGTCGAAGACTTTTCCATTCAGTTTGCATAACTCTCATATCCGCCTCTCCAACGTTACAATCCAGAGGGCGAAGGTCTACTTGATTAGCCAAAAATCTAAATAGCTCGAGAAAAAGTCAATGAACTCTTTCTCCGAAATCCCAGATCAATCAGACAATATGAATGCAATAATATTCGCAACAGTGTCTGAGAGGAAGTGCTTCAGAAGGCTTCACATCACGAATTCATTAGGCTTCAGATGCCGTCAAAATTCTTCAGATATCCTCCAGATGTCTTCAGATATCTCCAGAAGTCTTCAGATAAACATATATAGGTGTATATCAGTAAACGGAACAGTTCTAGTTTAGACGGCGCTGTGATCACATCGAAATATCAATGGAGACAGAATCGCATTCATCACATCAAACAGTTGATAAATATCACTGTAAAGAGTATGACAATGCCTATGGACCAAAATATGTTGACGGCAAATGCATACTTGGAAATAAGAATCTACGTTTTGATGATAAACATATAGTCGTAGATAATGTCAATTTTGAAAGTACTCTCGGTCTTTTGGAATTACTATTTTCTAAAAACCCAAAAAATTATACGCCTATGGATCATCAGATGTATAAACAGATATTGGAAAGTACTGCTGCTCACCGTGATACTCTAGGACGGTTGAAGGGTCAAGCCGACAAGAAGAAATTTAATGAAATCATCAAACCCCTTTTCAAAAATAAGACCAACCGTAAAGGTGCAACAAGATACGAAGTCTGTGAAGAGGCACAAGAAAAACAATCGACCAATATTTTGGATGAGTGGGAGGACCCGAATATTTTGGTCGACCGATTGAAATATTTGATTTTGAAGCATATGGAGGCCATGATGAAGAATTTTATTTTTATTCTACCTACTGAAGAAGTCCTACCGAAATCGAACAAAGCTGAATTATGTAAAATCATCATGTATATAAGACGATCTAGAAGTAAAATCACCAATCTTATTGCGAATAATGGATTATCTGAGTTTACATCGAACATGCTGAACATAATACCATTCAAATTTCTTGTTCAATTTGACTTCGTCTGAATTAATCAATTTCTTAAAATACTTTATTATTTTCAGAATTGATTTTTATTGATTGAAGCTGCAAATTTTCATGGATCAGAACTATAATTTCCTGCTATTGTTTCATGTGAAAATTTGATCCTAATCGTGAGTATGAATATGATCTTCCATTTTGCATAAATTCAATAAATTTCGCGAAATCAATAGTATCTAATCACAAAATTAGCTTACCCTAATTATTTCGATGATCTTTGCTGTTGGAAATCGCGGCTGAGTTGATTGAAGGCTCTTTGTAAGATCGAAGTTGATTAACCTGATAAAAAATATGCTTAGATTGAGTCTAGAATAATAATGGTATGAGGGAAATGTGGAAATCGAGTTGGTTGAAGAAGGGGCGCTGCCCAGTACTTCAATAGGTAGACTGCTTTCGTTAGAAATGATTCAGATATCAGGGAAAAATGAGTTTACTTGAAAATAACGTATAGATCCTCTTCAAGAAATCATAACTCAAAATGATTTGCTTCTGAAGAAGCATTGAGCATGTGTGAACTCTTAGCAGCGATGCCGGTGAAGAGAAGGACTTCCATATAAAATATTGTGAAGTAAGTTTGAAATAATTAACTTCAAAAGCAAGAAGTCCTGCTAGTTTATTACTAACTTTATTGGAATGATTACACAAACACTAAGAAGTTGATTGGCACTGTTCACTAAGCACTGAATAACTATAGCGGATCACTATTCGGCGCGCTGATATCGAATGAGTGGGCTACGCGTACTTTTATACTACCAATCTGAGGGTTATCAATGTTCTAGAATGTTCTATGTTATTATTATACGTATTTTCATTGCGGTTTGGGATTTCTCGCCAGTTCCTGCAAATGTATGCTTGTGTTTCGAGATTTTTCTTTATCAAATTCGCACATTTCCTGCATATTTGGTAAATGCGGTTTCAGAACGTTACTATTAACTTCGAACATTTCCTGCATGATTTGTTATTGAGGTTATTATCAACTTTGCTTATTTCCTGCAAATGAATTGTTATCTGAAAAGTACATTTTCTGGGAGAATTTCTCTACGTGCAGATTTTAAAATAAGTTGAGATGTTGAAAGATATTTTCCCCTCATCATGAGGAACGATAATGTTTAAAATACTTTCCAATAAAGTTTGTATTATATCTTATTGTACCGTTGAAATATATAAAAGTAATGAATTATGCAAAAATAGTATATTCAATCAATATTAATCATCGAATGTCTGGTAGTCTAATAATAACTACTTTCCTGGCGCAGGACGTTGAATCAAATATAACAGTAGCCCATACTTATCGCAAATGTTTTCTGACGCGACAAATTGATTGTGCCAAATTTATGTAACAACCCTCGAGTCGACAGTGCCTTTTAGAGTACGTTGGGTAATCGTAGTTGAAGAAATGCCTAATAGATGTCTCACTTGCGGCAATACATTATGTGTCCTGTGCCAGTATTTGAGGGTGAAAATTTCAATATGAATTTCGATGCGATGTTCCTCGCTCGCTTAGTTTTACATTAGAATGTTTCACCCTTTTCTCATAAACCACTATATTTTGTATATAGGTAAGTTGGCATTTTCGAAATCCTTCTTCCATCCTAGCTCTGTTGAATATAAAATGGTTACTGGAAGTTATTGTTTTTGAACTCTACACATTATGTGATTCACAAATCTAACATTTGTTTTATTCTATGTCACTTTTGCATACTTGAATTTTCATTGATCAATCGGGAAAATAGTTCGCTCATCGCTCGCGTTAGGCCAGGCTGGTTTATCGTAATCCTGTTGATTTTATACCTCATTTTTAGTCTAGCGTTTCTCAGATATGGCTTTCCTCGCAAATAATGTAGCATTTTTATTTTATTCTTGCTGATTCAGTGTAATATGAATAGGCGATGTTCTATATCGATATGTCATACTGGGTGTTGTTGTTTTGGCAAACTTTTTATATATGATTAAGAATTCTCGATAGCTGAAATTTATTCAGAACTCCTCCTGCATTTTTCTGTTGGTAGGACGTTAATGATATTTATGAACGTAAATATTTGCCCGGTATCCATGATATTGTTTTAAATTTTTCCTTCGTAATAACGACTATCGGATAACCGCCCTTCAATTCCTATTAAAGCTATCAAGAAAATTGCAGTGACATAATCCTCCTCAGAAAGTATGCACTCAATGCAGGTCAGCATGAATCAAGACCTTTTATTATCATTATTCCTCAAATTCCAGTTATTTGAAGTACCAGGGAATTATCCTGAACGGAGAATTGACTATTCTATGCTTCTTGATAATTTCGATGTAATTTCCTTGAATACGCGTAGAGTTTTTATTACTATTTCTTTTCTGCATAATTTGATGAACAATGATATTATATGTTCCTGTCTATTGCAAAAAAATAACTACCGCATACCACGTTTTAATTCCAGATACGAAATATAAATTTTATTGTGAGGCTTCTCGAACCAATGTGATGCGTAGATCACCTGTGTCTTTGATGAGTTGTAATTTTAATCTGATTTGCGATCTGTGAGACTTGAACAACGAGTCTCTTAAACATATTCTATCCAGTATAATTGATTGAACACAAAATCAATCATTATTATTTGGATAATATGATTTAATTTTATTTGTTTTTTGTTATTTTAAGAATTTCCGCTGCTTTTCCTGTAATTGGGTGTATACCTGTTGGAAAATAAAGTCTATCTATCTATCTATCGATATTGTTCAATCAAGTTATATATGAGTCATCAATTGATATATAGCAAATCTTGAAATGTTCAAATATAATTAATAAAATTCAGCTTCTCTGGGATAGCTATGTCCTTTATAATCTAATTTCTTAGTCTTTGATACTCTTTTTATTTTCCCCCATAATATATTTCCATTATAAGTTAGATTCAAAAAATTACGAGAATTCATTCATGTAAAAGGAAACACTTTATCTGCGGTTTGATATCAGTATAGCGCTAGTCGCCAGCTACTTTTTAGTTTTCGGTTGATTTTGAATTCGAATGTTTGTATACGGTAATGAATTGTGCATGGGGATTGGGGTTGATAGATTTTCAATTATTGAAATCGTTGATTTTCTATTCCCATTCATTGTTCAGATTTCATCGTGAGAGTGTCGTGTTGGAATTTGCCAATAAGGTATGTTTCATAAATATGTGAATATTAGATGCACATCGCTTCCTTGTTTCTCCATTATCAATGTTTGGGTCTTGTTACCGAAAGATGAATTTCGCTAGATCAATATCAAAGTTGACTTTGACTTCTTGTCTTATCTATCTTGAATGCATCACTGTTTTCAACGGTATAAGAGTGTTCTTCTGGCTTAAATTCTTGTTTTGAATGAGCTAATTCAATAATGAAGTTGGTCATCAATGCCCTTTTTGCCTGTGTATGAGTTTTGCCTCGTTTATTTTTGAGTACGAAATCGTTTTCTTCTTCAGCTAGTTAGACGTTAATGTTCTTTTGACAGTGCATGATTTTTGGCTCATTTATTTTTGAGTACGAAATCGTTTTTCTTCTTCACCAAGTTAGACGTTAATGTTCTGTTTTGTTCTCATCGTTTTTTGATGGAAAAAAATAATAGGAAAATAGTTGATCTTTTCTACCGTGGGACGTTGCGTAAACAGCGCGGCTACGCCTATATAGAACATCGAGGTTTGCGCTGTGTACTTATCGTGGCCTTAATATTTATTCAGTATACTTAAATCGCAGACCCCTTGCTATGAATTACCCGCTACATGATATTCCAGATTTTTCTAATCATTCTGTGTGTATGTTTCATTGACTTATTATTGCTATCGCCTCTAGTACGCACCGTCTGCAATACACCCGTCGATGACGTAATAATTATGTTCATATGGTTTTTGTTGTTCACCCATACCATTGCTGCCATGTCGATATGTCAGTCCTGGTACGCACCTGCTTCGTCGATATGTTTCCTCCAGTATATGTTTTTCGCTGTACTCCAATCACCTTGTATATGTTTCTTGTACTGAGATAATTTAAATCACCCTATAAATATTTTTTGTCGACGCCTATGCCTTCAGCGTGTTAGCGCGAGTGTTATCTTTGCGGTTAGAGCTCTCGCAGAGTTTGACCTTGAATTGGCCAATCCCGGGGTTTTGGGACCTTAGAATTGGCGAAAAAAGTAGGTAGATCTACGGAGAAATTATATCTTTTATCTCTCTCTAACACATTGGCTCTTATGGGGCTTTCAGATGGCAACACTGTAATTTCCGTAGATTCTGGGGAAAAATGACTTAGAAAATTGAAAAATGAGCCCGTAATAGTATGTCTAACCAGGTAACAGTTCTTTCGTTAAACATACGAGCAACCGAATCGAACATAAGGTTGGATGGATAGATTGAACAATCATTGTATCTGAGTTGTCTCCGATTATATCGTTATGCTGTATATTTAGTTACACCTACCATGTAACGGTTCTTTCGTTACACATTCGAGCGTCTGAATCGAACATAAGGTTGGATGGATAGACGGAATGATAATTGTATCTGAGTTGTATTCGATTATATCGTGATGACGTTCATATAGAAATACTCACCAGGTTACTGTTCTTTCGTTATACATACGAGCAACCGAATCGAACAGGAGGTTGAAAGGATAGTATCTGGGTTGTATTCGATTATGATGTTATGCTGTGTATATAGTTATACACACTAGGTGACGGTATTCCCGTTTTACATACGAGCGACCGAAACGAACAGAAAGTTGAATGGATAGACTGAACAATCAATGTATCTGGGTGGTATCCAATTATATCGCAATACTGTATATATAGTGATACTTACCAGGTGACGGTACTTCCGTTACACATACTAGCGACTGAATCGAACAGAAGGTTAAATGGTTAGACGAAACGATAATTGTATCTGAGTTGTATTCGATGATACCGTGATGATGTTTATAGCAATACTCACCAGGTAACTGTTCTTCCGTTTTAAATACAAGCGACCGAATCGAGCAGAAGGTTAAATAGATAGATTGAACAATTATCGTATCTGGGTTGTATTCGATTATGTTTATATAGTTATAACCAGGTAACTGTTCTTTCGTTATACATACGAGCAACCGAATCGAACAGGAGGTTGAATGGATAGTATCTGGGTTGTATTCGATTATGATGTTATGCTGTGTATATAGTTATACACACTAGGTGACGGTATTCCCGTTTTACATACGAGCGACCAAAACGAACAGAAAGTTGAATGGATAGACTGAACAATCAATGTATCTGGGTGGTATCCGATTATATCGCAATACTGTATATATAGTGATACTTACCAGGTGACGGTACTTCCGTTACACATACTAGCGACTGAATCGAACAGAAGGTTAAATGGTTAGACGAAACGATAATTGTATCTGAGTTGTATTCGATGATACCGTGATGATGTTTATAGCAATACTCACCAGGTAACTGTTCTTCCGTTTTAAATACAAGCGACCGAATCGAGCAGAAGGTTAAATAGATAGATTGAACAATTATCGTATCTGGGTTGTATTCGATTATGTTTATATAGTTATAACCAGGTAACTGTTCCTCCGTTATACATACGAGCAACCGAATCGAACATAAGGTTGAATGGATAGATTGAACAATCATTGTATCTGGGTTGTATCCGAATATATCGTTATGCTGTATATTCAGTTTAGCCTACAATGTGACGGTTCTTTCGTTACACATACGAGCGACTGAATCGTAGAGAAGGGTGAATGGATAGACTGAACAATCATCGTATCTGGGTTGTATTTGATTATTTCGTGATGATTATTACATATTATGTCTAACCAGGTAACTGTTCTTCCGTTATACATACGAGCAAACGAATCGAACATAAGGTTGAATGGATAGATTGAACAATCATTGTATCTGGGTTTTCTCCGATTATATCGTTATGCTGTATATTTAGTTACACCTACCATGTAACGGTTCTTTCGTTACACATAAGAGCGTCTGAATCGAACATAAGGTTGGATGGATAGACGGAATGATAATTGTATCTGAGTTGTATTCGATTATATCGTGGTGATGTTTATATAGTAATACTCACCAGGTTACTGTTCTTTCGTTATACATACGAGCAACCGAATCGAACAGGAGGTTGAATGGATAGTATCTGGGTTGTATTCGATTACGATGTTATGCTGTGTATATAGTTATACACACTAGGTGATGGTATTCCCGTTTTACATACGAGCGACTGAAACGAACAGAAAGTTGAATGGATAGACTGAACAATCAATGTATCTGGGTGGTATCCGATTATATCGCAATACTGTATATATAGTGATACTTACCAGGTGACGATACTTCCGTTACACATACTAGCGACTGAATCGAACAGAAGGTTAAATGGTTAGACGAAACGATAATTGTATCTGAGTTGTATTCGATGATATCGTGATGATGTTTATATAGCAATACTCAACAGGTAACTGTCCTTCCGTTTTACATACAAGCGACCGAATCGAGCAGAAGGTTAAATGGATAGATTGAACAATCATCGTATTTGAGTTGTATTCGATTATGTTTATATATTTATACTCATCAGGTACCTGTTTTTCCGTTATACATACGAGCAACCGAATCGAACATAAGGTTGAATGGATAGATTGAACAATCATCGTATCTGTGTTGTATTCGATTATGTTTATATAGTAATACTCACCAGGTAACTGTTCTTCCGGTATACATACGAGCGACTGAATTGAACAGAAGGTTCAATGGATAGACTAAACAATGATCGTATTTGGAATTGTATTCGATTATATCGTGATGATGTTTATATAGTTATACTCACCAGGTAAATGTTCTTCAGTTATACATAAGAGCGACTGAACTGAACAGAAGGTTGAATGGATAGACTAAACAATCATTGTATCTGGGTTGTCTCCGATTATATCGTTATGCTGTATATTCAGATACACCTACCATTTAACGGTTCTTTCGTTACACATACGAGCGTCTGAATCGAACATAAGGTTGGATGGTTAGACGGAACGATAATTGTAACTGAGTTGTATTCGATTATATCGTGGTAATGTTTATATAGTAATACTCACCAGGTGACTGTTCTTGCGTTATACGTACGAGCGACCCAATCGAACAGAAGGTTGGATGGATAGACGGAATGATCATTGTATCTGAGTTGTATTCGATTATATCGTGATGAAGTTCATATAGAAATACTCACCTGGTTACTGTTCTTTCGTTATACATACGAGCAACCGAATCGAACAGAAGGTTGAATGGATAGTATCTGGGTTGTATTCGATTATGATGTTATGCTGTGTATATAGTTATACACACTAGGTGACGGTATTCCCGTTTTACATACGAGCGACCAAAACGAACAGAAAGTTGAATGGATAGACTGAACAACCAATGTATCCGGTTGGTATCCGATTATATCGCAATACTGTATATATAGTGAAACTTACCAGGTGACGATACTTCCGTTACACATACTAGCGACTGAATCGAACAGAAGTTCAAATGGTTAGACGAAGCGATAATTGTATCTGAGTTGTATTCGATGATATCGTGATGATGTTTATATAGCAATACTCACCAGGTAACTGTTCTTCCGTTTTACATACAAGCAACCGAATCGAGCAGAAGGTTAAATTCAGTATAGATTGAACAATCATCGTATCTGGGTTGTATTCGATTATGTTTATATAGTTATACTCACCAGGTAACTGTTCTTCCGTTATACATACGAGCAACCGAATCGAACAGAAGGTTGAATGGATAGTATCTGGGTTGTATTCGATTATGATGTTATGCTGTGTATATAGTTATACACATTAGGTAACGGTATTCCCGTTTCACATACGAGCGACCGAAACGAAAAGAAAGTAGAATGGATAGACTGAACAATCAATGTATCTGGGTGGTATCCGATTATATCGCAATACTGTATATATAGTGATACTTACCAGGTGACGGTACTTCCGTTACACAAACTAGCGACTGAATCGAACAGAAGGTTAAATGGTTAGACGAAACGATAATTGTATCTGAGTTGTATTCGATGATATCGTGATGATGTTTATATAGCAATACTCACCAGGTATCTGTTCTTCCGTTTTACATACAAGCGACCGAATCGAGCAGCAGCTTGAATTTAGTATAGATTGAACAATCATCGTATCTGGGTTGTATTCGATCATATTTATATAGTTATACTCCTCAGGTAAATGTTCTTCCGTTATACATACGAGTGACTGAATCGAACAGAAGGTTGAATGGATAGACTAAACAATAATCGTATCTGGGGTTGTATTCGATTATATCTTGATGATGTTCATATAGTGATACTCACCAGGAAATTGTTCTCCAGTTATACATAAGAGCGACTGAACTGAACAGAAGGTTGAATGGATAGGCTGAACAATCATCGTATCTGGGTTGTCTCCGATTATATCGTTATGCTGTATATTTAGTTACACCTACCATGTAACGGTTCTTTCAATACACATACGAGCGTCTGAATCGAACATAAGGTTGGATGGTTGGACGGAACGTACATTGTAACTGAGTTGTATTCGATTATATCGTGGTGATGTTTATATAGTAATACTCACCAGGTGACTGTTCTTTCGTTATACATACGAGTGACCCAATCGAACATGAGGTTGGATGGATAGACGGAATGATTATTGTATCTGAGTTGTATTCGATTATATCGTGATGACGTTCATATAGAAATACTCACCAGGTTACTGTTCTTTCGTTATACATAAGAGCAACCGAATCGAACAGAAGGTTGAAAGGATAGTATCTGGGTTGTATTCGATTATGATGTTATGCTGTGTATATATTTATACACACTAGGTAACCGTATTCTCGTTTCACATACAAGCGACCGAAACGAACAGAAAGTTGAATGGATAGACTGAACAATCAATGTATCTGGGTGGTATCCGATTATATCGCAATTCTGTTCATATAGTTATACTCAACAGGTACCTGTTCTTCCGTTATACATACGAGCAACCCAATCGAACATCAGGTTGAATATATATATTGAACAATCATTGTATCTGGGTTGTCTCCGATTATATCGTTATGCTGTATATTCAGATACACCTACCACCATGTAACGGTTCTTTCGTTACACATACGAGCGTCTGAATCGAACAAAAGGTTGGATGGTTAGACGGAACGATAATTGTAACTGAGTTGTATTCGATTATATCGTGGTAATGTTTATATAGTAATACTCACCAGGTGACTGTTCTTGCGTTATACGTACGAGCGACCAAATCGAACAGAAGGTTGGATGGATAGATCGCAATACTGTATATATAGTGATACTTTCCAGGTGACGGTACTTCCGTTACACATACTAGCGACTGAATCGAACAGAAGGTTAAATGGTTAGACCAAACGATAATTGTATCTGGGTTGTATTCGATGATATCGTGATAATGTTTATATAGCAATACTCACCAGGTAACTGTTCTTCCGTTTTACATACAAGCGACCGGATCGAGCAGAAGGTTAAATTGATAGATTGAACAATCATCGTTTCTGGGTTGTATTCGATTATGTATATATATTTATACTCACCAGGTAACTGTTCTTCCGTTATACATACGAGCGACTGAATTGAACTGAAGGTTGAATGGATAGACTAAACACTAATCGTATCTGGGGTTGTATTCGATTAAATTGTGATGATGTTTATATAGTTATACTCACCAGGTAACTGTTCTCCAGTTATACATAAGAGCGACTGAATTGAACAGAAGGTTGAATGGATAGACTGATCAATCATCGTATCTGGGTTGTATTCGATTATATCGTGATGATTATCATATAGTATGTTTAACCAGGAAACAGTTCTTCCGTTATACATACGAGCAACCAAATCGAACATAAGGTTGAATGGATAGATTGAACAATCATTGTATCTGTGTTGTCTCCGATTATATCGTTTTGCTGTATATTTAGTTACACTAACCATGTAACGGTTCTTTCGTTTCACATACGAGC
This sequence comes from Chrysomela aeneicollis, assembly GCA_029955515.1. Taxonomy (NCBI): domain Eukaryota; kingdom Metazoa; phylum Arthropoda; class Insecta; order Coleoptera; family Chrysomelidae; genus Chrysomela; species Chrysomela aeneicollis. Next base: position 1,451,119 of record JARUHQ010000032.1, on the reverse strand, counting down.
GTCTGAATCGAACATAAGGTTGGATGGATAGACGGGATGATCATTGTATCTGAGTTGTATTCGATTATATCGTGATGACGTTCATATAGAAATACTCACCAGGTAACTGTTCTTTCGTTATACATACGAGCAACCGAATCGAACATAAGGTTGAATGGATAGTATCTGGGTTGTATTCGATTATGATGTTATGCTGTGTATATAGTTATACACACTAGGTGAAGGTATTTCCGTTAATTGTATCTGAGTTGTATTCGATGATATCGTGATGATGTTTATAAAAATACTCACCAGGTAACTGTTCTTCCGTTTCACATAAAAGCGACCGAATCGAGCAGAAGGTTAAATAGATAGATTGAACAGTCATCGTATCTGGGTTGTATTCGATTATGTTTATATTTTTATACTCACCAGGAAACTGTTCTCCAGTTTTACATAAGAGCGACTGAACTGTACAGAAGGTTGAATGGATAGATTGAACAATCATCGTATCTGGGTTGTATTTGATTATATCGTGATGATTATCATATAGTTTGTCTAACCAGGTAACAGTTCTTCCGTTATACATACGAGCAACCGAATCGAACATAAGGTTGAATGGATAGATTGAACAATCATTGTATCTGGGTTGTATCCGAATATATCGTTATGCTGTATATTTAGTTTAGCCTACCATGTAACGGTTCTTTCGTTACACATACGAGCGACTGAATCGTAGAGAAAGGTGAATTGATAGACTGAACAATCATCGTATCTGGGTTGTATTCGATTATTTCGTGATGATTATTACATATTATGTCAAACCAGGTAACTGTTCTCCCGTTATACATACGAGCAACCAAATCGAACATAAGGTTGAATGGATAGATTGAACGAACATTGTATCTGGGTTGTCTCCGATTATATCGTTATGCTGTTTATTTAGTTACACCTACCATGTAACGGTTCTTTCGTTACACATACGAGCGTCTGAATCGAACATAAGGTTGGATGGTTAGACGAAACGATAATTGTAACTGAGTTGTATTCGATTTTATCGTGGTGATTATTATATATTATGTCTAACCAGGTAAATGTTCTTCCATTATACATACGAGCAACCGAATAGAACATAAGGTTGAATGGATAGATTGAACAATCATTGTATCTGGGTTGTCTCCGATTATATCGTTATGCTGTATATTTAGTTACACCTACCATGTAACGGTTCTTTCGTAACACATACGAGCGTCTGAATCGAACATAAGGTTGGATGATTAGACGAAACGATAATTGTAACTGAGTTGTATTCGATTATATCGTGGTGATGTTTATATAGTGATACTCACCAGGTGACTGTTCTTGCGTTATACATACGAGCGACCCAATCGAACAGAAGGTTGGATGAATAGACGGAATGATCATTGTATCTGAGTTGTATTCGATTATATCGTGATGACGTTCATATAGAAATACTCACCAGGTTACTGTTCTTTCGTTATACATACGAGCAACCGAATCGAACAGAAGGTTGAATGGATAGTACCTGGGTTGTATTCGATTATGATGTTATGCTGTGTATATAGTTATAGACTTTTGAGATGGCGACAGGCACGAACGTATCATCGGAACTCTCTCAAAATTCGAACCTTAAATGTTTCAAATGCCACCGAAAATTAGTGAAAGGTGTAAAGTGCTGTTTGTGTCAATCAACTCAACATTTTAAATGTGCAAATGTAGACGAAAGTTCCATTGTGAGTGACTTTAAGTGCGAAAACTGTGACGTACTGGATTGCGACTTTTACGACGCCATGGAGGACTGCCACAACTCTGGCAAGTTCAACCCAAAACTTTTTATCTATATACTCAAACAAAAAGACGATTTAATTAATGAAATGAAGGATAAAATACGAATTTTGAATTCACAAGTAGATCTACTAAACAAATTGGTTCCCAGTAGCCATCATGATAAAAACATTAACGATCATTTTAGTGACCAAGAGAAAATCACAAAAAAACTTGTAGATAAATCCTCAGCAAAAAACTTATCGAAGCCTGCTGCCAGTGCGAGCAAAAACAGTGGGAATTCCCATTATTTACAAAAACCAGAAGTGAACAAAATAACTTCAGAACAGCTGTCTTCTGAACTTTTGAAAATAGAAAGCGAAAGACGATGTCAAGAAATTATTGATTTGCCGTTAGAGCAGGAGACATGGACAGAAGTAAGAAGTAAAAACTCAAACAAAATAAACAGAAATTATAACCACAGAAATAAGATTATCATTGGAAGAAATAAATCGGAGGACGTCAAGACTATCCCAAGGTTGGGATACCTGCACGCTTTCCGACTTTCACCTGACGAATCTACTGATTCTCTCAATACATTTCTGAAAAAATCAGCACCCGACTTACAACTCAATGTTTGTGAAAAGTTGACCAGGAAAGATAATTCCTCATCATCGTTCAAAATTAGTTTCCAATTGTCTAAAGTCAGTGAAGTCTACAACCCCAACATCTGGCCTGACGAATGTGCAGTAAAACGATTCAACTTCCCAAGAAATTTTCCGAAACGACCAGCGGAGGAGCCCCCTTCGAGATAACTGCAACAACTAATAGTTGTGAAATTCTCAACATTAACATTCAATGTCTCTCAAATAAAATAAATTTATTAGAACATTTTATAATCTCATACAAGTTCTCTTTCTTAATGATTAGTGAACACTGGTATCATGAAACCGATCTGGAGCATATTTGTATATCAGGTTATAAATTATTAAGCCATTTTTCACGTTTCCAACACCCAAAAGGGGGAAGTGCTATATTTGTTAAAACTAACTTATTGTCTGAGTGCACTCCAATAAACTCAATCAGGAATTTGTCTATAGAAATGATCATTGAAATATGTGCGGTATCGTTCAGAGAAAACTGTTGCTTAATAAATATTTACAGACCCTCTTCAGACGCGACAGAAAAAATTGAATTATTTCTCATACAACTGACCAAATTATTAACATTTTCATTAGAAAGATTTAAACAGGTGATTATAACTGGGGACTTCAACATCGATCAGTTCTCTAACAACTTACAGACAAAAAAATTGTTTGATATATTCAGCTCTTTTGAGATGACGTCGATGATCACAGATTACACTAGGATATTTACAACAAAAAATTACACTAGTTATTCTTCAATAGATTACGTAATAACCAACACACCACATATTCTTGAAACATATAACTTTGATCCTGGTCTTTCTGATCATCATTGCCAAGTAATCAAATTTGATTCAGTTAGAGTTTCAAATAATATTATCTCTGAGATCCAGAAAAAGATTACATTCAGAAAAATTGATGATGTTTCAATTAATGAATTTATTTATCTGCTTTCAAAAACTACATTTGATGTAAGTGAAGAAATGGATGTTAACACTGTTTTTGATAAATTCATCGATGATTTTTCGTGGTGTTTCAATAATGCTTTTCAGAAAAATACTTTGGTAGTAAATAAGATCAGATCTCGTAAAATAAAATTCTCGGATCATCTGAATGAGAAACGCAAAGAACTACATGATATTGATTGGTTGCGTAAACGAATTCATAACGATGAACTGAATGACAAGTATAGAAAACTAAAAAAAGAAATAAATAAGCAAGCTACCACAGAAAAGAAACTTTTTTATAAAAAAATTATTGATCATTCAAATAACAAAAATAAAACAGTATGGAATCTTGTTAATGAAGTAAAAGGTAAACGAAAGAACACCAATATATCAGAAATTATCTACAACGATGAACGCTTAAGCAATCCAAAAGATCAAGTGGCAGCATTTGGTGAGTATTTGTCTTCAGCCATACATAAAAAGATTTTTGATCACTTTGGCGATAATGCCAGCACTAATTGTACCAAAAGTAGCTTCGCCCCTCAAACAATGTTCTTTGCCCCCGTTTCGGAATTAGAAGTCATCGACGCTATTCAACTTTTACCAAATAAAAAATCTTCTGGCTTAGATGAAATCCCAATTAACGTTATCAAGCAATGTAAAGAGATAATCGCTCCAATACTTAGCTATATTATAAACAGTTCTATTACTCAAGGAACATTTCCAACAAGCCTTAAAATAGCCTCCATAATTTTATTATTCAAAAAGGATGACCCAAGTAATATAGAAAACTACAGACCAATAGCATTATTGAGTGTTTTTTCCAAAATTATAGAAAAACTCGTTTTTAAAAGAGTGGAATGTTACTTGAGCACATTCAAAGTACTTACGAACTGTCAACACGGTTTCAGAAAAGGGTTCTCAACTGAAACTAGCCTAGCTGATTATACCGAATACATTAACAAACAATTAGATAGTGGTAATTACGTTGTATCTGTTTTATTTGACTTGACGAAGGCTTTCGATGTGGTGGATAAGACTTTCGTTTCTGATAAGCTGAATGCAATAGGTATACGTGGTTGTCTTAACGATTGGTTCCTCTCATACCTAGAAAATAGGAAAATTGTCGTGAAAATCGACGACGTCATCTCTAAAGAATATGATATTGATGTTGGTACCCCACAAGGCAGTGTTCTTGGACCACTAATTTTTTTACTATACATTAATGACTTACCTCTTTTTATAACACAAGCTGAAGTATTTATGTATGCAGATGATACCTGTATGGTTATAACTGATCATTCGGAACAGAATCTCCTCAAAAAAATTGACGACACTTTTATCGAATTTGAAAACTGGTGTTCTAGAAATAGGCTTATTATAAATCTGAAAAAAACCATGTGTATAGAGTATTGTAGCCTGTATAAAACCCCTCTGAAATGTAGAATTTCATTCAATGGGTCCATTATTGAAACCTCTAAATCGGTTAAATTTTTGGGAACAACGTTTGATAGTAATTTTACATGGGAGAAACAAATTGATAGTATTTGTAAAAAAATTAATCAATGTTTTTATTTACTGACCGTACTCAAATCTATGCTGGACAGAAGTGCTCTTTTGAATGTATACTATGCTTATGCTTACTCCGCTATTTGTTACAGTGTCATAATTTGGGGTCAGGGACGTGATGTGCAAAGAGTCTTTGTCATACAGAAACGTATTCTAAGGTTAATTTTCAATCTTCCATATAGATTTTCATGTCGTGAAACCTTCAAACAGTATAAAATCTTGACAGTCTCTTCAATATATTTGCTAAAAGTGCTTAGCTACATTTACATCAAGAAAGATAAACTAATGAGAAATAGTAACATCCACAATCACGATACAAGACACAAAAACAATTTTGTTTTAGTAAAAAGTAATCATTCGTTTAGTCAAAAAACTCCCATGAATTGTGGCATTCGGTATTTTAATAAACTTCCGGCCATCGTTAAGAATAGTGAATCGTATAGTATATTCAAGAGACGGTTAAAGAAGATCCTTCACGAAGAATGTTTTTACAACTTGAAAGAGTTTGAAACTTATCTTGCTAGCATTCAAGAGATTCACTCTCCTAGCTGTATTTGAGTGCTGTTTGTTTTTTTATTATTCACTGTGTATTGCTCATTGTTATATATTATGTATTCATGTGTCTGTATATATATATATATATATTCGTATTTTGGGTGAATAACCACTGCCACTTATGTGTGCATTTGTTTTGACAATGTCTTATCTATTGTACAATAGAAAATCAGGCAATAAAGAATCTATCTATCTATCTATCTATACACACTAGGTGACGGTATTCCCGTTTCACCTACGAGCGACCGAAACGAACAGAAAGTTGAATGGATAGACTGAACAATCAATGTGTCTGGGTGGTATCCGATTATATCGCAATACTGTAAATATAGTGATACTTACCAGGCGACGGTACTTCCGTTACACATACTAGCGGCTGAATCGACCAGAAGGTTAAATGGTTAGACGAAACGATAATTGTATCTGAGTTGTATTCGATGATATCGTGATGATGTTTATAGCAATACTCACCAGGTAACTGTTCTTCCGTTTTACATACAAGCGACCGAATCGAGCAGAAGGTTAAATAGATAGATTGAACAATCACCGTATCTGGGTTCTATTCGATTATGTTTATATAGTTATACTCACCAGGTAACTGTTCTTCCGTTATACATACGAGCGACTGAATTGAAATTGAATTGAAGGTTGAATGGATAGACTAAACAATAATCGTATCTGGGGTTATATTCGATTATGTCTTTATGATGTTTATATAGTTATACTCACCAGGAAACTGTTCTCCAGTTATACATAAGAGCGACTGAACTGAACAGAAGGTTAAATGGATAAACTGAACAATCATCGTATCTGGGTTGTATTTAATTATATCGTGATGATTATCATATAGTAATAATAATAATAATATTTATTCACCATAATATATATATATATAAATAGATTTCAGAATAAAAGAACAATTACATCATTTGGTGAATAAACAATACTCAAAAAGTGACTGAACACTTGTTTCGAGGATACAGAATAGGAATATCTAAAAACACAGTAAGTACCTACTTCACATCAAAAGTATGAAATTAAATGAATAAGATAAAAATGATAACAATGAAATGAAACGATTACATGTACTTATCATTATGATTATATACATAATACAAACCTACATACATACATATGCAAACATACATACATATACACATACACATAGGTACATAATATATAAACACACATTTTAAAATACATAATTAAAATATAATAAAATAATATATCGAAAGATTATATCAATGATTCCATCTTTTCAAACTTCCTTCAAGTCATTTTGATTGCATTGTTCATTTCAATTAAATCATGTATTCGTTTTCTTGGAATTTGGGATACAAACAATTTTATTCTTGACTTAAAAATAAATGTATTTGGTGCTTCTTTAATTTCCTGTGGAATTGTGTTATATAACCTATTTGCTAAGAAGATGTACGACCTTTGGCCTATAGATTTTATCATGAATGGAACGTGGTGTTACATTTTAGTTCTTGTGTCGTAATTATGTCTTGCTACAGTGTGACTATTTTTGTTTTTGTGATGTTTTATATTGATTTTCAAGAAATATAATTGTCTAATATCTAGGATTTTCGAATCCTTATATAGCCAGTCTGATGGATAGTTCATATCTGTTATGAGTAGTATTCTTATGAATCTCTTCTGCAATATTTCAAGAGGGTTGAGGTAAGTTTTTGCTGCAGCTCCCCATGCAAGTATGCCATAATTTATATGACTCTCCACGAGCGCATGATATACCATCTTCATTTGGGTGAAATTTAATATATTTTTCAGTTTTCTGAATTTGTATAGCACAAATTCTAATTTTTTTATGATCGAATTTATCTGATTTTTCCATTGAAGATGAGAATCTATAATGACCCCTAGATATTTAATTTCTCTTTTGCCTACTATACTGAATATTTGGTTTTCGATCATGATATCAATTTGATTGTAAGTCGGAAGATTTCGTTGGTAACAAGTGAAAGGAAGAAAATTCGTTTATTCGAAATTCATTGTCAATAACTTATGATCAAACCAGTTTTTTACCAAGCGCATGTCTTCTTCTATGATCATTTTAAGTTGGTCCCAATTTTCACCTTCGTAAAGGATGGCTGTATCATCAGCGAAACCTATTGTGAGTCCTCGAGTTTTCAAGCTGAATAGACCGTTTATGTATAGGGAGAACAATATTGGTCCAAGAACCGTGCCTTGAGGCACTCCAAATTGTATTGGCATTTGGTCACTCAGTGTTTTATTGTTCAGTCTCACATTTTGTCTTCTATTGGAAAGGTATCTTTCGAACAGTTTCAAACAGTCTCCACGTATACTATAGTCTTCTAGTGTTTCTGTAAGCAATGTGTGGCTGACTGTATCGAAAGCTTTCGCTAAGTCTAAGAATATGCAGATACATGGTGAACCATTATTCAATGAGGAATGAACAGCATTTGTGAGGGCTAATATTGCATCTTCAGTTGAAATTTTTTGTTTGAATCCAAACTGATTCCTCGAGAGAATTTCAAATTTTTCTACAAAACATAGTAGCCTTTTCTTTATAATTTTCTCCATGATTTTTGATCTATGCGTTATCAGACTTATTGGTCTGTAGTTATTCACCAAAAGTTTGTCACCTTTTTTATATATCGGAATCACAACAGATTCTTTGAATGGTGCTGGCCATGTTCCATCTCTCAAACATGCGTTGAAAATGAATTTCAAAGGTTCACTTATAAATTCTTCAGTTGATTTTAATACTTCAGCTTGTATAGAATCTATGCCAGTTGCTTTTTTGTTTTTCAATTCACCTATAATTTCTTCTATCTCTTTATTATCAGTTGGTATCATGACCATCGAGTTTGGGTTTAGTTCGCGTACGTATATTTCAATTCTGACTTGATGAAAACTATTGAACCATCATTTTGATTTAGGTTTCCTGCACTATATATTTTATCATAACCATTTACGTTGTGTAAGTCTAGACATTTTATAATCCATGTTTCAGTAAAAACAATGCAATCAAAATCACAACTTAGATTCTCCAAAAGTATTTTGAATTCATCAAGATTCTTGTTGAGGCTGCATATATTATTATGATTAACTTTGAAAGTATTATTTTTCTCATTTACTTTGAGAATTGTTTTGCAGTCCTCAACCTCATCAAGAGAGTAGGTTTCAATTTCTTCTGTGTCGAATTCTCTGAGATAGGGATCCATTTTTTTTACAGCAACTTAATTTTATTTGGAAAATCTCAATTCACTAACCTATATATATTATAAAAATTAAGCGCTATCTCGTAGTCAGCAAAAACAGTTTGGGGAGAATTAGTATTTTTACTGGTGTTCGGTGATAAGATATGATTTACTTATGAGTAGAAAAAAAAGATGATAAGACTATGGTACAGGTGATTGGTATCGAAATTCAAGCAATTTTCTGTTTCGGAAAGGCAAATGAACTTGACAAACTACAAATACTCATATCCTAAAACTGTACGTGATATAACACTATTTACTTGTATTTGGTCGACTTCTTAAGCTTTCTTTTCCGATTTGGGAAGATCCTAGGGTGGCTTGTACTGTTTTCATTGGTTTCTTGGCTGTTGGTGCTTCTTTTGTTTCTATTCCTTTTTTGATTATAGGATGCTCGCGTTCCAGTTCCTCTACAGTGTATTTTTTCGTTCCTACAATTAAAAGGTTTCCTTTGATGTAGCTTCTTTCATCAGAACTTTTTCTTGTCTCATTCAAGTGTTTCCTCAAAATTTTATTTTCTTCTCTTTGTTCCAGAGTTTGATCCTGAACGATCGTGATGTTGGTATTCTTCAGTTTTCTACAGTTTTTCAGTACCAATGTTTTTTTCAAATATGATACGAATTCGACTTTGAGTGGAGCAGAATGATGGTTTCCCAAAGAGTAAAGATTGTTTATATCTGTTTCTTTAATGTCCACATCTAGCAAGCGCCCAAATTCCTCACAAATGTAGCTAACCGATCTTTCTTCTGGCGGATTTTGTAGACCAATTATCAGTAGATTGTTTTTTCTGGTGGTTCTGTCTAAAATTTTTATTTTGTCCTTCAGCTGACAATTTTCCCTTTCTAGAGCAGAAAGTCTGTTATTAAGGTTCTCAATCTTCAATGAAATACGGGTTTCACTAGCTTTAATTGTGTTTTTGACTTCTATTTTACAGTTAACTATTTCATCAAGTAATTCTTTCAGAGTTAACTCTTGATTATTTTTGGACATTTTATAACACTATTCTTATGTCTGTATTTGTCCAAGCACCCGTACTATTTCTCACAGAATTACAGTTTTTCTATATAGATTGTGCACTAATGTATCCTCAATGTACTTTCCAGACATCTATTTATAGTTTTGAATGCACACACTTCACTATCTACTTGAACAGATGATATTTCCCAAATTTCGTTATTTTCTGAGTTGGTTTAACCGTTTATTTGACCACTTTTAACGCAGCGAAACATAAGCGTGTATTCATGGTTTGATTAAAATTCCATGTATGTCTAACCAGGTAACAGTTCTTCCGTTATACATACGAGCAACCGAATCGAACATAACGTTGAATGGATAGATTGAACAATCATTGTATCTGGGTTGTATCTGAATAAATCTTTATGCTGTATATTTAGTTTAGCCTACCATGTAACGGTTCTTTCGTTACAAATACGAGCGACTGAATCGTAGAGAAGGGTGAATGGATAGACTGAACAATCATCGTATCTGGGTTGTATTCGATCATTTCGTGATGATTATCACATATTATGTCTAACCAGGTAACTGTTCTTCCGTTATACATACGAGCAACCGAATCGAACATAAGGTTGAATTGATAGATTGAACAAACATTGTATCTGGGTTGTCTCCGATTATATCGTTATGCTGTATATTTAGTAACACCTACCATGTGACGGTTTTTTCGTTATACATACGAGCATCTGAATCGAACATAAGGTTGGATGGTTAGACGGAACGATAATTGTAACTGAGTTGTATTCGATTATATCGTGGTGATTTTTTATATATCATGTCTAACCAGGTATCAGTTCTTCCGTTATACATAAGAGCAACCAAATCGAACATAAGGTTGAATGGATAGATTGAACAAACATTGTATCTGGGTTGTCTCCGATTATATCGTTATGCTGTATATTTAGTTTTACCTACCATGTAACGGTTCTTTCGTTACACATACGAGCGTCTGAATCAAACATAAGGTTGGATGGTTAGACGGAACGATAATTGTAACTGAGTTGTATTTGATTATATCGTGGTGATGTTTATATAGTAATACTCACCAGGTGACTGTTCTTGCGTTATACATACGAGCGACCCAATCGAACAGAAGGTTGGATGGATAGACGGAATGATCATTGTATCTGAGTTGTATTCGATTATATCGTGATGACTTTTATATAGAAATACTCACCAGGTTACTGTTCTTTCGTTCTACATACGAGCAACCGAATCGAAAAGAAGGTTGAATGGATAGTATCTGGGTTATATTCGATTATGATGTTATGCTGTGTATATAGTTATACACATTAGGTGACGGTATTCCCGTTTCACATACGAGCGACCGAAACGAACAGAAAGTTGAATGGATAGACTGAACAATCAATGTATCAGGGTGGTATCCGATTATATCGCAATACTGTATATATAGTGATACTTACCAGGTGACGGTACTTCCGTTACACATACTAGCGACTGAATCGAACAAAAGGTTAAATGGTTAGATGAAACGATAATGGTATCTGAGTTGTATTCGATGATATCGTGATGATGTTTATATAGCGATACTCACCAGGTAACTGTTCTTCCGTTTTACATACAAGCGACCGAATCGAGCAGAAGGTTTAATGTATAGATTGAAAAATCATCGTATCTGGGTTGTATTCGATTATGTTCATATAGTTATACTTACCAGGTAACTGTTCTTCCGTTATTCATACGAGCGACTGAATTGAACAGAAGGTTGTATGGATAGACCAAACAATGATCGTATCTGGGGTTGTATTCGATTATATCGTGATGATGATTATATAGTTATACTCACCAGGTAACTGTTCTCCAGTTATACATAAGAGCGACTGAACTGAACAGAAGGTTGAAAGGATAGACTGAACAATCATAGTATCTGGGTTGTATTCGATTATATCGTGATGATTATCATATAGTATGTCTAACCAGGCAACAGTTCTTCCGTTATACATACGAGCAACCGAATCGAACATAAGGTTGAATGGATAGATTGAACAATCATTGTATCTGGGTTGTCTCCGATTATATCGTTATGCTGTTTATTTAGTTACACCTACCATGTAACGGTACTATCGTTGAACATACGAGCGTCTGAATCGATGGTTAGACGAAACGATAATTGTAACTGAGTTGTATTCGATTATATCGTGGTGATTATTATATATTATGTCTAACCAGGTAACTGTTCTTCCGTTATACATACGAGCAACCGAATCGAACATAAGGTTGAATGGATAGATTGAACATTCATTGTATCTGGGTTGTCTCCGATTATATCGTTATGCTGTATATTTAGTTACACCTACCATGTAACGGTTCTTTCGTAACACATACGAGCGTCTGAATCGAACATAAGGTTGGATGATTAGACGGAACGATAATTGTAACTGAGTTGTATTCGATTATATCGTGATGATGTTAATATAGTAATACTCACCAGGTGACTGTTCTTGCGTTATACATACGAGCAACCGAATCGAACAGAAAGTTGAATGGATAGTATCTGGATTGTATTCGATTATGATGTTATGCTGTGTATATAGTTATACACACTAGATGACGGTATTCCCGTTTCACATACGAGCGACCGAAACGAACAGAAAGTTGAATAGATAGACTGAACAATCAATGTATCTGGGTGTTATCCGATTATATCGCAATACTGTATATATAGTGATACTTACCAGGTGACGGTACTTCCGTTACACATACTAGCGGCTGAATCGAACAGAAGGTTGAATGGTTAGACGAAACGATAATTGTATCTGAGTTGTATTCGATGATATCGTGATGATGTTCATAGCAATACTCACCAGGTAACTGTTCTTCCGTTTTACATACAAGCGACCGAATCGAGCAGAAGGTTAAATAGATAGATTGAACAATCATCGTATCTGAGTTCTATTCGATAATGTTTATATAGTTATACTCACCAGGTAACTGTTCTTCCGTTATACATACGAGCGACTAAATTGAACTAAAGGTTGGATGGACAGACTAAACAATAATCGTATCTGGGGTTGTATTCGATTATATCTTGATGATGTTTATATAGTTATACTCACCAGGAAACTGTTCTCCAGTTATACATAAGAGCGACTGAACTGAACAGAAGGTTGAATGGATAGACTGAACAATCATCGTATCTGGGTTGTATTTAATTATATCGTGATGATTATCATATAGTATGTCTAACCAGGTAACAGTTCTTCCGTTATACATACGAGCAACCGAATCGAACATAAGGTTGAATGAATAGATTGAACAATCATTGTATCTGGGTTGTCTCCGATTATATCGTTATGCTGTATATTTAGTTACACCTACCATGTGACGGTTCTTTCGTTACACATACGAGCGTCTGAATCGAACATAAGGTTGGATGGTTAGACGAAAAGATAATTGTAACTGAGTTGTATTCGATTATATCGTGGTGATTTTTTATATATTATGTTTAACCAGGTAACTGATCTTCCGTTATACATACGAGCAACCGAATCGAACATAAGGTTGAATGAATAGATTGAACAATCATTGTATCTGGGTTGTCTCCGATTATATCGTTATGCTGTATATTTGGTTACACCTACCATGTAACGGTTCTTTAGTACCACATACGAGCGTCTGAATCGAACATAACGTTGGATGATTAGACGGAACGATAATTGTAACTGAGTTGTATTCGATTATATCGTGGTGATGTTTATATAGTAATACTCACCAGGTGACTGTTCTTGCGTTATACATACGAGCAACCCAATCGAACAGAAGGTTGGATGGATAGACGGAATGATCATTGTATCTGAGTTGTATTCGATTATAACGTGATGACGTTTATATAGAAATACTCACCAGGTTACTGTTCTTTCGTTATACATACGAGCAACCGAATCGAATCAGGATGTTTTGCACTGAGAAACGTCTCGAAGGAACTGGGGTTTGCTGCAGCAAAGGTGGTGTACTATGCCTTAATAGATTCTCATCTGAGGTATGGTATACCCTTTTGGGGTATTTGCAGTAGACAACTTATGCAATCGGTTTTTGTCTTACAGAAAAGGGCTGTTAGGTACTTGTGTAAGGCAAAATGGCGGGATTCATGTAAACCCCTATTTCGAGAACATAAGATCCTCACAGTTATTTCAATTTTTATATTGGAAACCGTATCGATAATACATAAAAATAGGGAGAACTATGAATCTTCAGCCACATACCACACAAGGCGGTCGAATGAACTGAACCTACCAATTCCTAAAACATGTTTTGTTCAAAAATCATTGATATATAATGGAATCAGGATGTACAACAAACTGCCCAATGATATAAAAGAGACTTCTCTCATCGTATTCAGAAAAAAAATTAAAAAATTATTGAGTGATAAAGCCTATTATGACTTAGAAGAATATTTTGACGATGTCCTGTAGTTGCTATGTCTTGAGTTTGCAATTGTACTGTGTTGAAATCTCAATTTTATACCTTGTCCTGTTATGTCATGCAACCTTTGCATATGTGCATATATATATATTTTTATGTTTTTTTATCTGACTCTTATACTTTATACTTCATGTTTATATGTGAGTAATATTATTTATTTATTATTGACATTGTGTTTGTAACATTGTGTTTGTAACAAGAATTTATTCTTAGACAATAAACATATTATTATTATTAGAACAGAAGGTTGAATGGATAGTATCTGGGTTGTATTCGATTATGATGTTATGCAGTGTATATAGTTATACACATCAGGTGACGGTATTCCCGTTTTACAAACAAGCGTTTTACAAACGAACAGGAAAATGAATGGATAGACTGAAGAATCAATGTATCTGGGTGGTATCCGATTATATCGCAATACTGTATATATAGTGATACTTACCAGGAGACGGTACTTCCGTTACACATACTAGCGACCGAATCGAACAGAAGGTCAAATGGTTAGACGAAACGATAATTGTATCTGAGTTGTATTCGATGATATCGTGATGATGTTCATATAGCAATACTCACCAGGTAACTGTTCTTCCGTTTTACATACAAGCGACCGAATTGAGCAGAACGTTGAATGGATAGATTGAACAATCATCGTATCTGGGTTGTATTCGTATATGTTTATATAGTAATACACACCAGGTAACTGTAGTACTACACATTTATGTAGTAATACACACCAGGTAACTGTTCTTCCGTTCGAGCGACTGAATTGAACAGGAGGATGATGTTTATATAGTTATACTCACCAGGTAAATGTTCTTCCGTTATACATACTAGCTACTGAATCGAACAGAAGGTTAAATGGTTAGACGAAATGATGATTGTATCTGAGTTGTATTCGATGATATCGTGATGATGTTTATATAACGATACTCACCAAGTAACTGTCCTTCCGTTTTACATTCAAGCGACCGAATCGAGCAAAAGGTTAAATGGATAGATAGAACAATAATCGTATCTGAGTTGTATTCGATTATGTTTATATTGTTATACTCACCAGGTACCTGTTCTTCCGTTATACATACGAGCAACCGAATCGAACATAAGGTTGAATGAATAGATTGAACAATCATCGTATCTGGGTTGTATTCGATTATGTTTATATAGTTATACTCACCAGGTAACTGTTATTCCGTTATACATACGAGCGACTGAATTGAACAGAAGGTTGAATGGATAGACTAAACAATGATCGTATCTGGGGTTGTATTCGATTATATCGTGATGATGTTTATATAGTTATACTCACCAGGTAACTGTTTTCCAGTTATACATAAGAGCGACTGAACTGAACAGAAGGTTGTATGGATAGACTGAACAATCATCGTATCTGGGTTGTATTCGATTATTTCGTGATGATTAATATATATTATGTCTAACCAGGTAACTGTTCTTCCGTTATACATACGAGCAACCGAATCGAACATAAGGTCGAATGGATAGATTGAACAATCATTGTATCTGGGTTGTCTCCGATTATATCGTTATGCTGTATATTTAGATACACCTATCATGTAACGGTTCTTTCGTTACACATACGAGCGTCTGAATCGAGCATAAGGTTGGATGGTTAGACGGAACGATAATTGTACTGAGTTGTATTCGATTATATCGTGGTAATGTTTATATAGTAATACTCACCAGGTGACTGTTCTTTCGTTATACGTACGAGCGACCCAATCGAACAGAAGGTTGGATGGATAGACAGAATGATCATTGTATCTGAGTTGTATTCGATTATATCGTGATGACGTTCATATAGAAATACTCACCAGGTTACTGTTCTTTCGTTATACATACGAGCAACCGAATCGAACAGAAGGTTGAATGGATAGTATCTGGGTTGTATTCGATTATGATGTTATGCTGTGTATATAGTTATACACATTAGGTGACGGTATTCCCGTTTTACATACGAGCGACCGAAACGAACAGAAAGTTGAATGGATAGACTGAACAATCAATGTATCTGGGTGGTATCCGATTATATCGCGATAATGTATATATTGTGATACTTACCAGGTGACGGTACTTCCGTTACACATACTAGCGACTGAATCGAACAGAAGGTTAAATAGTTAGACGAAACGATAATTGTATCTGAGTTGTATTCGATGATATCGTGATGATGTTTATATAGCAATACTCACCAGGTAACTGTTCTTCCGTTTTACATACAAGCGACCGAATCGAGCAGAAGGTTAAATTTAGTAAAGATTGAACAATCATCGTATCTGGGTTGTATTCGATTATGGTTATATAGTTATACTCACCAGGTAACTGTTCTTCCGTTATACATACGAGCAACTGAATTGAACAGAAGGTTGAATGGATAGACTAAACAATAATCGTATCTAGGGTTGTATTCGATTATATCTTGATGATGTTCATATTATTATACTCACCAGGAACCTGTTCTCCAGTAATACATAAGAGCGACTGAACTGAACAGAAGGTTGAATGTATAGACTGAACAATCATCGTATCTGGGTTGTATTTGATTATATCGTGATTATTATCATATAGTATGTCTAACCAGGTAACACTTCTTCCGTTATACATACGAGCAACCAAATCGAACATAGCGACTAAATCGAACAAAATGTTGAATGGTTAGACGAAACGATAATTGTATCTGAGTTGTATTCTATGATATCGTGATGATGTTTATATAGCAATACTCACCAGGTAACTGTCCTTCCGTTTTACATACAAGCGACCGAATCGAGCAGAAGGTTAAATGGATAGATTGAACAATCATCGTATCTGAGTTGTATTCGATTATGTTTATATAGTTATACTCACCAGGTACCTGTTTTCCGTTAAACATACGAGCGACTAAATTGAACTAAAGGTTGGATGGATAGACTAAACAATAATCGTATCTGGGGTTGTATTCGATTATATCTTGATGATGTTTATATAGTTATGCTCACCAGGAAACTGTTCTCCAGTTATAAATATGAGCGACTGAACTGAACAGAAGGTTGAATGAATAGACTGAACAATCATCGTATCTGGGTTGTATTTAATTATATCGTGATGATTATCATATAGTATGTCTAACCAGGTAACAGTTCTTCCGTTATACATACGAGCAACCGAATCGAACATAAGGTTGAATGGATAGATTGAACAATCATTGTATCTGGGTTGTATCTGAATATATCGTTATGCTGTATATTTAGTTTAGCCTACCATGTAACGGTTCTTTCGTTACAAATACGAGCGACTGAATCGTAGAGAAGGGTGAATGGATAGACTGAACAATCATCGTATCTGGGTTGTATTCGATTATTTCGTGATGATTAATATATATTATGTCTAACCAGGTAACTGTTCTTCTGTTATACATACGAGCAACCGAATCGAACACAAGGTTGAATGGATAGATTGAACAATCATTGTATCTGGGTTGTCTCCTATTATATCGTTATGCTGTATATTTAGATACACCTATCATGTAACGGTTCTTACGTTACACATACGATCGTCTGAATCGAGCATAAGGTCGGATGGTTAGACGGAACGATAATTGTAACTGAGTTGTATTCGATTATATCGTGGTAATGTTTATATAGAAATACTCACCAGGTTACTCTTCTTTCGTTATACATACGAGCAACCGAATCGAACAGAAGGTTGAATGGATAGTATCTGGGTTGTATTCGATTATGATGTTATGCTGTGTATATAGTTATACACATTAGGTGACGGTATTCCCGTTTTACATACGAGCGACCGAAACGAACAGAAAGTTGAATGGATAGACTGAACAATCAATGTATCAGGGTGGTATCCGATTATATCGCAATAATGTATATATAGTGATACTTACCAGGTGACGGTACTTCCGTTACACATACTAGCGACTGAATCGAACAGAAGGTTAAATGGTTAGACGAAACGATAATTGTATCTGAGTTGTATTCGATGATATCGTGATGATGTTTATATAGCAATACTCACCAGGTAACTGTTCTTCCGTTTTACATACAAGCGACCGAATAGAGCAGAAGGTTAAATTTAGTAAAGATTGAACAATCATCGTATCTGGGTTGTATTCGATAATGTTTATATAGTTATACTCACCAGGTAACTGTTCTTCCGTTATACATACGAGCAACTGAATTGAACAAAAGGTTGAATGGATAGTATATGGGTTGTATTCGATTATGATGTTATGCTGTGTATATAGTTATACACACTAGGAGACGGTATTCCCGTTTTACATACGAGCGACCGAAACGAAAAGAAAGTTGAATGGATAGACTGAACAATCAATGTATCTGGGTGGTATCCGATTATATCGCAATACTGTATATATAGTGATACTTACCAGGTGACGATACTTCCGTTACACATGCTAGCGACTGAATCGAACAAAATGTTGAATGGTTAGACGAAACGATAATTGTATCTGAGTTGTATTCTATGATATCGTGATGATGTTTATATAGCAATACTCACCAGGTACCAGTTCTTCCGTTATACATACGAGCAACCGAATCGAACATAAGGTTGAATGGATAGATTGAACAATCATCGTATCTGAGTTGTATTAATGATCGTATCTGGGGTTTTATTCGATAATATCGTGATGATGTTTATATAGTTATACTCACCAGGTAACTGTTCTCCAGTTATACAAAAGAGCGACTGAACTGAACAGAAGGTTGAATGTATAGACTGAACAATCGTCGTATCTGGGTTGTATTCGATTATTTCGTGATGATTATTATATATTATGTCTAACCAGGTAACTGTTCTTCCGTTATACATACGAGCAACCGAATCGAACATAAGGTTGAATGGATAGATTGAACAATCATTGTATCTGGGTTGTCTCCGATTATATAGTTATGCTGTATATTTAGATACACCTACCATGTAACGGTTCTTTCGTTACATATACGAGCGTCTGAATCGAACATAAGGTTGGATGGTTAGACGGAACGATAATTGTAACTGAGTTGTATTCGATTATATCGTGGTGATGTTTATATAGTAATACTCACCAGGTGACTGTTCTTGCATTATACGTACGAGCGACCCAATCGAACAGAAAGTTGGATGGATAGACGGAATGATCATTGTATCTGAGTTGTATTCGATTATATCGTGATGAAGTTCATATAGAAATACTCACCAGGTTACTGTTCTTTCGTTATACATACGAGCAACCGAATCGAACAGAAGGTTGAATGGATAGTATCTGGGTTGTATTCGATTATGATGTTATGCTGTGTATATAGTTATACACACTAGGTGACGGTATTCCCGTTTCACATACGAGCGACCGAAACGAACAGAAAGTTGAATGGATAGACTGAACAATCAATGTATCTGGTTGGTATCCGATTATATCGCAATACTGTACTTACCAGGTGACGGTACTTCCGTTACACATACTAGCGACTGAATCGAACAGGAGGTTAAATGGTTAAACGAAGCGATAATTGTATCTGAGTTGTATTCGATGATATCGTGATGATGTTTTTTTAGCAATACTCACCAGGTAACTGTCCTTTCGTTATACGTAAGAGCGACCGAATCGAAGAGAAAGTTGAGTGGATAGACTGTACAATCATCGTTTCTGGGTTGTATTCGATTATGTTTATATAGTTATACTCACCAGGTAACTGATCTTCCGTTATACATACGAACGACTGAATTGAACAAAAGGTTGAATGGATCGTATATGGGTTGTATTCAATTATGATGTTATGCTGTGTATATAGTTATACACACTGGGTGACGGTATTTCCGTTTTACATACGAGCGACCGAAACGAACAGAAAGTTGAATGGATAGACTGAACAATCAATGTATCTGGGTGGTATCCGATTATATCGCAATACTGTATATATAGTGATACTTACCAGTTGACGGTACTTCCGTTACACATGCTAGCGACTGAATCGAACAGAAGGTTAAATGGTTAGACGAAACAATAATTGTATCTGAGTTGTATTCGATGATATCGTGATGATGTTTATATAGCAATACTCACCAGGTAACTGTTCTTCCGTTTTACATACACGCGACCGAATCGAGCAGAAGGTTGAATGGATAGATTGAACAGTCATCGTATCTGGGTTGCATTCGGTAATGTTTATATAGTTATACTCACCAGGTAACTGTTCTTTCGTTATACATACGAGCGACTGAATTAAACAGAAGGTTGAATGAATAGACTAAACAATAATAGTATCTGGGGTTGTATTCGATTATATCGTGATGATGTTTTTATAGTTATACTCACCAGGTAACTGTCCTTTCGTTATACGTAAGAGCGACCGAATCGAAGAGAAGGTTGAGTGGATAGACTGTACAATCATACTTTCTGGGTTGTATTCGATTATATCGCAATACTGTATATATAGTGATACTTACCAGGCGACGGTACTTCCGTTACACATACTAGCGGCTAAATCGACCAGAAGGTTAAATGGTTAGACGAAACGATAATTGTATCTGAGTTGTATTCGATGATATCGTGATGATGTTTATAGCAATACTCACCAGGTAACTGTTCTTCCGTTTTACATACAAGCGACCGAATCGAGCAGAAGGTTAAATAGATAGATTGAACAATCACCGTATCTGGGTTCTATTCGATTATGTTTATATAGTTATACTCACCAGGTAACTGTTCTTCCGTTATACATACGAGCGACTGAATTGAAATTGAATTGAAGGTTGAATGGATAGACTAAACAATAATCGTATCTGGGGTTATATTCGATTATGTCTTTATGATGTTTATATAGTTATACTCACCAGGAAACTGTTCTCCAGTTATACATAAGAGCGACTGAACTGAACAGAAGGTTAAATGGATAAACTGAACAATCATCGTATCTGGGTTGTATTTAATTATATCGTGATGATTATCATATAGTAATAATAATAATAATATTTATTCACCATAATATATATATATATAAATAGATTTCAGAATAAAAGAACAATTACATCATTTGGTGAATAAACAATACTCAAAAAGTGACTGAACACTTGTTTCGAGGATACAGAATAGGAATATCTAAAAACACAGTAAGTACCTACTTCACATCAAAAGTATGAAATTAAATGAATAAGATAAAAATGATAACAATGAAATGAAACGATTACATGTACTTATCATTATGATTATATACATAATACAAACCTACATACATACATATGCAAACATACATACATATACACATACACATAGGTACATAATATATAAACACACATTTTAAAATACATAATTAAAATATAATAAAATAATATATCGAAAGATTATATCAATGATTCCATCTTTTCAAACTTCCTTCAAGTCATTTTGATTGCATTGTTCATTTCAATTAAATCATGTATTCGTTTTCTTGGAATTTGGGATACAAACAATTTTATTCTTGACTTAAAAATAAATGTATTTGGTGCTTCTTTAATTTCCTGTGGAATTGTGTTATATAACCTATTTGCTAAGAAGATGTACGACCTTTGGCCTATAGATTTTATCATGAATGGAACGTGGTGTTACATTTTAGTTCTTGTGTCGTAATTATGTCTTGCTACAGTGTGACTATTTTTGTTTTTGTGATGTTTTATATTGATTTTCAAGAAATATAATTGTCTAATATCTAGGATTTTCGAATCCTTATATAGCCGGTCTGATGGATAGTTCATATCTGTTATGAGTAGTATTCTTATGAATCTCTTCTGCAATATTTCAAGAGGGTTGAGGTAAGTTTTTGCTGCAGCTCCCCATGCAAGTATGCCATAATTTATATGACTCTCCACGAGCGCATGATATACCATCTTCATTTGGGTGAAATTTAATATATTTTTCAGTTTTCTGAATTTGTATAGCACAAATTCTAATTTTTTTATGATCGAATTTATCTGATTTTTCCATTGAAGATGAGAATCTATAATGACCCCTAGATATTTAATTTCTCTTTTGCCTACTATACTGAATATTTGGTTTTCGATCATGATATCAATTTGATTGTAAGTCGGAAGATTTCGTTGGTAACAAGTGAAAGGAAGAAAATTCGTTTATTCGAAATTTATTGTCAATAACTTATGATCAAACCAGTTTTTTACCAAGCGCATGTCTTCTTCTATGATCATTTTAAGTTGGTCCCAATTTTCACCTTCGTAAAGGATGGCTGTATCATCAGCGAAACCTATTGTGAGTCCTCGAGTTTTCAAGCTGAATAGACCGTTTATGTATAGGGAGAACAATATTGGTCCAAGAACCGTGCCTTGAGGCACTCCAAATTGTATTGGCATTTGGTCACTCAGTGTTTTATTGTTCAGTCTCACATTTTGTCTTCTATTGGAAAGGTATCTTTCGAACAGTTTCAAACAGTCTCCACGTATACTATAGTCTTCTAGTGTTTCTGTAAGCAATGTGTGGCTGACTGTATCGAAAGCTTTCGCTAAGTCTAAGAATATGCAGATACATGGTGAACCATTATTCAATGAGGAATGAACAGCATTTGTGAGGGCTAATATTGCATCTTCAGTTGAAATTTTTTGTTTGAATCCAAACTGATTCCTCGAGAGAATTTCAAATTTTTCTACAAAACATAGTAGCCTTTTCTATATAATTTTCTCCATGATTTTTGATCTATGCGTTATCAGACTTATTGGTCTGTAGTTATTCACCAAAAGTTTGTCACCTTTTTTATATATCGGAATCACAACAGATTCTTTGAATGGTGCTGGCCATGTTCCATCTCTCAAACATGCGTTGAAAATGAATTTCAAAGGTTCACTTATAAATTCTTCAGTTGATTTTAATACTTCAGCTTGTATAGAATCTATGCCAGTTGCTTTTTTGTTTTTCAATTCACCTATAATTTCTTCTATCTCTTTATTATCAGTTGGTATCATGACCATCGAGTTTGGGTTTAGTTCGCGTACGTATATTTCAATTCTGACTTGATGAAAACTATTGAACCATCATTTTGATTTAGGTTTCCTGCACTATATATTTTATCATAACCATTTACGTTGTGTAAGTCTAGACATTTTATAATCCATGTTTCAGTAAAAACAATGCAATCAAAATCACAACTTAGATTCTCCAAAAGTATTTTGAATTCATCAAGATTCTTGTTGAGGCTGCATATATTATTATGAATAACTTTGAAAGTATTATTTTTCTCATTTACTTTGAGAATTGTTTTGCAGTCCTCAACCTCATCAAGAGAGTAGGTTTCAATTTCTTCTGTGTCGAATTCTCTGAGATAGGGATCCATTTTTTTTACAGCAACTTAATTTTATTTGGAAAATCTCAATTCACTAACCTATATATATTATAAAAATTAAGCGCTATCTCGTAGTCAGCAAAAACAGTTTGGGGAGAATTAGTATTTTTACTGGTGTTCGGTGATAAGATATGATTTACTTATGAGTAGAAAAAAAAGATGATAAGACTATGGTACAGGTGATTGGTATCGAAATTCAAGCAATTTTCTGTTTCGGAAAGGCAAATGAACTTGACAAACTACAAATACTCATATCCTAAAACTGTACGTGATATAACAATATTTACTTGTATTTGGTCGACTTCTTAAGCTTTCTTTTCCGATTTGGGAAGATCCTAGGGTGGCTTGTACTGTTTTCATTGTTTTCTTGGCTGTTGGTGCTTCTTTTGTTTCTATTCCTTTTTTGATTATAGGATGCTCGCGTTCCAGTTCCTCTACAGTGTATTTTTTCGTTCCTACAATTAAAAGGTTTCCTTTGATGTAGCTTCTTTCATCAGAACTTTTTCTTGTCTCATTCAAGTGTTTCCTCAAAATTTTATTTTCTTCTCTTTGTTCCAGAGTTTGATCCTGAACGATCGTGATGTTGGTATTCTTCAGTTTTCTACAGTTTTTCAGTACCAATGTTTTTTTCAAATATGATACGAATTCGACTTTGAGTGGAGCAGAATGATGGTTTCCCAAAGAGTAAAGATTGTTTATATCTGTTTCTTTAATGTCCACATCTAGCAAGCGCCCAAATTCCTCACAAATGTAGCTAACCGATCTTTCTTCTGGCGGATTTTGTAGACCAATTATCAGTAGATTGTTTTTTCTGGTGGTTCTGTCTAAAATTTTCATTTTGTCCTTCAGCTGACAATTTTCCCTTTCTAGAGCAGAAAGTCTGTTATTAAGGTTCTCAATCTTCAATGAAATACGGGTTTCACTAGCTTTAATTGTGTTTTTGACTTCTATTTTACAGTTAACTATTTCATCAAGTAATTCTTTCAGAGTTAACTCTTGATTATTTTTGGACATTTTATAACACTATTCTTATGTCTGTATTTGTCCAAGCACCCGTACTATTTCTCACAGAATTACAGTTTTTCTATATAGATTGTGCACTAATGTATCCTCAATGTACTTTCCAGACATCTATTTATAGTTTTGAATGCACACACTTCACTATCTACTTGAACAGATGATATTTCCCAAATTTCGTTATTTTCTGAGTTGGTTTAACCGTTTATTTGACCACTTTTAACGCAGCGAAACATAAGCGTGTATTCATGGTTTGATTAAAATTCCATGTATGTCTAACCAGGTAACAGTTCTTCCGTTATACATACGAGCAACCGAATCGAACATAACGTTGAATGGATAGATTGAACAATCATTGTATCTGGGTTGTATCTGAATAAATCTTTATGCTGTATATTTAGTTTAGCCTACCATGTAACGGTTCTTTCGTTACAAATACGAGCGACTGAATCGTAGAGAAGGGTGAATGGATAGACTGAACAATCATCGTATCTGGGTTGTATTCGATCATTTCGTGATGATTATCACATATTATGTCTAACCAGGTAACTGTTCTTCCGTTATACATACGAGCAACCGAATCGAACATAAGGTTGAATTGATAGATTGAACAAACATTGTATCTGGGTTGTCTCCGATTATATCGTTATGCTGTATATTTAGTAACACCTACCATGTGACGGTTTTTTCGTTATACATACGAGCATCTGAATCGAACATAAGGTTGGATGGTTAGACGGAACGATAATTGTAACTGAGTTGTATTCGATTATATCGTGGTGATTTTTTATATATCATGTCTAACCAGGTATCAGTTCTTCCGTTATACATAAGAGCAACCAAATCGAACATAAGGTTGAATGGATAGATTGAACAAACATTGTATCTGGGTTGTCTCCGATTATATCGTTATGCTGTATATTTAGTTTTACCTACCATGTAACGGTTCTTTCGTTACACATACGAGCGTCTGAATCAAACATAAGGTTGGATGGTTAGACGGAACGATAATTGTAACTGAGTTGTATTTGATTATATCGTGGTGATGTTTATATAGTAATACTCACCAGGTGACTGTTCTTGCGTTATACATACGAGCGACCCAATCGAACAGAAGGTTGGATGGATAGACGGAATGATCATTGTATCTGAGTTGTATTCGATTATATCGTGATGACTTTTATATAGAAATACTCACCAGGTTACTGTTCTTTCGTTCTACATACGAGCAACCGAATCGAAAAGAAGGTTGAATGGATAGTATCTGGGTTATATTCGATTATGATGTTATGCTGTGTATATAGTTATACACATTAGGTGACGGTATTCCCGTTTCACATACGAGCGACCGAAACGAACAGAAAGTTGAATGGATAGACTGAACAATCAATGTATCAGGGTGGTATCCGATTATATCGCAATACTGTATATATAGTGATACTTACCAGGTGACGGTACTTCCGTTACACATACTAGCGACTGAATCGAACAAAAGGTTAAATGGTTAGATGAAACGATAATGGTATCTGAGTTGTATTCGATGATATCGTGATGATGTTTATATAGCGATACTCACCAGGTAACTGTTCTTCCGTTTTACATACAAGCGACCGAATCGAGCAGAAGGTTTAATGTATAGATTGAAAAATCATCGTATCTGGGTTGTATTCGATTATGTTCATATAGTTATACTTACCAGGTAACTGTTCTTCCGTTATTCATACGAGCGACTGAATTGAACAGAAGGTTGTATGGATAGACCAAACAATGATCGTATCTGGGGTTGTATTCGATTATATCGTGGTGATGATTATATAGTTATACTCACCAGGTAACTGTTCTCCAGTTATACATAAGAGCGACTGAACTGAACAGAAGGTTGAAAGGATAGACTGAACAATCATAGTATCTGGAGTGTATTCGATTATATCGTGATGATTATCATATAGTATGTCTAACCAGGCAACAGTTCTTCCGTTATACATACGAGCAACCGAATCGAACATAAGGTTGAATGGATAGTTTGAACAATCATTGTATCTGGGTTGTCTCCGATTATATCGTTATGCTGTTTATTCAGTTACACCTACCATGTAACGGTACTATCGTTGAACATACGAGCGTCTGAATCGATGGTTAGACGAAACGATAATTGTAACTGAGTTGTATTCGATTATATCGTGGTGATTATTATATATTATGTCTAACCAGGTAACTGTTCTTCCGTTATACATACGAGCAACCGAATCGAACATAAGGTTGAATGGATAGATTGAACATTCATTGTATCTGGGTTGTCTCCGATTATATCGTTATGCTGTATATTTAGTTACACCTACCATGTAACGGTTCTTTCGTAACACATACGAGCGTCTGAATCGAACATAAGGTTGGATGATTAGACGGAACGATAATTGTAACTGAGTTGTATTCGATTATATCGTGATGATGTTAATATAGTAATACTCACCAGGTGACTGTTCTTGCGTTATACATACGAGCAACCGAATCGAACAGAAGGTTGAATGGATAGTATCTGGGTTGTATTCGATTATGATGTTATGCTGTGTATATAGTTATACACATTAGGTGACGGTATTCCCGTTTTACATACGAGCGACCGAAACGAACAGAAAGTTGAATGGATAGACTGAACAATCAATGTATCTGGGTGGTATCCGATTATATCGCGATAATGTATATATTGTGATACTTACCAGGTGACGGTACTTCCGTTACACATACTAGCGACTGAATCGAACAGAAGGTTAAATAGTTAGACGAAACGATAATTGTATCTGAGTTGTATTCGATGATATCGTGATGATGTTTATATAGCAATACTCACCAGGTAACTGTTCTTCCGTTTTACATACAAGCGACCGAATCGAGCAGAAGGTTAAATTTAGTAAAGATTGAACAATCATCGTATCTGGGTTGTATTCGATTATGGTTATATAGTTATACTCACCAGGTAACTGTTCTTCCGTTATACATACGAGCAACTGAATTGAACAGAATGTTGAATGGATAGACTAAACAATAATCGTATCTAGGGTTGTATTCGATTATATCTTGATGATGTTCATATTATTATACTCACCAGGAACCTGTTCTCCAGTAATACATAAGAGCGACTGAACTGAACAGAAGGTTGAATGTATAGACTGAACAATCATCGTATCTGGGTTGTATTTGATTATATCGTGATTATTATCATATAGTATGTCTAACCAGGTAACACTTCTTCCGTTATACATACGAGCAACCAAATCGAACATAGCGACTAAATCGAACAGAATGTTGAATGGTTAGACGAAACGATAATTGTATCTGAGTTGTATTCTATGATATCGTGATGATGTTTATATAGCAATACTCACCAGGTAACTGTCCTTCCGTTTTACATACAAGCGACCGAATCGAGCAGAAGGTTAAATGGATAGATTGAACAATCATCGTATCTGAGTTGTATTCGATTATGTTTATATAGTTATACTCACCAGGTACCTGTTTTCCGTTATACATACGAGCGACTAAATTGAACTTAAGGTTGGATGGATAGACTAAACAATAATCGTATCTGGGGTTGTATTCGATTATATCTTGATGATGTTTATATAGTTATGCTCACCAGGAAACTGTTCTCCAGTTATAAATATGAGCGACTGAACTGAACAGAAGGTTGAATGAATAGACTGAACAATCATCGTATCTGGGTTGTATTTAATTATATCGTGATGATTATCATATAGTATGTCTAACCAGGTAACAGTTCTTCCGTTATACATACGAGCAACCGAATCGAACATAAGGTTGAATGGATAGATTGAACAATCATTGTATCTGGGTTGTATCTGAATATATCGTTATGCTGTATATTT
This sequence comes from Chrysomela aeneicollis, assembly GCA_029955515.1. Classification (NCBI taxonomy): domain Eukaryota; kingdom Metazoa; phylum Arthropoda; class Insecta; order Coleoptera; family Chrysomelidae; genus Chrysomela; species Chrysomela aeneicollis. The sequence goes on along the minus strand of JARUHQ010000032.1, from coordinate 1,422,705 downwards.
AGTTTAGCCTACCATGTAACGGTTCTTTCGTTACAAATACGAGCGACTGAATCGTAGAGAAGGGTGAATGGATAGACTGAACAATCATCGTATCTGGGTTGTATTCGATTATTTCGTGATGATTAATATATATTATGTCTAACCAGGTAACTGTTCTTCTGTTATACATACGAGCAACCGAATCGAACACAAGGTTGAATGGATAGATTGAACAATCATTGTATCTGGGTTGTCTCCTATTATATCGTTATGCTGTATATTTAGATACACCTATCATGTAACGGTTCTTACGTTACACATACGATCGTCTGAATCGAGCATAAGGTCGGATGGTTAGACGGAACGATAATTGTAACTGAGTTGTATTCGATTATATCGTGGTAATGTTTATATAGAAATACTCACCAGGTTACTCTTCTTTCGTTATACATACGAGCAACCGAATCGAACAGAAGGTTGAATGGATAGTATCTGGGTTGTATTCGATTATGATGTTATGCTGTGTATATAGTTATACACATTAGGTGACGGTATTCCCGTTTTACATACGAGCGACCGAAACGAACAGAAAGTTGAATGGATAGACTGAACAATCAATGTATCAGGGTGGTATCCGATTATATCGCAATAATGTATATATAGTGATACTTACCAGGTGACGGTACTTCCGTTACACATACTAGCGACTGAATCGAACAGAAGGTTAAATGGTTAGACGAAACGATAATTGTATCTGAGTTGTATTCGATGATATCGTGATGATGTTTATATAGCAATACTCACCAGGTAACTGTTCTTCCGTTTTACATACAAGCGACCGAATAGAGCAGAAGGTTAAATTTAGTAAAGATTGAACAATCATCGTATCTGGGTTTTATTCGATAATGTTTATATAGTTATACTCACCAGGTAACTGTTCTTCCGTTATACATACGAGCAACTGAATTGAACAAAAGGTTGAATGGATAGTATATGGGTTGTATTCGATTATGATGTTATGCTGTGTATATAGTTATACACACTAGGAGACGGTATTCCCGTTTTACATACGAGCGACCGAAACGAAAAGAAAGTTGAATGGATAGACTGAACAATCAATGTATCTGGGTGGTATCCGATTATATCGCAATACTGTATATATAGTGATACTTACCAGGTGACGATACTTCCGTTACACATGCTAGCGACTGAATCGAACAAAATGTTGAATGGTTAGACGAAACGATAATTGTATCTGAGTTGTATTCTATGATATCGTGATGATGTTTATATAGCAATACTCACCAGGTACCAGTTCTTCCGTTATACATACGAGCAACCGAATCGAACATAAGGTTGAATGGATAGATTGAACAATCATCGTATCTGAGTTGTATTAATGATCGTATCTGGGGTTTTATTCGATAATATCGTGATGATGTTTATATAGTTATACTCACCAGGTAACTGTTCTCCAGTTATACAAAAGAGCGACTGAACTGAACAGAAGGTTGAATGTATAGACTGAACAATCGTCGTATCTGGGTTGTATTCGATTATTTCGTGATGATTATTATATATTATGTCTAACCAGGTAACTGTTCTTCCGTTATACATACGAGCAACCGAATCGAACATAAGGTTGAATGGATAGATTGAACAATCATTGTATCTGGGTTGTCTCCGATTATATAGTTATGCTGTATATTTAGATACACCTACCATGTAACGGTTCTTTCGTTACATATACGAGCGTCTGAATCGAACATAAGGTTGGATGGTTAGACGGAACGATAATTGTAACTGAGTTGTATTCGATTATATCGTGGTGATGTTTATATAGTAATACTCACCAGGTGACTGTTCTTGCATTATACGTACGAGCGACCCAATCGAACAGAAAGTTGGATGGATAGACGGAATGATCATTGTATCTGAGTTGTATTCGATTATATCGTGATGATGTTTATATAGAAATACTCACCAGGTTACTGTTCTTTCGTTATACATACGAGCAACCGAATCGAACAGAAGGTTGAATGGATAGTATCTGGGTTGTATTCGATTATGATGTTATGCTGTGTATATAGTTATACACACTAGGTGACGGTATTCCCGTTTCACATACGAGCGACCGAAACGAACAGAAAGTTGAATGGATAGACTGAACAATCAATGTATCTGGTTGGTATCCGATTATATCGCAATACTGTACTTACCAGGTGACGGTACTTCCGTTACACATACTAGCGACTGAATCGAACAGGAGGTTAAATGGTTAAACGAAGCGATAATTGTATCTGAGTTGTATTCGATGATATCGTGATGATGTTTTTTTAGCAATACTCACCAGGTAACTGTCCTTTCGTTATACGTAAGAGCGACCGAATCGAAGAGAAAGTTGAGTGGATAGACTGTACAATCATCGTTTCTGGGTTGTATTCGATTATGTTTATATAGTTATACTCACCAGGTAACTGATCTTCCGTTATACATACGAACGACTGAATTGAACAAAAGGTTGAATGGATCGTATATGGGTTGTATTCAATTATGATGTTATGCTGTGTATATAGTTATACACACTGGGTGACGGTATTTCCGTTTTACATACGAGCGACCGAAACGAACAGAAAGTTGAATGGATAGACTGAACAATCAATGTATCTGGGTGGTATCCGATTATATCGCAATACTGTATATATAGTGATACTTACCAGTTGACGGTACTTCCGTTACACATGCTAGCGACTGAATCGAACAGAAGGTTAAATGGTTAGACGAAACAATAATTGTATCTGAGTTGTATTCGATGATATCGTGATGATGTTTATATAGCAATACTCACCAGGTAACTGTTCTTCCGTTTTACATACAAGCGACCGAATCGAGCAGAAGGTTGAATGGATAGATTGAACAGTCATCGTATCTGGGTTGCATTCGGTAATGTTTATATAGTTATACTCACCAGGTAACTGTTCTTTCGTTATACATACGAGCGACTGAATTAAACAGAAGGTTGAATGAATAGACTAAACAATAATAGTATCTGGGGTTGTATTCGATTATATCGTGATGATGTTTTTATAGTTATACTCACCAGGTAACTGTCCTTTCGTTATACGTAAGAGCGACCGAATCGAAGAGAAGGTTGAGTGGATAGACTGTACAATCATCCTTTCTGGGTTGTATTCGATTATATCGTGATGATTATCATATAGTATGTCTAACCAAGAAACAAATCTTCCGTTATACATACGAGCAACCGAATCGAACATAAGGTGGAATGGATAGATTGAACAATCATTGTATCTGGGTTGTATCCGAATATATCGTTATGCTGTATATTTAGTTACACCTACCATGTAACGGTTCTTTCGTTACACATACGAGCGTCTGATTCAAAAATAAGGTTGGATGGTTTGGCGGAACGATAATTGTAACTGAGTTGTATTCGATTATATCGTGGTGATGTTTATATAGTAATAAACACCAGGTGACTGTTCTTGCGTTATACATACGAGCGACCCAATCGAGCAGAAGGTTGGATGAATAGACGGAAAGTAGTGTACCTAGGCGGCTATCAGCTCAAGATGGCCGCCATAAAGGCGGGAAATTCAAATTTCGCTGACGTGCCGCCATGGGACAGCTGTCACATGTCAACTGTCATATGTCAACTGTCATATGTCAACTGTCATATGTCAACTGTCATCTGTCAACTGTCCTATGTCAACTGTTATATGTCATATGTCTACTGTTTAGTGTTCCATGCCGCTGTGTCAACTGTCAAGTGTTCCATGCATCTGATGATCAGATGTAGTATGGAAACGCAACGCGTCATAGACTACCCGACCAATCAGAAGCCGCCATACTCCCTTGGCCCTCTTAGACCTCCGCTGTACCCTCTTAACCCCCTTAGGCCTCCGCTGTATCCCCTTGGCCCCCTCAGGCCTCCTCTGTACCCCCTTGGCCCCCTCAGGTCTCCGCTGTACCCCCTTGGCCCCCTACAGGTATTCGCTATACCCCCTTGACCCCCTAAGACTGCGCCCCTTTAGCGCTCCGCATCCGGAAACATCTCATGACGTCATATTTTATTTAAAAAAATCCTTCTATCGGCGGGATTTGAACTCCAGACCAGCCGATTACAAGTCCGATGCGTTCCCACAGAGCTACGACCACTATATAATTCAATTGCATTCAATGTCGATGCAACGTTATCGCTCAGCGTGACGTAGTCGAGCAGATCCGTCCCAAAGATAAGAGAACGTAGCAACCTCGGTAAGCGGGGAGCAGGGGAAACGAACAATGGCTTATTCATTCATTATACATCAGTGTATGAATAGAGATAATCGCATTCAAGGTCAGGTTCGCTGCATTCCATTGATGACTCAACATATCACACCATGGAACAGGGAAAGGAACAATGGCTTATTCATTCAATAAACATCAGTGTATTAATAGACATAATTGCATTCAAGGTCAGGTTCGCTGCATTCCATTGATGATTCAACATGATACAATATTTCGCGTAACGTTACAAAGATAAGAGACGACAAAGCGACTACCACTGTTGCCAGACGTTTGAAAATATTATGCATTGATGCCAGACGTTTGAAAATATCTGAAGATATCCCATAACGTACCTACCAAAGTAGAATTCGAACCACCACGTGAATACTTGATGGATAACGGGGTGTGGCTGCCTGAAGTTAGGCGTTTGACATCTAACGTTTGGCAGCCAACTATCAAATATCGAATGTCAAATGTCGAATATCCAATGTCGAATATCCAATGTCGAATATCCAATGTCAAATGTCAAATGTCAAATGTCAAATGTCAAATGTCAAATGTCAAATGTCAAATGTCAAATGTCAAATGTCAAATGTCAAATGTCAAATGTCAACTGTCAAATGTTGAACGTCAGTTCTATGGTTCAGTGACATAAAGTTGAAATATAATGATGAAAGCAGATTCATGTTAGTATCACAATGACTTCCGACGAGTACAGAAGGAAACTAGAAGAATTCGGTGAACGTGTCCGTCAGTTGAGTAGAGATATAACTTTCTACGAAGAGAAAACTAGAGTATTGAAGAAGTTGGAGTATCTGAGTTTGTGGGATAAACTTTTCAGTTGTGAGAGTAGAAGACCTGTGACAAATATAGATAACTCTAAAAATGTCACGACTATCATTAATCATTCTGACAGCCGTTTTGAATGATGTATTCTATACAAACGTACCCACTGATATCAAGATTTCAAAGATATGCTTCAACGATGAAAGAAAAAACTGCAGTCAATCGTCATGGGCAATAATGAAACATAAAGTAGTGAATGATGGACGACTACCAGTATTTTACAAGGAGATACCACAAGAAAATAACTCATTTTACAAAATGAAATTCCTATTGAATGATGGAACTCAAGAGGAAAGAGAATGGCAAGCTACACCTTTCAAGAAGACAACTTTCAAGAAGACAACAACAGATGTCAACATATTAAATGAAATTTATAAAATGTTTTCAATACTATATTTGATATTAGCAACTATAATCATTTCAATAATGAATTTCTTTATGAAAACTATAAAAAAGTATAGATCGTCTTGTAGTACATGAAAAATAAACAATTCAACAGATATACGAGGTGTTTCAATAAAACTCAATAATTAGAATAATAATACATATATTGAGGAAAATATACAATACTTTTCTACATATATTGAGGAAAATATACAATACTTTTCTACTTGGGTAATACAACATATGTAAACCATTGATGTAATTGATCAACGTTTCGTTGGGTGCACATGAATTTTCCATTGGCGTGGTTAGGACAATACGTAATGGTGGGCTGGAAGTTTTCCGTAGTCAATGAGTCATCATACAGCGTCACATCGTAAATGGTTGGATACACTGCAAGCTCAGCACACTTTGTTTTCAAAAAGTCAGTCTTCTGATTTCCTCTTACATAAATGCACTCAACTGAATGTAGTAGATATTTCTCCAAAATGGCATTTATTTCACTATAGTCAATATCTCCAGAATGATATGATATTCCATGAACAAATTTTTCCAAGTATTGTGTGGTTTTTTTATCTTTTCCGCTCACATCAGCATAAGGTGTAGGAGGCTTAAACAAAAAGTTTGATCTTTGACGACCAATCTGAATGGTCAATTCTTTCGGATGGAAGACGCCATCGAGCGTGAAACCTTGAATGTCAACGAATGCGATTCTCATGATGGTCAACGGTGAAATGGCGAGCACGAACGGTACTCGACCACTTATATTATGCTCTTCACAACCTCCGTCAGAGGGAAGTACTCTAGCAGACAATCGTGCACGATAATGCAATAGGCCTTAGTATCAGCAGGAAATCCTTTAGCAGACTCAATCTCCAGCTTTATATCCACTGTCGATGATTTCATGCTATCTTCCTGCTTGGAGCAATCAATCACGAATAATGCATGATCTTTGAATGCTGAGTAGTCCAAAATTGGATGAACTTGTGTGGAATGTGAATAGCTCGAGTAGAAACTGGTATAATTGTAGTAAGCAGTGACATAATCGTTCCGATCGAAATCCAACTGCATTCTTTCGTTTGGCCAATATTCTCCATTCAATGATAGTCTGATGCTAGATATGTTAATGTTATCAAAGGTAGTAACATCACTGTCGAGTTTATTGCGTATATTCTTCTGGAAACAAACGATGACGTAACGTGGGCGTTCCACTGCGGCGCTGGTTTTAACTGCCCAAATTTCATTCTTTGCACTTTTTGTGAGCGCTGGTAATTCGCTGAGACTCCATTTTCTGAATGGAATCATTATTGGTGTATCATTCTTGATGGGTTGCATCAATTGTAGTTTGATTTCATCATTGGGAAATATATGCTTGACCTTCAGTACCATACTATCTATCAAAACTTTGACTTTCGTAGCAGTCGTTACACCAGTATTGGTAAGTTCCTTGACAATTACGCTATCTTTATCGTCACGTGCTCGAACTAGACGAATCGTTTGTCTTCCGTATACAATCCAAGTGTAGTCATTGAATACGTTGAAAATGTGCTTGAGAGGTATCAACAAACTGAACGACTTATCCACAGCATTCAGGAACGGTTTTTCGGGGTACGTCCATCCAGCCGTCGCCAAATGTTTAGAGTCCTCAGGTTTACAGCAGAGGAATCCTCGTACAGTACTAACAATTCCAGGATCTCTGATCACTTCTATCTCTCTGGCACTCTGCACATAAGTGCACGAATCGAAAAGAAACGCTCCACAATTGGGAGCCAATGACACGTTACCAGCTCCGTCAATATCTAATTCTCCTTTGATTTCCAACAAAGATTCATGCATTGCGAAAAATGCATCTGCTTGATTCACATTAATCTCCACCATATCATTGTTATCGAATGATTTCACGTACGGGATGTAGGATCGATACTCTTCCTTTCGGATAGTTTCATCATATTGGGGTCGACGGTAAATATCGAAAATTGGGTTCATCCTTATTTGATTGAACGATGCTGCTGGTGGTGTCGGTGATTGCTCAGAATGAACGTACTTGCGTTTTACCATCTCTTACTTTCAATCCAACAGATTGGAGGAAAATAATATTTTCTGGGGAGAGCTGGTCACGTCGCTTGGAAGAACTCGATGATACTGATAGGTTTGAAGTGGGTGACACCCTTTTATGCTGAATTACCAAACCCATTCAACGTTCCTTCAAGTCCAAGTGCAAAGTACTTTTCTCTCCTCGAAAATTCACAGGTCCGAGATCTTGATCCAATACTCTAACACTGATGTTGGTGATCTCTGTCAAGTTACTTCTCACAGGCAAATAGATGGGGGTATTGGGGCGTTCGTTGATTGCGTATCCAGGATCGACTGTAATGAGAAAGCTCAATATAGTATGGGCCGGTCTGTTCCCGTAGAAGGCCCCTTCGGTAATGTTGCAATCGAAATGTAAGCTAGATACTTTTAGAATATTCACTGGTCGATCTGAAGAGTGCACTATACCAGGCTCCAAGATCCTTTTCGAAAATCCTAATAATTCTCCAAAACTATTATCGTTTTCGAAACCGATGGCGTGCAATCGACTATAGATTTCACACTCTAAGGTGTTGTTGTTTGGTTTCAATGAGAAATCTGTTTTATTCAAATGCTCCTGAATATAACTTTCAATGTTTTCAATCTCATAACAACCTGTTGGCAGCTTGATTTCCTTCAATATTGAACGATTATTATTTTCGTAGTAGTAAAATTTTTCACCATCGATGTTTGGTATGGAATGGTAAGTATGAAAGCCTAGTACAGCTATGTAATAACTTTTCCTGGGATCTAGTATGATCGGTGTGGAAGGGGTGAAAGAAAACTCGTTGGTAGTACTAGTCAGCGTAAGCAGCTGAGACATGACTGATGACATTACCAGTGGTACAGGAATATTTATAATAAAACCATCATCGACTTAACCTCATATTATTTATTAATAGATTACGGTCCCTCTACATTTCAAAAAATAATTACAACCGTGACAATCGTACTGTGAACTGACAGGTCCATCCACATGTGTTTGAGCATCTGGCCTATTATAATGAATGTAACATGGTAGACGTATTCTCAAATCGAAATTACACTGATAATCTTCAATCAAATGAAAAACTCAAAGTCGGTCGACCACACAATATAATAAAATAATGAACAAGTGGGTGTTACTATAGTTTCGGCTCAACAGCCATCATCAGACACAGTAAGTAATCTGTCTGATGATGGCTGTTGAGCCGAAACTATAGTAACACCCACTTGTTCATTATTTTATTATATTGTGTGGTCGACCGACTTTGAGTTTTTCATTTGATTGAATTCAAATTGGGCCACTTTGAGAATGGATGATTTCCATAACTACACTGATAATCGTTTGGTAATTTATGCCAAATATTCAACAATTCCCATGGTCTAGCATGTTGTATCAAATATTTGATTGAAAATTCTCTCAATTCATCTTCAGTAAAGTCTTGCAACCTCTTCTCACCATGTAGGAATGCTAAAACGGCTTCCATTATTGTACAAAAACTTTAAGCAGAGATGTCCACAGTTGAACTGATTATAGTTTTGAAACTGATCGTTATTGTAGTATAGTTTGATTTTACCCAGATATCGGACAAGTTCTTTCGGTGGTTTCAGACAACCAAATGAATCAAAATACTCAACGACATCATTTATCTTTCTATAAGCTACCCAATGAGTGCCTTGATTCTTCGACACATCTAAATTTAGAATTGCAGTTTCACGTTGACGAGGACCACTGCTTGGCAAATTGTCTCGCATGAAAACGCCTAGAAAATGTGGCTTCATTGGGAGTTTTTTTGTTTTTTTAAATATAAACCAAAGCCTCCTTTGGCGTTTTTACGCAAGTACAGCCCTTTACCAATAGCTTCCATAGCTTTATTATGTCTATGATCTTCTTCCAATTTCTTTTTCGCATTCCTCGCATCGATAATTGTCTTTGCTATCGCACCACTTCCCCCTGCAATGCTACCGAGAGCACCAAGGGCTGCAAAAATTGGCAATAGTGGTAGAATACCTCCGGATTTTGCATTGAAAGGTATGATGCGTGGTATTCTGATTTTCTTTTTTCCACCAGCTTGCTTGATGGCAAGTCTAGCAGCTTTCAGAGCAATCGAAGCAGTCTTCTTTAGATTGGTCGGGGAATTCTTCTTCAGAGATTTTCCAATTTTACCCACGATATGTCTTTGGAATGAGCATCCCATTTCAAGCTTACGTTTAGCTTTCATTCCGGAAGTAACTAATAAGGCTGCAGCTCTCTCACCAAACTTGGCGTCTGTTGATTTCACTCGTTGCCAAGCAGCGTCTTCCAATACTGAATCGGCTTTGTGACGATCTTCCAGAGTCTTGTGCTGCGAGTATGCAATGTCGTGTTGTTTGCATGCAGCGTCTAAAGGATTAATGCCAGTATCTCCACGAGCCAATCGTTTTTGTAGTTTAGTTCAATCGTTTTTGTAGTTTAGTTCCAGCTGTAATGAAATATTAGTAATCGTTTGCATCGTCCAGTAATCTGACTAACGTCCACAATACTGATAGCCTCCGGGTAAATGGAGCTCAAAAGGTAACTTGTTTATCAGGGAATTCAAAACACCTTCTCCCTCGTACGAAGACATTGAAACTGATAAAGTGGAACTGTTACACATATATTTATAGGCTAACATAAACGTCAATCATGTCACAAGATGAAGGTCATTCAACAAGAACAGTCGTTACCTATTGAAAAATTAGATTTTCACACATCATCAACGTTCACTTGTAAACATGGTAAATTATTGCCCAATTCATTTCGGGCAATAGTATGTGGACCGAGTGGTTGTGGTAAGACGAACGTCATGTTGTCAGTAATTTTCAATCCAAATGGTGCGAAATTCGAAAATGTTTACGTGTACTCCAAGTCATTGTATCAACCAAAATATCAACTACTCCAAGAGGTATTGAATGGAGTGAAAGAGGTTGGCTACTTCCCATTCAAGGATAATGATGAGATTATAAGTCCATCAGATGCAAAACCCAACTCTATATTTCTGTTCGATGATGTGGCGTGTAATTCCCAACAGAAAATCCGGGAATATTTTTCAATGTGTAGACACAAGGATATTGATGCTGCCTACCTTTGTCAGACCTACTCAAAAATACCTAAACAGCTCATACGAGACAACTGTAACCTGATTGTACTATTCAAACAAGATGAAATCAATTTGAAGCACGTATTTGATGAACACGTATCTCCAGACATGAGTTTCGAAGACTTTAAATGCTTGTGTTCGAAATGTTGGAATGTTGCATATGGTACTCTTGTGATTGTCAAAGATTTCGATATGAATGATGGTAGATATCGTCAAGGGTTTGATAAATATATAAAAATATGAGTATCAAACATCATCAGATCATTCCCCATCATGATGTCATCAAGTCGTGTTGGCACACACAAATACAAAAAGCGCAGCAAACGTGCTGCCTCCCCCACTGATTTGAACATAGACGATCAAATAGCTGCACGCAAACGCAAAATTGCAGAGCTCACCCGTTCCATTAGGAAAAAGTACTTGGCATTGAAACTGTGTAGATCGGAAAAAGATGAATCTCTCATCAAAATGTTTAAACCCATTTCGGAGCCACTACATGAGATTGTCAAATCCTCGAAGATCAATAATGCATTAAGAAGTATCAAAAAAGAAGAATCGCCTGAACTGAAGAAAGAAGAAGAAGAGGAAGGAAAAGAAAAAGAACAAACACAATTTCTCCCAATGGAAGAAGTAGGCAGAATAAGTGCGATCACGAGTGGACGAGATGATGATGATGAAGTATTTCGCGAAAATATACCTGAACAAAATATTTCGAAAAATGTTATGGATGAATATCTAGATCAATATCCAGTCATGTCACATCCATATATCAGAGATCATTGGTCATATAGTGAAAAAATAGATACAATGTATGGACCAACGTATGATCCCCAAACATCAAAATGGTATCTAGGAACGCAAGAACTTGACTTTGATAAAAGGACTGGCTTCATCAAAATTGGAGGTAAACAGATACGAGGAACCCCAGGACTGCATAAGCTCATCTTCTATGATGATCCTACGGATTTTAACGAAGAAGATGTGCAAGCTTACAAAGAGCTATTGAAATTGAGTGATCGATATATCAATAAATATGGAAGACTTAAAGGTTCTACGAGATGGAAATACACAGAAATCATAGAACCGCTTATAATGGAGTTGCGAAAAGGTAGAAGACGTTCAACGACTGGTGATGGTTTGAAATTAACGTACAATGAAAAACCAGTGGAGTATATTTATTGGGATGATCCGAATGAACTCGTTGATCGTTTGAAGCTGTTGATAGCTTCCAAGGCAGCTGGAAACACCTCACTCGATAATGAAATAGTTTCCATAATCAATGAACTTCGGGAAGCTGGCTATATATACTAATAACACTGGCAATGATGAGTCATTTGAACAATGAGTCTGAACAAGTTCGGACATAGATATGCTCCACATGAAGGTAGCAATAACATTATTGAATTGACTCATTTAAGAAAACAATTTGTATCACATGATATTATGATAAAGAATTTAACTGATGCATTGAATTTGATTGACAACAAAATAAATAAATTTGAAGAATTCATTTCGAGGAACCCTCCAACGGCTAGTGAACATATGTCAACGAAAAAGTATGTAGATGATGTGATTTCACAAATTAAATTTGATTTCAAGTTGGCCATTGATAATTATACCAAAAAAGTGCGAGGGGTACTCGATGGAAAAGTGAGTAAAGTTGAAATTGATAAGCTCAATACAAAATTGAATGAATTGATTAGTGGTCACGCAAACAGTACTACAAACCGCATTGATGCACTACAAAGTCAAATGACAAATGCCTTGAAAAATATCGAAGGATCAATAAATAGACTCAATAGTAAAAATACCCATTGATAGTATGACTTCAACAGACAAGATTCAACTCGTTGATGAGCTTCATGCGCCTGCCCGTAAGACTTACCCTAGACGACGAACCATCATCAAGGGCTTAGACGATTTATGGCAAATGGATTTGGCCGAAATGAGACCTTATGCACACCAAAATAAAGGTTTCAAAATGATTTTGGTAGTTATCGACTGTTTTTCTAAATACCTATGGACACGCCCACTCAAAACTAAGACGGGTGAAGAGATCACTAAATCTTTTGCGGATATACTGCACCAAGCTAAGCGTATACCAAAAAATCTGCAATCAGATCGAGGAACGGAATTTTTCAATAGCAAATTTCAGACCTTGATGAAAAAATATAACATAAACCACTATAATACATTCACTGTGAAAAAGGCTACCATTGCTGAACGGGTAATAAGAACACTCAAAAATAAACTCTACAAGTATTTCAGTCTGAATGGAAAATACAGATGGATTGATGTATTGTCAAAAATTACTAAACAATATAATGACACCAAGCACAGTAGGACTAGATTGAAACCTTCTGAAGTGAACAAGTCCAACGAAAAAGAGATTTTACGTCAGAGATATAGTCATTTGAAAATTGCTGGTCCACGTAAGCTCAAAGTTGGTGATATCGTGCGGATATCCAAGTCTAAACATATTTTCGAAAAAGGGTACACGCCAAATTGGACGACAGAGTTATTCAAAATCACTAAAGTTAAAATAACCAATCCTGTAACATACTTACTCGAAGACATGCATGGTCAGCCAATCAGCGGTGCTTTCTATGAGGAGGAATTGCAGAAAACCAAAAATCCCGACATTTACCTCATTGAAAAAGTATTGAGGAGAAAGGGAAAGAAAATGTACATCAAGTGGCTAGGACTTGACAAAAAACATAACAGTTGGATAGAAGACGTTGATTTAGTATAGAATCTTATGGAAAACACGCACAAAATTCTGCAGTCATGGGGGCCTTTTCATCTCCATCATAAAGAACAGAAATCACAATTCAAGTTCGGATCAGTCTGGGAAAGAAGGAGGGGGATATAAATATCTGCATGAAGTTGATTTCAGTCTCAGTCGAGTTTGTATCCAGCAATGTCGAGTCAAGATAGTGGTTACGCTAGTATGTCAGATGTAAGTGACGTCGAGATGACACCACCACCACCATCACCACCAGCAGCATCATTCAATGAAGAATCTGATGGAGAATTAGACGAGCTGTTGGTAATGTTCGAGAATGCAGCCAAAGATGAGATGTATTACCTACTCCACACATCATTCTCGTCAGGGTGTTTCAATATTGGGGTTGGTTTAAGCCCTGCCAGATCGTTCAGTCCAGCTGTCATTTTAACATGTTCATCATACAGAATATCTTTTGGATTAATGGAGGGGGCTGTATTCACCGATTTGCTGCAAAATCAATTGGAAAAATTTTTCAATGCACCAACTAGCCAAGAGTGTGAAGCCGTCACGTTTCCATGTGGAAATTACTGTAAAGTTACACAGATGGTGTACGGCGAAGTGAAATTTCTAATGGTGAGCAAATTTGGTGTTGACTTCTACATCGACGATAAAGATGCCAACCAGATCCTCGAAGTTCATCGAGGTGTGGTGATTCATCGGGTGGCCATGCTGGAGGACATGAACTTTAGTGCTTATTTTAATAATATTGTAGATTTAATTAGATCTAGTTTCCATGATGATGAAAATAGTCGTTTAGATGTTTTGTATGCATTTTGTGAGATGTCTAATTGTAGCTTATTAGGTAATGCATTGAGAGAATATTTGTTTTTCTATAAAAGCAATGCTCTAAAATATTTTGAATAAAGGACAAAGATATATATTTCAAAGTGTTTTATTCAATGAAAGAGATACATTTTCAACTGACATGAGCTATACAGAAAATATATTTATGTCAAACTTAAGTAAAGGGGTATAATATATATATTATATATGGGAATTATGTATACAAGCATCAGCTATACAGATGGAAAACAAAAATACATATCATAATAAAACTAAAATTAATATAATAATTGGGTAGGTATAGGTATATCTAACATGGTGGAGTAGATTTCGCATTTTTATTGGTGGAAAATAATGGAAATTGCTATTCATTCTGAAAATTCTTCGTCAGGCAGATCTGACACCATTGGAGTTTGCGTGATGGAGAAATGTCCAAAAGGAAGGGTATCATACGAATTTGGTAGTAAATGTCTTTTACTGTCATAAGGGCTCAGCGCAATTTTTGTCTGTTCGATGCTGAATACTTCATGAGCATAGGAACGGATTGTTCGTTGGGTAACGATTTGTTCCTTTGATTCCTTAAGACATGTTACATAATCATCAAAAGTTATCTTATTCTTGACTACATTATGCTTGATCCCTTTAGATTTTTTGGATACTTTACCTCCCTGCACCTTGTAGGCATACATTTTCGAACGTAAGCCTACAAAGTGTGTTATAATTTTTGAATTTGCTTCATCCTTCATTTTTCCAATTACTTTTTTATTCACTTGCGGAATTCCAAAAATATTGTCTGAAGGATAGTCGGAAGTATCGAATTCATTCAGATTGGTTTTTATAAGTTCCGCGTACACATCATCACAACCGAGTTCGTAAATGAAGCTATCAGTATCTGTGTACAGTAACTTACAATTTTCCACACCCATCGTAGGTAGCATGAAATCATAATGGAAGTTGTACATACGAGTCTTGGATAAGTCCAGAATAGCCATTCCAACATAGAGGGGCTTGTTGAAGACTATTTTGGACTTGCCCAGCTCGATAGCTACCAAGTCATCACTCAATATTGTCCGATTACGGAATTTAGAACTTGCAATCAAATTCCTTGCCCCGTACCGCCCCTCCCACGATCTACATAATTTAACAATGCGATGTTTGCGGATGTTCTCCATGGTCTTACCAAACACCGCATTGTTCATAAGCTTGTACAAATTTTTTTCAAAAGTATTGGTGGCTGCAGTTCTCAATCTAGTGTTGAGATCAATGTAGGGCTGCAACCATGCCGACTGTTTTTTACCACTTTGTGGATTTTCGTTAATTTCAAACCATTGGCTATAGCTTGTTTCAAATTTACGTAATGCAATATGTATTGCTGCTTATGATGTAATGTTGTCATTAATTTTGCCAATTTTGAGCCAGGAGGTTTACGGTGTTCTGAACAGAACGGGAAATCTTTATGTAGATCGTGCAGATGTTCGGGGTACTCTAGGTCAACTTGTAGGATATACCCTTCTGGTGCATCGTCAGGAATAGATGTAACATCTATGTTGGTATCTGTCCATTCAAACCCTCCAAAAGGAAGGGGTCTAGACATTGCCCATCCATACAGATTGTTGACAACCAAATAGAGAAGATGTTTTGAAGGTTTCGTAGGATCGTATGTTGGCACATATTTATGATTAGCCTCGGAATACCTGTTGCTGCAAACTGAAATGCCGCCTCTTATAGCCTTTTCAATGAACATAAGCATATCAACGTCTTTCAAAATTTGTAATTTACATTTCGTGAATTTCAACATACAATCCCACGTAAAGCCAGGAAGGGTGTAATACCATGCGGGATCTAAACCGTATGTTTTCGAAGCAGCTTCTCTAAAATTTTCCATGACGTCTGCCAGCAGAAGGATATCTGTCTTCATGTAAAGATCGCTATATTGACCTAGAGTCTTGATATTGAATTGTTGCCATACGTTAAGAGCATGAGCGTACTTTTCCTCATCAATATTTTCATCATTCAACTTGTTGTAAAAATGCTCGATGGATGGTAATTCAGTTTCTTTCAGTTTATCTACATTATTGATGTAGTCATATGGAAAGACACCTTTCTTTGTGAGCAACTCGAATTTACTATCACTTAAAGTGATGAATTCTTTTTTCAAATTTCGAAAATCGTCTTTATTTAAATTTGATGCCAGCTCATCAAGACTGGCGCCTAAAAATCTTAATGAATCTATAAATCTGAATTTGATTCCAGATTCCTTATCGTGTTGAGTAAAAGAAATGTATTTTCCCATATTTATAGGAAGTACGCTCACCTTCCCACGTTTGGTAATGTCTCTAATGAGAAAATGAGAGTCATAACCACTCAAGTTGTGGAAAACTATAGGTATTACAAAAGACTTTTGATAGTTCAAGTTACAGGCATTGTGTGCCCACCCCCTGAACTGACCCGTGAAGTGACAGTGGTCTTTGACGATTGTTTCGCCAGCCTTGAATGTCTTTTCACAAATGTGACAAGTTGTTACCCCGACCTTTTCAGGGAAATCAGTCAGAGGAATGATTGTCTTGATCTTGGACTTTACAAATTTTGCGACCTCTGTCATTTCCGATGCGAACCAATCCATGCATTCAGGTCCTCGATGTCTCTTAAAATATGATAAGTTGTCATCGTAGGAGCATTTAAAGTAGTATCCTGCACTGAACGCATTGTGTTTCTGATATTTTTTTGTTTTCGAAGAAATTTCGTGATCATAGTGCTGCAATTCAGATTCAAAGTCAGCATATATGATAAATTCAGCTTTTTGCTTATAAATGGAATTTTTGAACTCGACAAAATCATAATCAGGAAAAGAAATTTTGCAATCGTTGATGTTTTCACACACAGCACTATGATCATTTAATTTCGATTCATTGGAAAAATAATTCAAACATCTATCACAAAAATATTTTCTATTTTTATGTTTATTGAGTTGGACCGAAAGAAGTCTTGACATGACAACAATAATGATACCGAATTTCTACATCATCATCATCCTCAGGTAGAGCTTCATAATCGTTGGGTTTTGGAAAATATTCACTTTGAACTAAGAGCAAATTGACATGTCTATCTAACTTGTGTTTTGTGAGTCTTACGGGTACTACTTCAAAATACTCTCTACCGTTTGCCTGGATCAGTTCCAAACCATAAACGTTCACCGAAATAGTATTCAACTTTTCAAATTTACCAATTTGATTAAACATTAGGGGAATTTCCAAGCCTGTGGTATTGAGAACTTGGTTGTAATGAGGGTACGAGCTGGGCCTATCTACATTATGATTGACAGGGTATAAGGCACTAACTACGCTCCAAAAAAAGCAGGCTTCATCAGTGTTTTTAACATTAATACAAGCTCGCTTTTTTGAAATTTGGTCAGGCAGACCGATGTATGAGGATCCATTTCCAATTTCTAATTTATTTATGTTTACTTCCAAAGAAATGATGCGATGTAAGGCCCAGCCACTATCTTTTTCTTGAAATTCCGACAGCTTATTTGAAATGACATCAGTAACATTATCTTGAAACCAAAGGTCTAAATCCGTTCCTATATCTATTGAAGCATTTTTTGTGTTGAAATATTTGAATTCGATTATGTCACCATCTTCAGATTTTTTTATGAATTCTCCACAAAAGTTGGTATTGGCCTTGATTAATTGAAAATTATTGAGACAATTTTTGATCTTGATTTTGAAAATATGACAAGCATCGGTCAGAAATTGTGCTACGTCCTTGTGAGAAATATTAATGATGATACCCGTCCTTATTCGGCTTGCAAAAACCGATTGGACATCCCTCCATGCTATCCGGTTTCTCCTAGGACTCATGAGACCGGATCCAATATGTTTCGTATTTCTAATTAGAGCGTAAAATCTTTTCAAATGTCCCACGTTTGTTTGGAGTTTTCTAAGAATTCCTGATGTCAAATCAGCCTCACGAATTGCTTTATTACAAATTTGAATATGTTTATTGATTGTCTTGATCCAAAAGCTCTTTTCATTGATTGATAATTTTTTTGTTTCTAGTTCCTTGAATTTCCTAATAATTTCATCACTCACAAGACCAATCTCGTTAGCATTTTCCATTGTTTTCACAAATAAAAAGAAACGTTCCACTCACCAAAATCTTAAAACTATTATGGAAGTCCCCGCCGTTCTCTTGTGACCGGTTGACTGGAGGGTTGTAGAGGGACACTGTTGGTTTCTGAAAAAGTTCAGTTTTGTTAAATGTATGCACACTTTAAAGAAGTTGAGGAAATTCATCCTAGACATTACGAAGATTACTCACATTTGATTAATTCTTTACAATTTCGAAGTTGGAGGACAGTCCTGCCAACCCTTTGAAAATAAGGGAGTAGTCGTCAGGGGTGAAGAGGGGGATTTGCAGCTTCACTGCTTCAACCGCTCTCTTCGGTAAGAATACTGTCTTCTCTTCCAATTCAACCACAATTGTTTCTCCGTATCTTGTTTGAACCACCCTAATATCTTTAATCAATTGTGGCTTATTTGGAGGGAGGCTATGGAGTGGCACTGTCGGCTTGAATACAGTAACTCGGGTGGCAGCGTTTATTCCTGAAAGATCCATCTATCAAAACAAACAATAACAAAAAAAAAATCAGATATACAACAAAACTGTCGAAACATTAAAGAAAAATACTATGGATATACCCTATTTCAGAACATCTGATTGAATACCCTATTTCGAAACTCAAGTTGCATGGTGATAGAGATCAAGAAAAATAAATAAATAAAACTCACCTTAGATTATTGGAATATACACCCACAAAAAAAATAATTGTCGAACTACACACCCACGATGATTCACCGTTGATGATCGAAGGCAAACTGAAGCTCCACCCGATATAAAATTGGTTTTATAGCTGATTAGAACAATAGAGTCATTGATGAATGTGTTTTGCACCGAGAAGTGCATAGTTGTATATCGAGCTGTAATAAGAATGCTCATTCAAGGTCAACAAAATCGCTATCTGTGAATAAATAAAATCATGATTCGCCGGCCACGTGTAAACTCATAAATGACCTGTTCATCAATATATTGAATAAAATGCTGAGATAAGCATGACATCATCATCGCTATCTATGGATAATTATGATCGTGATTCATGATATCATCATTGGCCATCTGCAATCTTATCAAAGACCTCATTCATTGTCGATTCATCGGACGAAATGTAGAGACGCGTGGTCTCTTATCTTTGGGACGGATCTGCTCGACTACGTCACGCTGAGCGATAACGTTGCATCGACATTGACTGCAATTAAATTATATAGTGGTCGTAGCTCTGTGGGAACGCATCGGACTCGTAATCCGGTGGTCTGGAGTTCGAATCCCGCCGATAGAAGGATTTTTTAAATAAAATATGACGTCATGAGATGTTTCCGGATGCGGAGCGCTTAAGGGGCGCAGTCTTAGGGGGGTCAAGGGGGTATAGCGAATACCTGTAGGGGGCCAAGGGGGTACAGCGGAGACCTGAGGGGGCCAAGGGGGTACAGTGGAGGCCTAAGGGGGCCAAGGGGATACAGCGGAGGCCTAAGGTGGTTAAGAGGGTACAGCGGAGGTCTAAGAGGGCCAAGGGAGTATGGCGGCTTCTGATTGGTCGGGTAGTCTATGACGCGTTGCGTTTCCATACTACATCTGATCATCAGATGCATGGAACACTTGACAGTTGACACAGCGGCATGGAACACTAAACAGTAGACATATGACATATAACAGTTGACATATGACAGTTGACATATGACAGTTGACATGTGACAGCTGTCCCATGGCGGCACGTCAGCGAAATTTGAATTTCCCGCCTTTATGGCGGCCATCTTGAGCTGATAGCAGCCTAGGTACACTACTACGGAATGATAATTGTATCCGAGTTGTATTCGATTATTTCGTGATGACGTTCATATAGAAATACTCACCAGGTTACTGTTTTTTCGTTATACATACGAGCAACTGAATCGAACAGAAGGTTGAATGGATAGTATCTGGGTTGTATTCGATTATGATGTTATGCTGTGTATATAATTATACACACTTGGTGACGGTATTCCCGTTTTACATACGAGCGAGCGAAACGAACAGAAAGTTGAATGGATAGACTGAACAATCAATATATCTGGTTGGTATCCGATTATATCGTAATACTGTATATATAGTGATACTTAACAGGTGACGGTACTTCCGTTACACATACTAGCGACTGAATCGAACAGAAGGTTAAATGGTTAGACGAAACGATAATTGTATCTGAGTTGTATTCGATGATATCGTGATGATGTTTATACAGCAATACTCACCAGGTAACTGTTCTTCCGTTTTACTTACAAGCGACCGAATCGAGCAGAAGGTTAAATGGATAGATTGAACAATTATCGTATCTGGGTTGTATTCGATAATGTTTATATAGTTATACTCACCAGAAATTTGTTCTTCCGTTATACATACGAGCGACTGAATTGAACAAAAGGTTGAATGGTTAGACTAAACAATAATCGTATCTGGGATTGTATTCGAGTATATCGTGATGATGTTTATATAGTTATACTCACCAGGTAACTGTTCTCCAGTTATATATAAGAGCGACTGAACTGAACAGAATGTTGAATGGATAGACTGAACAATCATCGTATCTGGGTTGTATTCGATTATATCGTGATGATTATCATATAGTATGTCTGACCAGGTAACAGTTCTTTCGTTAAACATACGAGCAACCGAATCGAACATAAGGTTGGATGGATAGATTGAACAATCATTGTATCTGAGTTGTCTCCGATTATATCGTTATGCTGTATATTTAGTTACACCTACCATGTAACGGTTCTTTCGTTACACATACGAGCGTCTGAATCGAACATAAGGTTGGATGGATAGACGGAATGATAATTGTATCTGAGTTGTATTCGATTATATCGTGATGACGTTCATATAGAAATACTCACCAGGTTACTGTTCTTTCGTTATACATACAAGCGACCGAATCGAGCAGAAGGTTAAATAGATAGATTGAACAATCATCGTATCTGGGTTGTATTCGATTATGTTTATATAGTTATAACCAGGTAACTGATCTTCCGTTATACATACGAGCGACTGAATTGAACAGAAAGTTGAATGGATAGTATTGGTTGTATTCGATTATGATGTTATGCTGTGGTATGAACGAAGTTGAAAATCGGTCCATACGTTCGAAAGTTAAGGCAATCTGAAGAATTCGAAAAAGTTCAAAGGATGCTCCCTTTGATGCATTTTTTTTTTCGATAACGGTTTTTTTAATCGGAGAAATGGATTCTATGAAAAAAAACAAGCAGATTGGTATGATCGAAGTTGAAAATCGGTCCATACGTTCGAAAGTTAAGGCGATCTGAAGAATTCGAAAAAGTTCCAAGGGGCCCCCTTTGATGCATTTTTTTTTCGATTTCGGTTTTTTCGATTGGAGAAATGGATTCTATGAAAATAAACAAGCAGATTCGTATGATCGAAGTTGAAAATCGGTCCATCCGTTTGGAAGTTAAGGCGATCTGAAGAATTCGAAAAAGTTCCAAGGGGACCCCCTTTGATGCAATTTTTTTATGATTTCGATTTTTTCGATTGGAGAAATGGATTCTATGAAAAAAAAACAAGCAGTTTGGTATGATCGAAGTTGAAAATCGGTCCATCCGATCGGAAGTTAAGGCGATCTGAAGAATTCGAAAAAGTTCCAAGAGGACCCCCTTTGATGCATTTTTTTTTTCGATTTCGGTTTTTTCGATTGGAGAAATGGATTCTATGAAAAAAACAAGCATATTGGTATGATCGAAGTTGAAAATCGGTCCATCCGTTTGGAAGTTAAGGCGATCTGAAGAATTCGAAAAAGTTCCAAGGGGGCCCCCTTTGATGCAATTTTTTTTTTTATTTCGGTTTTTTCGATTGGAGAAATGGATTCTATAAAAAAAAACAAGCAGATTGGTAAGATCGAAGTTGAAAATCGGTCCATCCGTTTGGAAGTTAAGGCGATCTGAAGAATTCGAAAAAGTTCCAAGGGGACCCCCTTTGATGCAATTTTTTTTTAGATTTCGGTTTTTTCGATTGGAGAAATGGATTCTTTGAAAAAAAACAAGCATATTGGTATGATCGAAGTTGAAAATCGGTCCATCCGTTTGGAAGTTGAGGCGATCTGAAGAATTCGAAAAAGTTCCAAGGGGACCCCCTTCTGATGCAATTTTTTCTTCGATTTCGGTTTTTTCGATTGAAGAAATGGATTCTATGAAAAAAACAAGCAGCTTGGTATGATCGAAGTTGAAAATCGGTCCATCCGTTCGGAAGTTAAGGCGATCTGAAGAATTCGAAAAAGTTCCAAGAGGACCCCCTTTGATGCAATTTTTTTTTCGATTTCGGTTTTTTCTATTGAAGAAATGGATTCTATGAAAAAACAAGCAAATTGGTATGAGCGAAATTGAAAATCGGTCCATCCGTTCGGAAGTTAAGGCGGTCTGAAGAATTAGAAAAAGTTCCAAGGGGGCCCCCTTTGATGCATTTTTTTTTCGATTTCGGTTTTTACGATTGGAGAAATTGATTCTATGAAAGAAACAAGCAGATTGGTATGATCGAAGTAGAAAATCGGTCCATCCGTTCGGAAGTTAAGGCGATCTGAAGACTTCGAAAAAGTTCCAAGAGGGCCCCCTTTGATGCAATTTTTTTTTTAGATTTCGGTTTTTTCGACTTGAGAAATGGATTCTATAAAAAACAACAAGCAGATTGGTAAGATCGAAGTTGAAAATCGGTCCATCCGTTTGGAAGTTAAGGCGATCTGAAGAAATCGAAAAAGTTCCAAGGGGACCCCCTTTGATGCAATTTTTTTTTCGATTTCTGGGTCGCTCAGTCACAATTATCGTTCCGTCTAACCATCCAACCTTATGTTCGATTCAGACGCTCGTATGTGTTACGAAAGAACCGTTACATGGTAGGTGTAACTAAATATACAGCATAACGATATAATCGGAGACAACCCAGATACAATGATTGTTCAATCTATCCATCCAACCTTATGTTCGATTCGGTTGCTCGTATGTATAACGGAAGAACTGTTACCTGGTGAGTCATACTATATGATAATAATCACGATATAATCAAATACAACCCAGATACGATGAATGTTCAGACTATCCATTCAACCTTCTGTTCAGTTCAGTCGCTCTTATGTATAACTGGAGAACAGTTTCCTGGTGAGTATAACTATATGAACATCATCAAGATATAATCGAATACAACCCCAGATACGATTATTGTTTAGTCTATCCATTCAACCTTCTGTTCAATTCAGTCGCTCGTATGTATAACGGAAGAACAGTTACCTGGTGAGTATAACTATATAAACATAATCGAATACAACCCAGAAACGATGAATTTTCAATCTATCCATTTAACCTTCTGCTCGATTCGGTCGCTTTTATGTAAAACGGAAGAACAGTTACCTGGTGAGTATTGCTATATAAACATCATCACAATATCATCGAATACAACTCAGATACAATTATCGTTCCGTCCAACCATTTAACCTTCTGTTCGATTCAGTCGCTAGTATGTGTAACGGAAGTACCGTCACCTGGTAAGTATCACTATATATACAGAATTGCGATATAATCGGATACCACCCAGATACATTGATTGTTCAGTCTATCCATTCAACTTTCTGTTCGTTTCGGTCGCTCGTATGTGAAACGGGAATACCGTCACCTAGTGTGTATAAATATATACACAGCATAACATCATAATCGAATACAACCCAGATACTATCCATTCAACCTTCTGTTCGATTCGATTGCTCGTATGTATAACGAAAGAACAGTAACCTGGTGAGTATTTCTATATGAACGTCATCACGATATAATCGAATACAACTCAGATACAATGATCATTCCGTCTATCCATCCAACCTTATGTTCGATTGGGTCGCTCGTATGTATAACGCAAGAACAGTCACCTGGTGAGTATTACTATATAAACATCACCACGATATAGTCGAATACAATTCAGTTGCAATTATCGTTCTGTCTAACCATCCAACCTTATGTTCGATTCAGACGCTCGTATGTGTAACGAAAGAACCGTTACATGGTAGGTGTAACTGAATATACAGCATAACGATATAATCGGAGACAACCCAGATACAATGATTGTTCAATCTATCAATTCAACCTTATGTTCGATTCGGTTGCTCGTATGTGTAACAGAAGAACTGTTACCTGGTTAGACATACTATATGATAATCATCACGATATAATCGAATACAACCCAGATACAATGATTGTTCCATTCAACCTTCTGTTCGTTTCGGTCGCTCGTATGTAAAACGGGAATACCGTCACCTAGTGTGTATAACTATATACACAGCATAACATCATAATCGAATACAACCCAGATACCATCCATTCAACCTTCTGTTCGATTAGGTTGCTCGTATGTATAACGAAAGAACAGTAACCTGGTGAGTATTTCTATATGAACTTCATCACGATATAATCGAATACAACTCAGATACAATGATCATTCCGTCTATCCATCCAACCTTCTGTTCGATTGGGTCGCTCGTACGTATAACGCAAGAACAGTCACCTGGTGAGTATTACTATATAAACATTACCACGATATAATCGAATACAACTCAGTTACAATTATCGTTCCGTCTAACCATCCAACCTTATGTTCGATTCAGACGCTCGTATGTGTAACGAAAGAACCGTTACATGGTAGGTGTATCTAATTATACAGCATAACGATATAATCGGAGATAACCCAGATACAATGATTTTTCAATCTATTCATTCAACCTTATGTTCGATTCGGTTGCTCGTATGTATAACGGAAGAACAGTTACCTGGTTAGACATAATATATAATAATCATCACGAAATAATCGAATACAACCCAGATACGATGATTATTCAGTCTATCCATTCAACCTTCTATTCAGTTCAGTCGCTCTTATGTATAACTGGAGAACAGTTACCTGGTGAGTATAACTATATAAACATCATCACGATATAATCGAATACCTGGTGAGTATAACTATATAAACCTAATCGAATACAACCCAGATACGATGAATTTTCAATCTATCCATTTAACCTTCTGCTCGATTCGGTCATTTGTATGTAAAACGGAAGAACAGTTACCTGGTGAGTATTGCTATATAAACATCATCACGATATCATCGAATACAACTCAGATACATTCATCGTTTCGTCTAACCATCTAACCTTCTGTTCGATTCAGTCGCTAGTATGTGTAACGGAAGTACCGTCACTTGGTAAGTATCACTATATTTATTTATTTAATTAATATACATCCAGCAGGCCGAAGCCCAATTACAGGAGTACTTAATAATATTATTACATGCGATTGCAAAAAAGAAGTGATAACAATTAACGAGTTTCGTTAACTTACAGGTTATAGGTTAGTCAGGAACTAAACTGGAAACGGTTTGTCTAAATTGTGTCTGAGTAAGAAAAAATATGTCAACTGAGCCTAGCTTATTATAATTTCTACACATTGAGTTTATTGGGGAATGAAAGTGATGTTGAGTGTTTGGTACATTGAAATGGAATGTGTTGTGATTTCGAGAAGATTGTCGGGGTATACTGAAGTTAATTAACGAGAGTAATGTCGAGGAATCTATCGTGTTGTGTATGATTTTGTACATAAATAGTGAGTCACTGATTTCTCTTCTTTTTCTTAGTGATTGTGTATTAAACTCACTCAGCAGGAGATCGTAAGAGTAATTTCTTTCGGGGTAACGTTTATGTTTTTTGAAAAATAAGTACTTTAAGAACTTCCGTTGAACTATCTCAATTGCCGATATTGTTTGTTGGTGATACGGATTCCACACTTGACTACAGTATTCCAGTTTACTTCTCACTAAAGTGTAGTAAAATTGATAAAGTGCGTCCAAAGTTTTAAATTCATGACATGTACGAATTATAAAACCCAATGATTTCATGGCTTTGGAAATTATTGTTTCAGTATGTTTTGTAAAGGTTAGTTTACAGTCGTATGTGACACCCAGATTAGAGGGGTGTTTTTTCGTGAGTATGTCATCACTTTACATTTACTAACATTAAGTGATAGTTTGTTTGCTATACACCAGTCTTCCAACGTTTTCAAGTCGTTTTGTAGTGAGATAGAGTCTGTTATGCTATCAATCCGTCTGAATAATTTCATATCATCCGCAAATGCGAGGGTATCGGATTTAATATCAATGCAGATATCATTTGCGAAAAGCAAAAAAAGTAGGGGTCCCAAGTTTGAGCCCTGTGGCACACCGGAAGTTGCAATAAACTCATAGGATTTCACTCCATCATAGTCAACATAGAGTTCGCGATCTTTTAAATACGTTTTTAAAATATTAATCATGTTTTCGGAAATACCAAACGAAGTTGGTTTGTCTAGGAGCCGGTTGTGCGATACGCGATCAAACGCCTTACTAAAATCTGTGTATATTACATCTATCTGAGATCTAGAATCGAGTGCTTCGGATACAAATTCTGTAAATATACACAGATTTGTCGCCGTGCTACGACCTTTCATGAAACCATGTTGGGCCTGGGAAATAAGATGGCGAGTGTGTGCATACGTCAGGTCCGCCACAATGATCTCGAACAGTTTTGAGAGGGCAGAAATCAATACAATAGGTCTATAGTTTGTGATCTCTGTGGGTTTTCCAGATTTGAAGATGTAGCATTTTTAAATGCCACTGTATGCGTTCCTACTGTTTCCTTATCATCTCCTACTATTATGGGACGTCGTATGATGATTGCAAGTTCCAAGGTCTGCTAAGTTTTATGTGACCTCCCTGTATGAGAATAAACTATTCCACAACCAAAAATAAATAATATGAGGAACAGTCACCGCCACCTATATGCGATGTCTCTCACCCATAAATAGTATCGATAAGCCAGATACTTTTCTTGTATTTTTCATGTAACATATTTTTTTGGTATATTCCTTGATGTGATATGCCGCGTGATTTTTCAAACATTAAGAATTGTTGAATTTTGCCGTGGTGTTGAGTCTACTCCTTCATTTAGTATCCTCATCTCCACTTGGTGCACATTACCGCCATCTCACTTGGTTCATGGTACATGATACTTTTGCTTTTTGCACGACTCGAGAATTTTCGAGACTGAATGCGAGAGGTAGGGAACACCGATCTCGGAAGTCGAAGAGAAATCATTCCACCTATGAAGAAGTGAGGTGTTGATCACTCATGTAGTGGCGTACTTATTTCGAGGGCCGGCATCAAAAAAAAAAAAAACTTGCAGAGTTGCAATTTCACCAGTTTTTTGGATATAATAGTGAAGTGATAGCCGAACCCCCATATCCTAAGTTATATCTCCATGGTGATGCTGTCATTCATCTGGGTAGTAGAAAACCTCCTTCATCAGGGGTGAGTTCAACAATAGTGTTATACACTGTACATATATTAGCTATAATTCCTTTCAAATTGTTCCACTGTAACATTTCCTAAGAAATGTTTGGAGAAGATAGACGTTCATAAACGTTTCTCGTAGGGTTTTTCTGTCCACTCTCTAACTGGAGAAAAACTAAAGTCGCCCGTCAACTACTGCTGGTGGAGCAACTGACATAACAACCGTCGCGGCAACTGACATAACAGCTTGTGCAACGACTGATGCAGCCACTGGTGCATCTGTATAATTTATATTTAATTTCGTTATGGAAAATATCATACTTCAGGTATAACCATAATTTATTCATCTCGAGAATCTCGAATTATGTAAGGTGGCACATAGTACTATGTCAAACTAGCGGCTCATGTTTTAATTATGTATTGACATATAACTTCATTCGACTATCACTATTAATTAATCAACGGTAGGTAATATTTACCCTAAAGTAGATACTGAAGTTATGATTCCCCTTAATTCCTTATGACATATGTCTAGGTATAATTTTCCATATTAAGTATTTTCTGTATGCAATGGTTATTTAGTTCATTTCATTAAATCAAGTCCCACTGGTATAAAAAACTAACTTATTTCACTTCTTCCCCCAACTGAATATCAGAATCCTAGAATCTAGTGTATTGAGGTAATCTTATTTATAAAAAGAATTGATAAGTGTCTGATTTCTTAGTTTGCAGCACAATAATTCAAATCAGGTTAATTCGCAAATTCCTAACTTAAACTAAGTGGCGCTCAAGAAAAACTTTCCAAATTATTGTCATCCTTTGAGTTCCTCAAAAATCTACTCCCAAATGCTCTCCGGCGAAAAGCTCCGTGCACTTATGTAACATATCCTTTGGGTTTAATTTCAAACAAATGTTCAGATTATACAAGAACATATAAAAAAAAATGTTACACAAGTGGCGCCCAACGTGGGGCCCGAGGAACCTCGAATTTTAATTCAAAAGTTTTTCATCTCAAGAATACCTCAATAAATAAATTTCAGTCTTTCTCGGATTCAATATTCTGGTTGTGATAAAGTGGTGAAATAAAAACGAAGCTATCTGATATAGCTGGTTTTTATAGTTCAATTGTTTTGCCTGATATTTCGTTCAACTGAAGTGAAAACATTGTAGACAGATTTGATTTTCTATAGACTATCTCAGTAAATATTGCATATCAGGGAAAATACATTTTGATATATAAGTATTGAACACTTCATACAGGGTGTTTCAAAGTGTTTTCTGACAAACATAAGCGGGTATTTTCGATTTTTATATACAGGGAGTTACATATATCTAGTCAGCTACTCCACCAACGTTATACAGGGTTGATTATATTGTCTCAGAAATTTTGTTCTTTGCCGAGATATCGCCCATATCATACAAGGTACATAGTATTTCAACTGCAAGGTTCTGATTTTCGTTTCCCATTTCCAAAATTCGGTACATATGATACAGGGTGGTCACATATAACTTCAGACTTGAGTTTTCTTTTGATTGTTACCTGTCTCATCATACTGCATCTCAATGTGCGTTGGATTATATAATCAAATATTTTTGTTATCCATGCGATATTCTTTGATTTTCTTGGCATTATGGATATCGGTTTCAAAATCACTCATTTATTGAGCAATGAGCTCGATTATAAACTAAAAATAAGAGGAGTAGTCAGCAATAAAAATCAAAATGAGAAAAGAAAAATTATGAGTAGATTATTGGAAAAAGAACGAGTGGAGCCTGGGAAAATGATCGACTTAAGTACTTATGACGTAGATTATGAAACGGAAAAGAATGCAATCGATGCTTCCATGTTATAATAATAATAATAATAATAATAATAATAATAATAATAAAGCGGCTTTATTCATCATTTGGGGAAAATATACAATAATTCAAGGCAATAAATCTTACAAATAAAAAGATACAAAAATGATGAAAGGCGAAGTGTCAGCAAGAGCTGTTTTTCAACTTAACCCTGAGAAAAATAAAATAAAATTCGAGACTATATTTATATTAAATACACTAGATGACGATGGATCAACAAAACTTATTCAATCCAAAGGAGATAAAAAAAGAAGAGGAAAAAAAAAATTTATACATTCTGAAAGTTTATTTTTTATTTTTTGAGATCTTGAAGTTAACATATTTGTTGCATAGAAAACAATCAACAGGCACATGCCGAGTTGGTAAGCAGACATCAACGATTGAAGGAAAACTGAGTATCACTTCTTAGTAGAAGTTTCAGTTCAATATCTAATCTAATAAATGAGTTCGAAGGAAACAGTAGCGATTCCACATTTTTGAGGTTGAAATCTAGGCTATCTCATATTAGTGCAAGGATAAAAAGAATGAAATTACCTGAGGGGACTCCGGAGATCATAGAAGAGGCTAAACTATTTAAAAATGAAAGTTATGCAACTTGCTTAGTACTCGAAGATGATACTTCCATACAGGTCAAAACCTTTGGGAGAATGGGGAATCACATTTAATGGGGATCCTCGAAATGTTTACTCCTTCATTGAACGTGTAACTGTTTTAGCTAAGTCCCGAAATGTTAGTGATCAAGAACTGTATACTTCAGCCGTAGAATTGTTTGTAGGGGATGCTTTTATTTGGTTCAGGAGTATTCAATTCAAGGTCAGAGATTGGGATACTTTGATAATGCAACTGAAAAATGACTTTCTGCCTCCTGATATGGATGAGGATCTCTGGAATCAAATCAAAAATCATAAGCAAAAGAAAAATGAGAGAGTCACCATTTTTATAGCACACATGGAAAATTTATTTAGTAGATTACCCCGAGGTCCCCTAGAAGCCACTAAAGTTAAGCATATCAGACAAAACCTTTTGCCTGAGTACACGAGTCATCTAGCACTTTCTGATATCGAAACAGTATCAAGACTTCAAGAATTAGCTAAAAAATTAGAAGATGCAAGTATAATAAAATTTAGGAGTTTTTCACAAGTCAAAAATTGCGATCAGGTTAGTGAGTTAACCACCCATTCATATGATAGCAAACATTTTTCTAAACCAAAGAATAAGCGATTTCCTGGTAACAAGAAGTCAAAATCATTTTCAAAAAATGTATCAACCGATCAACCCCGGGTAGTGGCAACAGATATACAGGGTGATGCTTCGAAGGAGGCCTCAACTAGTAAAAGTATTTCATGTTGGAACTGTGGCGAAAAGAATCATATTTTTAGTACTTGCTTGATGAAACGAAAAGTTTTTTGTTATCGTTGTGGCACGCCAAATGTCAAAACCAAAGACTGTGCAAACTGTTCAAAAAACGATTAAATTGGATGAGGTGTGGCCGCCGCATCCATTCTGCAAAAAGGGCCATTTCAGTTGAGTCAATTCCAGTTTCACAAGTAAATGAAAATATTACAAAAAATATTGTGTTCGAGAATAACTCCGAACAGTTGGCACCCTTACTCATAGAAAAGCTTTCTGACAATCGACCTTATATTTTAATCAAGTTATTTGATGTCGAAGTTCCGGTATTATTTGATTCAGGGGCTGCTACCTCGATAGTCGGTCAACATGGACTCAAATATATAGACAGATTCAAATTTACAGTGACCCCCTCCTTTTGGCAAAATGTTTGTACAGCTGATGGAGTTGATCAACCAGTTGATGGCGTGGTCGATTTGCCGATTTGTTTTGATGATTCTTGTGAAATTCTTAAAGCCTTAGTAGTACCTTCTCTGAAGCATTCATTTATTTTTGGTTCAGATTTCGCTAAGCAATTTCAGCTCCTAGTAGATTTTAAAGATAATAAGTGGTCAATCCAAAGTAAAGTCAGGAATAATCAAATATGTGCCATAACTGATAATCCTGAAACCGATAAAAATAATTGTCAGCTGATATCCTTAGATAATCTGAACTCCTACGATAGAGAACGTGCTCAATCTGTAGTGGATTCTTTCCAGGAAATTACTAATGAACAATGTTTAGGTAGGACAGATAAAATCAAGATGACAATAGATACAGGTGATGCTAAGCCATTCAAGAAAAAACAATATCACTTATCTCCCTATATGCTCAAAATTTTAAATTCTGAATTGGATGAAATGCTCAAACTGAAGGTAATCGAGCCATCTGATAGTCCATGGTGTTCACCTGTTCTTCTGGTTAGGAAACGTTGTGGAGAATACCGTTTTTGTTTCGATGGTCGTACCTTAAACCAAATCACAAAACACGACTCATATCCCCTTCCTCAAATCGATCGCATTTTGAATATGCTTCGAGACGCAAAATATATTTCATCGATCGACCTGAGGAAAGCATTTTGGCAGATCCCACTTGATGATGCTTCCAAAGAAAAAACAGCATTCAGCGTTGCTGGGCGTGGCTTGTTCCATTTTTCTGTCGTTCCCTTTGGACTTTGTAATTCCGCGCAAATTCAGCAGCGTTTGGTTGACAAGATATTCGGTCCTAAATATGAACCCAATATCTTTACGTATTTGGACGACATCATTATCACTAGCTCATCATTCGAGGAACACCTGAGGCTACTCTCGGAAGTCAAGTCCATTCTGAAAGGAGCGAACTTGACTATCAACTTGAAGAAATGTGAATTCTTCAAATCCTCTTTGAAATTTTTGGGTTTCATTGTCAGCTCAGAAGGTCTCCACACAGATCCAGATAAAGTTGCTGTCATGCTGAACTACCCTAGACCTACCACGACTACCGAAGTGAAGCGATTTATAGGGATGTGTTCATGGTATCGCCGATTCATTAACAATTTTTCTTCTCTAGTATCTCCTCTCAATGATTTGCTAAAAGGAAAAAAGAAGAAACAGGTCATCAGTTGGACACCAGAAGCTGAGACTGCATTTGTTACGATAAAAAAAGCGTTAGTGTCCACCCCAATTCTGTCTCAACCTGACTTCACGAAAACATTCATCATTCAAAGTGATGCTTCGGACACAGGAATCGGTGGTGTGCTCACCCAGGTTCTGGAAGGTGAAGAGAAAGTCATCAGCTATGCCAGTCGATCGTTGAGTAGGTCCGAGAGAAATTATTCTGTGACAGAGCGAGAATGTCTAGCGGTTATCTTTTGTATTGAAAAGTTTCTCTATTCTATAGTCTCTTCAATGAGTTCAATCGTCTCATTGACTTCGCAAAAGTAGTATTGAAAATCCTATAGAAATATTATTAACTCATATTAAATACCTGATGACTTGCGTTATACAGGGTGTCCCCTCTCAATTGGAAAAAACTTCTGGGGCATAGTCAAAGTTTTTTTCGAAAAACTTTTTTTTATTAATATTTCAAAGACACGTTAACCGATTTTCTTGAAATTTGCTAGTGATGTAAGCTTTTATAAGACGCTCAGTTAGCACTAATTAAATGTTAATTATGACTTCCAGTGGCGCCCCGGAGGACAGTGTCACGAATAAAAATGACAAAAAATGTACGCTGCTGACTTTTTTTAAAAATTTTATATATTTTTTATAAAGCTCAGTTAAAAATACAACTTTTTTGTCACTCGATATTTTTTCGTATCTCTCTCCGTTTTCGAGAAATTTTTTTTATTAAAAACTTTATTGAAAGGTTCATTATTATTAGAAAGAAAAACAAGGAGGCTTTTTTACAAATAATTTATTATTAATTAGTGGAGCAAATGCTCAAAGTGTCCACCATGCATTTCGATGCATTTTCTGCACCTGTCGAGCCAGGATTCGCGCACCCGAGCAAACACGCATGGATTGTTCGCGATAAATTCCGCTGCCACCACAACTCTAGCAACTAGGTCCTCCATGGTCGGCACAGGAGTTGCATAGACCAACCGTTCCATTTCGCCCCAAAGAAAAAAGTCCAGGGGGGCCAAGTCCGGCGACCTTGCTGGCCAAGGGACAGGACCACCTCTACCAATCCACCTATTGTTGTAGGTTTGGTCGAGGTAACCTCTCACGTTGCGCGCAAAATGCGCTGGACAACCATCGTGTTGGAACCAGGCCTCTCTACGCAACTGGAGGGGTACATCTTCCAGCAGCTCGGGCAGAATATCTCGCAAAAAAACTAGATAGTTATTCCCGTTGAGGTGATCAGGTAGAACGTACGGCCCAATCAAATGGTCGCCAAGAATACCTGCCCAAACATTAACACCAAACTTCTGCTGATATCCTCTGATGTGCGTAGCATGGGGATTTTGTTCGCTCCACTCGTGGTTATTACGAGGATTGAATGTCCCCTCGCGCGAAAATCCTTTTTCATCGCTCGTGAAGATTATACTTAAAAAATCAGCGTTTTCATCCGCTTGACGGAGCAACCACTCGCAGAACTCGAGCCGCCGAGGAGCGTCGTCAGGCAGTAGATGCTGCACCTTTTGCAGTTTAAATGGATAGAGATCGTGGATTTTCAATACTCGATGACAGTATTTTTGATGCAATCAAGTTGCGACGCAATCAGACGAGTGCTAGTGTTGGGCTCATTCTGAATGCGTGCCATGACTTCATCCTCAACGGCTTCTCTGATCGGAAACTGCCTTGCAAATTCTCGCATAGGCTGCAAAGATAACAAAGCCTCTTAGATTGGCTGTAAAACAGAAACGCGCAAGAAAAAAAACACAGAAAGTTGCCATTTCTGCAATACTTACCACGAATGAGCCGGTCTCCCGTAGATTTTGATGAATTTTGATAAAAATCTTATGGTTTGGCAATTCACGATTTGGGAACCGCTGCCCGTACAACCGTTGTGCTAACAAAGAATTACCCCGCGCTTCCCCATACAAGAGATGCATATCTGCAAGCTCGGCTAATTCAAACCGATTCATTTTTGCAATTAATGTAACGTTTGAAGATAATTCAGTACTTAGAAACTGACACTTTTACTAAAGTTTGACATGTTTATGTGTTACCATGACAACATTGTTTTGTTTTAGATTTTCAGATAATGAACCTTTCAATAAAGTTTTTAATAAAAATTTTTTCTCGAAAACGGAGAGAGATACGAAAAAATATCAAGTGACAAAAAAGTTGTATTTTTAACTGAGCTTTCTAAAAAATATATAAAATTTTTAAAAAAAGTCAGCAGCGTACATTTTTTGTCATTTTTATTCGTGACACTGTCCCCCGGGGCGCCACTGGAAGTCATAATTATCATTTAATTAGTGCTAACTGAGCGTCTTATCAAAGCTTACATCACTAGCAAATTTCAAGAAAATCGGTTAACGTGTCTTTGAAATATTAATAAAAAAAAAGTTTTTTGAAAAAAATTTTGACACCCTGTATTTTGAAAACCATGCACTTCCGGACATCAGTCTCTTATCTCAAACTGCTTGTTTATGGTTCCTCAATATGCCCCAGAAGTTTTTTCCAATTGAGAGGGGACACCCTGTATAGAAGGTGTGAGATTTGAGGTCCAGACAGATCACTTTTCATTGCTATGGTTAAACAGCATAAAAAATCCAACTGGTAAATTAGCTAGGTGGGCAGTGCGCCTACGCCAACATTCCTTTCAGCTAACTCATCGTAAAGGTTCATCGAATATAGTCCCAGATGCTCTTTCGAGGATACCTCATCCAGATCCTGTTAATTCGGAAATTGCTTTATTGGATATATCTCCAGAAGATTTGGATGTTTGGTATACTTCTATGCGACAGAACATTATCGATAGCCCTGACGACTATCAACAATGGAAAGTCGATAACGGCTATGTTTATAAATTCACCCCGATCAAGCTTCCGGTGAGAACTAATACGACTGAGTGGAAAATTTTGGTTCCAAAAAAGTTACGAAATCAAGTACTGAAATCCTGTCACGATCCTGTCACTTGTTCTCATTTCGGTTTTAACAAAAGTCTGGCTCGAGTTCAGGAGTATCACTATTGGCCAAAGATGAGAAAGGATGTCCTTAAGTACGTCCGTCGATGTCAGATTTGTGGGTCACAAAAGGATGCTCCAACAGCTCGAATGGGACTGATGGGAGGTGAAAAGAATGTGCAATTTCCTTGGCAGATAATATCGGTTGATCTGATGGGCCCTTTCCCTCGTTCTTCCAAAGGTAACACTCATCTTCTAGTGGTAGGAGACTGGTTGACAAAATATGCTCTTCTACATCCTATGAGGAAAGCAACAGCTCAAGGCATTGTAAAATTTATAGAGAATCATGTATTCCTCACATTTGGGGTATGTCAGTATCTTCTCTGTGACAATGGATCTCAGTTCGCTGGCTCTATCTTCAAGAAGCTTGCTGACGAATACCAGGTTCAAAAAATTTGGTTCACACCTAAATATTCTCCACAGTGCAACTTTGTCGAAAGGATGAATAAAACGGTTGGCACTGCCATAAGATGTTACGTCAAAGATCACAAAAATTGGGATACAGAGTTACCAAAAATCCAACATGCCATAAATACCGCTAAGCATGAGGTAACTGGGTTTTCTCCTTCCTACTTGAATTTCGGCAGACATATTCCTTTGTCAGGAAAGTTTTACGGTGCAGTAGAGTCTACAGCAGATGTAGAAATCACACCTGGTGATAGAGAATCTTATGCAGCTGAAATGCAAGGGCTTTTTAAGATATTTGTTGAAGTTAGGCAAAAATTGCACTCCTCGTATGCTCGTAACGTTAAGAATTATAACTTGCGAAAAAGAGATGTATCATTTCAAGAAGGGGACAAAGTGTGGCGTCGTAATAAGGTATTGTCAAATTCATCTGTTAAATTCTCCTCGAAATTGGCACCTAAATATGTACTCTGTAGAGTCAAGAAAAAAATTTCTCGTTTGGTTTATGATTTGAACCACATCAATGGCTCAAATGCGGGCAAATGGCATATCAAAGACCTCAAACCCTACTTTGGATCTAATTCAGAGATCTCAGTGGGTTGAGGTATTTTTATTTTTTTGTATTATTCATGCACCAATCCTACGCTGCTTAGGAGGTGGTGTTGTTAAATTTTGCAGTGTTGCGTTGAAAATCCATTTCTGGATGTTATATAGATTGTGATTATGTGAAGTAATGAAATTATACATATATCACGGTGTGTTCTTGCGAGGGACGCCTTGCAGAAATACAGGTCGACTACTTTTTATGTCTTATGTGTAGGTATAACATAACATGCGATTCAGGCATTGTATACCTATCGACAATTGTAGTCTTGAATTCAGTCTAGCTGAAAGTTGGTTTTGCAAACACCTTTATTGCTATCGCAACGTAAGTTTTGCAATTTGTGCAATGTAAATTATGTAAATATTCAGTTTAATAGTTGCTCATTCAATTCAGAAATGCTAAAAAGAGTTTTGATAAATTTCCCAACTATGACATTTCCTCAAACAGACCTTCTCCAAATTAGACATACATACCGATAGTGACTCCAAAATGGACGTATAGTACGCGGAGATTCTGCCACAAAGCTATAGCATTTCGTTTTCTATTGTAAATACCGATATTCGATAAGTCCGTAATAAATGATTATCACGATAGTATAATATAATTACCTGAAAAGTAGTTTACAATTGATCTTTGAAAAATTTCATTGTAATTTTTCTTTTTAGGAGAGGGGTGGTGTAGCATTTTTAAATGCCAATGTATGCGTTCCTACTGTTTCCTTATCATCTCCTACTATTATGGGACGTCGTATGATGATTGCAAGTTCCAAGGTCTGCTAAGTTTTATGTGACCTCCCTGTATGAGAATAAACTATTCCACAACCAAAAATAAATAATATGAGGAACAGTCACCGCCACCTATATGCGATGTCTCTCACCCATAAATAGTATCGATAAGCCAGATACTTTTCTTGTATTTTTCATGTAACATATTTTTTTGGTATATTCCTTGATGTGATATGCCGCGTGATTTTTCAAACATTAAGAATTGTTGAATGTTGCCGTGGTGTTGAGTCTACTCCTTCATTTAGTATCCTCATCTCCACTTGGTGCACATTACCGCCATCTCACTTGGTTCATGGTACATGATACTTTTGCTTTTTGCACGACTCGAGAATTTTCGAGACTGAATGCGAGAGGTAGGGAACACCGATCTCGGAAGTCGAAGAGAAATCATTCCACCTATGAAGAAGTGAGGTGTTGATCACTCATGTAGTGGCGTACTTATTTCGAGGGCCGGCATCAAAAAAAAAAAAAACTTGCAGAGTTGAAATTTCACCAGTTTTTTGGATATAATAGTGAAGTGATAGCCGAACCCCCATATCCTAAGTTATATCTCCATGGTGATGCTGTCATTCATCTGGGTAGTAGAAAACCTCCTTCATCAGGGGTGAGTTCAACAATAGTGTTATACACTGTACATATATTAGCTATAATTCCTTTCAAATTGTTCCACTGTAACATTTCCTAAGAAATGTTTGGAGAAGATAGACGTTCATAAACGTTTCTCGTAGGGTTTTTCTGTCCACTCTCTAACTGGAGAAAAACTAAAGTCGCCCGTCAACTACTGCTGATGGAGCAACTGACATAACAACCGTCGCGGCAACTGACATAACAGCTTGTGCAACGACTGATGCAGCCACTGGTGCATCTGTATAAAACCGGAGCAGCTCCAGCCCCTATACCTCTAACAGCTTTGTTGGTGTGGATGTGAAAGTTAGAACCCTGATCTTCGCTGGACGTAATACAGGCCAGAATTTTCAATAATAATTTCCATTTCTACATATATTATATATTGGGATTGGGACATAATAATTTATATTTAATTTCGTTATGGAAAATATCATACTTCAGGTATAACCATAATTTATTTATCTCGAGAATCTCGAATTATGTAAGGTGGCACATAGTACTATG
This sequence comes from Chrysomela aeneicollis, assembly GCA_029955515.1. Taxonomy (NCBI): domain Eukaryota; kingdom Metazoa; phylum Arthropoda; class Insecta; order Coleoptera; family Chrysomelidae; genus Chrysomela; species Chrysomela aeneicollis. The sequence goes on along the minus strand of JARUHQ010000032.1, from coordinate 1,384,223 downwards.
TCAAACTAGCGGCTCATGTTTTAATTATGTATTGACATATAACTTCATTCGACTATCACTATTAATTAATCAACGGTAGGTAATATTTACCCTAAAGTAGATACTGAAGTTATGATTCCCCTTAATTCCTTATGACATATGTCTAGGTATAATTTTCCATATTAAGTATTTTCTGTATGCAATGGTTATTTAGTTCATTTCATTAAATCAAGTCCCACTGGTATAAAAAACTAACTTATTTCACTTCTTCCCCCAACTGAATATCAGAATCCTAGAATCTAGTGTATTGAGGTAATCTTATTAATAAAAATAATTGATAAGTGTCTGATTTCTTAGTTTGCAGCACAATAATTCAAATCAGGTTAATTCGCAAATTCCTAACTTAAACTAAGTGGCGCTCAAGAAAAACTTTCCAAATTATTGTCATCCTTTGAGTTCCTCAAAAATCTACTTCCCAAATGCTCTCCGGCGAAAAGCTCCGTGCACTTATGTAACATATCCTTTGGGTTCAATTTCAAACAAATGTTCAGATTATACAAGAACATATAAAAAAAATGTTACAAAGATGGGACATATACGTGAGAATTTCCAAATATTAGGAAAAGTTCCAGTTCTGATAATAAGATTGAAAATCACAATGAGGGGTTCACACAATGTGTGGATACATTTTTTTATTACTTTGGGTGGAATATTGTCAGGTTCAGATGTCCATTTGTTCTTGAGTTTTCTGCATGCGTCGATAATTTGCATATATATACAGTATTGCGATATAATCGGATACCACCCAGATACATTGATTGTTCTGTCTATCCATTCAACTTTCTGTTCGTTTCGGTCGCTCGTATGTAAAACGGGAATACCGTCACCTATTGTGTATAACTATATACACAGCATAACATCATAATCGAATACAACCCAGATACTATCCATTCAACCTTCTGTTCGATTCGATTGCTCGTATGTATAACGGAAGAACAGTTACCTGGTGAGTATAACTATATAAACATCATCACGATATAATCGAATACAACCTCAGATACGATCATTGTTTAGTCTATCCATTCAACCTTCTGTTCAGTTCAGTCGCTCGTATGTATAACGGAAGAACATTTACATGGTGAGTATAACTATATAAACCTAATCGAATACAACCCAGATGCGATGAATTTTCAATCTATCCATTTAACCTTCTGCTCGATTCGGTCGCTTTTATGTAAAACGGAAGAACAGTTACCTGGTGAATATTGCTATATAAACATCATCACGATATCATCGAATACAACTCAGATACAATTATCGCTTCGTCTAACCATTTAACCTTCTGTTCGATTCAGTCGCTAGTATGTGTAACGGAAGTACCGTCACCTGGTAAGTATCACTATATATACAGTATTGCGACATAATCGGATACCAAACAGATACATTGATTGTTCAGTCTATCCATTCAACTTTCTGTTCGTTTCGGTCGCTCGTATGTAAAACGGGAATACCGTCACCTAGTGTGTATAAATATATACACAGCATAACATCATAATCGAATACAACCCAGATACCATCCATTCAACCTTCTGTTCGATTCGATTGCTCGTATATATAACGAAAGAACAGTAACCTGGTGAGTATTTCTATATAAACTTCATCACGATATAATCGAATACAACTCAGATACAATGATCATTCCGTCTATCCATCCAACCTTCTGTTCGATTGGGTCGCTCGTACGTATAACGCAAGAACATTCACCTGGTGAGTATTACTATATGAACATCACCACGATATAATCGAATACAACTCAGTTACAATTATCGTTCCGTCTAACCATCCAACCTTATGTTCGATTTAGACGCTCGTATGTGTAACGAAAGAACCGTTACATGGTAGGTGTAACTAAATATACAGCATAACGATATAATCGGAGACAACCCAGATTCAATGATTGTTCAATCTATCCATCCAACCTTATGTTCGATTCGGTTTCTGGTATGTTTAGCGGAAGAACTGTTACCTGGTTAGACATACTATATGATAATCATCACGATATACTCGAATACAACCCCAGATACGATTATTGTTCAGTCCATCCATTCAACTTTCTGTTCAATTCAGTCGTTCTCATGAAAAACGGAAGAACAGTTACCTGGTGAGTATAACTATAAAAACATGATCGAATACAACCCAGATACGATGATTGTTCAATCTATACTAAATTTTAGATTCTGCTCGATTCGGTCGCTTGTATGTGAAACGGAAGAACAGTTACCTGGTGAATATTGCTATAAAAACATCATCACGATATCATCGAATACAACTCAGATACAAATATCGCTTCGTCTAACCATTTAACCTTCTGTTCGATTCAGTCGCTAGTATGTGTAACGGAAGTACCGTCACCTGGTAAGTATCACTATATATACAGTATTGCGATATAATCGGATACCAACCAGATACATTGATTGTTCAGTCTATCCATTCAACTTTCTGTTCGTTTCGGTCGCTCGTATGTAAAACGGGAATACCGTCACCTAGTGTGTATAACTATATACACAGCAAAACATCATAATCGAATACAACCCATATATTATCCATTCAACCTTCTGTTCAATTCAGTCGCTCGTATGTATAACGGAAGAACAGTTACCTGGTGAGTATAACTATATAAACATAATCGAATACAACCCAGATACGATGATTGTTTAATCTATACTGAATTCAACCTTCTGCTCGATTCGGTCGCTTGTATGTAAAACGGAAAAACAGTTACCTGGTGAGTATTGCTATGTAAACATCATCACGATATCATCGAATACAACTCAGATATAATTATCGCTTCGTCTGAACATTTAACCTCCTGTTCGATTCAGTCGCTAGTATGTGTAACGGAAGTACCGTCACCTGGTAAGAATCACTATATATACAGTATTGCGATATAATCGGATACCAACGAGATACATTGATTGTTCAGTCTATCTATTCAACTTTCTGTTCGTTTCGGTCGCTCGTATGTAAAACGGGAATACCGTCACCAAGTGTGTATAACTATATACACAGCATAACATCATAGTCGAATACAACCCAGATACTATCCATTCAACCTTCTGTTCGATTCGGTTGCTCGTATGTATAACGAAAGAACAGTAACCTGGTGAGTATTTCTATATGAACTTCATCACGATATAATCGAATACAACTCAGATACAATAATCATTCCGTCTATCCATCCAACCTTCTGTTCGATTGGGTCGCTCGTACGTATAACGCAAGAACATTCACCTGGTGAGTATTACTATATGAACATCACCACGATACAATCGAATACATTTCAGTTACGATTATCGTTCCGTCTAACCATCCAACCTTATGTTCGATTTAGACGCTCGTATGTGTAACGACAGAACCGTTACATGGTAGGTGTAACTAAATATACAGCATAACGATATAATCGGAGACAACCCAGATTCAATGATTGTTCAATCTATCCATCCAACCTTATGTTCGATTTAGACGCTCGTATGTGTAACGAAAGAACCGTTACATGGTAGGTGTAACTAAATATACAGCATAACGATATAATCGGAGACAACCCAGATTCAATGATTGTTCAATCTATCCATCCAACCTTATGTTCGATTCGGTTTCTCGTATGTTTAGCGAAAGAACTGTTACCTGGTTAGACATACTATATGATAATCATCACGATATACTCGAATACAACCCCAGATACGATTATTGTTCAGTCCATCCATTCAACTTTCTGTTCAATTCAGTCGTTCTCATGAAAAACGGAAGAACAGTTACCTGGTGAGTATAACTATAAAAACATGATCGAATACAACCCAGATACGATGATTGTTCAATCTATACTAAATTTTAGATTCTGCTCGATTCGGTCGCTTGTATGTGAAACGGAAGAACAGTTACCTGGTGAATATTGCTATAAAAACATCATCACGATATCATCGAATACAACTCAGATACAATTATCGCTTCGTCTAACCATTTAACCTTCTGTTCGATTCAGTCGCTAGTATGTGTAACGGAAGTACCGTCACCTGGTAAGTATCACTATATATACAGTATTGCGATATAATCGGATACCAACCAGATACATTGATTGTTCAGTCTATCCATTCAACTTTCTGTTCGTTTCGGTCGCTCGTATGTAAAACGGGAATACCGTCACCTAGTGTGTATAACTATATACACAGCAAAACATCATAATCGAATACAACCCATATATTATCCATTCAACCTTCTGTTCAATTCAGTCGCTCGTATGTATAACGGAAGAACAGTTACCTGGTGAGTATAACTATATAAACATAATCGAATACAACCCAGATACGATTATTTTTTAATCTATACTGAATTCAACCTTCTGCTCGATTCGGTCGCTTGTATGTAAAACGGAAAAACAGTTACCTGGTGAGTATTGCTATGTAAACATCATCACGATATCATCGAATACAACTCAGATATAATTATCGCTTCGTCTGAACATTTAACCTCCTGTTCGATTCAGTCGCTAGTATGTGTAACGGAAGTACCGTCACCTGGTAAGAATCACTATATATACAGTATTGCGATATAATCGGATACCAACGAGATACATTGATTGTTCAGTCTATCTATTCAACTTTCTGTTCGTTTCGGTCGCTCGTATGTAAAACGGGAATACCGTCACCAAGTGTGTATAACTATATACACAGCATAACATCATAGTCGAATACAACCCAGATACTATCCATTCAACCTTCTGTTCGATTCGGTTGCTCGTATGTATAACGAAAGAACAGTAACCTGGTGAGTATTTCTATATGAACTTCATCACGATATAATCGAATACAACTCAGATACAATAATCATTCCGTCTATCCATCCAACCTTCTGTTCGATTGGGTCGCTCGTACGTATAACGCAAGAACATTCACCTGGTGAGTATTACTATATGAACATCACCACGATACAATCGAATACAACTCAGTTACAATTATCGTTCCGTCTAACCATCCAACCTTATGTTCGATTTAGACGCTCGTATGTGTAACGACAGAACCGTTACATGGTAGGTGTAACTAAATATACAGCATAACGATATAATCGGAGACAACCCAGATTCAATGATTGTTCAATCTATCCATCCAACCTTATGTTCGATTCGGTTTCTCGTATGTTTAGCGGAAGAACTGTTACCTGGTTAGACATACTATATGATAATCATCACGATATACTCGAATACAACCCCAGATACGATTATTGTTTAGTCCATCCATTCAACTTTCTGTTCAATTCAGTCGTTCTCATGAAAAACGGAAGAACAGTTACCTGGTGAGTATAACTATAAAAACATGATCGAATACAACCCAGATACGATGATTGTTCAATCTATACTAAATTTTAGCTTCTGCTCGATTCGGTCGCTTGTATGTGAAACGGAAGAACAGTTACCTGGTGAATATTGCTATAAAAACATCATCACGATATCATCGAATACAACTCAGATACAATTATCGCTTCGTCTAACCTTTTAACCTTCTGTTCGATTCAGTCGCTAGTATGTGTAACGGAAGTACCGTCACCTGGTAAGTATCACTATATACACAGTATTGCGATATAATCGGATACCAACCAGATACATTGATTGTTCAGTCTATCCATTCAACTTTCTGTTCGTTTCGGTCGCTCGTATGTAAAACGGGAATACCGTCACCTAGTGTGTATAACTATATACACAGCATAACATCATAATCGAATAGAACCCATATATTATCCATTCAACCTTCTGTTCAATTCAGTCGCTCGTATGTATAACGGAAGAACAGTTACCTGGTGAGTATAACTATATAAACATAATCGAATACAACCCAGATACGATGATTGTTAAATCTATACTAAATTCAACCTTCTGCTCGATTCGGTCAATTGTATGTAAAACGGAAAAACAGTTACCTGGTGAGTATTGCTATGTAAACATCATCACGATATCATCGAATACAACTCAGATATAATTATCGCTTCGTCTGAACATTTAACCTCCTGTTCGATTCAGTCGCTAGTATGTGTAACGGAAGTACCGTCACCTGGTAAGTATCACTATATATACAGTATTGCGATATAATCGGATACCAACCAGATACATTGATTGTTCAGTCTATCCATTCAACTTTCTGTTCGTTTCGGTCGCTCGTATGTAAAACGGGAATACCGTCACCTAGTGTGTATAACTATATACACAGCATAACATCATAGTCGAATACAACCCAGATACTATCCATTCAACCTTCTGTTCGATTCGGTTGCTCGTATGTATAACGAAAGAACAGTAACCTGGTGAG